>JALAZF010000063.1:16172500-17372500 GCA_022829125.1 Lathyrus tuberosus
GAGCAGGAGGTTGAGCTGGGGCGTTTGCTGTCTCTGTTGCCGGAGGAGATGCGGAGGCGTGTCAGTGACCACCCGGAATTGCAGCAGTTGATGGAAGTGGTTATGGATTTAGGACGGAAACCGCTGGCCAGGTTTCCCTCCGGCGATTTTGTTATTTCCGAGTATCCAATCACAGTTCAGGATATTGAGTACGCCACTGCTCAGGTATTATTGCAAACCAAGCGTCTTTTCATTTAAGGAGATAGTCATAATCATCAACTTACTAGAGAATTAAAGCCTCTTGCAGGTTGGTGACTTTGCTGTTGATAACCGAGCAGGAATCAGCAGGACATTGCATCGGATCAGCGCTATTAGAAATCGAAAGGGCACAATTATTGGTCTAACTTGTCGTGTTGGCAGGGCGATTTCAGGAAGTGCCAAGTTGTTGCAAGACTTGGTTCAAGACGGGGCTTCTTTGTTGCTCATTGGACCACCAGGTGTAGGCAAAACTACAATCATTAGGTCAGTTATTATTTTTTCCTTTACTAACTGTCAAGCCAAATATGCAATGAATACTTAGCTCATAGTTTTGAATTGTGGTCCGCAACAATTACTGTTGCAATGTAAATATTTTTTGGGTGGTTATGAGGGAGAGACTGTGATATGATGATGTCTGTAGTTTTGCACCTTTAGTTATTTAATTCATTGGTTAAAAAATAAGTTACTTCAAACACTCTGATAGAAACCGGTTCCTTCTTAGGGACCGTGATTGGTCTTGGTCATTAGCTAAAACTGACTGATACTTTAGTATTATGTGGGTTGGGTCTAACTCATACCTACAAAACCGACTTATAAGGTGTTTGATTGCCCCCACTTATAAACACAACACATGCCATATCTCTAAGCAATGCGGGACTAAATCCACCCTTTCAAATCCAACACAATGAAGGTGTTGAAGGCTGCAATGAAGGCAGGCCAAATGCCGCAATTTAGGCGACTAGGGGCGGACCGCAATGAAGGAAGAAATTCCAACAATTATTATTATTATTATTATTATTATTATTATTATTATTATTATCCCACTCTTTTTTTTTTTAATCTTATCCCACTCTTTAAATTTGACATATTGTTTGTCCTATTTTATATTTTCAGGGAAGTAGCTCGGATGCTGGCAAATGATTACAAAAAGCGTGTAATGATTGTTGACACCTCCAATGAGATTGGGGGTGATGGTGATATACCTCATTCTGGAATTGGCAGTGCTCGGCGCATGCAAGTTCCCAACTCTGATATGCAACATAAGGTATTAGCCACGTTCATAAGTTGCCTCTTGTTTATTTAGAGTGTGGAGTATTACAACAAAATCAGAGTGCTACACATCTGGAGACTTCTTCCACCAGTGTTGCAACTGGAACTCTTGTCATGGTTTATGTGACTAAAACCATAAAGTGTGGGAGATGAATTGCATTAATTGTTTCAAGTAATAGTTGGAAGTTCAATAATCTGAGAACTTGTTTGGATACCACTCCAAATTAGTTCTGAATTCTGTTTTAAAATTTTGGCTATCTTTACACTAATTGCCAAAATTACTTTAAGGTCAACATTCCCAAGCATAAAACTCGTTCTTTCAGACTCAACTATTTCAAAATTTCTTATTCAAAATTATGTTCCTCCCATTTTTTTTTAACAACAATCATGCAAATCTGCACTAAGCTTTCCAAACTTTGTAATATATAATAGAATGTACTGGTGACGGGAATCAATCACACAGAAGAATGATCAACCACACAGAATTTAATTTCATTAGTGTTCCTATGTTTATTTTACTGTTTAGGTATTGATAGAGGCAGTTGAAAACCACATGCCGCAAGTAATTGTAATTGATGAAATTGGTACGAAGCTTGAAGCAATGGCTGCAAGTACAATTGCACAGCGTGGGATCCAGCTTGTTGCTACTGCTCATGGAATTACAATTGAGAATCTAATAATGAATCCTTCATTAGAGATGCTTGTCGGCGGAATACAGGTGAGATTACCTACATCTTAAGCAAGATGCCATGTTGAGTTTTAGGTATGTCACACATGATTAAGATTTTGTATTTGAACTGACGTGGCTATATTGAGTACCGACTATTGAGTAGGGATGGCAAAAAAACCTATACCCACGGGTATCCGCGGATAAAATCTGTCACGGATACGACACAATTAGCTTAATGGATATTCGTGGATGAAATGAATGGATGTGGATTTGATGATACCCGTGCTCACAGATATCTGTATCCGTTAATAAATTATAAAAATTATTTAAATATTATTAGTTTATTATACTCTATCTTTTTATCTTCTAAAAAAATATTTAGTCTTTTCGTATAAAAGCTTCACATTCCATACAAATCCTATTTGGTCATTTCATATTTAAGCTTCATCTATACTCTAGATTTCACTTCAACGATTACACCGTCCAACAAACTACTACTGCCCTTCCTCCGTCCAACTAGTGCCTCCTTTTCTACTCCTCTGTCGTCCCCTCTTCCACCGTAACTCACAATCACAATATCTTTAATTTATTTTGGTTAAAAATGAAATGTATGTATATTATATTTTGGCGAAAAAGAAGGAAATTAATGTATGCAATTTGCTGTTAAATTGATACTTTCATAATCATTACCTATAATTACAATGTCATCAACATAAACCACAAGATAGGTATATTTATTTGATCATGAGCATTTAAGGAAGTTAAAGTTATTTAATTCACAATGGGTCATCCCAAGTTGGTGCAGAACTTTGGTCAATCGACTAAACCATGGCCAGGTCATTGTTTTAGGCCTTGTTAGGACTTGCAATTTGCATACCAAATTACACCCTTCTGAGCAACAATCCAAGGAAGTTGCTTCATATATACCTACTTTTCCACATCATTATGCAAGAAAGCATTCTTGTTTCGAACTGAAATATTGGCTAGCATTTTATTGCAGCCATATCTATAAAGAGGCGAACAAATCGATTAACCAAGCTTATAGACCTAAGTATATCCTTTTGCCAGTGACCAGGCTCTCAATCGATTAACTTGTCCATCGGGTCTCACTTTGAAATAAACATCCACCTACAACCAACAAAATATTTTCCAAGAGGAGGTGGAACAAGCTCCCAAGTATGGTTAGAGTCTAAAGCTATCGTCTCATCAATCATGGCTTGTTTTCATCAGGATGATGTAATTAGGAATAGACATGAAAGAGCCAAAACAAAATAAAAGTAGGAAAGAGACAATAGGTGATAACTCAAAAAGTTATAAATAGGATGAGGATTAGAAGTAGACCTTTTACCTTTACGTATAGCAATAGGTAAGTCAACGGAAATCCCGCAGCGGAAGATAAGGTTGGAACTTGAGCTGAATCACTATCTGTATACTATTGAGTTTATTCACTGTTGAGTGTCTGTAGTATTAGACCATTAGTGGTCTGTTACTGACAATGAATGAGTTAGCTGTGAGTTATTGCCTACAAATAACATGACGATGAGTTGATAGGGATAGGTATCTAGTCCATTATGATATGTTAGGGCATTTTGTGCTAGGGAAGTTTTATAGACTTGACTTCAAGCTGGAATTTTACATCAAGGTTGGGGAAATTTCCTGTTGCAGGAAATTTGAGGAAGTTTATTAGGTGTGCTTTACCAATCTGCTCACCATGAAAGAGAGTGTGTGAAGCTACCAAAACAATTAATGACTTAAATGGGTTGGAACAGGTAGAAAAAAATGTGAGGAAGAAACTATTGACTGCAGTGCTCAAAAATGAAATGGCACACTTTGATCAAGCGGAAAATTAGAGCACCAGGATTGTTTCATGGTTGACTTTTGATGCCAGCAATGTCAGATCAGCCATTGGAGATCAAATTTCATTTCAGTAATTGTGCGAAACACAACACTTATGTTAGCTGCCTACACTGCATATTTTGTGTTTCAGTGACACTTTTGCCTCATAGCTATCTTCTTTGTTGTTGTCATCGATGTAAAGACTGCTGCTGCCCTTACTTATTAAGAGATCAAAATTGTTGGTTGTTTCACGTTTAACATTGAAACTCCATTCTGGCACCTTTCTAGGAAGGGATAAATCTTTAGATGGTCGATATGGGATTGTTTTTGCATATTATACTTCCCATGCACTTGGTTTTTGGTATGCTTTATGAATTGTAAAGAATGATGATTCTGATTTCTTTAAGACAGTAAGGAGTTTTAAGGGTCCTCCGGGTCACTAATAGAAACCAATGTAGCTGGGGGATCGCAAACAGGGAATGCACAGCGAGAAGTATAGATGAACAAGAGAAATCGATAGAAAATATGTATTATTGATGACAATAGATGATATAGAATATTGTTTGTGATAGGAATGAGGTTGTGGATGATGTGGGCTAGAATGGAATGAGGCCCAAAATATGGAGACTACATTAGGAAAAGAGAATAAAGAACGATGACGCGGCAGGTGTGATAGGAACAACATGATTCAATTAGTTATATAGTGGAGGCATGAGAGAGATAGGGAGCTAAGCATTCTGTTATTTTGGAAAGGGGTGAGATCATGAGTATCTCATTGTAAGGAGCTCTTGTAGCTTTTGGAGCTGAGAGCGTACCACTATCGAACATTCTTACTTAATATTTCTTTGTAATTGTCCATCATTCCATACAGTTGCAGAATGCTTACACCATTCCTGCGTTTTATCATTGTTGTGATTTACTGTTCTATTAATTGGTCCGACCTGCCAGTTCATTAAACAACAAATCTCCAACTGTAGATGCCACCGAAGATGTCAGACAGAGTAGAAGTGTTGGGATACTTTATGAGTGGGTTGAAACCCCATATTCAAAGGAAGGTTAGAAACGTTAAACCCACAAACTCGAATACTAATAATGAGGATGGCTAAAGACTTGAATGATGAGTTGAAGGAAGAAGTCAATAACGGTGAAAGGTGCTACAGGAGGAAAAAGGGAGTGGATCGTTTGGGCCGCAAGGAGAGGAATAGGCCTAGTTTCAAAAACCGAAACGGGTCGAGTTGGACCCAGAAAGATTTAACCCCGCCTATTAAATCAGGTTGGAGTGACCCAACTCAAAAAACTCGAGTCGGCGGAGTCGAATCATAATTCCTCCACATCGGTCACCCAACAATAAGAAAATGTGAGAACGACCTCTGTAGGGGTTCTGCAAAGTGATGGAAGAGAGTCCGAAGTCTTCACAGTGAGGAGATAAACTAGCGGCGATTCAAATGTGGAGGGAAGTTCAACCCTACCATGTACAAATGTCAGTAGCCCCTAAGATTGTTGAAGGTGAGAGCCTCGATGATGAGGGGGAAATTGTTTCAATTGAAGTCGAAGAAGAATCAGAGGAGGATAAGGATGTCGAGGCGGAGTGTAAATTGATTGGAGTATTAGGAAGTATGGAGGATTGTCGTACAATTAAATATTGAAGGATGCGGGTATGGTAGTCTTGATAGATAGTGGGGCTAGTCATAATTGCATCTCTCAAAAGTTAACCTCTGCCCTGGGACTTAAGGTCACTCACACCTATGGTGGCCAAAGGAATAAAGTTAGGGGATGGGCATCGGCTGTTTACTGGATGCCATGGTGTTGGAGTTAGGGGGATTGGACGTGGTGATGGGAGTATCGTGGTCGAGCACTCTAGGAAAGGTAATCATGGATTGGAGAAATTTAACCATGCAATTTTGGCATCAGGGTCAATTGATAACAATCCAAGGTCAGGGAGTGGCCCAAGGAAAATCATGTTCACTCAACGCTTTCCTTGCAAACCAACATTTGGGAAAAAGAGAGGATTGGTGGTGGTTTCCTCAAAAACAGATGAAGGATAGAGAAGGAGGAGTGCGGGAGGATTCATTATTGGACCAATTCCCAACTTTGTTTCAGGAACAGATTCAACTGCCCCTGAAAAGTGCCCAAGTTCATCATATCAGGTTGCTTCATCATGAGAGGGAATAGGGAGCTAAGCATTCTGTTATTTTGGAAAGGGGTGAGATCATGGGCATCTCATTGTAAGGGAAGCTCTTGTAGCCTTTGGAGCTGATAGCATGCCACTGTCAGACATTCTTACTTTATCGTTCTCTGTAGTTGTCAATCATTCTGTAACTGTCCATTCCATACAGTTGCAGAACTTTTCCACCATTCCTGCATTTTATCATTGTTTTGTGATTTACTGCTCTATTAGTTTGTCTATCTACTCCCAGAGCCAAGCGCCAACACATAGAAACATCTCTTCTCTGGCCCTAGCATCTCTTCGCTAAGAAGTGTTAGAATAGTAATAGATAAGGTTACTGGTTTTATTCCCTTCTTTCGTACATCTAGTTTCTAACCAACAATACAATTTCTGCTTCTCATTGATTTGGTTTCCTCATTAGTATATCAATATATGATCATAATTTGTACGAAAATTGTTATGTTGGTAACAAAAATAATAGAATTTAAGCCTATATATACAAAATATATTCTAGTCCCTATGATTGGATATCAACAAAAAGCGTCTCCAGAAGAACTCAAAACAAGGACCATAAAAAACATTGTTAGTATCATACAAGTATTGCAAAATATAGAAAAGTATTTGAGGAGTATTGAGATGTATTTGAGAATTATCATAATAGTTCAATAAAAAAAATATTGGATACTTTTGGGATTCGTAATCAGGGAGCACCGTTGTCCTAAATGGTACGACATTGACTCTTTTCTATTTTTGGAGTATCTGGACTTCGACTCTTATATTTTTGGAGTATCTGGACTTCAACTCTTTAATAATTTAATAAATTTTAATCAATAGTGTCCTGTTGTCTCCCATTTCTCTTTCTTCTGTCATTCTATGTGCAATAAGTTTTCTGCAGAAATATAAGTCAAACTATTCTCCCTACTTTTGGTATATTAATTCCATTTTGTTATATTATCTCTACTATCATTTTAGAGTGTGACACTTGGGGATGAAGAGGCCAGCCGCAGGGGCGTTCAGAAGACAGTACTGGAGAGGAAAGGCCCATCAACATTTAGTTGTGCAGTAGAGATTATTTCAAAGACACAGTTGCGCATTCACCGTAGCCTTGAAGCAACTGTTGATGCTATTCTTTCAGGTAAGTGCCCCGTTCAAATAATATTGCAGTAGATTGATTATAAGTATGCTCTGCTTTCTTGTTGGTATAGGTCGTCTTCCAAATGTAGAAGTGCGCAAGATGAAGTCTCAAGAGCAGGAAGAGATTTTACAAAAGGGACCTGTTATTGACAGCCCTCTTGAAAATGATGGTGAAATTATACTTAAAGATGCTTTGGGAAGGGCTGATGTCCAAACCAGGCAAGACGAGTCACCTTTGACGTTGCCTATTGACATGTTAGAAGATTCTTGGGAGCACCGATTGCCACTTCGTCTATTTTGTTATGGGGTAAGACATTATCACCCAATAGCTGTGTCTAATGCATGAAATGAACATTGATATTATCACTAACAGCTTTTTTATTTGCTCGTATGTTGTGTTTTACTTATTTTTATTAATGCTATTTATAATGTTGACATGAGTTTGATTATTGATATGAACTAGTTGCCATCATATTATTTTTAGAAAACTTCCTTTGATCCAAAGTTGGTAGTCGCATTCGTTTCTCAAAATTGTATCTCCAAAACACCTCACACATCAACTCTTGCTAATACAACTAAAGTCACTAGTATTGGCGAAGTCTCTCCTATTCCTAAAAGCCTCTTGTTTATTTTGTCTTATAAATACCGTACAACTCAATACTTAGAAACCTTAACAAATATCAAACACAAAAAAAGGTAAAAGTATAAAACAAATATGAAAGGAAGAGGGGAGAGAGCAAAGTAAAAACAAAAATATAATACAATATTTCTTCATGAAAATTTAGTGAGGATGTGGAAGGCAAAGAAAGAGAAAAATAAAATAAAAAGGACCAATTTTAATTGAATCATTGTGTCTTACATGTTTAGCTAGACTTTTTGGCTTAAACATTTTGTCCCCCAAAGCATGGTAGCTTTTGATTTTAGTTCCTGAAAAAAATTTCATCTTAATTTAGTCTCTCATTTCTGAAGACGTGTCACCTCTGGTCCCTATAGGCTATAGTTATTTAGAAAGAATGCTTTAAAGACAGGATGGAAGGATATGCCAGCATGTGGTGCAGTCTTACAGTGTTGAGTTGAGAAGAATGATCTGAATGAATCATAGAAATACCTGCCAGGTTGAACACGCATTTAGAAAATGGAACTGAAGTTGACAGATTTTTATGAATGAGTAAAAAATTACAATATTTTGGGGCAGTGAAAACACATTTAAGCCATATTTTTATTTAATGTTTTCTAGTACATTTTGTTTTAAATTTAAAGTTAACAGTGCTGACAGTTAGATAAACACGGTTTATTATAGGCCTAAATATCTTTTTTGTCCTACAATTATATCAGTTTTTGCTTTTAATATTTTTTTTGTCCCTACAAATTTTACACTTTCCACTTTGCTCTATTTTGTTTTAGTCCATGTAATATTTGTTCATTTTAAAATTAATTCCTATAATATGCAGACCATTTTAATTTTAGTCCTTATATTATCCAGATTTTAGGGACCAAGTCAATATGTTCAGAATATTACAGGGACTAAATTCAACATGAATAAATAGTACATGGATAAAAACAAAACAATAAGGGTCAAATGCATTTTTTGTTTTGTTTTAGGGACTACAAATTAAAAGGGGCATATTTATGGGGACAAAAAAGACATTCAAGCTGTTGAAATAAACGAGACTAAGAGACATTTAGATTAAACCTTGTGTTTTTAAAAGCACTACGGAGACATTATTATATATAAATAGATTATTACAACTAATTACATGATATAGTCGATGTGAGACTATTCTATATATAAATATTCTTAATACTATTTATATTTACAAATATCAACACAAGCCATTATTATAAATTAAAAATAGTGGTCATGCTTTCACTCTGTTTTCTATTTTATATTTCTTCATTGGCTGATTAACTTACAGAATGGTCAGTAATTCTAGATTTTAGAGGCAACTGTTATTCAAGGGATTAAACAGTTGAAAATGAATGATGCGGACCTTCAATTGACTGATAATATCAGTGAAGCAAATGCCTTACTTGCCTTGCAATCAAAGCTTAAAAAGAATTCAAGGATCCAAGCTGCCTTTAAATCAAATGATATTCCCATTTATGTGACGAAGGTAATAAATTGCTTGGTAAATTTTGCAGCTGTACTTGTCAAAATTGTTTCCTGAACAATTCTTTTTCCACTATAGACAAGTTCCTTGGAGCATGTAACAAAAGCCATGCGAGCATTGCTAAGTGATTATGAAGATGGTTTAATTGTTTTTGGATCACTTGATAAGATAAAGGATTCGGAGAAGGCTGATGCTTTGGAGGTAATATAAATATTGTAGTTTTGATTTATTTGTATCCACTATTCCTCTTGGTTTTTGTTTGATTTCAATGGAACAAGTACATGCTCAAAATCCCTAAACCGGCTGAAAAACATACGAAATAGATTCAGTAACAAAACCGTTTTTGTTTATTTGGAATTCTGATTCGCCATAATATCCTTTAATTATGGCCAACCAAGGTATCCTTGGACCTAGAAATTTAGCAGGTATCAGATCTAAGCATGCTCTGGAGGTAATCTAGATATTATAGTCATAATTTATTTCTTTCCACTATTCCTTTTTTTTATTTGATGTTGATGGAACAAATTCATGCTCTAAATCGCTAAGCTGTCTGTTTTAGAAGTCTATGGCCCAAGTACTAATTTTAGCTCTAGACATATGGAAATAGATTCAGTTACCAAACCATTAGCTGGTTGAGATTCTGAGTGGTGATAGGGATGCCAAAGTTAAAGAGTAAATTTTCATCTGAGGCCTTAGAGGGTAAAAATAATAATGTTCTTGTTGGGATATGTAAAAATATGGTGGCAACTGGAAAATGTCATTGCTGAATACTGAGTTGCAGTAAAACTGAGTTAAGGATACTTTAGTTTAACAATAGAGTGGGAAAATTGACTGGGATAACTAAATTTTTGAATAGTGGTGTTCCGAAAGTTAAGTTTGGTGCCATCACTGCCATGTTGGTAGCAACCACAGTATATGACACTATAATGACAGTGTTATGACTTGAAGCAAGTCCAAGCTGCCTTTTGTCCTTTCTGTTTGTGAAGTCCACACTTGATAATTGATTACTTATATTATGACAGAAGGAGGTATAATCAATAAATTCATTGCCAAAGTGTTTGCTATAATATTCAGCTTGGACTATGAAATCCACCCATCTGTAATATTTTACAACTGAAAATAGACACTTACATTAATGAGACTGATGATTACATTCATATTTCAGGAGGCAAGAATGGCTATAGAGCATGTAGTAATTCCTAAGGGAGAACATGTGGATCTACTACCAAGGTCATACCAGGTGGTATCACTTCAACTGGAGCTTGTTCGTAGCTATCAACTAGAAGCAAGGAGAATCCGTGGAGAGTTAGATGTACATTATCTTCGCATCATGCCATCCCATTACGGGACGGATGAAGTGAAAGCTCTTGAAACTTTTGAGTTTGATGGTGAATTTGATGATTTATCTTCCTCCAATGGCAATGCTAATGGCTCACTGAACTACTCGGATAGATTGCCTTTACTGCCTGAGTAGTTAATAAGTTCACTTAATTGCATCTGTTATATTTTAGGACAAAACTTACCTATGGTACTGTAGTGGATGCTGTTCTTTACTAAATGATTATAGTATTTATATTTGTCTATATTTTCCTCAGCACGTAATTCTCTCAAAATATGTCATGTCTACATGTGACATGTCACACTTTTGAGTAGAGAACAACATTCTATGGTATTGTAACTTGTAAGCAAGTTTTGCCTTACTACATATACCTCGAGTTACATGCTTGTGATTACTGAAGAATCTCTTTTTCCTTAAACTGTTATCATTTGTATACTTGTGCATGCTTTATCTTAGTTGGAGAGTAGTATAAGCTCACTTCTAAGTAAAACAGCTTCATCAGGGATACGTTTATTTTTTTACTATATAAGATAAAATCATTATGGCAGGACAGCTATAATCTATTCTTAGATCGAAGGTAATCAAACTGGTATGGATTTTCAACTGATGTAGGCATTGGTCCAAAATATTTAAAGGTCCGATTGAGGTTGGA
The DNA here is from genome assembly GCA_022829125.1 of Lathyrus tuberosus. NCBI lineage: Eukaryota > Viridiplantae > Streptophyta > Magnoliopsida > Fabales > Fabaceae > Lathyrus > Lathyrus tuberosus. The sequence goes on from JALAZF010000063.1 coordinate 16,183,697, forward strand.
GTTTTAACAATTAAATGTTTTAATTTTTCCAAAGATAACACGAAGTAATAATAATAAAAAAATTGGTTTAATTGTAACTTTCGTCTTTCTATTATTATTTTTTGGGTTTTCATCTCTCAATTTTAAAAATTAGTTTTTGTCTATTTATATTGTTTTTTTTTTTAATTTTAGTCCCCCTTCAAATTTGATAATATATTTTTTAATGACATGACGTTTATCTAACATATGTGCAATTGTCAAATCAGTATTAATTTTTTTTTACTCTAGCTCATTTTTTTCATATTTATTTAAGTTAATACTTTTTTAAAACTTCTAAAATAGTATTATAATATTATTATAAAAAATCATAATAAATTGGTAACCCTAACCCTTCCAATTTCCTTATCATGTATCTTCTTTCTTAGAGCCTCATCTTTTTTCTTAGCAATTTTATTTTCATTTCTCTTCATCCACGACTATTCAAGATTTTTATTTGCATTAACAAATCAGTCCAGTCTAAAAAAAAGAGAGAATAGATGTTGAAGATATTATAGATTTACAAGATTTTTGAAAGAAGGTTTTTTTGGTTATGGTCGTTTTAAGGTGATGAGGAAAAAGGGTTGTAATTATTTGAATGGTTTGATGAAGAAATGATGAGCTTATGGAGATAATGAACAATACAAATAAAAATGAAAAATTGTGGATGATGAAAAATAAATTTATGTGTTATTTTCTGGATTTATCAATGGTGTACTATTACTAGTGTTTGCATTAGTTGTAATACATGTATTGAAGTAATATAATTTGGTTTTATTGTAAAAATATGCAATTTAATGAAAGAGATGTTTGTAACCATTTGTTTGTGAAATGAATTTGATTTTAACAAAACATGCTTTTGACAATTTGCTTATGAACATGATTAATAACATGGCTATTAATAACATAACCATGTGTAATGTCATGATTTTAACAGAACAAGAATATATCCATTTTCTGGTTCATAACAGAACATATACCTGGTTCTATGTATGGTTTTGTACCTATTCATAACATAACATTATCTGGTTCATAAATGAACAAAACCAAAACCTGAACATTACACATAATTTGACAAAACTAGAGCATTCAGTGCCTGCACAATGAGAGAACCAAAACATAAACCCTACACAATTTGACAGAAATTTTGACATAATAACAAAACCAGAACATGAACCTTATTTGTTTGAAATCAGAACCTGAACTAGAACATAATTTTGACAGCATAGCACAAATTGTTTGTTTGAAATCAGAATATGAAACTTTATAATTGAACTAGAATTTATTTGAAATTTGAACCTGAATCAAAACATAATTTTGACAGCACATCACTACCTATTTGTTTGAAATTAGAACATGAAACTTTAACAATTGAACCATAATTTGTTTGAAATCTGAACGTGAGTTTGTTTGAACCAGAACATAAAACTTTAACAATTGAACTATAATTTGTTTGAAATCTGAACCAAAATTTGTTTGAACTAGAATTGCACATAGTTACAGAGTTACCCATATGCATAACACAATCTGTTTCATTTCATTCATGTTTTCATTTCATTTCACAATTGCACAGAGTTACACATATGCAACACAAGTGCAAAACATTTCATTTAATACATCATAGATAGTGTATGTAATACATCATAACCAAAACATGATAAACACAAGTGCATTACTTGTTTGAAATAACTAGGGTATGAAATACATCATAACCAGTGTATGAAATACACAACCATTACATAAGCTTAGTGAAGGAACTAAATTAGTTTGACCAACAATTTCTTAAAAACATATAAAATAACCCAAACTAGTAACTAGTCTTGGGTTGATTGTGGTGCGTGTAACCTTCCTTTTATAATAGTTTGTCCAATACCCTTCACTGACTTCTTCCCCTTTGTATTCACCTTTTTATTTCCACCTTTAGGAATTTCTCTCTTAGCCGCCCTTTTCCCTTTGCATTATCGCTTGTTGTGTCTCATAGTACCACATTTTTGGCATTTCACGGTTTGAAGATTTTTGGACAAAGTGTGTGTTTCTAGGCTCATCATTTGTCTTGTTACAATTCTTCTTTGGGCGATCAATGACTCTCCTCATGATAGCAGGGTTGATTAGTTCAAGTCCATTAGTTTGCCATAGTTGTGACCTATTTGTTGGCAGGATGATATGGCTATAAGTAACCATCACGTTAGACCTCCTAGACACATAAAAAACTCTCATCAGTAAGCTAACATACAAAATATCACGAAATGACATAGTTTGCATATATGATGTGTTACCTATAGTATGATAAAACATACTCTCATGACTCCTTCTTGTTATACTAATGCATGCGATATCATGACAACGTCGTATTCCCATTAAATCCCACCTCATACATGCACATTTCTTTGGCAATAAACAACATATGCGTCAATACCATTTGACACCCAAAAATTGCTAAGTCATGATCATAATGCCATGTTGCAGCACTCCATCCTTCAGTTGCCCTCTTTGTTTTTTCTAAGAGTAGTTTGTTGGATTTTAGTACTTATGATTCCTTTGCATCTACCTAGAGCATATTTTTGAGTTGCAATCCTCAATGTTATATAGTGATTGATTCCTTCCAGCAGTGTAATGATTGGTTTGTCTTTATACTTCAAGTGTTCCTATGTTGAATGCTTCACCTTCTGCGATTTTTCCTGCCGTTTTTGTTCCTAGTTAAAACCTTCATGGATAATGTAAATTTGAAGGTAAAACCGTAGGAATCAAAATCAAAATTCGCAGGTAATTTCGTAGTAATCTAAATCCGCAGGTACTGTATCTAGAATAAAAAAATTAAATGAAATTTATTCTACTATCATTGTTGTTGTCACATAATAATTTCACATGCAACAAATAGTTTTAATGAAAATAGGTATTATAAATGCACAAATATACTCCTAATATCGGTGAACAAATTATAGCATATTACACACCAATATCATATTCAGTGCTATACTTGTCATCTTTATTTCATTGTCTTCTTTCCAACCTAAATCTATGATCCTAAACGAGGGCTATAACAAAGGTTCATACAAGTCTGGCTCCTGAAGTTTTACTTAGAAGGAAGGAAACAAGAAAATAGCTCTAAATCATCAAATAAATGAATTTTCTTCATGGTAGTGTCTTACCTGTGTCACCTGCTTGCAACTGCATGGATTGTATGCATGGAATTACACCTTGTAAAACATACATTCTGCTGTTGTAATTCGGCCAGAAGATTGAAACACCCATTCCTTTCCTTTTGGAGAATGTAAATAAATGGACACACCAGCAGCAGTTGAAAGCTTCTTATGAGAGACATGGCACTTAAAGTGCTTAGCTTTCTAATGCTGAACGTAGATCTTCTCGTCGTCAAATTCACAATCGCAGTAATAGCACCATACTTTCGAAGCGACTCTCTTAATATTCTTCCCCGTAAATACTTTGATTTCGATATCGACGTTGCTAGGGTTCGGAGGTTTTGGTCTGCGCCGTTGAACCACCCTGAGCTGGGACTGCGATGGTTGAGAAAACACAACCAAACAATGTTTCTTAAACAAAGTGATTTCTTTTAACATGAGCGTTTAAAAGCTAAAACCGTGTTCTGTGATTTTCTATGATGAAACAAAATTGAGGCCACGAAATCAAAATTTCAATCTAAATAGAGCAAGTGAAGAATTTGAGAAAGAGGAAGATTTGAGCTTTTTAACAAGTATTGAGGTCTATGCTTTTATAATTCAAAATTAGATCAAGGATGGAATTTAAATAGATCTTGCAACAAAGCAATAAAATACATAGGTTTCAAACAAAAATCAAAATTTGAAAGTTCCTGTTCAATATCAAAGTGCATATAACCTGAGCAAATTTTCGTAACAGGATTTCACCAAAACAAACAATCCAGATATGACAATTTATACAACAACATGTTTAGATTTAACAGCTTCCAAATGAAATGCAAAATAATTTTCCAGCTTCCTTGCTTTCAACTTATTCAAACAAGTAAACCCAAATATGAAGTGTAATGTGGTGGAATGAATAAAATGCAACAACCAGCTTAATATACAATACTTCCAACAAATGACATTTATTCAATTAGCTTTAAACATTGAAATGAACTAGAATAAGCAGCCCACACCTGCAAGACAGATGGATTGACTTCAGCTAAACAAATGTTGCACAAACCTAGTTGTCAATGTAAATTAGAAAGGTTTCAGTTGATTCCAACATGGATAAGAAATAGTAATAGCAGATTTGTGAAAATAGAAGTGAGTCAATTTCCTTCTTATTATGAATGGAAAAACCTATCAAAATGTGGTTTTGTCAAAAATCAATAGGATCTGGTCTTCACTCTCCTCAGTTGTAAAAATAATGCATACATAAAATATAGAATATGCAGCAAGTAGATGGCAAAGAAAGAAGACCAACGACTTCAACTACTAGCCATCCAAACCAAGAAAAATAAACTGGACTTGGAAAGAGAGCATCAGGTAATTCATAAATTTTCAAATTCGGAAAATATTGAGTTACACCACATACATTCATACAATAAGGCCCTGAGAACTCACCAACTTCCGCACTTCTGATGTAGGGTCATTTGCAAGAATAAATAGACCTTGAAGATATTGATCCATGAATACACATTAGGCCTAAATAGAATGAGTTAGACTACTATTATCAAAGCCCAAACTTCAATTTTATATTTAATAACAAGAACTTGTATATGTTATATTAGACTTTACCAAATTAGAAATCAAATAACAAGAACTTTAATGGTAGGAAAATTTAAACAAAGCATAAGATCTTCCATTCTGAATCTGTCAAGCCTTCATCTCATCTAAGTTATTTGAAACCAAGGGAAGAAGGAAGGGAGTCGATCAACAATAGGCAACAACTCTGATTTCATGTAGTGTTGGTGTTCAAGCTGCATTAAATTATATACATTTCTCAGGTTATTCTTCAGATATTCCCTGCCAAAGCAGCATAGTTAGCAACGAAACATCAAGGATTCCATAAATGCCATAAATGCCACATACTGCAAGACATAGTTTGGCATAAAGTGGCATTTAAGAGTAATGGCAAGACCATGTTTTATGTCTCCGTGAGCAGAAAAGTATCAAAATACGTTAGTATTATCAATTGCGGATTGCAAAATATATCAATTTGTTTAAATTTTGCTTCACTGCAGCGCTATAGGTGTTATTTGTTTGACAACAATTTGTACTAAATACCATAACATGAGACATTAGTAATTGGTTCAAATTATGTTACACTATATCTCCACTATTTGACAACACTAATCGTGGCAACTTGCAGGCAAAACATCTGGATTAAACTATATCAATTCAATGAATTCAAAACATTTGAGATATGTTTACATTTAGACAAGGACAAAATTATACAAATCTAAAAATAAAAATTGCCAAAGCAGCATAATTAGCAATGCAACATCAGGCATTTCATAAATCTATTTGTTAGACGAGGACAACGATCTAGAGGGGGGAGGTTGAATAGATCGCCAAAAATTTTTCTTATTAAAAACCCTATTTTGAAAAATATTTTTCTATGCCTAGCGGAAGCGAATCCGGATTGACTATCGTCTATTTGAACTGTTATTGGTAAAATCAGATAATGCGTAAAAACGATAATAATGAATGCTAAAGAGGAGAAAAGCAAATCAATACGTTCTATATAATGCATTTGAATATAAACCACACTAAGATAAATGATTTCCAATGAAATGTGAAAGTAAACTTGATAAAAGAATTTTATCGAACACTTAGTGTGTAGTCAAAATATCAAACACTTGGTGTGTAATACCCCAAACTTAATTCTCTTTGTGTTGAAGGTGTAAAAAATCAATTATAATTGTTTAGATTGCAATGGTTTCACAAAAACAGTTTAAGACACTTCAACACAACCATAGTTTTCAGCAATTCAAATTACACACTAAGTGTTATCAAAATGTAAAGAGAGAACACACAGATTTGTTTAGGCAGTTCCCCAATTGTCCTCACTATGGGTACGTCTGCCCTCAATTCGAAATTGAATTGAGACATTGTAATTAACCTTTGCAATATCCGTTTACAAGAGAAATAGTAGCAATTCAAACCCCTAAATCCTATGTTTGATGTTGATCCTAGCTTCTTCTCTTCCCTTGATCTCAGAAAGATCAAGTCACACAAGATCTACAATTTAATCCTCCGGTTACCGCTACTCTTTGTAGCGTGCGATTTTTGTCGGTGACGCGACCACCTTACCGCAATGGTTGGAATTGGTTGCTACTTTCTGATTTCTTATTTATCCTATGAAGCTGGAAAGGAAAGGGAAGGTATCTAAAACTAACCTTGTACGCAAATGTTTTCCTTAACAAATACTAAGAGATTGAGGGGTCCGGGGTCAGGTTATACAAAGGGAAGTTGTCAATCACTCAGTGTATATATGGTTATCCATAGACTTTCTTTGGCATATTCAAATATTTTCTGGTGTTAACTGTTATAAGTTGGGAAATTTTTCCTTTGGGAGTATTGAGAGAGTATTTTTATTGTTTTTGGTTTTCTGTTGTTTTTGGTAAGGTACTGGACCTAAAGTTTTTTATTTGTGTGCTCGCTAAGATTTCGCAATCTTATGGCTACGTATTCCCATAAAGATAACAGGGAAATCAGAGCAATCGTAGTTCCTCCTATTTTATGGGAGGAAAGATGTTTGGTGTCTTGTTCAAAGCCCAAGATTAAAGCTAGATGAGTTGAAATTCTGGTATCAGATGTGTGATGTTAAGTGTGATGTCACAACAACATAATCTGCTAATATGAACAAGGCTATAACAACAGTAAATCAACACAATGAATTGTTCACCCAGTTCGGTCTAACTACCTATGTCTGGGGGCTACCAAGCCAGGGAGGAAATTCACTATTAGTAGTATTAAATTACAGACTCAACAATCCCAGTTGACATCTACTAATCTTAATCACTACCCAATGACACTTCTACCTAAGAGACCACTTAGATATGAGAAATCACTCACTCCCTAAATCACCTCAGTGATACAATTCAAAGATTACACTTTAAACCACACCTTGATCTTGCTTAACAGCTTTGATCAAGAACAACACACTCTTGCTTAAAAGCTCTAGAGTGAATACACTTACAACCCAAAATAGTAACACCTATTCAACCATGAAAGGCTTACAAAATACACACGAAAACTCTAACTTGACTCTCAGTCTATGCTCTCTTGTCTTCGTTCCCTTCCAACAAGGGTTGAGGCTGCTTTAAATAGAATTCTGACTTGGGCTTCGACCTCTTCCAAAAATCTGATTTGATTTGTTTTAAAAACAGAATTTAAAACATATTTGATCTTCAAATCTTTTTAAATCAAACAACCCTTAAACATAGCAACATGATCTGCTCCAAATCTGATTGCAACTGAAAATATCTTCTCTAAGATATTCGCACACAATCTCTCTAACAGATCTTCTCAAACCAAACTTTCACGCGCAGCCCTAAAACATCACAACCTGATGTTTTGATGTTCTAATAACTGATGTCAAGACATCAAGTTTAACATCAGCATATAAAACTCCAACCCTGCAACAACTAATGTTAGGAACCAATGTTAAGACATCAGACATATGACATCAACATTGTTCAACTTTTTTTTTACCAAAATTCCAGCCAATACAAGAACTAACAATCTCCCCCTTTGGCTAATTTTGGCTAAAACAATCTCTGCCAACACCAGAGATACCTGCAGCGAAAAAACTTCATACTCCTAACATTCCAAAACACAACCAGCATCAATCACATCCAAAATCTGCTAAACTCCCCCTCAAAACAGGAACCAGTATATCAGCTGTTCAAACAAGCACACTCCCCCTCAAGCCTAGAACCACAATAGACAACTAGGCAACACATAGGCACACAGGCTAACTCTCCCTCTTTTTAACCACAATTGGACAACTACCAACCAGTTATAACCTCACACAACTAACACTTACAACAGTTAATCCTACTAGCTCTCCTTGTCAGTCAAAAGTCAGCACCACATGACAAGACAAATCATAGAACAAAAACCAGATAAGCATAAAAGTACTTTTATCCAAGTTACACAACATGCACACAATGTGCAGAAAAAAAAACTACAAACTACAAAAGCAAGAAACAGTAAAAGCAGCAATTCAATCTTCATCAGTAGAACCATCTGCATCCTCCTCAGTCTCAATTGTTGAATCACCTTTATCAGAACCTGAATCTTTAGTATTGACATAAACATCATCATCATCCTTACTTGCATTGACTTCCTCACCTTCTTTTTCTGCCATTCTTAGAGTCAAAATTAGTCCTTCAAATTTTTGTTTCCTTTCAGTACTAACTCTAATGACTTCATCTAACTCCTTACATGCTTCCTCCAGCTCAGAAATTATTCCAGTCTTGGAAGTTGACTGGTGCGATGTTGAGGCAGATGTCTTGACAATGTCAGGAACATGCTTTCCTTTAAACAACTTGTAGTGAATTGACATAGCAGACTCCCTTTTACATACAACATCAGATTAATGTAGAATACCAGGATGCTGAGACAAGATGATCCCACAGATAAGAGAGGGAAAAGCAATAGGTAATTTCACAACATTTGTGGCAGCATGCTTAATTGTCTGATAAAAAATGTAGGAGCCATAATCAAATATTTGCTTTGTCCTAATAGCATAAATCATATTTCCCAATCCAACAGAAATAGTGGTCTTGTGATTAGTAGGGACCCAGTTGGCAGCACCTATCCTGTGAAAAATAGCATATTTAACACTTAACAAACTAGCTGACAACTTTCCTTTTAAAGGCCAGACCTTCACTTGTCCTGCTGTGATTTCTTGGCACACTGCATTATCAGTCACTTCCAACTCTCTATACTCTTTCTCATCTTTTCCTAGGTAAGTGTTAATGATCTCAGGAGAAAAATTAACACACTGACCTCTTACATATACCTTACTAAAATCCACACTTCTGCTATCATTAATAGCCACAGGAATGGTTACTGCAAATTCCTTGACTAACCCATCATAGCATTTGGACAACCCAGAAACAGTCTTCATTAGCCCAGCAAATTTGATCAACCCCATAACTTCCTTAATTTCCAGAGCATCTCCACCAAGCTCCCTTTCCAGGGCTAATCTCCTTTGACACACAAACTTCCACATGTGAGCACTGCTTGCATAGTGAAAGGATATGTTGTAAACAGGCACTTCATGAACCTTGTCAGAAATCCTCTTCAAAATTGACCTTCTGACTAGAGTGATGTTTTGAACATCATCATCAACATCAAACTCAGATTCTGATTCTTCCCTCTGCTTCCTCTTTTTGGAAGTCACAGCAACCTTGCTCCAAGTCTTAGTAGGACCAACCACAGTTGACTTCTTCTTTTTGTTCTCAGGTCTCTCCTTAGGTGAAGAATCTGCAGACTTCCCTTTTCTAGACCTTATTCTTTTAGCAATACCAGGGACATCTTTACCAATAACTTCATTATCTGATAGGTCAACCACATCCACCACATCAGCAGTCTTCATTCCTCTGGGACTAGAAACAACATTCCTAGCAGGTGATGTTCTGACATCAACCTCATCTTCAACATGAGTATCAATATCTTCAACTTCAGCTTCTGCATCTTCAATGACAGAAACAGCCAATCTGTGAAGATTGGTTTCAGAAGTTTGCATGTCACCCTTTTCTCTAATAGATTGATCAGCAGGCATTTGACTCAGAGGTCTAGATATTCCCTTCACAGTAATCCCTTTCTCAAAAATTTTTGTGACAACCTGATCAACACTTTTGTCCACATCTACCCTTTCTTCAACAGCTTGAGGAAGAGGGGTGGTAGTCTTAGGAGTAGGTTTGTCTCCAAACAAAACACTAGTGACAAACGCTCTACTTTTGCTATCATCAAATTTCTTACCCGCAGATTGATCAGAAGTATTACCTTTTGAAGGCCTCTTAGGTTGATACTTCTCAGGTCTTTTCTTTTCTGAACCTGGAATCATAGAGAGAGGCGCTATGTCCAAGGCTTCATCCATTGAAACTTCTTTCGTCGAAACCCTAGATGTTGCATGTGAAGAGCTCTTTGAAGCAGAATTCTTGGAGGGAGATAACCCATGTTGAGACATTGTTCCTTTGAAACAGTTGATGTACAAGGATGTGTTGTGTCTTCCGATCTTTGGTGAGAAGATGAACAGACTTGGAGTGTGGAGATTGATGTAGCGTGTGAGAGTAACAATAGGGAGTGATAGCCTAAGGTAAGGGGGCTGCTTTTGTTGATCACTTAAAAGCCAATAAATGTATTTTCCCCTCCGAAACAAATTTCCTTTTAAATTTTTGAAATGTACTAAATGCACATCATAAGTCACTAACATCAGATGACTTTTCCACATGCCCAAATTTCTACTTAAGACTTCACAAATTTCAGCACACATATCTTTAGGGAAATTGTCATTATACTTCATATATGAATGATCAACCTCTATGACCTTAGTTTCCTCAAGATTTCCTCTGAATAGATGCATCACACAAGGTTGTTTGGTGATCCTTCTAATGTCACATTCAGATGTCATAACATCATCCTTGACATTACATGATGAGCTGGACTCTTGAGGAACCCATAAATAACAGTTATCTATGGATCTAACTCCCCTCATAACGACTTCACTCTTCTCATTAGTCACTAAACATTCATCTTTAGTGTAGCTAACCTTGAATCCTTCATCACATAATTGACTGATGCTAATCAAATTAGCAGTCAATCCTTTGACAAGAAGTACATTTTCAAGATTAGGTCCAACCACAATTCAATTTTCCAATTCCTTTAACTTCCCCTTTTTCTCCATTACCAAAAGTTACATCATTTGTGGAGTAAGTCCTGATATCCACCAACTGATTCTTGAAACCTGTCATATGCTTTGACCAACCACTGTCAAAATACCAACCATCCATAGCTGGGGTTCTAACAGATGAGTGAGCTAATAGACATGTGACAGCAGCTTTAGGAACCCATTGTTTAACAGCCTGAGGCCTGTTCTGCTTCTGTCTAGGTTGAGGAACAAATTTGGGATAACCATGCAGCTTAAAGCAAGAAGATTGTATATGGACAAATCTTCCACAATAGTAACATCTCACTCTTTGAATCTCTTCTCTGAAGTGATTGAAATGTCTGCCACCTTGATGATGATTTCTGTCATACTGCTGAGGCTGCCATCTGTCAGAATATTGATGCTGTCTTCTCCCATAATTAGGCTGTCTTCTGTAATGATGAGTCTGTCTTTTGTAATGATTAGGCTATCTTCTACCATGATGATGAGGCTTTCTTCTGCCATAACAATGAGGCACATCATTATTAGGTCCAAAACCATACATTTTCCCTTGATGTTGAGACATCGGATGGAACATGTTATGTTTGAAACTAGAAGCCTGCATACTCCTATGGTATTGAGGAGGCATATACTGCCTAGCTCCAGAAACCTGAGGCTTTCCTTGAGGTTGAGGCAAAAACTTCTTAGGTACAGGACCATAACCCTTTCCATTATTTTGTGGCCCAAGGTGAGGGACAACCTTCTTAATTCCAGAACCATGTCCTTTTTCATGATGATGAGGAATGTTCTGTTTAACCCCAGAAGAACTAGCCTCTGCAGATATCTTCTTCTCACCCTCATATCCTAGACCAGTCTTATCACTTGCCCCTTTTCCAGCTTCAAGTATTTTATCCAGAGTGTCAGTTCCACTATTTAACATTCTGATGGATTTTGACATTTGATCAAGCTGGGATTTTAACAACAAAACTTCATTCTCAAGTTCAGCTTTATCAGTCTCAAGCTGAATTATAATTTTCTTCTGCTTCTCCCCTTCTTGACAGACCTCTTCACTTTTCAGACACAACTCTTGATAAGAAGATGCCAGCTCTTCAAAGGTCAATTCACCATCACTAGATTCTCTATCAGAGGCACATATTCCAGTCAATGCCTTAACATGCTTGGCATTCTCTTCTTCACTTTCACTATCTGTATCAGACCAGGAAACAGATAACCCCTTTTTCTGCTTATTGAGATATGTAGGACATTCTTTCTTGACATGACCATAACCTTCACACTCATAGCATTGAACTCCTTTGTCATGATTGGACTTTTCTTCATCTCTTGTTTTCTTCACTTGATTACTAGACCTGTTGTTGTCAGATGTGATGTTCTTAACATTAGGTCTATAGTTTCTGTCCATTCTCTTTAGCACCTTATTAAACTGTCTCCCAAGCATCACAACAGCATTTGACAGTTCCTCCTGAGTTTCAAAATTACACTCCTTCTTACCATCTTCAGTATTAAACACCAAAGCTATGCTTTTGGTCTTCTTTTCAGGCTCCTCATTCAACCCCAACTCAAAAGTTTGAAGAGAACCAATCAACTCATCAACTCTCATCTTGCTGATGTCTTGAGCTTCTTCAATAGCAACCACCTTCATTTTATATTTCTTGGGAAGGGATCTGAGAATCTTCCTTACCAGCTTCTCTTCAGTCATTCTTTCTCCTAAAGCACTAGAAGCATTGGACAACTCAAGAATATTCATGTGAAAATCATGAATGGTTTCATCCTCCTTCATCTTCAGATTTTCAAACTTAGTAGTCAACAGTTGAAGTCTTGACATCTTGACCTTGGAAGTTCCTTCATGAGTAGTTTTCAAGACATCCCAAGCTTCCTTAGCTACTTCACCAGTGTTTACCAGCCTAAAGATGTTCTTGTCAATACCATTAAAGATGGCTTTCAAGGCTTTTGAATTTCCAAGTGCAAGCTCATCTTCTTCCTTGGTCCAATCTTCCTCAGGTTTTAGCTTTGTTGTACCATCATTTTCAACAATAACAGGTGCTTTCCATTCTTTTAAGACAGCCTTCCAAGCCCCGCTGTCTAATGACTTCAAGAAGGTAACCATTCATGGTTTCCAATAGTCATAATTAGAGCCATCTAGAATAGGGGGTCTATTCACAAATCCACCACTCTCCTTGTCCATTGCACCAGAAAGTATCAGCCCTAGATCTCACCCAGATGCAGAGCAGGATGCCTGCTCTGATACCAATTGAAATTCTGGTATCAGATGTGACATGTTAAGTGTGATGTCACAACAACACAATCTGCTAATATGAATAAGGCTATAACAACAGTAAATCAACACAATGAATTGTTCACCCAGTTCGGTCTAACTACCTACGTCTGGGGGCTACCAAGCCAGGGAGGAAATTCATTATTAGTAGTATTAAATTACAGGCTCAACAATCCCAGTTGACATCTACTAATCTTAATCACTACCCAATGATAATTCTACCTAAGAGACCACTTAGATATGAGAAACCACTCACTCCCTAAATCACCTCAGTGATACAATTCAAAGATTACACTTTAAACCACACCTTGATCTTGCTTAAAAGCTTTGATCAAGAACAACACACTCTTGCTTAAAAGTTCTAGAGTGAATACACTTACAACCCAAAATAGTAACACCTATTCAACCATGAAAGGCTTACAAAATACACACGAAAACTCTAACTTGACTCTCAGTCTATGCTCTCTTGTCTTCGTTCCCTTCCAACAAGGGTTGAGGTTGCTTTAAATAGAATTCTGACTTGGGCTTCGACCTCTTCCAAAAATCTGATTTGATTTATTTTAAAAACAGATTTGATCTTCAAATATTTTTAAATCAAACAACCCTTAAACATAGCAACAGGATCTGCTCCAAATCTGATTGCAACTGAAAATATCTTCTCCAAGATATTCGCACACAATCTCTCTAACAGATCTTCTCAAACCAAACTTTCACGCGCAGCCCTAAAACATCACAGCCTGATGTTTTGATGTTCTGATAACTGATGTCAAGACATCAAGTTTAACATCAACATATAAAACTCCAACCCTGCAACAACTAATGTTAGGAACCAATGTTAAGACATGTGACATATGACATCAACATTGTTCAACTTTGTTTTACCAAAATTCCAGCCAATACAAGAACTAACATGAGTATTTGTGTCTTGTTTAAAGCCCAAGATTGAAGCTAAAGGTTTGACTGAGAGAGAATTTGTCATCTCTAAAGGGAGATATCTCACCTGTCGATCACAGTTGTTGGGTAACTGATTATAAAGGAGAACTACTTTAACTGGAATGTATGGAATCCAACAATGCCATAATTTCCTTTATAAGAGGTCCTGAAGGAGGAAACTTTAACTCAGTATTGAGCAATGACATTTTTCCTTAGGAATCTTTCATGCTAAGAGAGGGACATTGACTTGTATGTAAATAATCCAAAGGCTTGCCACTTACAACAGTTAGATGAAAGAGGAAGTTTACCAGGATAAGAGAGGGACCACAACTTGGATTTTTGAATCAACAAGTGTGCCACTTACAGCAGTTATCTGGGATTGGGTTAGTTAGTTAGTTTGTTTTTATGTGTGATGTACAGAGAAATGCTTTCCTACAGAGAGAACTTTTGATTTCCTCTAAGGGGATGTTGATTTTTATGTGCCTTGATCAAAGCCCAAGGTTAAAGCTAAAAGGTTGACTCTACTAGGGTAGTTTTATATCTGTCTTGTACAAAGCCCAAGATTAAGGCTAAAAAGAATTGACTCTTCCGGGGAAAGTTTCGTATGTCTTGTACAAAGCCCAAGATTGAGACTAAAAGAGTTGACTCCACTGGGGAGAGGTTTTATCTGTCTTGTACAAAGCCCAAGATTAAGGCCAAAATACTGATTAAATCAGCTGGAGAATATGATCTGCAAAGCCCAAGATTGAGGCTAATTTTTCTGAGGAAAAATCATTATACAAAGCCTAAGAGGAGGCTGGCTTTTGCTGAGGATTATTGAGATCCAGAGATAGGTCCAAATTGGGGAATCAACTCTTACTGGGGATTGAAGAAGAGTTGTAATATCAGAGACCATGAGGTTCTGATTCTGTTAGGTTTTTATTGATGGTAAAGGTTTAAACTTTGAGTATGGAAACCTATGGAGGTTTCAAACTCTGCTGGAGATTGATGAAGTGATCAGGGTCTTTCCTGTGCTTTTAGGAAACTTGAGGGTTCCTTTGAGATCCAAGAGGAGAGGAGACTTTCCAAGTCTACTGGTATGAAGAGGTTGGCTCTTAACTGGAGGATAATCTTTGTATGATGCCCAAGAGGAGGCTGAGGTTTTAAGGGATGAGAATCAACCCTAAACTGGTATGATGTTTTGGAATTCTGACTCTCTAGAGGATTGAACTAGTAGAGATGACTAATTTCTGTCCTATACCTGTAGGAGGTCTCTGGGTCCTTGTACTAAGCCCAAGAGGAGACTGGGAACTTCTAAGAAGGCTGAGGGTCCTTGTACAAAGTCCAAGAGGAGGCTAGGGATGCTTTTAGGAAGCCTGTGGGTCCAAGCCTGAGAAAAGTTCGAGAAAGGTTTCACCGAGAATAATCCTTTCTTTGGTGAACAGTTCTAGGGTTTGAAGAAAATCAAGAGAGGTTTCACTAGGAATCAATCCTCTCTGGGGAAATAAATTTCTTGTACAGATTTTTCTAAGTTGTGACAGTCTTGAGAAAAGTTTCATCGGGAATAATTCCTTTCTCTGTTCCATATTATATAAGCCCAAGAGGAGGCAAAATTGTATCTGGAATTTCTTATGGGGGGAACTAGTTTTGACTGTGTTGAAATGTAACCACTGGTTCGATCTAAACCTAGACCTAATTGCTGGGGAAAATTCTAAGCAAGTATATACAGACATATATATAGATGAAATATATATACAAGTATGTGCAGAAAATAGTGTAACTTACAGGTGTGCAAGCTCCAGCATTGTAACCACAGCTGTATGGTTAGTTATTCAAGAAATTGAAGAAAGTTTTGATAACAACTTTGAGTTTGAATCTAAATCAAAAAAAGAAAGTTGTTTTAAAGGAATTTTGGAGCTTATACTCAAAGAGAGACCCAGATGAATTCTTTTGAAAAGGCGACGATCGCGTCGTAATTTTGAAAATCACAGAGGGACTTATACAATGACTAAGGCCCAAATTATTGTGTTTACAAAAAGGATTGAGTCTTACACTCTATTAGAGGCCCAAGAGTTCATTTTTTATTCAAGAGATGTGGCTTATAGCTCAAGGAGAGGCCCAGATGAAAAGCAACGATCACACCGTTATTTTGAAATTGTATCGGGACTTATACAAATGACTGAGGCCCAAATTATTTATATACAAAGGAGGTTGGCTCTTACACTCTATTAGAGGCCTAAGAGTATTTAAAAAAGAAAGAAAAACAGGACTTACAACACAAGGGGAGGTCTAGATGAAAATTGCTTTTGAAAACGGCGATCACGCCGAGATTTTTTTAAAAATGTATCGGGACTTACACAATGATTAAGGCCCAAAAATGGTTTATTTACAAAGGGATGGGACTTACACTCTATCAAGAGGCCCAAAAGTGTTTTGAAAAATATTTGTGAGGGTGAAAATAATCAAAACCCTAATTTGATTTAAAATATATTTTAATTTGAATAAAATTCAATAAAAATGATTAAAATTATCAAACATGTAAGAAAAACAAGTTGTGACCTTGGATCTAGAAAGATTTAAAAATCATTTGAGTTTGAAAAATCAAGAGAAAGAAATATTTTTAAATGTTAAAAACAAATAAAAATAAATTCTTTACAAAAATATCAAATATATAAAATAAATAATACTTTTGTGAAATTTTTGTAGAATAAAATATTTTAACATTTTTGTGAATTTTGAAAAAAAGAATCAATTAAAAAACATTCAAAATCAAAGAGAAATTAATTTTTGAATCAATTAACAAAATTAATTAAAATTCAAAAATTCAAAAATTTTAAAAAGGGCGCCAAGAACACAAGTTCTTGGTCGCCCGTGTTCTTCCTCCCCAGATTTGCAAAATCCCTTATATCTCTTTGATTACTCAATGGTTTTGCACGATTCAAACACAAATCTCACTCGTTTTTGAACAAGGAACAAGATGGTATCATTTAATTTCATTTCTTTTAAGTATGGAGGGAGTTATCATGGATGAACATAGAAACCCTAGAATTTGCAAAAACAAACATGAAATCCTAAACACGAATGAAACATGGCAATTGATCGAGGGTTATCACTCTATAGACTACCAGAAACAAGTTGGTAACTAGCAAATGAATTTATGATGCATGCAATAGAGAGTTTGATAGGTTCAGGCTTACTTGAACTTGCTTGTACAAGAGACTTTAGAATTTGGAGTTGGAGGTGTTCCAGATGTGTTGTAATGACTTGAACAACTTCATTATACCTTATGGAGTGTGTTGGGAAGCTTGGACTTGATTGGAGATGTTTGGATCACTTCATGGCATCTCAGTTGCATATGAGCTTCAAGTGGATTTGGAGCTTTGAGATTTTGGTGTTACAGGTGAGTGAGGAGTGTTTGATCAGCTCATATATGATGTATATGAAGTGTTAGAACAATTGGTTGTGGTAGATTTGCTCTCAACTTGAAAACTCGCTAGTGACTTTAAGAAGAAGCAAAATCTGGTTTTTGAAATGTGATTTTGAGGAAAGCATCAGTTGTGGTGCTTTAGTGTGCTTAAACTGATCACAAATGAGCTCTATTTATAGTAGAGCAAGTTTGTTTTGCAAGGAATGGTGAATGGCAGCTGGTACAACTCATTGTTCAATGGTTGCAAAAAGGAATCTCAAGTCTCCTCTAGCCATTGACTTGGGTCAGTGCAGCATGCCTATGGTCCTCTGTTGCTTGAGTTTATCTTAACTCATTTGGTTGATCATGGACTGATATATGCCATCTCTATTCACTCCTTGAATGCTTCATGACAAATTTGAAAGTTTTGGATTTGCAACATTGAATTTCACATGCCTACATGATGATCTTTTGTCTTGGGAGGCTTGTGGCTCAGAGATCTTTTGCTTTGATCTAATCTTCAATGTTTCTAGAAGGCTTACAAGACTTGTAATTGCACAAATTAGAAAATTTGAGCAAATGGCCTATAATCTGTCTTGGGAAGAAACCAGTCTTTGATGCCATGTTCCAAGGGTTGTAACTCCCTACTCAAATTGAATTTGGAGATGATCTGGTACTTGTTGGAAAGCTCTCATGACATACTTTAACTTTTATGTCCACTAATGGACCTGGTTCAGCTTGGATCAAGGTGAAAAATGACCTCAAAGTTGGTAAAAAATGAAACAGATTCTGACTTTTTGAAAATTTCACTAAGTGTTGGAAAAAGTGGTCATTTTCACTTTTTGTGATTTTGATCAATCCATAACTCAAAATCCATGAAGATTTGGAATTTGATGTAGTTGACACTTTTGAAGTATGTGAACTTTCATTTGAGCTTTGGATGGAAGAAAAAGGCCTTAGGGTTTGGGAGTTATGACCTTGCTAAGTTGGGTAAAAATCACTTTGTTCCATAACTTAAAATTTTTTTGGTTTTCTATGGTTGCCCCTTTTACAAGTAACCCTATTTTTCTTGATTTTTCTTTATGCATGATGATCAAAACCATACATTAACATTATTTTGGACTTAGGGGAGTCACATTTGTGAAAAAATTCAAAAAGTCAAACTTGATTTTGGGCACAATTGACTTTTTGTCAGATGAATTCCAAACTGTGTGATTCTCTATACAATCAAGTTCATGACCTAATTCAAACCTAATGTATGGATTCCATAGGTGTTTTAGGGTGTCTTGAATCATGTCCCAAGGTTTGGGAGCATGTCTTGGTCCAAAGTCAAAGATACAGTTGACTTTTTCTTCAAAACCCTAATTGTGGTCCAGATGAAATTGAAACTTGTGAATCAAGCTTCTTGGATCAATCCATTGTTGTAAATGGGTCAATGTTGTGTATTTGAGGCCCTCAAATCATGTCTTAAGGTCTTTGTTCATGTCTTGTCTCAAAAGTCAACTTAGGGGTGAATTAGGTCAAGAAACCCTAATTCCTGAATTTTGATGAATGCTTCCCCTGAGGCTATTTTGACTTGATGATTGAATCTATGAGGTACCTTTGAGCATTTTGGATCATGTTTTGGATTAATGGCTCATGCCCAGGTGAAAATTTCCATCTGGAGGCCTTGGTAGACCAAAAACCCTAATTTGGTGACACTGACGATCTTAGGGCTTGATCCACTTGAAATGTTGCAACCTTGTGCTTGATTCTTAATGTGGGAGACCTCTTGATCCTTTATGTGTGTTTGAAATGTTAGAAAAGTTGAAGATCATGTCATTTCTTGATTGATCCTTTGTCTAAGTGCTCTGAGAGGGCTCACAACCCTAACTCTTGGTTGAGGTGAATGCTCGACAATCTTTAAGGGGATTGATGAGGTATGATGGCGCATCCATATTGTGGAAATGATCCTCACAATGATGGGAAATCTTGTGGTCAAAATTTGGGGTATGACAGATGCCCCTATTTAATCTTCTTGGACCCGAAGGTGTGATTGGCGAAGATATTCGGACATTCAGGGTGCAAGAGGATTAAATATCGGAATACCCGAAATTTTGACGGTGGTTATGAATAACAATTTTGCTCATCCATCTTCTTTTGCTAATCCATGTTACTTAGAAAAGGGTAAAACTTCCCCTCGATCTTGGTTTTCAGCCACGGAACTGGTCTCAGTTTCTTTTGAAATAAACTTCCCATCGATCCTGGTCTTCAGCCACGAAACTAGTCTCAGTGTTTTTTTAAATAAACTTCCCCTCGATCCTGGTCTTCAGCCACGGATCTGGTCTCAGTTTCTTTTGAAAATAAACTTCCCCTCGATCATGGTCTTCAGCCATGGAACTGGTCTCAGTTTCTTCTTGTCGAGTTCCTTCCTCGACAAGGAACGCTATGTGTAGCGGTCTACATCAAACTTCTCGCCGAGCTATACTGGGGAGATGCCATTTGGTGGAAAAAAATTTGATGTCAGACTTGCTGGGGAAACCCATTTGTCTGAACTGCAGCGGTGTGCAAACTTCTATGTGGGAGATGCCATTTGTCGACCTACTGGGGAAAAATGAGTCTCTTGAGAGACCGGTTTTTGTTTGGCGAGATTACATCATACTTTTCTTCGAGACCTTTTCGGAGAAATACCATGTGATGTAATCCAATTTTGAGGTGTTGATGACTTCATTAACATTGATTTTCTTGGGAGAAAAAACCGATGTATTGCCGAGAGTCTTCGGTTAAGAGGCTTTCTCTGGGTATTTTCTTTAATCCGGGAAAGCGAAAATATCATCTTCAATGGTGAAGAGTGATGTTCCAAAGGTGTCTATCGAATGTCTTCTTGCCTTTCAGAGGTTCAAGTTATCAAAAATGGTCGAGGACAGGCTCCAATCGTGAAATAAACTGGGGAGAAATTTCTCAGATGATACATTTTCGGACGAGGAAAGAACTGATAACTCTATTGGTGAGAGGACATTGTCACTTGGGGATAAATAAAAATGACCAGAGTGATATTAATACAACATATGTATGAATATGAATTAATTATGCATGATGTATGTATGTTTATGCTGACAAAACAGACACGACATACATACCGGTGAAATGAACACGACTGGATACTCGGCCACCGTGGGGCGATAACAAGTATCATGGGTTCAAGATAGCGACCCTTTCTTGCTTAGGAGGGGTAGACCCTTCTGGGGGTGAAAGAACCATCAATTGGTCTTTAGAGGTAAGAACTCTGCCGGGGATATCAGATGGGACATTACATTTGAAACAGTGGATCCTTTTGTTCAGGTGTATTGGTTTAGAAGGAGTACTTTGATTCTGCATTTTGAGGTTTAATCACTTCCGGAGAAGCCACCGATGTTCCTTTTTTGTGTTCAGTAGTCAAAAGGAATTTCCATTTCTATTTTAAAAGCAAAAGAAAATTTGACAAGTAAAAATTCATTTTTTTTCAAGATCGTTGATGATGTTAAAAATGTCATTCTGTAAAGAAAAATAAATGAGAATTACAAATAAAAGCACTAGGGCTCAAATTTTATTGATAGAATGGTAATCAGCCGAGCGCGTGATACCATAGAGCAATTACAAAGTTTAGAAAATGGTAATTTAAGGGAAAATGGGCTACATTGAAACATAACGACCGCTATCCTTCTACCAACTTTGAATTCTAGACATCCTAAGCTTCTGTTGAAGATTACCTTGACTGAAGTCTTTCGACGGATGGTGTTACCGCTGGGGGATTTAACCTTGTCGGACGTAGTTACTTGCCAGAAATCCCTAATTTTTGCCTAGATTGCCTTTTGAGGTTTTCAATCTATCGAGATGATTTTTTTTGCTTATGTCTCTAATTTTTGCCTGGATTGCCTTTTCAGGATTTTGATCCAACGAGACATTTTATTTTTATTTTTTTTATTTAGGCAAAGTATTTCTTGACTACATCAACATTCGTGGGGTAGGCAAACTCCTCTCCATCCATGGCTGCGAGTCTCAAGGCACCGCCTGAGAAGGGTTTCTTGACCAAATAGGGGCCATCATAATTCGGAGTCCATTTGTTCTGGGAATCAGTGAGAAATGATTGTATCTTCTTGAGCACAAGGTCTCCTTTTCTGAAGACACGAGGTCAGGCCGTTTTGTCAAATGCTTTCTTCATTCTTTGCTGATACAACAGACCATGACATATAGCCGTTATTCTCTTTTCTTCGATCAGATTCAGTTCATCGTGCCGACTTTGACATCATTCAACCTCTGTTAGCTTAGCTTCCATCAATACCCGGATTGATGGGATATCTACTTCTATGGGGAGCACTGCCTCCATGCCATATACTAGAGAGAAAGGGGCTTCCCCTGTTGAAGTGCAGACGGATGTGCGATAACCATGAAGAGCAAATGGTAGCATCTCATGCCAGTCTTTGTAGGTTACAACCATCTTTTGAACTATCTTCTTGATGTTCTTGTTAGCTACTTCTACTGCTCCGTTCATCTTAGGTCGGTAGGGAGATAAGTTATGGTGCTTGATCTTGAACTCAGCACACAACTCTTTCATCATCTTGTTGTTCAACTTGGATCCATTATCTGTAATGATCTGGCTTAGAACACCATAATGTCAGATGAGATTGTTCTTGATAAATCGGACCACCACTTATCGGGTTACATTGAAGGTATGAAAAACACAAGAAAGGGGGGTTTGAATTGGGTTTTTACACTAAAAACGATTCTTTAAAAATAATCCCCTTTACAAATAACCTCCACTTCTTGATAATAAAGCAAGAGAAACCGAAAAGAAAGAACACAGTATGTTTATACTAGTTCACTTGAGAAACCCTCAAGCTAGTCTAGTCCACCCGCCAAGGTGATTTTACCTCTCTCAAGCGAGGTCTTAATCCACTAATCAAACTAATTAATACAATGCACAAGCCAAACTGCAAGTGACTAACAACAATCTCTAAGATACACTAGTCCTAGACTTCTCAAGAATTCTGACCTAACCGGTCTCTTAAGGAAATCAAACAACTGTTTGAAAATACAATGCACAAGCCAAACTGCAAGTGACTAACAACACTAAAACTCACTGTCTTAGTCTTCCTAAAGCTTCTGACCTACCCGGTCCTTTAGGGAACACAAATCTTCCTAAAGCTTCAGACCTAACCGGTCCTTTAGGGATCACAAACAACTATTTGTTACAAAGGTTTGTTTAGAATATGATGCTTCTACACAAGCAGAGTAAACACAATTTCTAGCTCAATCTAACTTAGAGCGAATCTACACAGTAAGAACAATCTTCTTCTTTGTATTGTGGTGCTTTACTGTTCACTCATAAATTTCTCTATTTCTTGAGTTCTTTCTTCATATGAATCAGTGTTTTTAATATTTCTCTTTTTCACACTGAGTGTTACACTTGTTATCACTACTGATTCGTTGAATGATCAAATCTATATATATAGCCAGAAAAAGATTCGTTGAAGGGTAGATCAGTAATATCATAAAAATACTGGCGACTTGAAATAATGTCGTTATGCTGGGGTGAAAATCGTACACTGAAATTATCCTTTGTATCACCAAATCAGGGTAGTGGAAAAGAACGTGTTTTATTTGTACTATGTACTATTTTCCCTCGCAAATGTTTCATCTTCTTCTGTCCATCAGAGGCTTCTGAGTTGATATGATTGAAGCATGATCAGAAGAATAAATCATTGGGTCTTCAGAGTCTTGAGTCTTCAGAGTCTTCAGAACTTGTTCAGCAGAACCTTGTCATCAGAGTCTTCAGCACTCCTTCTTCAGAACCCTTGGTTATCTGAAACGTAAGTCTTCAGAGTCTTCAGAACTTGTTCAGCAGAACCTTGTCTTCAGAACTTGGTCTTCAGAAACTTAAGTTTCAGAGTTAAATTCAGAGCCATAATCCAAGAGAACATTGCAGCAACAACATAGTGTCTTCTTAGAGTCTTTCTGACACACAGTAGATCAGAAGCAATCTTGCTTCTTTACGCAGAAGTGCCCATTGAGAATTTTAGAGTGACGTAGCACATGATCTTTATTAGAGTCCGAACTTTCTTTATCAGATTCGGAACCTGTTTTTCAAAACCATCAGAATAACATTGTTAGAGTACCAAAATTGTTATCACACAAATGCTCCATTGTTATCATCAAAACATAGAGATAAGATGCATAACCGAATCTTGTTCTTACAATCTCCCCCTTTTTGATGATGACAAAACCATGTATTTTAATAGAACAATTTATACAGGGTAATCACCATAGCCGACAAATTCAGGGTTTAAGCTCTCAGCTCCCCCTGAATCTGTTAATCTCAAAATTTCATTTATGCTTGTCCAGAGTCTCCCCCTGATCCCAAGACTCACAAAATAAAATTTGAGTTCTTCAGAACATAACAATAGAGAAGGAATACTTCCCTACAACAACTCATCAGAGTCTGACTAGAACACTAGGTCTTCATATTAGAACCTGGTTACTATCAGAACTTTGATAAAAAATCAAAACTTGATTTTGAGTCTGATTGGATGATGCCGCGCATCTCGTATCAGATCTTGATGAAGAATCACACTTTCTTAAGTATCAGAGTTTGATTAGAAATGACTTCTCTTTTGTCAATCTTTTCTTAGATTCACCAATCTTATCAGATTCAGAGCCTGATTGATTTTATCAGAATATCATCTGTTGCAGAGCATATCTTCTAAATAGTATCTTTGAATCAGAGAATTGACTTGACTTGTTTTCAAGGAGATTTCTACTTCTGACGCTTTGAGTCTGAATTTCATACTTTCAGAAAGTTTACAACTTCTGAACACTATGATATCAAACAAGATTTCTTGACTTTCAGAAAGTTCACAACTTCTGAACAGTATTGGAACATCTGTTTGAATAAACATATATTCTCGAAGTGTACAACTTCTTAACCATGAATTATCAGAGTTGAAATTATCCATAAGATTTTCAATCTTTAGAGAGTAGGATCTTTATATTCAACCTGTCTAGAATGCTAAGTGGACTTTTTCTAAGTTCCTTAATTGAAACATCAAACAAACGGTTAGTTGCAAAAGCATTATGTAATGTTTGAGTTCGAGATTCTGAGAATGAGTACTATCAAAATCATTTTACTTTCTCCCCCTTTTTGTCATAATCAAAAGATAATGCAATAAACAGTGCAATATTATGATAAATATATGAGAAAGAGATTTCTAAAATAGGCCATAACACTCATATAAAAACAGTTTCATTAAAAATGGATCGAAATACATTGGCATAACTCGAACACAATCGAACACAGAGCATCCTAGAGACGAGACAGAAAACACAAGATACGACATGCTAAAGATTAACCATCAAAGACTTCACAATTTTTCTTCAACATACCATTTTCTAGACCATTTGTCTTGACAAATTCAACAATTCCTTCTGTAAAGAAGATTTCAGATAGAACTCTTCCAAAAGGTATGTAGGGATTGATGAAATCACCATTTCTGGAGTCAGTAATGGATTTTTGGAGATAATTGAAGATAATCTGAGGTAAATTTATCTGCATCTGAGTCATCAGGAGAAAGATGAAGACCCGATTATCATGAAACATGATATTTTTGTTTTCTTCTCGAGGACGAAAATTGGTCAACAAAAGCTTAAACCAAGCTTTGGGAATGGGAAGAAGGTTTTCAGGATTGAGAGGTTCATATTTGGACGATGTGTTGTGAAGAGAGGCGAGTTCCTCAGAAATAAGATACCTAGACTTAACATGTTCAACAGTAAAGCCAATGTTCTTACAGCCAATTGCTAGAGCAATGGTGAAGGGAGTGATGTTTATGGGGACATCAAAAACACGAGAAGAAATCGAGCGACCTTCATAATTAATGTAGGCATGTTTCCAAAAATCTTTTACAAGATTTAAGTAGACTGGTTTATCCAGAATGATGAAGTATTTTGCCCATTCTTGATAGTGCATGATTGAGGTGATACTGCTAGCAATTTCTCTGTTTCCAAGATGAAGAATGTTGATTTGTTCTTCTGATATGACCTCAAGAAGGTTCTCATCTCCTTGGAAAGTGATTAGAGACATAATGAGAAGATTTAGACAGTAAAGGTAATTTTGAACCAGTAAGATCAAACACGACAGATCATGAGAGGAGGAATGAAATATATATATATATATATATATATATATATATATATATATATATATAGGAAATGAGAGACGTGACTAACTGAGAAAATGACATAGGTCAAGATGTGTATCACGCATAAGATATACCAAGGACACAGTGGCAAAGTAAGAGACAAAGAATATCAAGGAATAGGAAAGAAGTGTAGCAGTCTCTTAAAACGGAATATCCAAAAGGTCACAAATAAGGATACGTTATTTAAGTTTTGACAGGAGTTGATAACTATGAATAAATGTATACTTATAAGTGGCAATTGAAAATTCACACATAGTAAAGACAGAAGAGGGTATAGCTTATTTTCAAGAAAAACTGAACTCACATACGTCTTATCATTTATGAATGCACAGTCATAGGGGAATGCGTAAAGATTTTAGCCTATTCTCAAGAATTTTACGAAACCCAATGTGTCAATTCATGATATTAAGGAGTAATAGGTAATAATTACTTGAAACCTAGTCTCACAAAATCACAATGCTCGAGGTGTTTCTTCAACAGTAGATATGATTTGATTTTTGGACACATTTTGATATCCTCAGAGTCTGGAAAACCAAAAGGTTTTCATCTGATCAGAGACACTTCTGACAAAGCATTTTATGATGACTAAGGTTAAAAACAAATGTTTCTTAGTTTAAATGAAAATCTGTTTTCTTCATACTCTGACTAAACACATCTGATTTTGATGAAATCTTACTCTGGATAGTAGTCCATTTTCAGATGGTTCAGAATAAATAGAAATCTATCTTCAGCCAATGGTTTTGTAAAAATATCAGCCTATTGATGGTCTGTATCTATAAATTTTAAACATAAGATTCCCTTCTGAACATAGTCTCTAATAAAATGATGTTTAATTTCTATGTGCTTAGCCCTAGAATGTAAGATTGGATTCTTACTTAAACAGATAGCAGCAGTATTATCACAAAAGATAGGAATGTTACTCTCATGTATCTGATAATCTTCTAGCTGGTTCTTCATCCACAGCATCTGCGTACTGCATAGAGACGCGAATATGTACTCTGCTTCTGCTGTTAAGAGAGCAATTGTTGATTGCCTTTTGCTTGACCATGAGATCTGATTCTTCCCGAGAAACTGACAGTTTCCAGAGGTGTTTTTTTTTTCCAATCTGTCTCCTGCGTAATCTGCATCACAATAACCAGAAAGAGAGTACTCTGATGTTTTCTCATACATCAAGCCAAGGTTAGTAGTTCCTTTCAGATACCTTAGAATTCTTTTAATAACAGTTAAATGAGATTCTCTAGGATCTGATTGAAATCTAGCACACAAATGAACACTGAAAAGAATATCAGGTCTAGAAGCAGTTAAGTACAGAAGAGAGCCTATCATACCACGATAGAGCTTTTGACAAACCTTTCCACTTACCTCTTCCTTTTCCAGAATACATGTTGGATGCATTGGAGTCTTAGCTGGTGTACAATCCATCATGTTGAATTTCTTCAGAAGTTCTTTGGTGTACTTACTTTGATGAATGTAAGTAGCCTCTGATTTTTGGTCAATTTGAATTCCCAGAAAGAACTTCAATTCACCCATCAGACTCATCTCGAATTCTACCTGCATTAGCTTAGAAAACTCTTCACAAAGAGAGGGATTAGCAGAACCAAAAATAATATCATCAACATAAATCTGAACTATAAGCATATCATTTTTGAACATTTTACAGAAGAGGGTGGTGTCAACCTTGCCTCTGGTGAAGTTATTTTCTAAAAGAAAATTACTCAATCTGTCATACCAAGCTCTGGGAGCTTGTTTCAGACCATAGAGAGACTTTTTAAGTTTAAAAACAAAATCTAATTTCTCAAAATTTTCAAATCCAGGAGGTTGTTTGACATAAACTTCTTCTGAAATATAACCATTAAAAAATGCACTCTTAACATCCATATGATATAAGATGATGTTATGATTTACAGAAAAGGAAATTAATAGGCGTATGGCTTCTAACCTGGCAACTGGAGCAAAGGTTTATGTATAGTCTATTCCTTCTTGTTGACTATAACCTTGTGCAACCAGTCGTGCCTTGTTTCTGACAACCTCACCCTTCTCATTGAGCTTGTTTCTGAATACCCATTTAGTTCCAATAACGTGGACACCTTTAGGCTTCTGAACAAGATCCCAAACATCCTTATTTGAAAACTGGTTAAGTTCTTCTTCCATCGCCAGAATCCAGTCTTTGTCTAGTAGAGCTTCATCAACATATGTTGGCTTGATCAAAGACACGAAACCCAGGAGTGTTTCTTCAGAAGGTTTGAAGGCTGATCTGGTTCTGATAGGAGCGTCCTTATTTCCCAAAATCAATTCTTCAGGGTGTGAAGTTGCAACTCTGCTTTTCTTTTGTTGTGGAGGATCAGTGGGAGCAACAACAATATCAGAAGTAGGAGCTTCTGAATCTTTGATTTCTTCTGCCTTTTCCTTAGGTTCTGAAAAACTGATCTCCAAATCTGCAAACTTTTCAACTAGCTTTGACTTTTCAGAGTCAAGCTTATCATCAAATCTGACATGAATTAATTCTTCAATAATTCGTGATTCTGTGTTATAGACTCTGTAGCCTTTTGAGCATTCAGAATATCCTAACAACAGACACTTCTGTGCTTTGGAATCAAACTTGCCCAGATTCTCTTTAGTGTTCAACATAAAGCAGACACATCCAAAAGGATGAAAATAAGAAATGTTGGGCTTTCTATTCTTCCACAATTCATAAAGAGTCTTACCCAAAATAGGTCTTATTGAGATTCTATTTTGAATATAACATGTTGTGTTAACTGCCACTGCCCAAAATAGCCATGTCAGTTTCTTGGATCATGGTGTGAGCCATTTCTTGCAATGTCCTATTCTTTCTTTCTACAACCCCATTCTGTTGTGGAGTTCTAGGACAAGAGAAATCATGTGATATGCCATAAGAATAAAAAAGTTTTTCAAAATCTTTGTTTTCAAATTCTCCACCATGATCATTTCCGACTCTGACAATTTTGTAATTCTTTTCATTTTGCACTTGGGTGCAGAAGGAAGCAAACACAGAATGTGACTCATCCTTGTGTCTTAAGAATTTTACCCATGTCCAATGACTATAATCATCAACGATGACTAGTTCATATTTCTTTCCATTGACTGAAGCAGTTTTCACTGGTCCAAATAAGTCAATGTGAAGAAGTTCTAATGGCTTAGAGGTAGAAACAATCATTTTTTCTTTAAAAGAAGTTTTTGAAAACTTGCCTTTCTGACATGCTTCACAAAGAGCATCTGAAGAATACTTCAGATTGGGCAAGCCCCTCATAAGTCCTAGCTTGTTCAGCTGAGAAATTCTTCTCAAGCTAACATGACCCAGACATATGTGCCAGACCCATTGCTCTTTATTAACGGACATAAGACATTTTACATTCTGATTTTTCAAATCTGATAGTCTGATTTTGTAAGTATTATTTTTCCTCTTACCATTGAACAGAATCGACCCATCCTTCTGACTAACAGCCTTACAGGACGTTTGATTAAAGATAACGTCATAACCATTGTCACTAAGTTGGCTAATTGACAATAAGTTACGCATTAAACCCTCAACTAAAAGAGCGTTGTTGATGGAAGAAAGTTCTCCATTACCAACAGTTCCAGAGCCAATGATCTTTCCCTTCTGGTTTCCTCCGAAACCAACGACATCTCCATAATTAAGTTCCAAATCTTGGAACATATGCCTTTCTCCTGTCATGTGTTGCGAGCATCCACTGTCCAGGTACCATGACTGGTGTTTCAGTGGCGCCATCAAGGATGTCTGCAACATAGATTATCTCACTCTTAGGTACCCATTTTCTGGGTCCTTTCTTGTTAGTCTTTCCAGAGGTTCTAACACCTTTGGATTTCTGTGCAACAGGATAATTAAGTGGAATTTGTGCATGATATTTAGGCTTAGAAGTTTCCTTCTGTGTCTGTGTTTATGGTGCAACAGAATCAGAACCTTCTAGTTCTGAACATTTCAGTTCGGTGCCAGCAGGCACAAAATGTTCAGACAGAGGTTTTAGTTTGATACTCAGAGTCTCATCAAATGGTTTTGATGGTCCTGAATATCCCAGACCTCTACTTCCATTTCTGCTAACTCCATAGATCATTGAAGCCATCTTGCTTCTATATATGCTTTTAGCAAGGAAGTGCTGAAAAGCTTTATCATATCTGATTACTTTATCAGTAACAAATATGTTAGAAGTAATCTCTTCTTCTAGCTTAGAGACTTTACTTTTTAGAGCAGCATTAGATTTTCTAAGGAATTTTTTTTCATTTAAATCAGAAATATTTGGCTCGCTCTTAGTAGAGTTCTCAGAAATAGCCACAAAAGTCTTTTTCAAAGTTTTATGTTTACTTTGAAGAAGTTGATGCCTTTTCATAAGTTCTGATAAACCTAATTCAAGTTCAGAACGAGATAAGGAAGAAAATACCTCTTTGTCGTCATCAGAGTCTGATTCTTCATCAAGTGTCAGTTCATCCTCTGATAAGGCTTCGCTCATGCTGGTCTTTGCCATGAGTTCCACGTTGGCATGTTCTTCATCAGAATCTTCTTCTTCTGACTCTGAATCATCCCATGTTGCCATAAGACCCTTTTTAGCTTTGAAAACCTTCTTAGGTTTTCTATCTTTCTTGAGCTTTGGACACCCGTTCTTATAATGTCCAGGCTTCTTGCATTCGTAACAAGTAACTTATTTTTCAGAAGCTTTCCTTTAACCAGATGTAGACTCAGGTCTACCTTTTCTTCTTGGCCCTCTGAACTTGCTCTTTATGTGTTTCCACAACTGATTTATCTTTCTTGATATGAGAGACAATTCATCTTCGTCTAAATCTTCTTTAGATTCTTCTGAGTTCTCCTCTGCTTGGTAAGCCTTTGTCTTTTCAGACTTAGACTTTAGAGCAACAAACTTACCTCTTCTCTGAGGTTCATCTTCTTGAAGTTCTATCTCATGACTTCTTAAAGAACTAATCAGTTCCTCAAGACTCGTGTTGTTTAGATCCTTTGCCAATTTCAAAGCAGTTACCATTGGTCTCCATTTTACAGACAGACTCCTGATAATCTTCTTGACATGATCAGCAGTAGAATAACCTTTGTCCAGAACTCTGAGTCCTGCAACAAGCATCTGGAATCTTGAAAACATAGTTTCCACAGATTCGTTGTCTTCCATTCTGAAGGCCTCATACTTCTGGATTAGGGCCAGAGCCTTTGTCTCCTTGACTTGAGCCTTGCCTTCATGAGTCATCCAAAGAGAGTCAAAGATAGACTTTGCATTCTCTCTATCTGTAATCTTTTCATACTCTGTATATGAAATAACATTTAGCAAAATCGTTCTCGCTCTGTGATGATTCTTGTAGGTTTTCTTTTGAGCCTCTGAAAATGAGCTTCTAGCAATCTATTTCCCTTCAGAGTCTACTGGATAACTGTAGCCATCAACTACCAGATCCCATAGATCTAAATCAAATACCAGAAAGTAACTTTCGATCCTGTCTTTCCAATAGTCAAATTTCTTGCCATCAAAGATAGGAGGTTTTGCACTATATGAGTCTCTTTCATTATTATCAGAAGTGACATTAGAACCATTTATGGCAGCCATTGTTTTTCACACTTTGGATCGGTACTGAACACTGTTAGGTGCTTGATAAAAATTCAAACTTTTTATCTTCTCAGAACCAGGCTCTGATACCAATTGAAGGTGTGAAAAAATACAAGAAAGGGGGTTTGAATTGGGTTTTTACACTAAAAACGATTCTTTAAAAATAATCCCCTTTACAAATAACCTCCACTTCTTAATAATAAAGCAAGAGAAACTGAAAAAAAAGAACACAATATGTTTATACTAGTTCACTTGAGAAACCCTCAAGCTAGTCTAGTCCACCCGCCAAGGTGATTTTGCCTCTCTCAAGTGAGGTCTTAATCCACTAATCAAACTGATTAATACAATGCACAAACCAAACTGCAAGTGACTTATAACAATCTCTAAGACACACTAGTCCTAGACTTCTCAAGAATTCTGACCTAACCGGCCTCTTAAGGAAATCAAACAACTGTTTGAAAATACAATGCACAAGCCAAACTGCAAGTGACTAACAACACTAAAACTCACTGTCTTAGTCTTCCTAAAGCTTCTGACCTACCCGGTCCTTTAGGGAACACAAATCTTCCTAAAGCTTCAGACCTAACCGGTCCTTTAGGAATTACAAACAACTGTTTGTTACAAAGGTTTGTTTACAATAATGATGCTTCTACACAAGCAGAGTAAACACCGTTTCTAGCTCAATCTAACTTAGAGCGAATTTACACAGTAAGAACAATCTTCTTTTTTATATTGTGGTGCTTTACTGTTCACTCATAAATTTCTCTATTTCTTGAGTTCTTTCTTCATATGAATCAGTGTTTTTAACATTTCTCTTTTTCACACTGAGTGTTACACTTGTTATCACTACTGATTCGTTGAATGATCAAGTCTATATATATAGCCAGAAAAAGATCCGTTGAAGGGCAGATCAGTAATATCATAAAAATACTGGCGACTTGAAATAATGTCGTTATGCTGGGGTGAAAATTATACACTGAAATTGTCCTTTGTATCACCAAATCAGGTTAGTGGAATGGTAGTGGAAAAGAACGTGTTTGATCTGTACTATGTATTATTTTCCCTCGCAAACGTTTCATCTTCTTCTATCCATCAGAGGCTTCTGAGTTGATATGATTGAAGCATGATCAGAAGAATGAATCATTGGGTCTTCAGAGTCTTGAGTCTTTAGAACTTGTTCACAGAACCTCGTCCTCAATGTCTTCAGCACTCCTCCTTCAGAACCCTTGGTTATCAGAAACATAAGTCTTCAGAGTCTTCAGAACTTGTTCAGTCGAACCTTGTCTTCAGAGTCTTCAGAACTTGGTCTTCAGAAACTTAAGTATCAGAGTTAAATTCAGAGCGAGAATCCAAGAGAACATTGCAGCAGCAACATAGTGTCTTCTTAGAGTCTTTCTGACACACAGTAGATCAGAAGCAATCTTGCTTCTTTACACATAAGCGACCATTGAGAATTTCAAAGTGACGTAGCACATGATCTTTATCAAAGTTAGAGCTTTCTTTATCAGAGTCAGAACCTGTTTGTCAAAACCATCAGAATAACAAATGTTAGAGTCCAAAATTGTTCTCACACAAATACTCCATTGTTATCATCAAAACATAGAGATAAGATGCAGAACCAAATCTTGTTCTTGCAACATTGGCGTATGATACCGCTTTAACCTATTTGGTGAAGTAGTCAATGGCTACTAGGATGAACCGATGTCCGTTTGAAGCTTTGGGTTCAATCATGCCAATCATGTCGATTCCTCGTATAGAAAAAGGCCATGGAGAAGAAAAAACTTTGAGATGCGTTGGTGCTACATGGATTTTCTCTGAGTATATCTGACACTTGTGACACCTCCTCATGTACTTGTAGCAATCGGATTCCATTGTCAGCCAATAATATCCTGCTCTCAGAATTTTTCTCGCCATTGTGTGTCTGTTGGCATGAGTGCTAAAGGATCCTTCGTAAATATCTTTCATCAACATGTTTGCTTCTTGTCTGTCTACGCATCTAAGCAAAACCATGTCGAAGTTTCTCTTATAGAGTGTATGACTACTCAGGAAGAAGTTGCCAGCCAATCTTCTGAGAGTCTTCTTGTCTTTTATGGATGCCCCAGGCGGGTATTCTTGTTTTTGAAGGAAGCATTTTATATCGTGATACCAAAGTTTGTCATCTATGACTGCTTCAATTGTGAAGATGTAAGTGGGCCTTTCAAGGTGCATTATGTCAATCTTAGGTATGTCATTACAATGATTTACAGCAATCATGGAAGAGAGAGTGGCTAGTGCATCAGCCATGTGATTCTCTTCATGAGGGATATGATGAAACTCGATTCTGTTGAAGAATGGTAACAACCTTCTTGCGTAATATTTGTAAGGAATCAATCCTGACTGGTATGTATTCCACTCTCCTTTGATCTGATTGATAACCAGGGCTGAGTCTCCATACACATCCAAGTTCTTTATTCTTAAGTCAATTGCTTCTTCGAGACCCATGATACAAGCTTCGTATTCGGCCTTGTTGTTTATACATTTGAACGTTAATCTGGAAGTGAAAGGAATATGGGTACCCTGAGGTGTTACTATGATTGCCCCAATTCCGTTTCCATAAGTGTTTACAGCTCCGTCAAAAATTAGTCCCTATTGGGAACCTGGTTCTGGTCCTTCACTGGGTAGCGGTTCATCGCAATCTTTCATTTTCAAGTACATGACATCTTCATCTGGGAAGTCAAATCCGACTGATTCCTGATCTTCAATCGGTTGATGAGCCAAATGATCGGCTAAAACACTTCCTTTGACGACTTTTTGAGCATGATATTCGATGTCGTATTCTGATAAAAACATCTGCCAACAGGCAATCCTTCCCGTGAGAGCAGGCTTTTCAACGACGTACTTGATTGGATCCATCTCGGAGATTAACCAAGTAGTGTGACAAATCATGTACTGGCGAAGACGTTTGACTGCCCAAGCCAGAGCGCAGCAAGTTTTCTCAAGCATAGTGTACCGAGTTTCACAGTCAGTGAATTTCTTACTTAAGTAGTAGATGGCAAACTCTTTTCTTTTTGTTTCGTCTTGTTGGCCAAGTACAAAACCCATGGAGTCTTCCAAGACTGTTAGGTATATGATCAGTGGTCTTCCCTCCACTAGAGGAGACAAAATAGGTGGATTCAATAGATATTCTTTGATACTGTCGAAAGCTTTTTAGCAATCTTCTGCCCATACATAGATTTGATTCTTTCTGAGTAGTTTAAAGATTGGCGCGCATGTCACGGTCATAAGGGAAATGAATCTGGAGATGTAATTTAGACGTCCCAAAAATCCTCTGACCTGTTTTTTAGTCTTTGGTGAAGGCATTTCTAGAATGGTCTTGACCTTGTCAGGATCAACCTTAATTCTTTTCTTGCTGACGATGAACCCCAAGAGTTTTCCTGAGCGAACACCGAATGTGCATTTATTGGGATTCAAGCGGAGCTTGCATTTTCTCAGACCCTCGAATAGCTTTGACAGGTGTGTCACATGCTCTTCTTCTGTTTTAGATTTAGCAATCATGTCATCGACATACACTTCAATCTCTTTGTGTATCATGTCATGAAACAGAGTTGTCAGGGCTCTTTGATAGGTTTCCCCCGCGTTCTTTAGACCAAACGGCATTACCTTGTAACAAAAGGTTCCCCATGGGGTGATGAATGAAGTTTTCTTCATATCTTCCGGCGCCATTTTGATTTGATTATAGCCCGAGAATCCATACATGAAGGAGAAGAACTTGAACTTTGTTGTACTGTCTACCAGCATGTCAATGTGTGGCAAAGGGAAGTCGTCCTTTGGACTTGCTTTGTTCAGATCCTTGTAGTCTACACACATTCTGAATTTTTCGTCCCTTTTCAGAACTGGCACTATGTTAGCTAGCCATTGAGGATATTCTGAGGTGGCAAGGAAACCTGCGTCGATCTGTCTCTGCACTTCCTCTTTAATTTTGATGGCCATGTCAGGATGAGTCCTTCTCAGTCTTTGTTTTTCCGGTGGACATTCCGTTTTTAGTGGCAAGTGATGTTCCACGATGCTGGTATCCAACCCTGGCATGTCCTGATAGGACCAAGCAAATACATCTGGAAACTCTTTTAGAAGTTTTATCAAGTCTTCTCTGACAGTTGGACTGAGCAGTGCTCCAATCTTAACTTCTTTCTTTTCTTCCTCTGAACCCAAATTGACCGTTTCCAACGGATCTTTGTGAGGCTCAATAGACCTTTCCTTTTGTCTGAGTAGTTGGGAGATTTCTTCTGGAATTTCTTCATCCTCTTTTTCTTCAGCCTCAAATACTGGGAATTCAAAGTTGGGAGAAGGCATTGGACCGTATCTTTCAATGGGGTTTAAAACAAGCAATCTGCATGACGTAATGATTCGTTTTTTAGCAAAGACAAAGAGAAATTCAAGAGTGTGTGTAGTGTATTTTCTGAAAAATGCTTGTTTTTATTTTGGGTTGTTTTAGGATTACCATTTTCTGAAAAATGAAAAGTTAAAACAACAATAAATGCGGGAATGATAGAATGACATTATTTATTTATGATTTTGTCGATTCTTGAAACGCAACCCTATAAAACAAAACTCTGTCGCTTTGGGCGAAGCGAAGAGGGACATTTACAGAAAAGTGAGCCCTATAAAACATTCACTTCACCCGGGCAAGGTGAAAGGTTAAAACAAAGATGGCAATTACTTAGACTTATAGACGACTTTCAAGACATCGACAACAACCCAATGACGACGAAATCCTCTGTGAATCACAAAGTCTGGTACTCTCCTTCTTGGTTTGTCTTTAGAAATGACACTGATCTCTGGCGGAGTAGTATCATTGGAGTCTTCCTGCCGTGCAGAATTGTCATAAACGAACTCTTTTGTTGTCTCTTCCACAATGTTTTCACTCTCAAGCGGATCTCCCCATCCAGTTGGCTGGATGTCCTCGTATCTGATGCGAGAACTTTCGGGAGTAGTGTATTTGACTAGGAAGTCATACTTACCACTCGGATGTCCTAAGGTGTCCCATGTTTCTGTGGGAATAGAGGAGTCATCCTCCTCAATGATGTTGACCTCAGAAAATGTATAGTTAATGAATTCTTGTCCTGCAATCTTTGCAGATTCATCACCATGGTGTCAGACATTTTCAGAATGTCCTGAGTAATGATTCCATGACTCGGTGGGGATATGGGTATTCTTTTCAATGTTACTCAGCTCATAGACATCGTCCGGATGACTCTTTTGCCCCAAGTCTTCTGTGTACGGCTTCTAGATAGGCAAGTCTTCCAGGGGATCATAGCCACAGTTGTCTTTCATTAGATTGTCTTCCTCTAATGAATTGGGTGGAGCACGACATCCTTCAGGATCACAATCTCCATAGATCATCCGAACGTCTGATCTTGGTATGTATCTCGGGCTCTGCTTTGGAAAACATAATGGCATGTGCGCCTCCCCTCGAGACATATAACGTCATGGTTAAGGTAAGATTTCCACTCTTCCTCTGTATCGGAGGAATCGCTCTCATTGATGGTGTGTACTTCTTGAGATACTGGGTGAAGGAAACCTCCGCTGTGGAAGAAATCCTGAATGGGACAAAAACTTTCGTCTTTCTTAGTAGTCTGGGTACAAGTTAGAGAGAAACCAAGACCTTTTCTTGTCTTGTTATCAGTAGGAATTATAATCTGTCCCCATCCCTTTGTGTCATTAATCTTGATTACTTCAAGAGCGTCCTTGTATGAGGAAATCGATGTCCCTCTTTCTGATCGATTCTCATTCTCACCGAGAGTGCTTGGAACTGAGTTCCAACAACCTCCTCGAGTTCTACATGGGAGAATGATGGTAAGTTGCTCACGATTAATGCTTGCTCCCCACATACTGTGACTAACTTGTCATTCTTGACGAACTTCAGCTTCTGGTGAAGTGTCAAAGTGACTGCCCCAGCTTCGTATATCCAAGGTCTTCCTAATAAACAGCTGTATGCTGCCCGGATCTCCATGACCTGGAAAGTGACTTGGAAAGTGTGAGGACCGATGGTTATGGGAAGATCGACTTTGCCGATAACTGTTTTTCTAGATCCGTCAAAGGCTTTGACGATGATCTCACCGCCTCTCATTGGAGCTCCTTGAAACGATAGTCGTATCAGAGTTGATTTTGGCATAACATTCAAAGATGATCATGTGTCCATGAGTACGCTGGCTAAAGCATCGTCTTGGCAGTTGACTGTAATGTTGAGCGCCATATTATGATTCTTGCCTTCTTTAGGCAGTTCTTCATCACTGAATCCTAAGTTGTTGTAGTAAGTGATGTTGGAGATGATGCTGTCAAACTGTCCTAGCGTCACATCTTATTCCACAAAGGCTTGCTCTAAGACTTTCTGTAGAGCTTCCCTGTGAGCTTCTGAACTAAGCAGCAGAGAAAGTACAGAGATTTGAGATGGAGTTTGCAACAATTGGTCCACAATCTTGTACTCTCTTTTTTGGATGAGCTTCAGCATCTCATCGTTGTTCTTTACAAGTTCTGCATTACTGGATCGACCGACTTGTTGATTGGGAACTTCCGTTTGAGGTTCCTATTCTTTAGTAGGTTCTCCAACTCTTCAGTTAAAGATCCGACCGCTCAGTGTGACTCGAGTGATGTCGACAATGTTTACAATAGAGCGTAATGGAGTTTCCTTTCCATTTTTGATGGTCGTCGCATCGTACTTGTAAGGGATAGCCTTTTCTGACTTGTACGGTATTGGTCCTGGCAGGTAGATAACCACATGAGCTTTTGATTTCTCTGACCATCGTAGGCAGCCTCAATTGGTTCGAGGTTAAGGATTCTTCTACTGTCAAGAGAGACTTTTGACTCGTCGAGCAGAGGGATTATGGCACAAACGTCCTTGGTTATTCCGTGATCGGAGGTTATGATAATGCTTTTGCTTTGACCAGGGAGATACTCTTGTATCATGTTGATCGACCCAGAACTTGAACATGGTCGAATCTTTTTCCAGTTCAACTGATTTTGGAGGGCTGCTCGTATAAGATAACATCCTTGGTTATTTTTTTAGCATACCCTGCAGCGCTCATAGTTGTGTGGTGTTACCCGACCACACCCGCTTTGTGCACAGTGCATCTTTACTAGATCTGTTTCTGTTGAGCGGATGTCACGACTTTGATGTCGATCGGGATTCCCAATAGTCATGCTAATCTGTTGTATGACTTCATCCAGGTAGATCGGGAGCTACTAGTGGTCCAACAGATGTTGAAGGGTTCTTTGCACAAGCGCACACCCTTGATTGTCTTTGCAACATTCTTTATAGTCTAGATAATCATGTGAAGCCAGAAAACCAAGTATGACCTGCTGGGCATGTAATTCCACTAGATTGGTGTTCATCAAGCGTATGTCAAAGATCTGAACCATATTGACTTGATGGTTATTTCTTTCACGGTAGTCTTGGATCCATCCGAGATCCATCTGACGTTGGAGGGCCTCTTGTACAAAAAAGCATCCCTGATTGTCTGTTGAGCAGACTAGACAAGCATTGTAATCGTGCCATGGTAGATTATAATACTAACTTTGTCTTGAATGTATTGCCACTAAGTTGACGTTTATTACACAGATGTCATGGTTCTATACAATGTTGGGATGTGTATGGGCCATGTTTACTTCACGAATCCTGTGATCCTGAATCCAGCCCAGATCCATTTGTTCTTGCAGAGCTGTTTATACTACGGAACACCCTTAATTGTCCTTAGAGCAAATATCACACTAATGATAGTTGTGAGATGGCACATTCCCGTACCCGCTCTGTCTGCAATGCATTTTCACCAGATTGGTTCCTAATTGGAGTACATTGTGAATTTGGTAACTGTTGGCAGGTTCTCCTTCTATCAAATTCACTATAGTCTTCTTATGTTGCGGTAATGGGTTCATCTGAACATTCAGATTAGTATCTTTGAAAGATAAAATCCCGTTCCTGACAAGCTTCTGTACACCAGACTTGAAGCTGAGACAATTCTCAATGTTATGTCACGTTCCTCCTTGATGGTAAGGGCAAGTTTGATCTGCTTTAAACCAAAAAGGTGGATTTTCTGGTACTGCGAGAGGAGTCCTAGTTTGTACGTGCCCCTTGGCGAGTAGAATAGGAAATAGTTCTGCGTATAACATCGGTATAGGGTCAAACCCTGATGGTCGTGTCGTACGATTTTTGTTGTTGTACTGTGGACGAGCCTGCTGAAAAGGCTGTTGCGGCCTTTGCTGATACAGTTGTTGACTTGGTTGGCTCTGAGCAACCTGGGGTTGATAAGTCAGAGCCGACGAGGGGTTGATAGTGGGAGTTACCGCCGCTACTGGTTGATACCTTCGCCTTTGCTTTCCTAGAGAGATATTATTGATATCTTGCTCTTTTTTCTTTTGGAAAACACTACCGTATCCTTAGTACTGCTAGATGGCTCTGTACCTTTGACCAATCGTCCTTCTCGGACTGCTTATTCAAGGCGTACTCCCATGTTCACCATTTCAGTTAAGTCACTGGGCGCACTGGCGACCATTCGGTCGTAATAGAATGAGCTCAAGGTTTTTAGAAAGATCTTTGTCATCACCTTTTCCTCAAGAGGGGGACAGATCTGGGCGGTAATTTCACGCCATCTCTGAGCATATTCTTTAAAAGTTTCTTTGTCCTTTTGTGACATTGCCCTGAGTTGATCCCTATCTGGTGCCATGTCCAGATTGTATTTATACTGCTGAACGAAGGCTGCTCCGAGATCCCTGAAAGTACTGATCTTGGTGCGGTTTAAACCCATATACCAGTTGAGTGCGGAACCGGTTAAACTGTCTTGAAAGTAATGGATCAATAGCTATTGATTTCTGTCTGGGTAGACATTTTTCGAACGTACATCACCAAATGACTTTGAGGGCAAGAGTTGCCTTTGTATTTTTCAAAGTCCGACACCTTGAATTTGTGCGGGATCTTTACATTAGGAACCAAACAGATGTCTGCGGCGTCCTTTCCAAATAAGTCTTGACCGCGAATGGCATTCAGTTCCTTCTGCATTTCCAAGAATTATTCTTAGAACTCATTCATCCTTTCGTACATGTCTTCATTTCCACCAGAAATTGCTTGCGGAATCTGTCCTTCTGGGACAATGTGTACCATTGGTTGTGGTATAGACATTACAACTGTGACTCTTAGCGCTTCAGTGCCCTGAAGTTTGTAACCTTCAGGAGTTGCTGTTGTAACCCTTGCATCTTCATTTTCCCGAAGTTTGTAACCTTTAGGTCCAATGGTTCCTGCTGTGGTTTCTTGGTCTTCAGTGACCGGTGGGATATATCCTTCAGGTATAAAGTTGAAAGGCATGCCCCAGGGGCGCCCTTTAGGCATGTTATACCGAGGATGATTCTCATGTGTCTCCAATATGGGTGTGGATGTAATCTCTGAGATCACAGTCCTTTGATGTTGTTGCTCCTGAGCTGCTGCCAGGGTTTGCAAGTTGCTGTGAAGTTTTTCCAAACTTTCCTTTAGAGCGTCGATTTCTTCTCTCAGCACTCAGTTCTCTTCCTCGAGATCGTCCATTTTCTTTTGTCAATTGGCCCGAGTATTGTATGAGTGAGACAGTTTGACTCTAGAATTGTGACACATACGTGAGACTCAAAGATAAAAAAAAATGCGTTATGTGAGAATGATGAATGATATGCAAAGATATATTTTTAGTTTTTGTTTTATTCAAAAAGAAAGTTCAACAAATAGATTGCAAATATCACACAGTGGGGGGAAGACCCCTTTTATTGAATTTGAAAGATTGCACTATTTTACAAGGAAAAGTACAACATTTACAAAACGCCGTAAGGAAAATGCCTAAGCTTATGGATCCTGAGTTCTCTCTGAAGAGAGCTCAGATGTTGGAGCCTATATTTTCCTTTTCTTTGATCGGGCCTCTTCAGCCGTTGTCGGGTCGTCAGTCCTTTGCCAAGTGAAAGGAGCGACCGAATTTCTTCGGTCTTCCTGACTCTCTATAGCATGTTGTTCTAATATCTCAATCAGAGCATCCTTCTCCTTTAACAGTTCCTGAATCTTGGTACATTCTAAATTAAGGATTTGGTATTTGTTCTTCCAAGAGCTCTTCTCAAGTTGAACTTTGTTGAGAGCTACCTGGAGTTTTTCCGCGTCAGACATGAAATAAAGGACAAATTTCTTTAATGGAAAAAATTCTTGGCGAGGGTAAGGCATCCTCAGCTTGAGGGCTCTAGTTTGCACCCAGTGGAGATAAGGTTCCATGGAGGTACAATTTGGTCTTCCTAAAGTCTCTCTGTCTTTCCTGTGAATATGTTGCCAGGCATGCACTATTTCCTTCTTTAGTGCCCTGTCACTCTCCCCTTCCTTGAAGAAAAGACCTTCCAGATGAACTTTATGTTGGATATTCTTCATCGGGTATCCGAGTTGTCGGCGAGCAAAAATGGGATGATAGTTGATTCCCCCTTTAGGTCCAATGAGGGGTATGTTAGGGAAATTTCCACATCTGTCGATGATCTCTATCCCTTCGTAAATCCTATTGTACCAATCTATGTCAGAGTCGGTAAGGGACGTAATCCTTTGTGACCAACGTAGAGTACTCTTGTGATCCCAAAAAGCAGCAGACTTGGGTAAATGGGAAATGAACCATTTGTAGAGTAAGGGTACACAACATGTGATCATTCCTCCGCTGTACAAATTCCTTAAGTGTATAGAATGATAAGCATCTGCGAGCAAGGTTGGCACAGGGGTTCATATCAAGAATATCTTAACAACATTGGTATCGACGAAGTTGTCAATGTTGGGAAAGAGGAATAACCCATATGTGAGCAGAAGAAAGACGTATTCGAAGGCAGTTATGTTTCCTATACTAGCAAAGTATAGAGCTTTCTCCATCAGGAATTTAGCTGGTAAACCCTGGATTCCTCCTTTAGTGGTTAGGTAAGTCCTAACTTCTGACTCATCCAAAGAGATTGCTATTGCAATGGCCTGATTCTTTGGAATTTCTTCCAGTCCAGAAAATGGAGCTTGATCACTGATAGGTAAATCAATCAAGTGGGAGTACTCTTCTAGTGTTGGTGCAAGTTAATAATCCGTGTCATACCCCGAATTTTGACCACTAAGATTTCCCATCATTGTGTAAATCATTACCACAATATGGATGTACCTTCATGCCTCAATCAGTCTCCTCAAGGATTGTTGAGCATTCACTACATTTAAGAATTAGGATTTTAAGCCCTCTCAGAGCCTTAGACAAAGGATCAATTAAGGAATGACATGATCTTCAACTTGTCTAACCTCTCAAACACACATAAGTGATCAAGAGGACTCCTACATCAGGAATCGGGCACAAGGTTGCAACATTCCAAGTGGATCAAGCCTCAAGATCGCCAGTGTCACCAAATTAGGGTTTTGGTCGACCAAGGTCTCCAGGTGGAAATTTTCCTCTGGGCATGAGCCAATCCTTCAAAACGTAACTCAAGTTACTCCAAGGGACCTCATGGACCCAATCATCAAGTTAATTTTGCCTCAGGAGATGCATTCACAAAAAATTAGAAATTAGGGTTTCTTGACCTAATTCACCCCTAAGTTGACTTTTGGGACAAAACATGAGCCAAGACCTCAAGACATGATTTGAGGGTCTCTAATAAACCACATTGATCCATTTACAACAATGGATAGATCCAAGAAGCTTGATCCACAAGTTTCAATTTCATCAGGACCACAATTAGGGTTTCGAGGAAAAAGTCAACTGAACCTTTGACTTTTGGCCCAAACATGCTCCCATACCTTAGGACATTATTCATTACACCCTATTGTCGCGGTGAAAATTGGATACCATAGTTATTTGTTAACTAGGATCGCATTTTTAATGTCACCACCGGTCTTTGATTTTATCCAAGGGAAGGGAGAAAAACCGAATTCCCACAATGCAATGCAAATGCACTAAGATTCTAAGTTCGGGGGTTGGTTATACCTAGGGAAGGTATTAGCATCCTAGATATCTGTAGTACTCTACAGGAACCTCTTGATTTTATTTTATCTGTTATTTGTTTTGCTAAGGTTTAAGGGTAGGTAATTTATTATTTTTATTCCTAAGTGTGCTCGACAAGATATCGCATCTTGTGCCTATATATCCTGTCAGGAGGGAATCAGAGCACTTGTAGTTCCTTATTAAGGATACTAAAGTGTTTTAAAGGTTTAGGAGAGAAGATGAGTCATCATCTTAAGAAAACCACCACAGTTTTAAATTTGTTTGTATTTGTGGGGTATGGGATTGTATGTCCCTTCTTTGAGATGATTCACATCTAATTCTCTTGTGTGGAGAATCAGGTGAGCTAAAGTTTTGATTTGTAGAATCAAAACTACGGGGGACTAACTTAGGAAGTCTATCCTAAAGTTGTCTAATAATCTTATCTTAAGGGTGTAAAACCTATGGGGAAGTATGATGCAAATGAAATGCACCATGCACAATAATTTGATTATCATGCATGGGATTTTCCCTTGGATGTTAATGCAATCGATTATATTAACGTTTAAACGAGAGTGCTAGCAAAGTGGTGCTAGTCTTGTGTCTAGTGACCAAAGGTTGATGGCGATGCTCGAAAGCAATCGACTTACAAGGGGTAGAAAATGGCTCGACGTTGGATCGAGATTTTTTATGTTTTGAAAGGTTTGACAAAAAACATGCATACATCATATACAAAGTAAACACACAAAAGCATAAGTAAAGCATGATATCTACTATAAAGTTCTAATCTATGCCATACAAACGCACTACTAAACGCAGAAGAGATTCTAATAGAAAAGTTGAATTGTAAAAGGTTTATTTTAATAGTTATTATATTAAGAAATATTAGTTTTAAAAAGGTTATTAAGTATTTTTATTAATAAAAAGGGGGGATTAATAACTAAAAATAGTTTTATTATCATTGTGTTAATATGTTATTAAAAGGAAATGAAGGTTTATCTTAATTAAAGATTTAAGCTGTATTATTAAAAGAGTTTTATCTTTATTGTGAAAAGATTTTAATGAAAGTTAATATTTTTAAAAGTTTATTAAAAGGTTTATTTCTAAGAAAAAAAGTTAAGTTATTATGGAGGTTAATAAAGAGTTTTATTATTTAAAAAAGTATTTTAATAAAGTTAAAATTAGAAAAAGGTTTACTAATAAAAAGATTTATTTTATCAATTAGTTAATTATTTATAAGAAAGAAAATTATTTTTTAAAGGTTTTATTCTTTAATGTGAAAAGATTTTAAATTAGTAAAAAAAGTTCATTATCTAAAAGCTTACTAACTTAAAAGGTTTATTTATTAATTAGATTAATTAGTTTATATAAAA
Organism: Lathyrus tuberosus; assembly: GCA_022829125.1. Taxonomy (NCBI): domain Eukaryota; kingdom Viridiplantae; phylum Streptophyta; class Magnoliopsida; order Fabales; family Fabaceae; genus Lathyrus; species Lathyrus tuberosus. Next base: position 16,228,263 of record JALAZF010000063.1, read on the forward strand.
AGTAATATTTTTAAGAAAAAAGGTTCTAATTATTTGTAAAAAACGAATTAAATGATTATTATATAAAAAAATGAAAAAAGGAAAGGTTTTTGTTTTTAATAAAGAAACAGACGGAGTGATAAAGTGTTGCAAGGGAGAGAGGGTCCATTGCGGACCCTCAGATCTCAACCTCTGGATGAGTAACCGTGACAAATCTTGCGATCTAAACGGAGGGTGCATGGTTTGTAGTAGTGTGTGCGCGTGTACAGGAATAAAATCACAAACAAAGAAAGAGGAAAGGCAGCCATACGATGGACTCTCACTCTCACTCTCTCGACTTCCTCGTTCTTTCTCTCTCACGAAAAGAGAATTTGGGTTTCAAAACCCTAGCGGCGCCGCCACTCTCGTCTCCTCTCCGTCCTCTCTATCTCTCTCGATCGATCAAACAAACAAATCAAAACCCCAACCCCGGCAAACCCGATACCCCAATTTACTATGATTTCATGATTTACATATTACATGTTACAAATAAGGGCAAAATAAGAAAAACGAAAGCGATGGAGCGAAAAGGGAGAGGCTTGCAGCGATGGCGGTGTGAGGTGGCCGTTGACGAGCGGCTTCTCACAGATAAGTTGAAAAATTCCTCTCTTTCTCCTCTTTGCGTTGTGTGTGTGGTATTCTCTGCTATGTCCTCTGTTTCCTCTTTTGTGATTGTGACCCTGTTGCAAATTGATTGGAAGTCTGGTTTTCTAGTGTGTTTGATGATTTGAAATGGTTTCTGTTATGATTTGATGAGTATGAGTTTTCTGGTTTCTGGTTGTATAAAGTTTGAATGAGCTGGGTATCAGTTTCGATAGGTGTATGGTTCTGAAGCTGGATGACTTGGTTTTTGGCGATAGGTTTGACGATTTGAATTTGTTTGGTTGTTATGCTCTGCTGTATGATTGAATTGGTGAACGATTTGGTGTATTGATCTGGTTTTGGAAGGGTTTATTGTATATTGTTTTTGATTCTGATCTGTAGGTTTTGATGAATGATGGTGAGTACGAGAGTTTGATAGTTTGTAAGGTGGATGATACCTTTTCACGTGTATATCAGGGCTCCCTCTTTTCTGTTGTCTCTATCTCATTATATAGGATGGATAGGATTGATTGCCTTAAATGATGTTGTGGACAGAAAGTTTACACAATTGAATGTCGTTGATTTTGTGATTGAATGTTTTCCTTTTTAATGCAGACTTGTTGAGACTGGTTTTAGTTTTATTTGGAAATGATGTAAAAGATCTGATCTCCTTTGATTACGTTATGTCGATACGTTGTATCTGACTTGGAAATTTGAAAATTTCCCACTGATGTCTTGCAAAGACTTTCTACGTGTTGAAAGTTCTGATTTTCTGCCTGTCCCTGTTTTGGAAATAAAACCTCCTTTTTTGAAATGTGTGATGGAGTCCTCTCCGATTTAGGAAACAAATCTGTAACCATTGTGATTCTGTCCACAATTTCGATTTGAAAATGATGATTATCAATATCTGATTCCCCTTTTATGCTTTGTTTTTAAAATTACCTTTGCAATAATGTTATTTGAAAATATCATTGGTGGAGCTTCATGTCGGGGTTCATGCTTGGTTTTGCAAATAGTAATGCCATCTGTGACCTGTCTTCAATCGAAAAGAACTACTTCTTGTGTGATCTTAGTGCAGGTATGGTTTAAGAGTTGAATTTCTCTGCCAAGGTTTGTTAAGTTCTAAGTTTCCTATTGCTTATATTAATCCTTCCTCTCTTTTTTTCATGTGCATCTTTGGTGAGGAAAAGAGGGCCTGCTATTTTGGCATGATGGCTTGAGTTCTAGTTGTTGAACGCATCCCTCATTACTTTCGTATCGTTTTGCAGGTTATGCTCTGAGTTTACACCAGTTTTCTTTGGAATAAATTGTCACTTTCGTTTTCTTGACCGTGATTCACTTGTTTTTTGCAGGGGGAGCAATATCTTTGTGTAGAAATGAAATTCGGGACACAAAATCGGCGAAAATTCTGAAGGTCTAGAAATGAGGAGAATCTGTATAATGAACATGGAGATCTTTCCGGATATTTCCCATTTGTAGAGAGGATGCACGTTTGATCAGTTTGCTTGGTATTCGTATGCGAGAACATTTAAAGTAGAGGGCAAATAGGTAATACACTGAATCTGTCATTATCGAAACTTCTTCGTGTTTTCATAAAATCTCTAGGCAACAGTTGCTTGTAGTGATTCTGGCAGGTCTGTGTAGCAGGGCTTGCGAAGGTTTGGTGTCTTGACCGTGGCATGCTTGTACTGGTCTTGCTCAAACTGTACATCTCTTGATTTTTGCAAAATTTATCTTAAGTGTAGATTGGATCATGTTAATTGGTGTGTTTCACAGTTTTTTCTCAACACATTGTGATAATTTTGAATGATTATGCTCCGGTAATACAGGTAAAAGCATTTGTCTTGAGGAATTGGATAGCTTGGATTGTCATGGTGTTTAATAGTTTTGAATTCTTCATCAATGGTAAGAGAAGCTTTGGATCAATTTCCAGCAACGCCTGCGAGACGGGAATCAGAAGGAGGGCGAGTAATGGATTCACAATGGTGTCTCAATTTGGATACTTGGAGGCCTTCATGAACACCTGCTGCTAGCAACTTAATAGAAGTGGATTTGGAAAATGGTGTTTAATGGTGTGGTTTTGAGCATGGTAGTTTATACATTTTGTAATCGTAGTTGAAAGTAGGAGTTTGATGATGACTGTTTGGACATATTGAAGATAATATTCATAATGATGTTGTGCGTGTGAATTAAGAACATGATGATGATGAACTTAGAGGTCCAAATATGACTGCCAATTGGTACTGCCTCTAGCTCAGCGTACAAACCAGTGGAAGTGTCTCTAGAGTTCCAAATTTGGGATAACAAGCAAAGTCTTAGTTTCTCTCCCCGTGCTTCATTTGCTTTATGTAACCTTGCCTGCTTTGTGCTTTTACTTGAAATGTTTTACACAAGCAATTTTGTAGTACATTTGTCAATTAAACTTGTAAAGCTCTTTATGACCTTTGGTCCTGTGGATCCCACCTTTGTGGAGCATGAGTCTTCGAACATTGCACATTTAAATTTGTATTGTAATGCACTTTGGTTATTTTATTTTGCTGAATAAAACTTCGCAATATTTCAAGGACGAAAGAAGTAAAATTAGACGCACACATAAAGGGCCATGGCCTGAACTTAGAATTTACATTCTGGCATCCAAACTTCTAACTTCTCCCAAGCTGAACTTTCTTGATGAATGATATTAAGGGCAAAAGCATATACATCCTTTAACCTTGAGGAGTTTATAGAGGGGAAAAGGTTTGGTAGTGGCTTAGGGATCAAAAGGGTGAGGGCACAATCTTCACAGGACCAGAGGACCTCCAAAAATACACACACAACACAACCTTCAGGACCTTGAATCTTCTGCAGCAACATCTGTCCTTAAAAGAGAAACAAACAGACAAAGCTAGATAAAACAGTTAATTATGCACGGATGATTGACCTAATATGCTATGCAAAAAGAAAAGCGGGGATCTTAGGGTAAAAAATTAGGGTGTGACAGATGCCCCTATTTAAGTTTCTTCTATCCGGAGATATGGAGATTGAAATCTTCGTCTCGACGAGATAGGAGAGACTTAAATACGAACATGCACAATTTTTGGCCCTAAGATGCCACAAAATGCACATGATATGATATGAAAAAGATATGAATGCAAGACGAGGATCCTGTGAGAAATGATGTCACAGGGGAATAACTGATGCGGAAAACACTGAAACAAAGCTAAGGAAAGGAAGACCCGACGAGGAACGACTTAGCAAAGTAAGACTCCACGAGGGAAAGATCTAACTCCACTGGGGGAAGAGACTACTAACTGACAATCCCAAGGTAGCTTAAGCGTGTGGCAAGAAACTTAAAAGGAAAAGGAAAACTTACTACCAACAACTGGTAGCCTACGCGAGGGTACCCAGTTAAAATAAAATGGCGTATATTACCTACTATCACACATGATAGCCTAAGCAGAGGTAATAAACTAGGGAGGAGAGATCACCTACTACCAAACACGGTAGCCTAAGCATAGGTGTCTGACCCAAAAGAAAGGTGTGTTACCTACTATCAAGCATATGATAGCCTAAGCGAGGTAAACACCAAAGGAAAGATGACCTACTACCACCACAGTAGCCTAAGCGAGGCATCTGACCAAACTACAGACGTATTACCTACTATCCCATGATAGCCTAAGCAGAGGTAATAGAATGGAAAAGAAGGATCACCTACTGCCAACTTGTGGCAGTCTGAGCAAAGGCGTCCGACCAAAAAAGATGTGTTACCTACTATCAAGCATATGATAGCCTAAGCGAGGTAAACACAAAAGGAAAGATGACCTACTACCACCACGGTAGCCTAAGCAAGGCATCTGACCAAAACACAAAAAAAAAATGAATGTTTCTCGAAGTCTGCTGGAGATCTATTGCCGAGAATAACCAAGGAAATACCTACTGCCGAGGTCTTCTGGAAATCTACTGCCGAGAATAACCAGGAAAATACCTACTGCCGAGGCCTTCTAGAAATCTACTGCCGAGAATAACAAGGGAAATACCTACTGCCTAGGTCTTCTGGAAATCTACTGTCGAGAATAACCAGGAAAATACCTACTGCCGAGGCCTTCTGGAAATCTACTGCCGAGAATAACCAGGGAAATACCTACTGCCGAGGTCTTCTATCAAGTATTCCACTTGAAAGGGTAGAAAATAAGTCATTGCTGCGAGGTTGTCTGCCTCAAACAAGAGTCTTGAAATAAACTGCTACGAGGTTGTCTGCCTCACGTACATTTTGAAATAAGCCGCTACGAGGTTGTCTGCCTCGAGCAAAGTCTTGAAATAATCGCTACGAGGTTGTCTGCCTCGAGCAAAAGTCTTGAACTCCTTCCGGAAAGGTGAATACTTGTTGGAAAGTAAATTCACAGGGGCTTGGGATTTCACTGGAGATCTGATGACTTCAGCTGGAATCCATAACTTGTTGGAGATCTGGAAGTTTCACTGGGGATCCTCAAAAGAGATGCGGGCCGGTTGACTTGTAAAATATGTCTTCTCAAATAAAGAGAAAGATCATCTGAATCTTCACCAAACTTCTCGAAGAGATGCCATTTGCTGGAAGCGAATTGAATTGTGGACCCATTGGGGAGAATACCATTGAGAAGTAATATTGTTGTAGCTGAACATTGCGTTGAAGCTAGTAAAATTCTTGTAATAGGGATTCTCAAATAAAGAGAATACTTGGAAAGTCTTCAATGAACCTTCTGACGGATTTCCGGGGAGATAACATCTGACGGAGCATAAATGGAAAATCTTGATAACTTGCTGGGGATAGACAAACTGTCCTGAGGAGACTGCCATTTGTCGTAGAAATCTTGATAACCAAACTGCTCAAATAAAGAGCTGTTACTTGTTGTCTGGGTGTAAATCCCTTGAAAATGTAGTAATCATTGTTGGAGAAATAATTTACGTCTTCCATAGAGATCTTCAAGCAAACTCTTCTTTGGGAGACAAAGTGCAAAATAAATGCCCGCTCGATCTAGGTTCAATATCTCAGAGATATCCAAAATTGTGATTGTCAGGGACCAAAGTTCAATCCAGGGAGTAACTGGAGAGAAACGGTCAAACAAGGACTCCATCCATTGAGAATTGAACTCAACGGGTTTATCTTTATCCAAAAATGGAAAAGAAAACTAAAGCAACCATCTTCCACGAGGATCGAGCTCAGTGGGGAATTAGAAAGTATGTGCTTTTTCTGCCTAGGGCTGATGACTCTACTTGGAGGGAGCAGACAAAACCCAGTCACTTGGGGATAAACACAACCAAAGTGAAAGAACAAAACAAGCAACACAAAAAATGCAAGATGCAAGAAAAATGCGCACATGCCATGAATCTACATGAAAGAATGCCATGCTATGCTTATGCTTATGCTGAAAAAACAACAACAAGAAGCGAACTGGAGACGAAAAAACAAGCATCTCGATATGGATTCCCGACCAATCTTTGCAATATAAGAAGCATCACTGGGGATGATTGGAAAACCATATATGGGATTATGTCCTACTTCAAAGCTTCAAATCTCTGGGGAAAAGAGAGAACTCCACTTGGGGATGAACATCGTGACTTCACTTAGGATTGTCAGGATGAACCTTGCGATTCCGTTGGGGATGGGGAAGATTCACTGGGAACGAATCAAACTCAATGATCGAAAAGACTACACGAGGGATAAAATAAATATCTGCCGCGAACTGAAATAGTCTGAATGAAAGCTGTAACTGGATAAAATAAATATCCACTTCAATCGGGGAAGCTTGAAGATAGCAATATAGCGGTTGAAGATGTCAGAGATAAAACTTCGAGGGGATGAAATAAACATCCGCCTTCACTGGTGAAGATTGAGATAGTGAAAAAATCCACTGAGGAGTGAAATAAACACTCGCTTCGCTGGGGAAGGTTGGAATTGTAAGAAAATCCACTGAGGATTCTTAGGTTGCCGACTGGAGGAATCTTGCGTCAAATGTGCTATAACTTCTTGAAGTGAAGATTTATCGGGGAATAATCGTGACCACTTGGAGCGAAGACTTACTGGGGAGTCGTCACATTACTTGGGATAGAAACAAAGTAGTTATGTTTTGGTGATATGCATGGTAGTCGCCATTTTGAACAACAATTGCTGCGAATGGATGAAAAGTAATCTTCACTTCTTGAAACGCTCCAGATCACTTGGTTTATGAGAAGAAGTCATTCCAAGAGGATTTTACAGAAAACTTGGCATCCAACTGTTCCAATGTCTTCAAACTTTTGGAGAGATTTGCCGAATCTCGACGTAACTGACTTAGATTGACTGTGATCTTGCATAATAGAGTCCTCGAACTTGTTTTTCAGACTTGGAGAGATTTATCAAATCTCGACGTAACTGCCCCAGATTGACGGTATTCTAAGTCTTCGAACTTGGAGAGATTTACCAAATCTCGACGTAACTGCCCCAGATTGACGGTGTTTTGTATGACCGAGTCTTTAAAATTGGAGAGATTTATCAAATCTCAACATAACTGCCCTAGACTGGTGGTGTCTTGAGTCTTCAAACTTGCCCCCTTGGGGTCAGACTGTGAAGAAACAACTAGGAAACGACTTGCCCCTGCTCAGCAAAGTCTTCAGGTATCGTGCCCCTGGGTACAGTCATCCTTTTGAAATGATTCGCCATTTAATCATTAGAGCTTCAAAATCTCAAAAGATCTAGCTCATCACTGATGCTCGTATGTTAGCTTCTATGATGTCAAACAATGTTAGCAAGCAGAAAAATGTTAATTCTGAAATTGCTAATGCAACATATGTTTGTCTTGAAATTTTTTTTTATTAAAAGATATTTTGGTGGTTGAATTACCGAGTTTATAATGCCAATGCGAATTTGAGCATAGCTCATAAGAGTCAGGAAACGATATCTTAATGAGTATGCTTTCGAAACAAAACCCTGCTTCAATTAGGTCTTTTGAGGGTTGTATCGTGACCTGGTTCAAGGTTTAAGAAACAAAGGATATAAGGCTCAAAGTTTGTTTGTGCCCACCCAATCTTCGTGATATTTTACTCCTTTTTTTTTTGTAAATTACCCTGCCCCAAGTTAAGAATGAGGGTTTTTTTTTTTTATTTGGAAGAAGAAAACTCCTACTTCAAAGGTTCAAAAGGGTTAACGAGGGGTTATCTCCTTATATCTCTGGTGTTTGTGAATTTGAAACAATGCCTTATATCACTAGCAGAGTTTTATTCAAAAGCATACGACATGAGAGATTGCGCTTGATTTCGTCATCCTCCATTCAATTCTCTGCCGAAGCAAGAGATTGGGCAGCAGTGGCATTATAAAATAGAAAAAGCATTTTAAAATGAGTGAAACGAATGGATTTCTTCAAGACAAACATTATTATTGCATTAATTATTCAAAACAAACAAGTTCTTACACGCTAAAACAAATGCATTAAGAATCGTAGAAAATTGCATATGAAAACAACAAATAAGCATAAAATATGACGAGACGTAGCCTTAAAGAAACCGTCCTTGGTATCAATCCACCATGTGCAAGGAGGGGATTGCTTCTTGTTCGAGTGAGAGATGGATCTCAACTTGGGGTTCGCACACTTCGAAAGACAAGACCCCCTTCTGAACCATCTCTTTCACTTTCTCCTTCAAGACATAACATTCCTCAATATCATGGTCGGGTGCCCCTTGATGGAAGGCACAAAAAGTATTAGCTTTGAGATAACTCCTATGGGTCATTGGGATGGATAGTGGAGTTTCCTTCTTGATCAAACCATATTGTAGAATGGTAGGGAACAGATCAACGTAGAGCACAAGGATGTCCCTATATTCACCACTTCGTTCAACTGGCCGATTAGTGGAGGAGGCAGAAGAACCATCCTGGCGTTGGGATATGACAAACTCTTTGACCAAATCCATCAGGCTCCTCTTGGTAACCTTTAAGTTTGCAACCTCATCGCGAAGTTCTTGATTTTCCTGCTCTTGAGTGTCTATCAGATTCTTCATAGTAGTAGAAAAAGTTTCCATGTTGGCCTTTAGAGTGGCAGTCTCCGTTCGGAGTGCTTGGTTTTCCTGTTCCAAATGATCCATCATTTTTTTGCGATAGGCTCGAGTATCATATCGATGATTCGGAGTCTAAAGAGACACAAATGAGAACCTGGAATGCAAAGGAATGCAAATGCAAATGATGCGTATGATGCAACCAGATTCATGGAACTCAACTATTTATAATCATCATGGAATATCAAGAGACTCGATTTAAAAAAATCATTAAAAACAGTTACGATAATCAATATCCGGAATATTAAAACAGATTTATTAATAACACGTCGGTACACTTTCCAAAAGTCATAACGGAAAAGCTAAATAAAAGCTAATAATGATAGATCTAAGGAGACTCTTCCAATGGTCTTCGTTTGACTTCTTCTTCCAATTAAGGCCTAAAGTAACTTCTTTCCAAAATTTCTCCTTTTGTAGTCATATTAGCTCGGACACTTGCCGAAGATAGTAAATGGATTCTCGTCTTGAATAAGTAACTCCATTAGCTGAGAATATTCTTCAAGAGTTATCACCAATAGTGATGGACTGGAGTAGAGTAGATAGTATTTCCTTATCAATAAGGGCTTCCCCATATAAGGTCTTGAACCTTTCTTTATCCGTTAATAAGGTCTCCAATCCCCTTAGATCGTCCAGGTTATAACTCTTGTAAGTGTACTTCAACATTTTCTTTTTTTTTTCAGAGTCCATGATATCCTATGATGTTTACAAACAAAGCTAAGTTCCATGAAACTTTATGAAATGATGCTGATGAATGCAGGGATGCAAACACACAAAGCACAAAGCACAAAGCACACACAAGCAATCAAACAGACAAAAAGTCCTATGTTTGAAAGGTCACAGCATGGAGCCAAGGTCTAACCATCCCAATAGGTGTGTACCATGGTTTCAAATGTACCTGCCGAACAGGTTCTACAAAGTTCCCAGAGTCTACAACCCATCTTTCGGATATTATCGATTTCCCAAATCACTTGGTAGTCAATAATATTCTCAAGAGAATCTCGTCCGAGTGTAGTATCGCGTAGCAACTAATTCAGGAATAGACTCCCTCATAGTCCCCGCACTACATCCTAATAGGGCAAGTGGGGTTAAAGGTACTACGATCCTCAGTCTCACGTATTCTTGGTCGAAATTAATATCGTTTTCACGAATGGACTCGTTCAAATAACATTAAGTCCAAAAGAACCTAAACTGAGCGATGATTTTCTCAACTCAACTTTTCAGGAATCGACTCCGTCAAAGTATCCTTGAACATATCATCTCCTATCATAATTGCACTCAAGTCCGGGTATAGGACTCCTCACCACACAAAGTGACAACCCAAGAAAGCATAACAGGTACAAATATATAACAAATAACATAATTAAACAAGTTAGGGGGAACCCTCTTATGAGCGTCCTTTCATCCCAGTGAAGTCGCCATTTCTGTCGCGGTGAAAATTGGATACCATAGTTATTTGTTAACTAGGATCGCATTTTTAATGTCACCACCGGTCTTTGATTTTATCCAAGGGAAGGGAGAAAAATCGAATTCCCACAATGCAATGCAAATGCACTAAGATTCTAAGTTCGGGGGTTGGTTATACCTAGGGAAGGTATTAGCATCCTAGATATCTGTAGTACTCTACAGGAACCTCTTGATTTTATTTTATCTGTTATTTGTTTTGCTAAGGTTTAAGGGTAGGTAATTTATTATTTTTATTCCTAAGTGTGCTCGACAAGATATCGCATCTTGTGCCTATATATCCTGTCAGGAGGGAATCAGAGCACTTGTAGTTCCTTATTAAGGATACTAAAGTGTTTTAAAGGTTTAGGAGAGAAGATGAGTCATCATCTTAAGAAAACCACCACAGTTTTAAATTTGTTTGTATTTGTGGGGTATGGGATTGTATGTCCCTTCTTTGAGATGATTCACATCTAATTCTCTTGTGTGGAGAATCAGGTGAGCTAAAGTTTTGATTTGTAGAATCAAAACTACGGGGGACTAACTTAGGAAGTCTATCCTAAAGTTGTCTAATAATCTTATCTTAAGGGTGTAAAACCTATGGGGAAGTATGATGCAAATGAAATGCACCATGCACAATAATTTGATTATCATGCATGGGATTTTCCCTTGGATGTTAATGCAATCGATTATATTAACGTTTAAACGAGAGTGCTAGCAAAGTGGTGCTAGTCTTGTGTCTAGTGACCAAAGGTTGATGGCGATGCTTGAAAGCAATCGACTTACAAGGGGTAGAAAATGGCTCGACGTTGGATCGAGACTTTTTATGTTTTGAAAGGTTTGACAAAAAACATGCATACATCATATACAAAGTAAACACACAAAAGCATAAATAAAGCATGATATCAACTAAAGTTCTAATCTATGCCATACAAACGCACTACTAAACGCGGAAGAGATTCTAATAGAAAAGTTGAATTGTAAAAGGTTTATTTTAGTAGTTATTATATTAAGAAATATTAGTTTTAAAAAGGTTATTAAGTATTTTTATTAATAAAAAATGGGGATTAATAACTAAAAAAAGTTTTATTATCATTGTGTTAATATGTTATTAAAAGGAAATGAAGGTTTATCATAATTAAATATTTAAGCTGTATTATTAAAAGAGTTTTATCTTTATTGTGAAAAGATTTTAATGAAAGTTAATATTTTTAAAAGTTTATTAAAAGGTTTATTTTAAAGAAAAAAAGTTAAGTTATTATGGAGGTTAATAAAGAGTTTTATTATTTAAAAAAGTATTTTAATAAAGTTAAAATTAGAAAAAGGTTTACTAATAAAAAGATTTATTTTATCAATTAGTTAATTATTTATAAGAAAGAAAATTATTTGTTAAAGGTTTTATTCTTTAATGTGAAAAGATTTTAAATTAGTAAAAAAAGTTCATTATCTAAAAGCTTACTAACTTAAAAGGTTTATTTATTAATTAGATTAATTAGTTTATATAAAAAGTAATATTTTTAAGAAAAAGGTTCTAATTATTTGTAAAAAATGAATTAAATGATTATTATATAAAAAAAATGAAAAAAAGGAAAGGTTTTTGTTTTTAATAAAGAAACAGACGGAGTGATAAAGTGTTGCAAGGGAGAGAGGGTCCATTGCGGACCCTCAGATCTCAACCTCTGGATGAGTAACCGTGACAAATCTCGCGATCTAAACGGAGGGTGCATGGTTTGTAGTAGTGTGTGTGCGTGTACAGGAATAAAATCACAAACAAAGAAAGAGGAAAGGCAGCCATACGATGGACTCTCACTCTCACTCTCTCGACTTCCTCGTTCTTTCTCTCTCAAGAAAAGGCAATTTGGGTTTCGAAACCCTAGCGGCGCCGCCGCTCTCGTCTCCTCTCCGTCCTCTCTATCTCTCTCGATCGATCTGTAGCGAGCGAAACTGGACGTGTTTCTTAAGCACTGTCGCTCCTTGGGGATTACTACAGGTCGATTCATTTTTTATCCTATTGTGAGCTAACTAAGGAAGGGAAATAGATGTCTCCAATTAACCCTGCTTGCATACTGAGTTTAAACAGCGGCCTGTTAGGTTACAGATGCTATCAATGTGGGGGGGCCTCTCTTAGGTTATTTTCAGGGAACTTCAACTTTTAGTGGGGAATACGGACTAGGATGTTTTGACTGATGTACGGGATTTTGGGTTTTTGTTTAGTGTGCTCGCTAAGATTTTTCTTTCAATCTTATGCCTACGTATTCCCGTTTTTCTGAAATAGGGAAATCAGAGCGATCGTAGTTCCTCCTATTCTACGGGAGGAAATTGTGTTTTGGTGTCTTGTTCAAAGCCCAAGACGTGAAGCGAAAGGTGATTTGTATCTTGTTCAAAGCCCAAGATGTGAAGCTAAAAGGGTTTGACTTTAGAGAGAATTTGTCATCTCTAAAGAGGGGTTTGTCTGTCACAACTGTTTATAAAGGAGAATTACTTTAACCGGGATGTGTGAATCCGATAATGCCATAATTTCCTTTATAGGGGATTTCCAACCTGAAGGAGAAGACTTTAACTCAGTGTAGAGCAATGCCATCTTTCCTTTGGGATTTTTCATGCTAAAAGAGGGACAGTGGCATGGATGTAGATAATCCAGAGGCTTGCCGCTTACAGCGATTAGATGAATGGGAAGGAGTTGTTGATGTTTGTGTACTGTGAACGAGGCATAGCTTTGATGCTAAAAGGTTGATTGGATCAACCAGCGATTTTCTTATACAAAGCCTAAGAGGAGGCTATTGGCCCAACAAGAGAGTGTTTTTTATGTGTCTCGTACGAAGCCCAAGAGAGAGGCTAAAACGGTTGTTTTATACTCAACAAGGGAGTGATTTGTGTCTTGTACAAAGCCCAAGACGGAGGCTAAAAGGTGTTTGACTCAACAAGAGAGTCTTTTTTCTTTTTGTATCTCGTATAAAGCCTGAGATGGAGGCTAAAGTGTTGATTCAATAAGAACCTTTTTGTATCTCGTACAAAGTCCGAGATGGAGACGAAAGAGGGTACTGTTTTAGTTGAGTGACCAGTATATGGGTTCAAAGAGAAAATCAGTTCTTATATGAGTAACGCTGTACTCAGGGATTGGGATTCAGGGATATTTCCTTTTCTTTGAGAAAATGGGAAATCCAAAGGGTATTGAGACTGTCCGAGCCTACGGGGTTCCTTCCTATTCTTGAAGGGTGCTTGAGAATGTCTTTGAGACTCAAGGAAATTAGACTGTCCAAGTCTAGAGTTTCATCTTTTGTACTATGCTTTGAGAAACAGTAGTAGACTCTTGGAAAGACTGTTCTATTAAGATGACTGATTTCTGTTCCTATACCTTTAGGAGGTCGTCGGGACAATTTGTACGAAGCCCAAGAGGAGGCTGGAAACTTTTAAGAAGCCGAGGGACAATTTGTACGAAGCCCAAGAGGAGGCTATCATTCTCGGAGGAAGAAATCATTTATACGAAGCCTAAGAGGAGGCTGTGAATACTTCTAAGAAGCCGACGGGTCCTTGTACAATGCCTAAGAGGAGGCAGGGATGCTTTTAGGAAGCCGGTGGATCCCCAAACCCCAAGAAGTTCAAGACAGGCTATTCACAAGGAATAGATCAAGCCAGGAAAGTTCGAGAATTTGGAAGAAACTCAAGGGATGCAATTCACGGAGAAGAGATCATCTCTGGGGAGTAGAGTTCCTTGACAATTCCTAAGGGGGCTTTTAAGAAGCCTGTGCGTCCCCAAACCCCGAGAAGTTCAAGACAGGCTATTCACAAGGAATAGATCAAGCTAGGAAAGTTCGAGAATTTGGAAGAAACTCAAGAGATGCAATTCAAGGAGAAGAGGTCATCTCTAGGGAGTAGAGTTCCTTGACAACTTTTACGAGTGACAGTCTGAGAAAGGGTTCAAAAAGAATCTGCCTTTCACATCTCGATATTGTTTAACCCCAAGAGGAGGGAAGACTGTGTCTGGTAATCCTATGGGGGATCTAGTTTTGACTATTTACGAGTGATCAACGGGCTTAATGCTAGACGTAGTCACCGGGGAAACTCTAAATATCTATACTATTATTACTCAGTTGATATGAGTTTATGAAAGAAGACTTACAGTGAAACAGCCCCACAATACAGTTATATGTATATGAAAGCGGTAAATGAAAGCGGATAAACACTTACTCGATTGTAGAGCTTCCATGCAGTTTGGTTAGTTGTTCAATAAAGAAAGATTGAAAACAACAGTATATTTCAAAATCAAAGGAGAAAGTGCTTTGAAAAAGAAAGATTTGGGGCTTACAGCTCAAGGAGAGGCCTAGGGTTTTATCAGTGATCACATTGTTGAATTTGTACAGAGGGACTTATACGAGTGACTGAGGCCCAAAAATTGTTTATTGTTCAAAGGGATGGGTCTTATACTCTCTCAAGAGGCCCAAAAGGTTTAAAAAAAAAAGAGTGGGGCTTATAACACGAGGGTAGGCCCAGATGATTTTTCGTTTGAAATGGCGATCGCGCCGAGATTTTCTTTTAACGCAAAGGGCTTATACAATATCTGAGGCCCAAAATTGTTTTGGTTAAAAGGGGATTAGGTCTTACACTCTATTAGAGGCCCAAAGAGTTTTGAATGGGTCTTATAGCTCGAGGAGAGGCCCAATTGATTTTTTTTAAAAGGCGACGATCGCGCCGTTTACTTGTACAGAGGGACTTATACAATAAGTGAGGCTCATAATTGTTTGTACAAGGGGGTTTTGGGTCTTACACTCTCTCAAGAGGTCCAAAAGGTTTTAAAAAAGAAGAATGGGTCTTACTACTCGAGGGTAGGCCCAAGGTTATTTGTGTACAAAACGACGATCGCGCCGAGGTTTTTTTGAAAATACCCGGAGGGACTTATACAATAAGTGAGTCCCACAATTATTTATGTACAAAAAGGGTTGGGTCTTACACTCTAATAGAGGCCCAAGGAGTTTTGAAAATGATTTATGCGGGTTGAATTAACCAAAAACCCTAATTTGTTTTCAAAATGTGTTTTAATTGAATAAAATATTCAATTAGAATGATCAAAATTGATTAACATGTGGAAAACAAATTGTGATCTTGGATTAATGCTCCATAAATCAAGTTTTGCCCTACAAAATGATTAGAAATCATTAAAATTTGCAAAATCAATAAGGAAAAAATATTTTAAATGTCAAAAACAATTAAAACATTAATTCTTTGCAAAAATATCAATTATATGAAATAAATAATATTTTTGGGATTTTTTGGGAAAATAAAATATTTTAACATTTTTGTGAATTATTAAAAAAAGAATCAACTCAAAATCATTAAAACTCAGAGAGAAATTAATTTTTGAATCAATTAAATAAAATCACAAAATTCAAATATTTGAATTTGAGAGAAATGGCGCCAAGAACAGCTGAAGAACACGCGCGTTTTTCAGTTTTGCCCAGATTTGCGTTTTCTATCCAATCTCACTGAATACTTGATTATATCATGCAAGCCACATATCAATCTGCTCGTTTTCACCTCACGATCATGTTTATGACAATTAATTGCATTTAAATTAAGCATAAAACAAGAAATCACGACAAATCCTCAAGAACCCTAAATTCTGCATGAAGGCTGGGATTTTTGATACACGATTCAAACAAAGCAATTAATTGAGGGGAAACATTCCATGCATGATTATGAACATTTGGCAAAAGTATTGTGCGAGGAAATATGCATAGATTGAGAGATGACCAAGTTTAGGCTTACCTCTAGGTCGTGACAGCAAGAGCAAATTGATTTCTGAGTTGGAGGTGTTACAAATGAGTTGTGATAATCTAAACAGCTTCCCTACACCCTATGGAGTGTGTTTGAATGCTTGGACTTGATGGAAATTGGATGGATCACTTCATGGCATCTCAACTACAACTTGGTTAAAACCTTGAGCAATTGACTGGTGATTCTGAGAAATCAGTGTTCCAGATGTTGTTTAAGTGTTTGATCAGCTCACATATGATGTGTGTGAGGTGTGTGTGTGATTGGTTTGAGTGGAATTGCTCTCTACTGAAAAACCCGATAGTGACTTGCTAAGAAAGGCATTTTTGAGAGTGAGAAGTGGATTTTGAGAAAGGCAAGTGTTGTAGGCCTTTGGTGTACTTAAACTGATCACAATTGAGCTCTATTTATAGTAGAGCAAGTTTGTTTTGCAAGGAATAGTGAATGGCAACTGCTGAGTAGGGTTGGCCAATGTTGGCAAATGAAAATCCAAGTCTCCTCTAGCCATTGACTAGAGGTTAGGGCACAGGCTGCTGGTCCCCTTGGTCTTGAATAAGTCTTGACTGAATTCAGTTGGGAATGGCTCAGTCCATGCCACCTTGGTGCTTCCATTGAATGCTTCAATCCAAAATTGGAGTCTTGTCCCTATTTTAGGCAATTCTAGGTTTGGCAAGCTATTTCTTGTTCCAAGGACTTTGGAGGCTTGACTTAGTGATTGTCCCCTTTAGATTCAATCCTCAGAGATGTCCAAAGTGATGACAAGGCTTGGAATTGGCTGATTTTGGCAAATCGACCAAAAGTGCAAAAATCTGCCTTGCCTTGGCAGATTTCAGTAAGGCATCTTGCCACTACCATATCTCAAAGCTCAAATTGAATTTGGTGATGTTCTTGGCCATTTTGGAAAGACCTTATATGATATAACAACTGTCTGATCATATTTGGTTTTGATACCTTTTGGATCCAAGTGAAAAATCCCCCTACATTTGGAAAAAAGTAAGGCAGATTCTGACTTAGTGAAAATTTCACTAAGTGTTGGAACAAAGTGACTTTTCTTGATTTTGATCACTCCATAACTCAAAATCCATGAGGAATTTGGACATAGGTCAGTATGAAGCTTTTGTAGAGGGCAATGAGATCTACAAATCAAGCTTTGGATGGGGAAAAATGGCTTTGTGGTTTGGGAGTTATGATCTTCCAAAGTTGGTACCTTTGTCACTTTATTTCATAACTTAGAAAATTTTCTAAGTTTTTATGGTTACCCATTTTACAAGTTATCCCACTTTCTTTGATTTTTCTTGATGAATGATGATTCAAATCATAATTAACATCATTTTAGGGTTAAAAATCCATTTTTGTGAAAAATCTCAAAAAGTCAAAGTTGACTTTTGTGCACAGTTGACTTTTTGTCAGATGAATTCCAAACTGTGCGATCCTTTAGGAAATCATGTCCTTGACCTAAATCAAACTTGATGGACATGTTCCATGGGTGTTATAGGGTGTATTGAATCATGTCCTAGGGTTTGGGAGCATGTCCTGGTCAAAAGTCAAAGCTACAGTTGACTTTTCTCGCAAAACCCTAACTGTGGTTCAGATGAAATTGAAACTTATTGCTCAGGCTTCTTGGATCAATCCATTGTTCCAAATGGATCAATATGGTATATTAGAGACCCTCAAATCATGTCTTGAGGTCTTGGTTCATGATTTGTCCCAAAAGTCAACTTAGGGGTGAATTAGGTCAAGAAACCCTAATTCCTGATTTTTGATGTATTCATCCCTTGAGGCCAAATTGACTTGATGATTAGGTCCATGAGGTTCCATGGAGTATATTAGGATATGCTTTGAAGCATTGGCTCATGCCCAGAGGACAATTTCCATTTGGAGGCTTTGGTCGACCAAACCCTAATTTGGTGACACTGGCGATCTTGAAGCTTGATCCACCTAGAAGGGAGGAACCTTGTGCTTAATCCTTGAAGTGGGAGTCCTCTTGATCCCTTGTGGATATTTGAGAGGTTAGACAAGTTGAATATCATGTCATTCCTTGAATGCTCAACAATTCCTTGAGGAGAATGATGAGGCATAAAGGTACATCCATATTTTGATGATGATTTGCACAATGATGGGAAATCTTAGTGGTCAAAATTTGGGGTATGACAGATGCCCCTATTTAATCTTCTTGGACACGAAGGTGTGAATGGCGAAGGTATTCGGGCATTCGAGGTGCAAGAGGATTAAATATCGGAATATCCGAAACTTTGACGGCGTCTATGAATGGTAATTCACGCATTCATCTTCTTTTGCTAAGCAATGATGCTTAGAAAAGGTAAACTTCCACTCGATCCTGGTTTCCTACCGAGGAACTGGTCTTAGTTTCTGATTTAAACTTCCCCTCGATCCTGGTTTCCTACCGAGGAACTGGTCTTAGTTTCTAATTTAAACTTCCCCTCGATCCTGGTTTCCTACCAAGGAACTGGTCTTAGTTTCTTTTGTCAATAAACTTTATTGACAAGGGACGCTATTCGTAGTGGTTTTCCTCAAACTTCTTGCTGAATTTTCCTAGGGAGATGCCATTTGATGGAAAAAGTTGACGTCAGACTTGCTGGGGAGCCCAATCGTCTGAGTTGTAGAGGTGCACAAACTTCTCTGTTGGAGACGCCATTTATTTCTATTGGGGAAGACGAGTCTCCTGAAAGACTGCTTTCGTTTGGGGTCTTACATCATACTTTTCTCAGGATCTTCCCGGAGAAATGCCATATGATGGGATCTAATTTGAGGTGCCGATGACCTTTTCATCAGTGGTTTTTTCGGAGAAAAACTGCTGTACCACCGGATCTCTGATTAGGAGGCTTTCTCTCGGGATTTTCCTTAAACCGGGAAAGCAAGGATATCATCTTCAATGGCGAAGAGTGATGTTGACCGAGGGCTCTCTAGTTTTTCAGAGGTTCAAGTTATCAAAGTGGTCGAGGAGCCAACTTCAATCCAGAAATAAACTGGAGGAGAGAGATCGTTCAGACGCAACATTTCCTGACGAGGAAAGAACTGACAACTCGATTGAGAGGACTGTTATCACTAGGGGATAAGACCGACGAGAGTGATAGTGATGGAATATGATTATGTGAATGCAAATCAATAATGCATGATGTATGTATGTATATGCTGACAAAACTGACGCGACATACAAACTAAAAGATGAACATGACTGGATATTCGGCCATCACGGGGCGAAGAAGTACCGCTGGTTCAAGATAGCAATTCTGCCCTGCTTAGGAGAGATAGTCCCTGTTGGGAGCTATGTTGGCCGGGTTTAGGAGATAAGAACTCGGCCGAAGCGTGTCATATGAAACAAGGTCTCTGACATAGTTGATCCCTTCATTGAGGCGTACTGGGTTAGAAGGAGTACTTTGATTCTGCACTTTGAAGTTTGCTTACTTCTGGAGAAGCGATTGATGTTCTTTTGATGTTTAACAGTCAAAAGAAATTGCCATCTTTATTTTAAAAGTAGAAAAAGTTTTACAAGTAAATTCATTTTTGTTTCATTTCAAGAATCGTTGATCATGTTAAAATGTCGTTCTATAAAGCTAAAACAAATAAGAATTGCAAACAAAAGCACTATGGCTCAAATTTTATTGATAGGATGGAAATCAGCCAAGCACGTGATTCCATAGAGTATTTACAAAGTTAGAAAATGGTAATTTAAGGGAAAAGGGGCTACATTGAAACATAACGACCGCTATCCTTCTACCAACTTTGAATTCGGGACATCCTGAGCTTCCGTCGAAGATGACCTTGACTGGAGTTTTCTGATGGATGGCATGACTGCTGAGGAGCTGAACTGATCAGACGTAGTTACTTGCCATTATCCCTAACTTTTGCCTAAATTGTACTTTGAGATTTCTAATCCACCGGGATGATTTTTGATTATGTCTCTAATTTTTTCCTGGACCGCCCTTTCGGGTTTTCAATCCACCGAGACATTTTTTTTTTAGTTTAGGCGAAGTAATTCTTGACTACATCAACATTTGTGGGGTAGGAAAATTCCTCTCCGTCCATGGTTGCAAGTCTCAAGGCGCTGTGATGCGTGGTTTTTGCAAGTATACGAAACGCGTCAGAGTAATAAAAAAGATTATCGATCCCACAGAGACCAATCGTCAATCTATCGATTCCTATAGTTACAGTGTTTATCCAAGGCAAGTAAATTCAGGGATTTATGAGTGCACAGTAAAAGTAAAGTAAAGCAAAGTATGAAGATATAAAATTCAAATGAAAACAACAGGCTTGAATGTAATTCACATAGTCAAATAGCATTCCAATGCATGTAACGGAACTACTTATGGGCAATGTTTTCTACTTTATGAAAAGAACTAATTTAACGGGAACTGCCGCTTTCGTGTGTTTAGAACCGAGTTTAACCTTTAAACAAACCCTCTTATTGTCATTTATAAAAAGGCACACATTGCGTTAAAGTGAAAAACCTATTTTTAAGAAATATAGTGCCTTGACTAAGTTGAAAAGTATTTTGACCCGAGACTTTTAAACAAAAGAGGTTCATACGAACCGGATTTTAAACCTATAAACGCGTCCGAAAATAGTTCTAAAATCGTTTTTCTAAAGTATTAAAAATTCCTACTTAACTGTGCAAAGCGCTGTCGCTTCCTTTGCACAGTTAAGACTAACCAAGTTTATCTAAAGGTTGGACGGCTTTCGATCTTACCCAACAGAAGTTAAGTGCGGAAAACTCATTTTAAAAACCAAAATAGCCCCTAAGTGTTTCTATCGATGCATTGTGTGAAATGATACTTAAACCGTGATCCTTACATTCTAACCTTTAAGATTTAGCCAGACATGGAAATGTAAATAGACATATTTAATTTTATCATGTCAAGTAAAGTCTTTTTGATATAAAAGGTTTTGAAAGTAAATAATGCGAAGAAAGTAAAGCGGATGCGAGAAATAAATAAAGTAAAGCGGGTGCGAGAAATAAATAAAGTAAAGCGGTACGAGAAATAAATAAAGTAAAGCGGGTGCGAGAAATAAATAAAGTAAAGGCAGGTGCGAGAAATAAATAAAGTAAAGTGCTTAATTCATAAATAGAAACCTGCTCCAATCGGAGGCTTTAATTCTGAAAGTAACTGGAAAATGACTGGAAAAGGAAATGGCGGCAGGATTAACTTCCACCAAGTGCTCCAAACTTGATTACAGACTCGATCACACAAATGTGATAACTTCCCGATGTGAGAAGATTATCACTTACAAAAGACTTGATTATTTATGCCTAAGGTGTTTGCAACTAAGTTTGGATGCTTTGAAATGAACAAGAGGCCTTTTATTTATAGACCAAGAAAAAGGCATGAAAGGACAAGGATGCCCTCCAACTTCTTTTGGGAGGGAAAAAACTTGTCAAAGGTGGCGCCCGCCACCCCTCTATGGCGCCCGCCATGTGAACTGGGGAAGAAGGTGGTGGGAGACGTGGTAGTTGTCAGCAGTTGGGTCCTTTTCAACTTGTGGTCTACCCCCTGGCGCCCACCATGCGGGGTGCCACATGTGCAATTCCTTCAAAAGTTGGCTTTTTGCTCGATTTCCTTCATTTCTTCGTGGATGGCTCCGGAAACACCTAGGATCTGAAAACAAGACAAAATACAAACATAATACAAGAAAACGATAATAAAAATACTAAGAAACATGTGCAATTCGAGTAAAAAATACGGTGTAATTCGGTGTTATCACTGTAAATGTAAATGCACCTAAGAAGGGGGTGAATTAGGCTCTTAAAAAATTTCTTCGCTCTTTTTACCAGTTCTTGGTTATTTTTCCGTTTTATGATAAGTGCTGGAAAGTAAAGTGCGGAAAGGAAAAATGACACAAGAGAATTATAGTGGTTCCCCTCACAGCCCGAGAGTACTCCACTCCTCCTTCAACACGAAAGAGAGTTCACTATAGTTTAGAATTATTGTACAGCCTAATCACACCAATAGTGATGCTTACTATCTAACCTATAGGTAACTAAGTGTATGAAGAACAATCCTATTCAAAACACTCACTTGTTTCTAACAGTCCTGGACAACAAGGTAAAACAGAAAAATATTCTTGATAATAAGATTATGTCTTGATAGTATGTTGATATCAATCTTGATAATTGATCTTCTCCTTTGAGACAATATCACTCAAACAATGTATACAAGTGTTCTTGACAAGAATGAGATGAAACAATGATACTTTATGAAAGATATGCAGAAGTTTCTCCCGAGAAAATTGTTTGAATGGACACTTGAACAATATTTTGAAATATGAAAGTCTGAGTGAATTTTTTTTTATTATGAAATTGTTAGGAGGTGAGTGTTAAATCAGAAATAGAAGTGTTTAAATATGTGTAAAACACCCCTACAAAAAGGTATGTTAAATATGCAGCAAAGGAATGAAAAGAGATGAGAAGGCAATGCACATTTCTATGAAAAGTCACCATTTTTCGCATACAGTAGCAGTGTTAATCGGTTAACCCTATAGGTTAATCGGTTAACACTCCTGTAACGTTAGAAAATATTCAAATTTTGAACTGGTTAATCGGTTAACCCCACATGTTAATCAATTAACAGTTCTGATCATTCAAGAAAAAGTTTAGAAAATAATGTGAACTTTCCATAAAAGCTTTGCAATGCACTAGATCAAAGATATGCAAGATGCAAGACATGTGAACACTTGTATACTCATTTAAATGACATTGATATACCTTTGTTCAACCTTTGATCTTCATGAAACTTGAACACTTGAAGCTAATTGATTCAACTTGATAGTACTTAGGATATTTTCTTGAACTTGAGCTTCTTGTACTTTATGTATCTTGATTCTCTTTCTTTTTGCACATTATCTTTGTAGAGAGCTTGTTGTGTTGTCTTCATCAAAACTCAATGTGAGTGAAGCTTGCTTCTACAATCTCCCCCTTTTTGATGATGACAACCAATCCATTGAAAGATTGAATCTTTAGACTTGATGTTTCTCTAAGTTTAATTCTCCCCCTAAAGTGGAGCTCCCCCTAAATTCATAAGGGTAAAAATTTTCTGCACAAAAACTGTTAGAGAAACCAATCCTTCTCCCCCTTTGTCATTAGCAAAAAGGAAGAGGATTCCAAAATAATGACAGTTCATACTTAACATATATACATATATAGTACAAACGATCAAAACATAAAATCTGAAGTACGGTACATTAACAAACCAGAAACTGAAGTACGGTACACACTATTCAACACAAACGATCAAAACATAAAATCTGAAGTACGAAACACAAGACATAAAACAGAATTTTTAAAAGACATAACAATATTAAAACATGGTGCAAAGACTTCATTCTTCATCAGACACCTCCTCACTTCCTTCTTCACCTTCTTCACTTCCTTCTTCATCATCATCACCATCTTCATCTTCATGTTGATTTTGTGAATCCAACACAAGCTTGCAAAGAGAAGTAATTGCCCGGGTGGTTTCTCTATGTTGATTCATCATAGTTATGTAGAGAAACTCATTTGTAATGCCACCTTCGGGAATAGGATAGGAGGAATGAGTAGATTCTTCTTCAACATATTTGTATGTTCCACTTCCAGGACTAGTTTCCACAATACCGGTGTTCCTCACAATAGTTGTCTTATTGATTTCATTCACGAATTGCTTTGGAATTGTAGCCGGTTCCCTATTGAGGTACAAATCTGTGTTTTCTAAAATCCTTGAAATGAGGCGACCATACGGGAGCCGGGTGGACAAAGAGATTTGTTGCTTCAAATGATACATCTTGGTTAGGATCCAATTAATCTTGATCTTATTCTTGATTGCAAACAGCATCTGCATCTCAAGATCACTGATTTGAGCATGGTTGGAGTCCTTTGGAATTAGTACATAGCAGATAACATAGTGTAACATCCGATCGTTGACCGACAAATTCGAAGCATAACGAAGTGTATGGGCTGTATATTGTCCATCAACAACAACTTCTCTTGGAAATCTACAGATGCTGTAGTAGTATTCCATCTTGTTAAATTCAGCCCAAGGACCATCCGTGAAGGTAGCACCTTTGCGAAGAAAATATCCGGAATACGGAATTTTCAGCGACGCAGCTATTCCTGCCAAATTCTCAATAATCTCACAGTTTCTAACAACCGCTCTCAGCATATGTTGTTCATTCATATCCAAATTAATAGACATTGTGTTCATAAAAGCCTTAACTAAATCAGTATAACATTTACCTTTATCAGAAACAAACTTGTCTATTTTCTGAAC
Source organism: Lathyrus tuberosus (assembly GCA_022829125.1). Lineage (NCBI taxonomy): Eukaryota > Viridiplantae > Streptophyta > Magnoliopsida > Fabales > Fabaceae > Lathyrus > Lathyrus tuberosus. The sequence goes on from JALAZF010000063.1 coordinate 16,252,373, forward strand.
TTTCAACAGATTTGGAAAATCAAAGAAAGGAGCCTTAAAATCTAAGAGATTGACATATTTTACCGGAAGGAGTTGACAAACCCGGACTTTGAAATCCATTCTTCTTTTCTTGATTGTTTCCATTTGAGTATCCTCCTCATGTTCTGCTGAGCTGCTTGCTGGCATTTTTCCCTTTCCCTTCTTCAAAGGAGCCATGGATGAAGTTTGAAGCTTTTAGGTTTTGAGAGAGGGATTTTCGGATTTGGGTGAGGAGTGGTTGAAATAGAGTTGAGAATGAGAATGCTTTATAGTGGGTTGAAAATGTAGTGGGTTTTTAATGTGAAGTTTGAACCAAAACTTGAGTGGGTAGAAGAGATGAGTTCCAAGAGAGCTTTAATGGTGAGGAAGAAGAGTAAGGGGAAGTGTTGACTGAAAGTACATGCATCCAATACATTTAATCCACACACATAACAGATACGTTTTAATTTTTTAAAAAAATTCCACGTGAGCGCAGGTTAATCGGTTAATGCCCTGGGTTAATCGATTAACCGAATCAAAATTTCCACAAATATTAAAGGCTACAGGTGTTAATCGATTAACTCCCTGGGTTAACCGATTAACAGAATCAAAAATTTCACAATAACAAAAGGTAACAAGTATGAAACTTAAGGAAAACATGTGCAACACAAAAATACTCAGATTATATCATGGTAACATATATATTTAGCCAAATTTTTGATGAAAATAACTTGATGAATAATAATTTAAAGATGTGTTTAGATATTACCTTCATCCAAGATACCAAGTTCTCGCCTAATTTTGTAGAATGATTCTTTTGTGAGTGGTTTGGTGAAGATATCTGCTAGTTGGTTATGAGTATCAACAAACGTCACTTCGATATCGCCTTTAAGCACATGATCACGAAGAAAATGATGTCGAATGTCAATGTGTTTGGTCCTTGAGTGCATGACGGGATTTTTCGTAATGTTGATTGCACTAGTGTTGTCGCACCGGAGAGGAATGCAACCAAGATCAATTCCGTAGTCGCTTAATTGTTGCTTTAACCAAAGGTTTTGTGCACAGCAACTACCAGCTGCTATGTACTCTGCTTTGGCCGTACTGAGTGCAACGCATGCTTGTTTCTTACAAGACCATAAAACTAGTGCATTTCCGAGGATGTGACATGTTCCACTCGTGCTTTTTCTATCTGTTTTACAACCTGCATAATCCGCATCAGAATAACCGATTAAAGTACAAACACTACCTTTAGGATACCATAAGCCAACATTTGTCGTTCCCTTGAGATACTTCATGATTCTTTTGACCGCCGTGAGATGTGACTCCTTTGGATTTACTTGGAAGCGAGCACATAAACATACACTAAACATTATGTCAGGACGGCTTGCCGTCAAATATAATAAAGAACCAATCATACCTCGATACTTCGTAATATCAACCGATGTTCCCGATTCGTCTTGATCAATGTAGGTTCCAGATCCCATTGGTGTTGACATAGATTTACAACCATCCATATCAAATCTCTTTAATAATTCTTTGCAATACTTCGATTGGTTGATGAAGATTCCGTCCTTTTGTTGCTTGATTTGTAATCCAAGGAAATAATTCATTTTTCCCATCATATACATTTCAAACTCGCCTTGCATCATTGAAGCAAATTCTTCACATAGTTGTTTGTTTGTTGAACCAAAGATAACGTCGTCCACGTACACTTGAACAAGTAAGGTATTATTCTTTATCCTCTTAATGAACAAAGTCTTGTCTACCTTTCCTTTTTCAAAACTCTTTTCGCATAAGAAATTACTTAGACGATCATACCATGCCCTTGGTGCTTGTTTTAAACCATAGAGAGCTTTCTTCAACTTGTATACATGTGAAGGATGCTTGAAGTCTTCAAAACCCGGAGGTTGTTTGACATAGACTTCTTCGTTGATATATCCGTTTAGGAAGGCACTTTTGACGTCCATTTGAAATAACTGAAAATTCATTGAACAAGCATAAGCAAGTAATAGACGAATAACTTTTAACCTTGCAACCGGAGCGAATGTTTCTTCAAAGTCAATTCCTTCTTCCTGATTGTACCCTTGAGCCACCAATCTTGCTTTGTTACGAACAATAATTCCATTTTCGTCAAGTTTGTTCTTAAATACCCATCTTGTTCCGATGATATGTTTATCGTTTGGTTTAGGGACAAGTTCCCAAACTTGATTTCTTTCAAATTGGTTTAACTCTTCTTGCATGGCAATGATCCATTGATCATCTTCAAGAGCTTCATTAACTTTGGAGGGTTATATTTGAGAAACGAACGCCATATTCAAGCATGCATCCTTGAGATTTAGTCTTGTTGCTACACCTTGACTTATGTCTCCGATGACTTTGTCGATAGGGTGATCCCTATGTGTTCTCCATTCTTTTGGTAGATCATTGTTGATCGACTTTTGTTGAATCGGTTCATCATGATGTTCTTCTTGTTTTTCTTCTAGATTTTCAATGAAGTCTTTAGAAGTATCTTCTTTGTGAATTTCTACAAGATCATCATCATTATCACAAACAATAATATCCTCTTTCGAGGGGTTAGATTCATCAAATTTGACATGCATAGATTCTTCTATAGTTAAAGTTCTTTTATTATAAATTCTAAATGCCTTACTAGAGAGAGAGTAGCCGAGAAAAATACCTTCATCGGATTTCTCGTCAAAATTACCAAGGTTGTCTTTGTCGTTGTTTAGGACAAAGCATTTGCACCCGAAAACATGAAAGAAAGAAATATTTGGTTTTCTCCCTTTGAAAAGTTCATAAGGGGTCTTCTTGAGAATAGGTCTAATATTGACGCGGTTACTTACAAAACATGCCGTGCTCACCGCATCCGCCCAAAAATACTTAGGAAGATTTGAATCACTTAGCATTGTCCTTGCCAGTTCCACCAATGATCTATTCTTCCTTTCTACGACACCATTTTGTTGTGGAGTTCTTGGTGCGGAGAAATTGTGTGAGATTCCATGTTCTTCACAAAATTCTTCAAAAGAGGCATTTTGGAATTCTCCACCATGGTCGCTTCTAATGGAGGAAATTGTAAGAGACTTCTCATTTTGTATTTGTTTTGCATACTTCTTGAAGGCTTTGAAAGCATCACTTTTCTGCACTAAAAACAATGTCCAAGTATATCTAGAGAAATCATCAACAATAACTAATGCATAGACATTACCTCCGAAGCTTTTTGTTCTTGATGGACCAAAGAGATCCATGTGCAACAATTGTAGTGGCCTAGTTGTGGACACCACATTCTTGGATGTGAAAGTTGATTTGGTTTGCTTTCCTTTTTGGCAAGTGCCACACAACCCATCTTTGATGAATTTGATCTTCGGCAATCCAATGACTAAGTCATGCTTGATCAACTTATTCAAGTGCTCCATATGAATATGAACAAACCTCTTATGCCATAACCATGATTCATTGTTGTTTGCCAAGAGACACCTAACATTCAAAGACAAGTTATCTAAGGAAATTAAAAATATGTTATTAACTCTTTTACCTTTTAGCATAACTTCATGAGTAACTTTGCTTTCAATCAAACATTCATCTTTAGTGAAGTTGACTTTGAAACCTCGACACAATTGGCTAATGCTAAGGAGACTATGCTTTAGACCTTCCACATATAGGACATCTTCTATAGTTGTTGAAGGCGGTGAACCAATGATGCCTACGCCAAGGATTCTTCCTTTGTTGTTGTCACCATAAGTAACATATCCTTTGGCCTTAAGCGTTAGATGTGAAAATTTGCTTAAGTCACCCGTCATGTGCCTCGAACATCCACTATCAAGATACCATTGATTTGAAGAGGTCTTCAAGCATACCTACAAAAAAGAGTTACGTTTTATTAGGTACCCAAATTGCCTTGGGTCCTTCAAAGTTAGTTCCTTTCTTGACCCATACATAATGGCCTTGAGCAACACTAAAGTTTCTAATATAACATGCATTAGGAGTATGAACTTTAATACCACAATAGAAACAAGTAGGCTCAAAGTTGCTTTTATATCTAGGGGGATAAGATTTCTTCTTATTATAAGACTTCTTCTTATTATTTCTTTTCCTTTTGTTATATTGTTGAACCATTTTAGGCTTGTCACTTTTCTTTAAAGGAATTTGTTCTTTAGCTTTTACAAAAATGATCTTGTTAGAAGTTTGTTTAGAGAATCTTGAGTAACCTAGACCACTTTTATCATTTGAGTATCTTTGACTACTAAGAACATGTTCCAATCCAATTTGTCCTTTCTCATATCTTTCTAGGACTCTTTTCAATTGAACTATTTGAAAAGCAAGTGACTCGCATTTAGTGCATGCAAAATTCTTGATTAATTCTTCTTTTTCATCTTTGAACTTATTTTCCATTTTCTCAATATTTTCTTCCAAGATTGATATTTGTTTCTTTTGAGATGAGATGGTTTTATATAGAATTTTGCATTCACTTAAAAGTTCATAAATTGCTCCTTGGGCATCATTATCATAAATTGAAAAGTTACTACTAACCTCATCGTCTTCATCGTCGGAATGATGTGATGCCATCAATGCTAGATTTGCGCTTTGATCACTATCGGAGTCCGATGAAGAACTTATTTCGTTGTCATCCCAAGCAATGTAGGCTTTCTTTTTGTAATCCTTCTTTCCTTTGTTGTCACGATTCTTTGCGAGTTTGGGACATTCCGGTTTGATGTGGCCTTGCTTTCCACATTCATAGCATATAATGTCTCCATTGGATGTTGATGCTTCTTTTTCTTTGTTCTTTGAGGACTTCTTTCTTCTTGTGAAACTAGAGTTTCCAATATTATTTTTTGCACTGAAGTATTTTCCTAGTCTTTTTACAAGGAGCATAAAGTTTTCGTCCTCTTCGGGATTGTCTTCTTTCTTCACAACTTTAGATTCAACTTTTAAGGCAATGCTCTTGGATTTATTTTCTTGGTTCTCACGTTTCTCCAATAGTCCAAGTTCCGTCTCATATTCTTGAAGCTTTCCGAATAGAGTAGCGGATGTCATTGTTGATAAACTTTTCTTCTCGGAAATCGCCGTCACTTTGGGTTGCCACTCTCTTGTTAAAGACCTAATCACTTTAAGATTAAGTTTATCATTTGTTAGTGTCTTACCAAGTGCATTCAAGCGGTTTGTCAAATGCACGAATCTTTTCTGCAAGTCAAGGATTGATTCTCCTGGTTGCATTCTGAATAACTCGTATTCTTGACTTAAAGTATTCAATCTGGATCTTTTGACTTCGGCGGTTCCTTCGTGAGTTTCTACAAGAGTGTCCCATATTTTCTTGGCCGTTGTACATGTCGAGACGCGGAAGAACTCATCCATTCCAAGTGCACTTTGTAAAATATTTATTGCCTTTTTGTCATAGAGAACCTTTTTCTTATCATCCTCATCCCATGATGCTTGTGGTTTTGGCGAACCAACTCCGTTGAAAACCGTTGTAGGAATAAAAGGACCATTTTGAACAGCCTTCCATATATCACTTCCTTGTGCTTCTAAATGTGCCTTCATACGGATTTTCCAGAAGTCAAAGTATTGGCCAGAAAACAAAGGAGGCTTGTTACTACTACCACCGTCTTTGAATACAAGATCATTGTTTGCGGAAGCCATCTGAATCGAATAGGAACAGGTTACCTATCACCTGCTCTGATGCCAATTGTAAGTGTAAATGCACCTAAGAGGGGGGTGAATTAGGCTCTTAAAAAATTTCTTCGCTCTTTTTACCGGTTCTTGGTTATTTTTCCGTTTTATGATAAGTGCTGGAAAGTAAAGTGCGGAAAGGAAAAATGACACAAGAGAATTATAGTGGTTCCCCTCACAGCCCGAGAGTACTCCACTTCTCCTTCAACATGAAAGAGAGTTCACTATAGTTTAGAATTATTGTACAGCCTAATCACACCAATAATGATGCTTACTATCTAACCTATAGGTAACTAAGTGTATGAAGAACAATCCTCTTCAAAACACTCACTTGTTTCCAACAGTCCTGGACAACAAGGTAAAACAGAAAAATATTCTTGATAATAAGATTATGTCTTGATAGTATGTTGATATCAATCTTGATAATTGATCTTCTCCTTTGAGACAATATCACTCAAATAATGTATACAAGTGTTCTTGACAAGAATGAGATGAAACAATGATATTTTATGAAAGATATGCAGAAGTTTCTCCCAAGAAAATTGTTTGAATGGACACTTGAACAATATTTTGAAATATGAAAGTCTGAGTGAATTTTTTTTTTATTATGAAATTGTTAGGAGGTGAGTGTTAAATAAGAAATAGAAGTGTTTAAATATGTGTAAAACACCCCTACAAAAAGGTATGTGAAATATGCAGCAAAGGAATGAAAAGAGATGAGAAGGCAATGCACATTTCTATGAAAAGTCGCCATTTTTCGCATACAGTAGCAGTGTTAATCGGTTAACCCTATAGGTTAATCGGTTAACACTCATGTAACGTTAGAAAATATTCAAATTTTGAACTGGTTAATCGGTTAACCCCACATGTTAATCGATTAACAGTGCTGATCATTCAAGAAAAAGTTTAGAAAATAATGTGAACTTTCCATAAAAGCTTTGCAATGCACTAGATCAAAGATATGCAAGATGCAAGACATGTGAACACTTGTATACTCATTTAAATGACATTGATATACCTTTGTTCAACCTTTGATCTTCATGAAACTTGAACACTTGAAGCTAATTGATTCAACTTGATAGTACTTAGGATATTTTCTTGAACTTGAGCTTCTTGTACTTTATGTATCTTGATTCTCTTTCTTTTTGCACATTATCTTTGTAGAGAGCTTGTTGTGTTGTCTTCATCAAAACTCAATGTGAGTGAAGCTTGCTTCTACAATCACGCCGCCTAAGAAAGCTTTCTTGACCACATAGGGGCCGTCATAGTTTGGGGTCTATTTTCCCGAGAATCAGTGAGAAATGATTGTATCTTCTTGAGCACAAGGTCTCCTTTCCTGAAGATGCGAGGTCGGACCTTTTTGTCGAACGCCTTCTTCATTCTCTGCTGATACAACTGACCGTGGCATAGTGCCGTTATTCGTTTTTCTTCAATCATATTCAGTTCATCGTGTCGGCTTTGACACCATTCAGCCTCTGTTAGCTTAGCTTCCATCAATACCCGGATTGATGGGATCTCTACTTCTATGGGGATCATTGCTTCCATGCCATACACTAGAGAGAAAGGGGTAGCGCCTGTTGAAGTGCGGACAGACGTGCGATAACCGTGAAGCGCAAAGGGTAACATCTCGTGCCAGTCTTTATAGGTTACGACCATCTTCTGAACAATCCTCTTGATATTCTTGTTAGCCGCTTCTACCTCTCCATTCATCTTGGGTCGGTAGGGAGATGAGTTATGGTGTTCGATCTTGAACTCTGCGCACAACTCTTTCATCATCTTATTGTTCAAGTTAGATCCATTATCAGTAATGATCTGGCTCGGAACACCATAATGGCAAATGATATTGTTTTTGATAAATCGGACCACCACTTGTCGGGTTACATTAGCGTACGACGTTGCTTCGACCCACTTGGTGAAGTAGTCAATGGCGACCAGAATGAACCGATGTCTGTTTGAAGCTTTGGGTTCAATCAAGCCAATCGTGTCGATTCCCCATATGGAAAAAGGCCATGGGGAAGAGAGAACTTTGAGATGCGTTGGCGGTACATGAAGTTTTTTGGAGTATATCTGACACTTGTGACACCTCCTCATGTACTTGTAGCAGTCGGATTCCATTGTCAACCAATAATACCCTGCTCTTAGAATTTTTCTCGCCATTGTGTGTCCGTTGGCATGAGTGCCAAAGGATCCTTCATGAATTTCTTTTATCAGCATGTCTGCTTCTGGTCTGTCTATGCATCGGAGCAAGACCATGTCAAAATTTCTCTTATACAGCGTATCACCGCTCAGGAAGAAACTACCTGCTAATCTTCTGAGGGCCTTTCTATCCTTTTTGAATGCCCCAGGAGGGTACTCTTGTTTTTGAAGGAAGCATTTGATATCGTGATACCAAGGTTTGTCGTCAATGACTGCTTCAATCGTGAAGATGTAAGCGGGCCGTTCAAGGCGTATTATGTCGATCTTAGGTAGGTTAGTCCATTGACCTACACTAATCATAGAAGAGAGAGTGGCTAAGGCATCAACCATGTGATTCTCCTCACGAGGGATATGATGAAACTCGATTCTGTAGAAGAAAGGCAACAACCTTCTTGCATAATCTTTGTAAGGAATCAATCCTGATTGGTATGTGTTCCAATCTCCTTTTATCTGATTGATAACCAGGGCTGAGTCGCCATATACATCCAAGTTTTTGATCCTTAAATCAATCGCTTCCTCGAGACCCATGATACAAGCTTCGTATTCGGCCTCGTTGTTTGTACATTTGAACGTAAGTCAAGCGGTGAAAGGAATGTGGATACCCTGAGGGGTAACAATTATTGCCCCAATTCCGTTTCCATAATGATTAACTGCTCCGTCAAAGATAAGTCCCCACTGGGAACCTGGTTCTGGCCCTTCACTGGGTAGTGGTTCGTCGCAGTCTTTCATCTTCAAATGCATGACATCTTCGTCTGGGAAGTCAAATCCAATTGATTCTTGATCGTCAATCGGTTGATGAGCCAAATGATCGGCTAAAATACTTCCTTTAACAGCTTTTTGAGCGTGGTACTCTATGTCGTATTCTGATAACAACATCTGCCAACGGGCAATCCTTCCCGTGAGAGCAGGTTTTTCAAATACATACTTGATTGGATCCATCTCGGAGACCAACCAGGTAGTGTGGCGAATCATGTACTGGCGAAGACGTTTGGCTGCCCAAGCCAAAACACAACAAGTTTTCTCGAGCATCGTGTACCGAGTTTCACAGTCGGTGAACTTCTTGCTTAGATAGTAAATGGCAGACTCTTTCCGTTTGGTTTCGTCTTGTTGGCCAAGTACACACCCCATTGAGTCTTCCAAGACTGTGATGTAGATGATCAGTGGTCTTCCTTCCACTGGAGGTGATAGAATCGGAGGATTCAACATATATTCCTTGATACTGTCGAAGGCGGTTTGACAATCTTATGTCCAAACGCAGTCCTGGTTCTTTTTGAGTAATTTGAAAATCGGCGCACATGTGGCGGTCATGAGGAATATGAATCTGGAGATGTAGTTCAAACGTCCCAAGAATCCTCTGACTTGTTTTTCAGTTTTCGGAGAAGGCATTTCTTGAATGGCCTTGACCTTGTCAGGATCAACCTCAATTCCTTTCTGGCTGACGATGAACCCTAAGAGTTTCCCTGAACGGACACCGAAGGTGCATTTGTTGGGATTCAAGCGGAGTTTGTACTTTCTCAACCGTTCAAATAGCTTTGACAGGTGGGTCACATGCTCCTCCTCTGTCTTAGATTTTGCAATCATATCATCGACATACACCTCAATTTCCTTGTGTATCATGTCATGAAACAGAGTAGTCATGGCCCTTTGATAGGTTGCCCCGGCGTTCTTCAAACCGAACGACATTACCTTGTAACAAAAGGTACCCCATGGGGTAATGAACGAAGTTTTCTCCATGTCTTTCGGCGCCATTTTAATCTGGTTATAGCCCGAGAATCCATCCATGAAGGAGAAAACTTTGAACTTTGCTGTACTGTCAACCAGCATGTCAATGTGCGGTAAAGGAAAGTTGTCCTTTGGACTTGCCTTGTTCAGATCCTGTAATCGACACACATTCTGACCTTTCCGTCCTTTTTTGGAACGGGTACGATATTGGCTAACCATTGAGGATATTCTGATGTGGCGAGGAAACCCGCATCAATCTGTTTCTGTACCTCCTCTTTGATTTTGATGGCCACGTCCGGGTGAGTCTGTCTCAACCTCTGCTTTACTGGCGGACATTTCGATCTTAACGGTAAGTGATGTTCCACGATGCTGGTATCCAACCCTGGCATGTCCTGATAGGACCAAGCGAATACATCGGGGAATTCTTTGAGAAGCTTTATCAAACTCTCTTTGGCAGTTGGACTGAGTCGAGCCCCAATCCTGATTTCTTTTCTCTCTTTTTCTGAACCCACATTGATCATTTCCAATGGCTCTTTGTGAGGTTCAATGGACCTTTCCTCCTGTCTGAGTAATCGGGAGATCTCTTCTGGAATTTCATCGTCATCTTCTTCTTCAGCCCCAAATACCGGGAACTCAAAGTTGGGAGAAGGCATCAGATCGTATGTTTCAACGGGGTTTAAAACAAGCAATCTGCATGACGTGATGATTCGTGTTTACAAGAGATAGAGAGAATGCAAAAGTGTGTGCAGTGTATTTTTTTTATTACTGCTTGTTTTTATTATTGAATTGTTTTTTAGGATTACCATTTTCTGAGAAAAGCAAAAAGAGAAAACAACAATTAACGTGGAAATTACAGAACGAAGTTATTTTATTAATGAACAAGTCGACTCTTGAAACTACAGCCCTATAAAACAAAACTCTGTCGCTTTGGGCAAAGCGAAGAGGGAAATTTACAGAAAGCGAGCCCTATCAAAACATCCGTTTCACCTGGGCAGGGTGAAAGGTTAAGGATGGCAATTACTTTGACTTATGAACAATCCTTGGAACATCGACAGCAACCCACTGGCGGCGAACTCCTCGGTGAATCACAAAGTCTGGCACCTTCCTTGATTTGTCTTCAGAAATGACGCTGATTTCTGGTGGAGCAGGATCATTGGAATCTGTCTCCCAAGCAGAATTGTCATAGGAGGATTCCTCAGTTATATTTTACATAGCATTTGTGCTCTCAGCTGTATCTCCCCATCCAGTTGGCTGGATATCTTTGAGCCTGATATGAGAGCTTTTGGGAGCGGTGTACTTGACCATATAGTCGTATTTTCCACTCGGTTGTCCCAGGGTGTCCCACACCTCTTTGGAACTGGAGGAGTCATCCCTCTCGATGACGTTGACCTCTAGAAAGGCATAATTAATGAATTCTAGTCCTGCAAACGTTGCAAATTCATTGTTATGTTGAGTAGTTTCTGAATGACCTGAGTGTAGATCCCATGACATGGTGGGGACACAGGTATTCTGTTCAATGATGCTCAGCTAAGTTTCATTACTCGGCTGACTTTCTGGCCCCAAGTCTCCTGGGTAAGGTTGCCACATTGGCAGGCCATCCATTGGGCCATAGTAATTGTGGTCAAAGTTGTCTTTCATCAAAATGTCCTCCTTTAATGAATTTGGCGGAGCACGGAATCCTTCCGGATCACAACCTCCGTATATCATTTCGACGTCTGACCTTGGTATAAATCTCAGACTCTGTACGGGATAGAAAAATGGCGTAGGCACCTCTTCCTGAGACATATAACCGTCCTCGTTAAGATAGGACTTCCATTCTTCATCTGTGTCGGAGGAATCCTCTTCATTGATAGCATGGATTGCCTGAGGTACTGGGTAAAAGAACCCTCCACTATGGAAGAAGTTCTGAATGGGATGAAGACTTTCATCGTTAGCAGCTGTCTGGGTACAGGTTGCAGAAAAACCAAGACCCTTCTTTGTTGTATTGCTAGTAGGAATGACAAGCTGTCCCCATCCTATTGTATCGGTACTCTCGACTGCTTTAATAGCATCTTTGTATGAGGAAATCGAAGTTCCTCCTCCAGATTGATCGTCCTTATGTAGCGAAAGCGCTTGGAACTGGGTTCCGATTATCCCTTCCGGTTCCACATAAGTGGAGGACGATAAATTGCTGACGAGCAAGGCCTGTTCCCCACAGACTGTGATGAGTTGGCCGTTCTGGACAAACTTTAGCTTTTGGTGGAGGGTTGAAGTGACCGCCCCAGCCTGATGTATCCAAGGTCTTCCTAATAAACAACTGTACGTTGCCCGGATGCCCATGACCTGGAAGGTGACTTGGAAAGTGTGAGGACCAATAGTTATGGGAAGGTCAACTTCGCTGATAACCATTTTTTTTGGATCCGTCGAACGCTTAGACGACGACCTCGCTGGTTCTCATCGGAGGGCCTTTGAATGACAATTGCATCAAAGTGGACTTCGACATAACATTCAGGGCTGACCCTGTGTCTACCAGTACGCTGGCTAAAGCATCGTCCTGGCAGTTGATTGTGATATTGAGTGCCATGTTATGACGGCGACCCTCTTCAGGTAATTCCTCATCACTAAATCCCAAATTATTGCAAGAAGTGATGTTAGAGATAATACTATCGAAATGTCTGATTGTTACATCCTGTTCCACAAAGGCTTGCTCCAAGACCTTCTGTAGAGCCTCCCTGTGCGCTTCTGAACTGAGTAACAGTGATAATACCGAGATCTTTGAAGGAGTTTGTAACAGTTGATCGACAATGTTGTATTCACTCCTTTGGATGAGCTTCAGCATCTCATCATTGTTTTTCGAAAGGTCGGAATTACTGGATTGACCGACTGATGGATCGGGAGCTTCTGTCTGAAGTTCCTTTTCTTTGTTGGACTCTCCAACTACTCTGTTGAAGATTCTACCACTCCGTGTTACTCGACTGATGTCTGTAATATTCACGACGGAGGGTAACGGAATTTCCTTTCCATTCTCAATTGTTGTTGCACCGTATTTGTAAGGGATTGCCTTAGCTGATTCATACGGTAGTGGTCCCGGTAGATAGATGACTATGGGAACCTTCTAGTTTTTCTGACCATCGTATGTAATCTCGATCCGTTCCCGGTTGGGAATTCTTGATTCGTCAAGCAGAGGGGTAATGGCAAAAACATTCCTGGTCCTCTGATGATCAGAGATGACGACAACGTCCTCAATTTGATTGGCAAGGTAGTTCGGCGACCAATTGATGGGTCCGGAGCCTGGATATGGGCGAATCTCTCCACGATCCACCTGCCCCTGGAGAGCTGCTCGCACAAGGTAGCACCCTTGGTTACTTTCCGAACAGACTCCACAACGTTCATAATTGTGTGGTGGCACCTGGCCACACCCACTTTGAATACAATGTAACCTCACTAGGTTAGCTTCCACGAGTCGGACATCCTGACTTTGACGCCGAGTGTGGTTTCTATTATTGATACTAATTTGCTGAGCATCTTCATCCATGTAGATTAGCATCCACCAATGATTTAACAAGTGCTGAAGTGCCTCCTGGACAAGGGCACATCCCTGATCGTTTTCGCAACCCGCTTTACAGCTGTGATAATTATGTGATATCAGGAATCTGAGTCGGACCTGCTCAGCATGCAACTCTACCAAGTTGGTATTCATCAAGCGAACATCGAAGATTTGAACCATATTGACCTGATAGGGATTCCTATCATGGTAGTCTTGGATCCATCCAAGATCCATCTGACGCTGGAGGGACTCCTGTATGAAAGAGCATCCCTGTTTGTTTACCGAGCAAGTCAGACAAGAACTGTAATCATGCTGCGGCAGATTATGATACTGGCTTTGCCTTAAATGCATTGCCACCGGGTTGAAATTCATCGCACGGATGTTGTGGTTCTGAATGACATTGGAATTTGTATAGACCATGTTAACTCCACGAACTCGGTGCTCTTGGATCCATCCGAGATCCATCTATTCCTGTAGAGCTGATTGCACCACAGAACACCCTCAATTGGTTTTAGAGCAGATATCACACTGATGATAGTTATGAGGTGGCACATGGCCATATCCACTCTATCTGCAATGCATCTTGACCAGATTGGTCCTTAACAAGAGTACATCATGAATTTGATAGACGTTGTTAAATTCTTTCTCAATCAAGTTGACTGCAACTTTCTCACGTTGAGGCAGCGGGTTCGTGGGAACATTGAGATTCGTATCTTTGAAAGATAAGAGCCCGCTCCTAACAAGCTTTTGCACGTCAGATTTGAAATTGAGACAGTTCTCTATGTTATGCCCTGGACCTCCTTGATGATAAGGGCATGTCTGATCCACCTTAAACCAAAAAGGCGGATTTTCCGGTACTGTAAGAGGAGACTTAGTCTGGATGTGCCCCTTAGCCAGTAGTAACGGAAATAGTTCTGCATACAACAGGGGTATAGGATCAAACCCTGGTGGCCGCGTTGTACGGTTGTTGCTATATGGAGGACGAGCCTGCTGAAGAGGCTGTTGTGTCCTTTGCTGATTAGGTTGGCTCTGCGCAACCTGGGGTTGATACGTAGGAATAGGCGCACGGTTGATAGCAGGAGTTACAGCTGCTACCGGTTGGTACCGTCGCCTTTGCTTTCCGAGAGAGATATTCCTAATATCTTGCTCTTTCTTAGGGAGAGCACTACCGTATCGTTTTGTACTACTTGATGATCCAGCATCTTTTACCAAACGTCCTTCTCGGACGGCTTCCTCAAGACGAACTTCCATGCCCATCATCTCGGTGAAATCACTGGGCGCACTAGCAACCATTCTGTCATAGTAAAATGAGATTAAGGTCTTCAAGAATATTTTTGTCATCTCTTTTTCCTCAAGAGGCAGACAAATCTGAGCGGCAATTTCACGCCATCTCTGAGCGTACTCCTTAAAGGTTTCCTTGTCCTTTTGTGACATTGATCTGAGTTGATCTCTATCCGGTGCCATGTCCAAATTGTATTTGTATTGTTGGACGAAGACAGTACCAAGATCTCTGAATGTGCTAATCGTAGTACAGTTTAAACCCATGTACCATTTGAGTGTGGCACCGGTTAAACTATCCTGAAAGTAGTGAATCAGTAGGTCCTGATTCTCCGTCTGAGCTGACATTCGCCGAGCGTACATCACCAGATGGCTCTGAGGGCAAGAGTTACCCTTTTATTTTTCAAAGTCGGGCACTTGAAATTTGTGCGGAACTTTCACATTGGGGACCAGACAAAGGTCTGCGGCGTCATTTCCAAATAAATCTTGACCGCGGATGGCTTGCAGTTCCTCCTGCATTTCCAGGAACTGTTCCTGGAATTCATCCATTCTATCGAACATAGTTTCCTTCTTACCAGAAGGTATCGGTGGAATCTGTCCTTCCGGGATAGTGTGCACCACAGGGGGTGGTACTGTGACTACGGCAGTGAATCTTGGCGTTTCCCGAAGTTTGTAACCTTCAGGAATCTTCAGTATGCCCCTGGCATCTTCAGTTTCCCGAAGTTTGTAACCTTCAGGCCCAACGGCTTCTGTTATGATTCCCTGATCTTCGTTGATCGGCGGAACATATCCTTCCGGGATATAGTTAACAGGCATGCCCCAAGGACGATCTTTCTGCATTTGATACCTAGGATCATACTTCTCCACTATGGGCGTTGAGGTGATCTTTGAGATCACAGTCCTTTGTAGCTGAGCTTCTGCCATGGCTTGCATGTCGTTACGAAGCTTTCTCATATCCTCTCTCATAACGTCGATCTCTTCTTTCAACTCTCTGTTCTCTTCCTCAAGATCATCCATCTTTTTCTGACGATTGGCCCGAGTATTGTACGAATGAGACAGTTTGACTCTAGAACCGAGACACAAACGTGAGATTCGTAGGTAAGAAGAATATGCGATGTGAGAATGATGAATGCAATGATTATATAAATTGTTTTTTGGTTTAATCAAAATAAACTTCGACAATTAGATTGCAAATATCAAACAGTGGGGAAACCTCTTTTTATTGAATTCAAAGGATTACAGAAATGGAAATACAGTAGATTACAAGGTGCAGAAACAGAAACCTAAGCTAATGGGTCCCGAGTCCTCTCTGAAGAGAAATCGGGTGCTGACTCTGGTACTTTCCTTTTCTTTGACCGGGGCTCTTGGGTCGTTGTCGGGTTGTCATTCCTTTGCTAGGTGAAAGGAGTGAGCAAATTCCTTTGGTCATCTTGATTCTCTACAGCATGTTGCTCCAAAATTTCAATCAGAGCGTCTTTATCTTTCAGTAGTTGTTGTATTTTGATGCACTCTACGTTGAGGGTGCGGTACTTGTTCTTCCAAGACCTCCTCTCCCGTTGAACTTTGTTGAGAGTAACCTGAAGCTTTTCAGTCTCAGTCATGAAGTACATGACAGACTCCCTCGGTGGAAGAACTCTGTGACGAGGATAAGGCATCTTTAGCTTGAGAGCTCTAGTTTGTACCCAGTGGAGATAAGGCTCCACCGAGACACAGTCCGGTTTTCCTAGAGACTCTCGTCCTTTCTTATGAACATGTTTCCAAGCGTGCACTATTTCTGTCTTTAGTGCTCTGTCATTTTCTCCTTCCTTGAAGAAAAGACCTTCTAGATGAGCACTCCGTGGGACGTGCCTCATCGGGTATCCAAATTGACGACGAACAAGAACTAGATGGTAATTGATTCCTCCCTTAGTTCCTATAA
The DNA here is from genome assembly GCA_022829125.1 of Lathyrus tuberosus. Classification (NCBI taxonomy): domain Eukaryota; kingdom Viridiplantae; phylum Streptophyta; class Magnoliopsida; order Fabales; family Fabaceae; genus Lathyrus; species Lathyrus tuberosus. The sequence goes on from JALAZF010000063.1 coordinate 16,268,674, forward strand.
GGGGTACGTTGGGGAAGTTTCCACAATGGTCAATGATCCTGATCCCATCATAGATCCTATTACACCAATCAATGTCAGAGTTGGTAAGAGACATGATTTTCTGTGACCAACATAAGGCACTCTTGTGATCCCAAAAAGCAGCAGACTTAGACAAATGAGAGATAAACCATTTATAAAGCAGAGGTACACAACATGTGATCTCCCCTCCACTGTACAAATTCCCTAAGTGTACAGAATGATATGCATCTGCGAGCAAAGTTGGCATAAGGTTTCCAATGAGAAAAACCTTAATGGCGTTGATATCGACAAAGTTATTAATGTTGGGCAACAGAAATAACCCGTAGGTGAGTAAAACAAAGATGCTTTCAAAAGCAGTCACGTTCCCGATACTGGCGAAGTACAGGGCTTTCTTTGTCAAGAACTGGGCTGGCAAACCTTGTATGCCACCCTTAGTGGTCATGTGAGTCCTGACCTCAGACTCGTCCAAATGAATTGCTCTTGCAATGGTCTGATTCTTTGGAATTTCTTCCAGTCCAGAAAGTGGAGCTTGATCGGTAATGTGTAGATCGATCAGATGAGAATATTCCTCCAGCGTTGGTACTAGCTGGTAATCCGGGAATGTGAAACAATGATAAACCGGATCATAAAACTGAACGAGCGCATCCATGATTCCCTCAATCACATGGACTCTTAGCAGAGATAGCAAACCTCCGTACTTGGCTCTAAAAGCCTCTTGGTTTGTGATCATCCTCGCCAAACCTCTTAAATCCTCTAGTTTTGGAATCCTGAAGGTGTACTTATGAGTTCTCCTTCTACCGAAATCCATTAGCGCAATCCTTTTCTCTGATATTTGCAATCACAGTCTTAGTTTATTTTGAAAAGACAGAGAGACTAGAAGAGAATTTTTTTGAATGTTTTAATGTTTTTTAAATGAATGCATGAATGCAGCACACAAAAACATAGAAAAAACATGGGGTCAAAGGGTCGTTGTCATGGAGTCAAGGCTCTACCCATCCCCAAAGGTTTATACTAGGGTGATTTTTGTACCTGTACTCAAAATCATCAGTTCCTCCCAGGATAACAAACAGCAAGCGGATCGCCAGCGAGCTGTATAAAATCTTAGAGTAAATGTTATTCACCGAGAATAGATCATCAGCCTCAAATGAGGGTAGTATCGCATGACAACTATTTCCGATAGTTTCCGCACTACAAAAGGGTTGGCTCCTCATCTTCTCAGACGTCACAATCGACCCATTGCCTGTGAGAGGGAATGGGTTGCATTGGGAAGCCTCCACTGAGGTTGATGGTCGACCTCGTCGCCATCACTTATCTTAAGTGTATACTCAATCTTTCCACATGCGGCATCACACGCATTCCCATTAGCAGAAAAATAAACACAGATATCAATTAGGAAAAGCAGTATATATATTTGTCCTAATGTCCTAGACTTTTTTAAAAGCTATGAATCCTATGTTCCTGACAGAAAATGGCCCCCCGGCGGAGTCGCCATTATGTGGTTCCTTCCCCATTTAAAGATTCTGACCTAAGATCCTAGTGAAGTCAACAAAAAGTCCTATCCCATAAAAGAAAGAAAGAAAGAAAGAAAGAAAGACGGGCCCCACGGTGGGCGCCATTTTTCTGTAGCGAGCAAAACTGGACGTGTTTTTTAAGCACTGTCGCTCCTTGGGGATTACTACAGGTCGATTCATTTTTTATCCTATTGTGAGCTGACTAACGAAGGGAAATAGATGTCTCCAATTAACCCTGCTTGCATACTGAGTTTAAACATCGATCTATAAGGTTACAGATGCTATCAATGTGGGGGGGCCTCTCTTAGGTTATTTTCAGGGAACTTCAACTTTTAGTGGGGAATACGGACTAGGATGTTTTGACTGATGTACGGTATTTTGGGTTTTTGTTTAGTGTGCTCGCCAAGATTTTTCTTTCAATCTTATGCCTACGTATTCCCGTTTTTCCGAAACAGGGAAATCAGAGCGATCGTAGTTCCTCCAATTCTACGGGAGGAAATGGTGTTTTGGTGTCTTGTTCAAAGCCCAAGACGTGAAGCGAAAGGTGATTTGTATCTTGTTCAAAGCCCAAGATGTGAAGCTAAAATGGTTTGACTTTAGAGAGAATTTGTTATCTCTAAAGAGGGGTTTGTCTGTCACAACTGTTTATAAAGGAGAATTACTTTAACCGGGATGTGTGAATCCGGCAATGCCATAATTTCCTTTATAGGGGATTTCCAACCTGAAGGAGAAGACTTTAACTCAGTGTAGAGCAATGCCATCTTTCCTTAGGGATTTTCATGCTAAAAGAGGGACAGTGGCATGGATGTAGATAATCCAGAGGCTTGCCGCTTACAGTGATTAGATGAAGGGGAAGGCGTTGTTGATGTTTGTGTACTGTGAACGAGGCACAGCTTTGATTCTAAAAGGTTGATTGGATCAACCAGCAGTTTTCTTATACAAAGCCTAAGAGGAGGATATTGGCCCAATAAGAGGGTGTTTTTTATGTGTCTCGTACGAAGCCTGAGAGAGAGGCTAAAAGGGTTGTTTTATACTCAACAAGGGAGTGATTTGTGTCTTGTACAAAGCCCAAGACAGAGGCTAAAAGGTGTTTGACTCAACAAGAGAGTCTTTTTTCTTTTTGTATCTCGTATAAAGCCCGAGATGGAGGCTAAAGTGTTGATTCAATAAGAACCTTTTTGTATCTCGTACAAAGCCCGAGATGGAGGCGAAAGAGGGTACTGTTTCAGTTGAGTGACCAGTATATGGGTTCAAAGAGAAAATCAGTTCTTATATGAGTAACGCTGTACTCATGGATTTTGATTCAGGGGTATTTCCTTTTCTTTGAGAAAATGGGAAATCCAAAGGGTATTGAGACTGTCCGAGCCTACGGGTTCCTTTCTATTCTTGAAGGGTGCTTAATAATGTCTTTGAGACTCAAGGAAATTAGACTGTCCAAGTCTAGAGTTTCATCTTTTGTACTATGCTTTGAGAAACAGTAGTAGACTCTTGGAAAGACTGTTCTATTAAAATGACTGATTTCTGTTCCTATACCTTTAGGAGGTCGTCGGGATAATTTGTACGAAGCCCAAGAGGAGGCTGGAAACTTTTAAGAAGCCGAGGGACAATTTGTACGAAGCCCAAGAGGAGGCTATCATTCCCGGAGGAAGAAATCATTTATACGAAGCCTAAGAGGAGGCTGTGAATACTTCTAAGAAGTCGACGGGTCCTTGTACAACGCCCAAGAGGAGGCGGGGATGCTTTTAGGAAGCCGGTGGGTCCCCAAACCCCGAGAAGCTCAAGACAGCCTATTCACAAGGAATATATCAAGCCAGGAAAGTTTGAGAATTTGGAAGAAACTCAAGGGATGCAATTCACGGAGAAGAGATCATCTCTGGGGAGTAGAGTTCCTTGACAATTCCTAAGGGTGCTTTTAAGAAGCCTGTGGGTCCCCAAACCCCGAGAAGTTCAAGACAGGCTATTCACAAGGAATAGATCAAGCCAGGAAAGTTCGAGAATTTGGAAGAAACTCAAGAGATGCAATTCACAGAGAAGAGATCATCTCTGGGGAGTAGAGTTCCTTGACAACTTCTACGAGTGACAGTCTGAGAAAGGGTTCAAAAAGAATCTGCCTTTCACATCTCCATATTGTTTAACCCCAAGAAGAGGGAAGACTGTGTCTGGTAATCCTATGGGGATCTAGTTTTGACTATTTAAGAGTGATCAACGGGCTTAAACTCAATCTTGGGCTTTGTACAAGACATATAAAAATACTCTCTCATTTAGTCGATCTTTGTCTATACTTGGTATAAAGATTTCCCCTAGCAGGAGCTAGCCTCTTCTCAAGTTGTGTAGAATAATTTCTCCAGCTTGTCCAGCCTCCATCCTGGGCTTGGTACAGGACATATAAAAACACTCTCTTATTGAGTCAAACCCCTTTAGCCTCAATCTTGGGCTTTGTACAAGACATAAATCTCCCTCTTTTAAGCTTGGGACAAATATCTTCTCCAAACAGAGTCATTTCCTCCCAGCCTTCCTTTAGGCTTTGGGGAATGATTTTCCCAAAGAATAGTCAAACTCATTTCTGCCTCCACTTAGGCTTTGTATAATGATTTTCCCAGTAAGGTTAGCCTCAAATCTTGGGCTTTGTACAAGACACATACAAACCCTCTCCAGCGGAGTCAAAATCCCTTTTAGCCTCAATCTTGGGCTTTGTACAAGACATACCAAATATTTTCCCCGGAAAAGTCAAACTTCTAGCCTCCTCTTAGGATTTGTATAAAGAAATCCAATAGCCGAGTCAATTAACCTTTTAGCATCAACCTTGTGCTTTAATCAAGGCACACAAAAATCAACAATCATTCTTTAGAGATGACAAATTCTCTCTCAGTTAAAACCTTTTAGCTTCAATCATGGGCTTTGAACAAGACACCAAACATCTTTCTCCTCCTTTAGAATAGGAGGAACTACGATTGCTCTGATTTCCCTGTTTCATTTAAACGGGAATACGTAGGCATAAGATTGCGAAATCTTAGTGAGCATACCAATAAAAAATCCTAGGTCCAGTACCTTCATATTAATCAAAACTTAGGTCTAGTACCTTACCAAAAACACCCAAAAACTCACTCACTCGCTCATACTTCCCAAAAAACTTTCCCAACCCATTAACAGATAAACACTATTAATTATAAAGAGAAACCTAAAGCTAATATCCTGTGGATAACCACATATAGGATGGGTAATTGACAACTCCCCATTGTATAACCTGACCCCGAACTCCCCGAATCTCTTGTAAGCGTTTGTTCCGTTAAACATTCGCGTGCAAGGTTAGTTTTAGATAGCTTCCCTTTCCCTTTCAGCTTCATGGGATAAATAAGAAATCAGAAAGTAGCACCCCCTCCTACCATTGCGGTGAGGAAAACCCAGCAATAAGGTGGTCGCGTCACCGACAAAAATCGCTCGCTACAGTAAAATGGCGACTCTGCTGGGGAGTCCCTGTATGATCTGTTTTACCTTAGTCATCATCGTCCCCATTTTCCACAGTAAAATGGTGACTCTGCTGGGGAGTCAAAGTAAGATCTAGTCATCATCGTCCCCATTTTCCACACTAAAATGGCGACTCTACTGGGGAGTCATTGACTGTATAGGAATAGGGTATAGCTCTTAAGAGGTCTAGGATGTTAGTTTTAGGATATATATATATATATATATATATATATATATATATATATCGCTTTTCCTAATTGATATCCGTGTTTACTTTTCTGCTAATGGGACTGCGGGTGATGCCGCATCTGGAAAGATTGAGTATACACCTAAGATAAGTGATGGCACTAGACGGGTAATCTTACAGAGAGCGACTCTCAAATAAGAGACCCCGGTCGAAAATCGAATCAGTGGAGACACCCTTTGCGGATTCAATGCCTATACGACTTTGGTTGTTGAAAGCAGATTGTTCGATTGTGGTTGTCCATGAAACTGAGGATTTAGTAAGCTAAAACCTTGTTACTATTTTGTAGTGCGGAAGCTATCGGAAATAGTTGTCACGCGATACTACCCTCATTTAAGATTACTCTAAGATACTGCAGCTTGCTCGGGTGAACCAGTCTGCTGTTGTTATCCCAAGAGGGGTCAATGATTTTGAGGACAGGTACAAAAAATCACCAGTACAACCTTTGGGGATGGGTAGAGCCATGACTTCATGACACCGAACCTTTGACCCTATGTTTTTTCTATGTTTTTGTGTGCTGCATTCATGCATTCATTTCATTAAAAAACTTTAAACAAAGAAAAATCTTGTCTTCTAGTCTCTCTTTTTCAAATTAAACTAAGACAATGATTTCAAATATCAGAGAAAGGAGATTGTGTTATGGATTTCGGTAGAAGGAAGACTCATAAGTACACCTTCAAGGTTCCAAAACTAGAGGATTTGAGAGGATTGGCACATATGATCACCAACCCTGATACTTTCAAAGCCAAATACGGAGGACTACTGTCTCTGTTAAGGGTCCATGTAATTGAAGGAATACTGGCTACGCTCATTCAGTTTTATGATCCGGTCTATCACTGTTTCACATTCCTGGATTATCAACTAGCACCAACACTGGAGGAGTACTCTCACCTGACAGATTTACGCATCACTGACCAAGCTCCCTTTTCTGGACTGGAAGAAATTCCAAAGGATCAAACCATTGCAAGAGCAATCTATTTGGATGAGTCAGAAGTCATGACTCACATGACCACTAAGGGTAGAATCCAAGGTTTTCCAGCCAAGTTTTTGATAAAGAAGGCTCTGTACTTTACTAGTATAGGGAACGCGACTGCTTTCGAGAGCATCTTTGTCTTACTCACCTACGGGTTATTTTTGTTTCCCAACATTTATGACTTCGTTGATATCAATGCCATTAAGATATTTCTGATTGGAAACCTTGTATCGACCTTGCTCGCAGATGCTTATCATTCCGTACACTTAAGGAATTTGTATAGTGGAGGAATGATCACATGCTGTGTACCCTGCTGTACAAATGATTCACTTCTCACTTACCCAAATCTGCTGCATTTTGGGATCATGAGATTACTTTATGTTGGTCGCGGAGAATCATGTCTCTTACCAACTTTGACATCGACTGGCACAATCGAATCCATGACGGGATCAGAATCATTGACCGTTGTGGAAACTTCCCTAATGTATCCCTCATAGGAATTAGTTCGTCTTCAATTCGGATACCCGATAAGACATGTCCCACGTAATGTTCATCTGGAAGGTCTTTTCTTCAAGGAAGGAGAAAATGATAGAGCACTAAAGATAGAATTAGTGCATGCCTGGAAACATGTTCACCGGAAAGGAAGAGAGACTCTAGGAAAACTAGACCGTGTCTCTGTAGAACCTTATCTCCACTGGGTACAAACTAGAGCTCTCAAGCTGAGGATGCCTTACCCTCGTCAGGAACTTCTTCCATTAAAGGAACATGTCCTTTATTTTATGTCTGATATGGAAAAACTTTAGGTTACTCTCAACAAAGTTCAACAGGAGAAGAAGTCTTGAAAGAACAAGTACCGTATTCTCAATGTGGAGTGTAACAAAATACAACAACTGTTAAAAGAAAAAGATGCTCTGATCGAGATTTTAGAGCAACATGCTGTAGAAAATCAAGAAGACCAAAGGAATTTGCTCGCTCCTTTCACTTGGCAAAGGAATGACAACCCGACAATGGCCCGAGAGCCCCGGTCAAAGAAAAGGAAAGCACCAAAACCAGCACCTGAGCCCTCCACAGAGAGGACTCAGGATCCATAAGTTTAGACATTTCCTTTTTTAGCACTTTGTTAATTACTGTATTTCCATTTCCGCAACCTTTGAATTTAATAAAACGGGGTCTCCCCACTGTATGATATTTACAATCCAATTGTTGGTGTTTCTTTTGATTAAACAAAAAATATATAATATAATCATTGCATATCATTCATCATTCTCACATAACACATTCTTCTTACCTATGAATCTCATGTTTGTGTCTCGATTCTAGAGTCAAACTGTCTCACTCGTACAATACTCGGGCCAGTCAACAAAAGAAAATGGATAATCTCGAGGAAGAGAATAGAGAGTTGAGAGAAGAACTCGACGCTCTGAAAGAAGATCTGAGGAAACTTCACAACGACATGCAAGCTCTGGCAGCAGCTCAGATACAAAGGACTGTGATCTCAGAGATCACATCTATACCCATAGTGGAGAAGTATGATCCTCGATATACCATGCCTAAAGATCTACCCTGGGGCATGCCAATCAACTATATCCCGGAAGGATATATTCCGCCGATCACGGAAGATCTGGAAAATACAGCAGGAACCACTGGGCCTGAAGGTTACAAACTTCGGGAAAACAAAGATGCAAGGGGCATGACAGTGACTCCTGAAGGTTACAAACTTTGGGGGAGGGAAACACCAAGAGTCACTACCGTAATGGCAATACCACCACCCGTGGTACACACTATCCCGGTAGGGCAGATTCCATAGATACCTTCTGTTGGAAATGAAAGTATGGACAACAGAATGAGGAAATTCCAGGAACATTTCCTGGAGATGCAGAAGGAACTTCAAGCCATTCGTGGTCAATATCTATTCGAAAAGGACGCCGCAGACCTTTGTTTGGTCCCCAATGTGAAAATTCTGCACAAATTCAAGGTGCCCGAATTTGAAAAATACAAGGGTAACTCTTGCCCTCAAAGTCATTTGGTGATGTACGCTCGGAGGATGTCAACTCAGATAGAGAACCAACAGCTACTAATCCACTATTTCCAAGATAGTTTAACCGGTGCCGCACTCAAATGGTACATGGGTTTAAACCGCACTAAGATCGTCACTTTCAGAGATCTTGGCGCTGCCTTCGTTCAACAATATAAGTATAACCTGGACATGGCACCGGACATAGATCAATTCAGAGCTATGTCGCAGAAGGATAAGGAAACCTTCAAGGAGTATGCTCAGAGATGGCGTGAAATTTCTGCCCAGATTTGTCCACCTCTTGAGGAAAAAGAGATGACAAAGATCTTCTTGAAAACCTTGAGCTCATTTTACTATGACAGAATGGTCGCCAGTGCGCCCAGTGACTTCACTGAGATGGTGGGCATGGGAGTTCGTCTGGAAGAAGCTGTCTGAGAAGGAAGTTTGGTCAAAGATGTCGGACCATCAAGCAATACCAAAAGATACAATAGTGCTCTCCCTAAGAAAAAAAGCAAGATATTGGTAATATCTCTCTCAGAAAGCAAAGGCGACGGTACCAACCAGTAGCAGCTGTAACTCCTGTTATCAAACCTGCGCCTGTTCCTACGTATCAACCTCAGGTTGCTCAAAGCCAACCAATTCAACAATAATATCAGCAAAGGACACAACAGCCTCTTCAGCAGGCTCGTCCTCCGTACAACAACAACTGTACAACGCGACCACCAGGGTTCGACCCTATACCCATGTTGTACGCAGAACTATTTCCATTATTACTGGTCAAAGGGCACGTCCAAACTAGGGCTCCTCTTGCGATACTGGAGAATCCACCTTTTTGGTTCAAAGCGGATCAGACTTGCCTTACCATCAAGGAGGACCAGGGCATAACATAGTAAACTGCCTCAGCTTCAAATATGACATACGGAAGCTTGTTAGAAGCGGGGTCTTATCCTTCAAGGATACAAATCCTAATGTTCAGACGAACCCGCTGCCTCAACACGAGAAATCTGTGGTAAATTTAATAGACGAAGAGTCTAAGCACAACTATCAAATTATTGATGTACTCTTATTGGGAACCAACCTGGTCAAGATGCATTGCAGGCAGAGCGGATATGGTCATGTACCATTACATAACTATCACCAGTGTGATATCTACTCTAAAAAAAATCAAGGATGTTCTGCGGTGCAATCAGCTCTACAGGAATAGATGGATTTCGGATGGATCCAGGATCACCGAATTTGGGAAGTCAACATGACTTATACAAATTCCAACATCATTCAAAACCACGACATTCGTGCAATGAATGTCAACTTGGTGGAAATGCACTCAAGACAAAGCCAACATCATAATCTGTCACGACACAATTACGATTCCTGTCCTATCTGCTCAATAAACGATCAGAGATGCTCTTTTGTACAAGGCCCTCCAGCGTCAGATGGATTTTGGATGGATTCGGGATTACCGTGATAGAAGTCATTATCAAGTTAATATGATTCAAATTTTTTATATTCGCTTGATGAATACCAGCATGGTGGAATTACAAGTTCAGCAAGTCCAACTCAGTTTTCTGACTTCACATAATTATTAGAACTGTAAGAGATGTCGTGAGAGTGACCAAGGATGCGCTCTCGTTTAAAGAACTTTGCAACACTTGTTAAACCACTGGTGGCTTTCGATATATTTAGACAAAGACACACAACAAGTCAGTATGATTAATGAGAACCCTACTAGGCATCAAAGTCAGGATGTTCGATCAATAGAAACAAATTTAATGAGGTTACACTGCATACAGAGCGGACGTGGCCGGGTGCCACCACACAACTATGAACGTTGTAGAGTTTGCTCTGAAGATAATCAAGGATGTTACCTCGTGTGAGCAGCCCTTCAGAGTCAGTTGGACCACAAAGAGATTCGACCGTGTCCAAGTCCTGGGTCAATCAACTTAATGCCCGACTATTTCGCTGATCGAATCAAGGACGTTGTCGTAATCTCTGATCATAAGAGGACCAAGGATGTTTGTACCGTCATCCCTTTACTTGACGAATAAAAAGTTCCCAACCAAGAACTGATTGAAATTACTTACAATGGTTAGAAGAATCAGAAGGCTCCTGTAGTTATCTATCTACCGGAACCGTTACTGTATGAATCAACTAAGGCTATCCCTTACAAATACGGTGCAATAACAATTGAGAATGGAAAGGAAATTACATTACCCTCCATCGTGAATATTGCAGACATCAGTCGAGTAACACGGAGCGGTCGAATCTTCAACTGAGGAGTTGGAGAACCTACCAGAGAAAAGGAACCTCAAACAGAAATTCTTGATCAACTAGTCGGTCAGTCTAGTGATCCCGACCTTTCAAAGAACAACGATGAGATGCTGAAGCTCATCCAGAAGAGTGAATACAACATTGTTGATCAGCTGTTGCAAACTCCTTCAAAAATCTCAATGCTATCACTTTTACTCAGTTCCGAAGCTCACAGGGAAGCTCTACAGAAAGTCTTAGAGCAAGCCTTTGTGGAACAAGATGTGTCAATAAGACAATTTGACAGCATCATCTCCAACATCACTTCCTGCAACAACTTGGGATTTAGTGATGAGGAACTGCCGGAAGAGGGCCCAAGTCATAACATGGCACTCAATATTACAGTCAACTGCCAGGACGATGCTTTATCCAGCGTACTGGTAGACACCGGATCGACTCTAAATGTAATACCAAAGTCCACTCTATTGCGACTATCATTCAAAGTATCTCCGATGAGAGGCAATGAGGTCATCGTCAAAGCATTTGACGGATCCCAGAATACAGTTATCGGCGAAGTCGACCTTCCCATAACCATCGATCCCCACACTTTCCAAGTCATTTTCCAGGTCATGGACATCAGGGCAGCATACATCAATTTGTTAGGAAGACCTTGGATACACGAGGCTGGGGCAGTCACTTCGATGCTTCACCAAAAGCTGAAGTTTGTTAAGAACGGCCAACTCGTCATAGTCTGCGAAGAGCGAGCCTTGATCGTGACCAACTTATCATCGTCCACTTGTGTAGAACCAGAGGAGGTCGTTGGAACTCAGTTCCAAGCACTTTCGGTGAGCAATGACAACCAATTAGAAAGAGGAACGTCGATTTCCTCATACAGAGATGCTCTCGAAATGATCAAAAGTAACAATGCAAAAGTATGGGGACGACTTGTCATTTCTGCTGACAATAAGAAAAATGAGGGTATTGGTTTTTCTTCAACCTGTACCCAGGCAGCTACTAACGATGAAAGTTTTCATCCCATTCAGGACTTCTTCCATAGTGGAGGTTTCCTTCACCCGGTGTCTCAAGAAGTACATACCATCAACGAGGGAGATTCCTCCGATACAGATGAAGAATGGAAGTCCGATCTTAACGAGGACGATTATATGTCTCAGGAAGAGGTGCCTATACCATTTTGTTTTCTGGCACAGAGTCCGAGATATATACCGAGGTCAGATGTCAAAATGATATACGAAGATTGTGATCTAGAAGGATGCCGTGTTCCACCAAACTCATTAGAGGAGGACACTCTGATGAAGGACAACTTTGACCATGACTATTATGGACCAATGGATGGCCTGCCTATCTGGAAGCCGTACCCAGGAGACTTGGGGAAAAAAAGTCATCCCAACGATACATATCAGCTGAGCATCATTGAAAAGAATACATGCATCCCCACCATGTTATGGGATCAACACTCAGGGCATTCAGAAAACATCCAGCATGACGATGAATTCATAATAATTGCAGCACAAGAGTTCCTTAACTATGCTTTTCCTGAGGTCAACGTCATCGAAAGGGATGACTCCTCTAGTTCCAAAGAAGTGTGAGACACTTTAGGACAACCGAGTGGCAAATACGACTTCTTGGTCAAGTACACCGCTCCTGAAAGCTCTCGTATCAGGCTCGAAGACATCCAGCCAACTGGATGGGAAAATCTACCTGAGAGTGCAAACACTGCGCAAAATACAACAGAAGAGCTCTCCTACGACAATTCTGCCTGGGAGACATATTACAATGATCCTGCTCCACCGGAAATCAGCGTTATTTCTGAAGACAAATCAAGAAGGAAGGTACCAGAATTTCTTATTCACCAATGAGTTCGCCGCCAATGGGTTGCTGTTAACGTTCCGAAAGTTGTTCATAAGTCAAAGTAATTGTCTTCTTTATCTTAACCTTTCACCTTGCCCAGGTGAAACAGATGTTTTAATAGGGCTCACTTTCTGTAAATGTCCCTCTTCGCTTTGCCCAAAGTGACAGAGTTTTGTTTTATAGGGCTGTAGTTTCAAGAATCGACCAAATCATAAATTAAATAACGTCGTTCTGTAATTTCCGCATTTATTACTGTTTTCTCTTTTCGCTTTTTCAGAAAATGGTAATCCTAAAAACAACTCAAATAATAAAAACAAGCATTTTTCAGAAAATACACTGCACGCACTCTTGTATTCTCTCTATCTCTTCTAAAAATAATCATCACGTCGTGCAGATTGCTTGTTTTAAACCCCGTTGAAACACGCGATCCAACGCCTTCTCCCAACTTTGAATTCCCGGTATTTGAGGCTGAAGAAGAAAATGACAAAGAAATTCCAGAAGAGATCTCCCGATTACTCAGACAAGAGGAAAGGTCCATTAAACCTCACAAAGAACCATTGGAAACGGTCAACTTGGGTTCAGAGGAAGAGAGAAAAGAAGTCAAGATTGGGGCACTGCTCGGTCCAACTGTCAAAGAAAGTTTGACAAAGCTTCTCAAAAAGTTTCCCGATGTATTCGCTTGGTCCTATCAGGATATGCCAGGGTTGGATACTAGCATTGTGGAACATCATCTACCTTTAAGATTAGAATGTCCGCCGGTAAAACAAAGGCTGAGACGGACTCATCCGGACATGGCCATCAAAATCAAAGAGGGAGTACATAAACAGATTGACGCAGGTTTTCTCGCCACATCAGAATATCCTCAATGGCTAGCCAACATAGTACCAGTCCCGAAAAAGGACGGAAAGGTCAGAATATGTGTAGACTACAGGGATCTGAATAAAGCAAGTCCAAAGGATGACTTTCCCTTACCGCACATTGACATGCTGGTAGACAACACAACAAAGTTCAAGATTTTCTCCTTCATGGATGGATTCTCGGGCTATAATCAGATAAAAATGGCCCCGAAAGATATGGAGAAAACTTCGTTCATTACCCCATGGGGTACCTTTTGTTACAAGGTAATGTCATTCGGTTTAAAGAACGTCGGGGCAACCTATCAAAGGGCCATGACTACTCTGTTTCATGACATGATACACAAAGAAATCGAGGTATATGTCAATGATATGATTGCTAAATCCAAAATAGAGGAGGAGCATGTGACCCATCTGTCAAAGTTATTTGAGCGTCTAAGGAAGTACAAACTCTGCTTGAATCCCAATAAGTGCACATTCAGTGTCCGCTCAGGGAAACTGCTAGGGTTCATCGTCATCCAGAAAGGAATTGAGGTTGATCCTGACAAGGTCAAGGCCATTAAAGAAATGCTTTCTCCTAAGACTGAAAAACAAGTTAGGGGATTCCTGGGACGTTTGAACTACATTTCCAGATTTATATTCCTCATGACCGCGACATGCGCGCCGATCTTCAAGTTACTAAAATAGAATCAGGACTGTGTTTGGACAGAAGATTGCCAAACCACCTTCGACAGTATCAAGGAATACTTGTAGAACCCACCGATTCTATCACCTCAGGTAGAAGGAAGACCACTGATCATTTACTTAACAGTCTTGGAGGACTCCATGGGTTGTGTACTTGGCCAACAAGACGAAACAAAAAGGAAAGAGTCTGCCATCTACTATTTGAGCAAGAAATTTACCGACTGCGAGACTCGGTACACTATACTTGAGAAAACTTGTTGTGCTCTGGCTTGGGCAGCCAAACGTCTTCACTAGTATTTGATTCGTCACACTACTTGGTTAATCTCCAAAATGGACCCGATCAAGTACGTCTTTGAAAAGCCTGCTCTCACGGGAAGGATTGACCGTTGGCAGATGTTGTTATCAGAATACGACATCGAGTACCATGCTCAGAAAGTCGTCAAAGGAAGTGTTTTAGCCGATCATTTGGCTCATCAACTGATTAACTATCAGGAATCAGTCGGATTTGACTTCCCAGATGAAGATGTCATGTACTTGAAAATGAAAGATTGCGATGAACCGCTACCCATTGAAGGGCCAGAACCAGGTTCCCAATGAGGGCTAATCTTTGACGGAGCTGTCAATCATTATGGAAACAGAATTGGGGAAATCATCATAACACCTCAGGGTACCCACATTCCTTTCACTGCCCGACTGACATTCAAGTGCACAAACAATGAGTCAGAATACGAAGCTTGTATCATGGGTCTCGAAGAAGCCATCGACTTAAGGATCAAGAACTTGGATGTATATGGCGACTCAGCCCTGGTTATCAATCATATCAAAGGAGATTGGAACACATACCAATCAGGACTGATTCCTTACAAAACTATGCAAGAAGGTTGTTACCATTCTTCAACAGAATCGAGTTTCATCATATCCCTCGTGAAGAGAATCACATGGCTGATGCATTAGCCACTCTCTCTTCCATGATTAGTGTAGGTCAATGGAATGACATACCTAAGATCGACATAATGCGCCTAGAACGGCCCACTTACATCTTCACGATTGAAGCAGTCATAGACGATAAACCTTGGTATCATGATATCAAATGCTTCCTTCAGAAACAAGAGTACCCACCTGGGGCATCCAGAAAAGACAGAAATACCCATAGAAGACTGGCAGGCAACTTCTTCCTAAGCGGTGATACACTCTATAAGAGAAATTTTGACATGGTCTTGCTCTGATCCGTAGACAGACCAGAGGCGAACATGCTAATAAAATAAATTCACGAAGGATCCTTTGGCACTCATGCCAAAGGACACACAATGGTGAGAAAATTTTTGAGAGCAGGGTACTACTGTTTGACCATGGAATCCGATTGCTACAAGTACATCAGAAAGTGCCACAAGTGTCAGATATACTCAGACAAAAACCATGTACCGCCAACACATCTCAAAGTTCTTTCTTCCCCATGTCCATTTTCTATATGGGGAATCGACATGATTGGCATGATCGAACCCAAGGCTTCGAACGAACATCGGTTCATCCTGGTAGCCATCGATTACTTCACCAAGTGGGTCGAAGCAGCGTCATATGTAACACCCCTAATCTATACCCCTAAATAAAGAAAGCAGTAAAAGAAAATTCAAAATTTCGTCAGAGTATATCTACATTATCATGGCATAGACTGGGAGAATCACATTATTTTGAAACAAACATACAACACCTGCTCATAAAGATATGCAACAGTGGGGTAGCAATCAACAGAGGAACTCAGTTCCTTACACCCACATTTCAGAATTTAGAATAAAAGCGGAAAATCTAAAACTGAATAACATAGATATATATATCACATGAAAAGGTTGTCATACGTCAAGTTGTACATGCACAAGCCAAAAGATATATATATATATATATATATATATATATATATATATATATATATATATATATATATACACATAATACACAAATAATCACTAACGGCCTCCCTAACTACCCGGTGTCACATATCAGAGCCGACCGACAAAAGAATGAAGATGCAAAGCTTCACAAAAATACCTTCAGCCACTCTAATCTGCAATGCCTCATAGAGCATTATAAAACAGCAGAAGGGTGAGAAAAACACCCATAATATAGTTGCACACAATTATATATATAACACAAGGAATACATACATATATATATATATATATATATATATATATATATATATATATATATATATATATATATATGGTTCTCACCACAACTCACACTATAATTCAAACACAATACCACACAACGTGTAATTCATATTTCCATCACCAAGGTTTACCAACCATACACATATCCATATATCAATTTATCAATTTTATCCACAATTCCACACATAAACAAACCATAATGATTTATGCAAATGCAAGAGACCGACACGACGACTCTATGCATATGCACATGCGGTACCGACTTCCATTGTTTCTCATCACTAGTTCACTCAGGAACTCTGCTGGAATCATCGCTCGTTACTTAATGTAACTCCCCGTCGGGCATACGATGTTCCCCGTCGCTCACACCTCTTTGTATAAGGCACACGACGTTTATGGATCGCTCACACCTCTTGGTATAAGGCATACGACCCGATCGCTCACACCTCTTTGTATAAGGCACCCGATCGTCTACAATCATCGCTCACACCCCACACGGGCACACGACGTTATAGCGAATTCCCTCTGGAATCCAAACCGTCACTCAGGACGTCTCAACAATGCATATCATGATTCATGACATTTAATATGCACACATAGATGCATTCATAATCATGCATATATCAACAGTTACCATACATTGCAATTACTTGCTCTTAGGCCACACATCATCATCACAACACATTGCATATGCATTTTCATGTCAACACAGCATGCAAATCATAGTATGTCCATACCAATAACATATTGCATGATATACATCAATTACACATGATTACTACGGCAAAAGTCGACAAAACGACACTATTTCAATTTTCCGACATAATTTAATCAGCCAGCAATTCTCAAAACTATCATCACAAGCAAGAACATTTTATAAGCTTTCCAACGATATAAAGAACACTTAAATCAGAAATACGGTTCAAGAGTTATGAATTTTTTAGAGAAAAGTATTATTTGGAAAACTCTCAGCACCGCCCGGCGAAACACTCAAACTGCCCGGCGAAACACCCCTCGCCGCTACACCGCCCGACAAAGCACAGGCGTCACCAATTCTACTAAAATGACTCAAAAGAGTCAGGAACTTGTAACCTCTGCGCCTCTCAAAACCGCCCGGCGAAAGAACGAACCGCCCGGCGAAACAAGCCCACCGCCCGGTGCTTCACACCAGGAGCAGAATTTTCTGCTTGCGTTTACATTGTTCCTCACCTCCAAAAATCTCATTTTTCCACTCAAATCACTTCCAGAAGCAAAGCCGTTAATAGCAATGGTTCATAACCATATAGAGATCATACAACACAAATTATATCGATTTCCGTCCGTGAAAACCTCGACTTCTACTCGTTTACGCGTTTTCGACCTATAACCGAAAAACTATCGAAAAACTAATACCACATACAAACACACATACATAATCATACACAACGATAAGATAATCGAGTTTCGCACCCTTACCCGATTAAATAACGCGTAGAAAAGTCGGTTGATCGATTCCCAAGTTTTTCCAAAATTCTCTCTTTTCTTCTCTTCTCCTTTTCTTCTTTTCTCTTCTTACTATCTCTTTTTTTTCTTCTTTCTATTATATTATAACAACTTAACCCAAAATAAATCAAAATGCCCAAAATACCCCTACACTCAAATATCTCGCAAATGTTCCCAAAACCCGATAAAATATCACAACATATAAAAATAACATATTTTCAGATAAAAGTCGAAAATAAAATAAAATAATCAAAAAGACTCGATTAAATAAAAACACACAAAAACTGGGGCGTTACAACTCTCCCCCACTTAGAAATTTTCGTCCTCGAAAATATTACCTGAGACGAATAACTCGGGATACGACTCCCGCATCCGACTCTCTAACTCCCAAGTCAAATTGCCCTCAGCAGCGCCTCCCCACGCCACTTTCACAAGTGCAATGTCCTTGCCTCTCAACCTCTTCACCTCGCGATCCAAAACCCTAACTGGTAATGCCTCAACCGTAAGGTTCTCCCTTACCTCGACCTCATCCATCGGGATCACATGCGACGGATCCGAAACATACTTCCGAAGCTGTGAAACATGGAACACATCGTGCAAGTTCAACAGATTCGGCGACAACGCCACCCTATACGCCACAGCACCCACTCTCGCGGATATCTGGTAAGGACCAATAAACCGAGAAGTAAGTTTCTTCGATTTCAATGCACGACCCACACCCGTTACCGGCGTAACCCTCAGAAATACATGATCGCCCTCTTGGAACTCAAGATCTTTCCGTCTCCGATCATGATAACTCTTTTGCCTACTCTGAGAAGCCTTCATTTTCTCTCGAATAAGCTTCACTTTTTCCGTCGTCTGCTGCACCAACTCCGGTCCAACTACCGTTCTCTCACCAGATTCGTGCCAACACAAAGGTGTTCGACACTTCCGTCCATACAATGGTTCAAACGGTGCCATTCCAATACTAGAATGAAAACTGTTATTATACGTGAACTCAATCAATGCAAGATAACTATCCCACGCACCACCTTGTTCCAAAACACACGCTCTCAACAAATCTTCCAACGACTGAATCGTTCTCTCCGTCTGACCATCCGTCTGCGGATGATAAGCCGAACTCAATCTCAATTTAGAACCCAACGCCTTCTGCAAACTTTCCCAAAATCTCGAGGTAAACCTAGGATCTCGATCAGAAACAATACTCAATGGAACTCCATGCAACTTCACAATCACACTGATGTAAATCTCAGCTAACCGTTCCAAGGAAAAATTGATGTCAATCGGAATGAAATAAGCCGATTTAGTCAATCTGTCCACAACCACCCAAATAGCATTATGCCCTCGCTGAGTATTCGGTAACCCTGTTACAAAATCCATGGAAATACTATCCCATTTCCATTCAGGAATATCCAACGGCTGCAACAAACCACTAGGCCTCAAATGTTCCACCTTCGATTTCTGACAAGTCAAACATGCATAAACAAACTAAGCCACATCTCTTTTCAATCCAGACCACCAGAAAATCTTCTTCAAATCCTGATACATCTTATTCGCTCCCGGATGTATACTCAAATTACTCGGGTGTCCTTCCTCCAAAATCATCTTTTTCAACTCCGCATCATCCGGAATACAAATCCTACCTTGGAATCTCAAAACACCATTAACATCCACTTGAAAATCACTATTCACATCTTTTCCTCCAACCAACATCAAATCCACAAATTTCACATCCAGCTTTTGCTTCTCACTAACCGTCTTCAGAAAATCATTAGTAATCGTTAGCATACCAAGCCTCACGCTATCCGACGTCACTTCACAAACCAAACTCAAATCTCTAACGATTCCAAAAGCTCCCACTCCTTAACCATTAAAGCGGACATATGTAACGATTTCCGACTCAAAGCAGCAGCTACCAAGTTAGCTTTACCAGGATGGTAATTCAAGCCAAAGTCGTAGTCCTTCAAGAATTCCAACCATCTACGTTGCCTCATATTTAGCTCTTTCTGATCAAACAAATATTTCAAACTTTTGTGATCACTAAAGACTTCAAACCTTGCACCGTAGAGATAATGCCTCCAGATCTTCAACACAAAAACCACAGCCGCTAGCTCAAGATCATGAGTAGGATAATTTTTCTCATGAACTCTTAACTGCCTTGAAGCATAAGCCACCACCTTACCTTCTTGCATCAGAACACCGCCTAGACCAATCAAAGAAGCATCACAATAAACCACAAATGGTTCATTAGGATTCGGCAAAATCAAAATCGGAGCTTTCGTCAATCTTCTCTTCAGCTCATTAAAACTTTCCTCACACCGAATATCCCAAATGAACGCTTGCCCTTTACAAGTCAACTGGGTCAAAGGAAGTGCTAGCTTAGAAAAACCTTCAATAAACCTTCGATAATAACCAGCCAAACCCAAAAAGCTTCGAATTTCCGTAACAGATCTCGGAGCCTCCCATTGTAGAACTGCTTCTACTTTAGATGGATCCACAAAAATGCCCTTACCTGAAATTACGTGCCCAAGAAAACTCACCTCCGACAACCAGAATTCACACTTGGACAATTTGGCAAAAAGCTTCATTTCCTTCAAAACCTGCAAAACAATACGCAAATGTTCTGCATGCTCCTCCCGAGACTTAGAATAAATCAAAATGTCATCAATAAACACAACGATAAATCGATCCAGATGCTCTTGAAAAATACGATTCATGTATTCCATAAACACGCCTGGCGCATTAGAAACCCCGAACGGCATCACAGAGTATTCATAATGACCGTATCGTGTCCTAAAAGCCGTCTTCTGAATATCTTCCTCCTTCACCCTAATCTGAAGATACCCTGACCTCAAGTCAATCTTACTGAACACACAAGCACCAACCAACTGATCCATTAGATCATCAATCCTTGGAAGAGGGTATTTATTCTTAATCGTCACCTTATTCAACTGGCGATAATCGATACACAACCGCATGCTTCCATCCTTCTTTTTCACCAATAAAACTGGAGCACCCCAAGGCGACACACTTGGTCTCACAAACCTCTTCCCCAACAACTCATTCAACTGTCTCTTTAACTCCACCAACTCAGATGCCGACATACGATAAGGTGCCATAGAAACAGGTCTAGTACCAGGAACTAGATCTATAGAAAACTCCACCTCTCTCTCTGGCGGCAAGTCTGAAATATCCTCAGGAAACACTTCCGGAAATTCACACACAACAGAAAACACATCAAGTGAAACTTGACTATCCACAGTCAAAGATGCAAACAACCCAAACAACTGAGCTTCATCCGCCAAAAGTCTCTTCAACTCTTTGGTAGATAAGAAACTCGAGTCTTCGTCTCCCTCAAGAGAAGGAAACCTTACCAGCTTATGATAACAATCAATATGAACTCAATTGAATTGCAACCAATTCATTCCCAAAACCACGTCTAAACCCTCCAACGGTAAACACACCAAATCCATCTCAAAGCATTTACCATAAATGGTCAAAGGACAACTTAGACAAACCAAAGAAGTAGTTACTGACCCCATCGCTGGAGTATCAATAACCATTTCACCACCCATCAAAGACAACACAAGATTCAAACGCTTCGCGCACTCAGACGAAATAAACGAATGAGTTGCTCCAGTATCAATAATAGCAACTAAAGGCGTACTATTAATAAAACAAGTACCTCTGATCAAACGATCTGCACTTGAAGTCTGAGTTCCTGCTAAGGCAAATACTTTCCCACCAGACTGAGCTTGCTTCGATTTCGGACACTTTGTACTAACATGTCCAAGCTCACCACAATTGAAACACTTCACCACGTTCCTCTTACAATCAGCTGCAATGTGTCCTACACCTCCACAGTTAGAACACTTCCTAAAATCTTTCTTGCACTCAAACTGACGATGCCCCATCTCGCCACATCTATAACATCTCATAGGACCAGACATTCCTCCTCCACTTGACCTTTTCTCAAAATTCCCCCTTTGTTTACCTTTATCAGCTGGTGTCACATACGGACCACCACGGAACTGTTGCTTCCCATTCCTCTCGCTCACACTCTTGTAATGTGTAGAACGAGCCTTACTGTCCTCTTCATAAATCCTACAACAATCTACCAAATCAGAAAACCTCCGAATCTTTTGATATCCAATCACCTGCTTTATCTTAGGACACAAGCCGTTCTCAAACTTTACACACTTAGAGAATTCAGCAGTTGCTTCGGCATAATGAGGATAAAACTGCACAAGTTCCACAAACTTAGCAGTATAATCAACCACAGACATATTACCTTGTTTCAGTTCCAAGAACTCGATTTCCTTCTTTCCTCTTACATCTTCAGGAAAATACCTCCTCAGAAACTCCATACTAAACACAGCCCAAGTAATCTCCTCCTCTGCAGCTTCCAACACACGACGAGTACTAACCCACCAATCGTCAGCTTCTTCCAATAACATGTGAGTACCCAGTCTCACCTTCTGATCTTCAGCACAATCCATCACTCGGAAAATCCTTTCAATCTCTTTCAGCCAAATCTGTGCACCATCAGGATCATATCTTCCTTTGAAGACAGGTGGTTTGTTCTTCCTGAACTCATCATTACCCGCAGCATGAGGTGCACCCTACACAGCACGAGCCATAGCTTACATAGCCGCAGCCAAAGCAACATCATTCCTACCAGCCATATTCTGTTCATTTCCAATAACATAAACTATGGTTAAACAAACAGCTCACTCCAAACTCCACACCGACCAAGGACTGACACAAACAGGTACGAACTGACACGGACTGGCTCTGATACCACTTAATGTAACACCCCTAATCTATACCCCCAAATAAAGAAAGCAGTAAAAGAAAATTCAAAATTTCGTCAGAGTATATCTACATTATCATGGCATAGACTGGGAGAATCACATTATTTTGAAACAAACATACAACACCTGCTCATAAAGATATGCAACAGTGGGGTAGCAATCAACAGAGGAACTCAGTTCCTTACACCCACATTTCAGAATTTAGAATAAAAGCGGAAAATCTAAAACTGAATAACATAGATATATATATATCACATGAAAAGGTTGTCATACATCAAGTTGTACATGCACAAGCCAAAAGATATATATATACATAATACATAAATAATCACTAACGGCCTCCCTAACTACCCGGTGTCACATATCAGAGCCGACCGACAAAAGAATGAAGACGCAAAGCTTCACAAAAATACCTCCAGCCACTCTAATCTGCAATGCCTCATAGAGCATTATAAAACAGCAGAAGGGTGAGAAAAACAACCATAATACAGTTGCACACAATTATATATATAACACAAGGAATATATATATATATATATATATATATATATATATATATATACGGTTCTCACCACAACTCACACTATAATTCAAACACAATACAACACAACGTGTAATTCATATTTCCATCACCAAGGTTTACCAACCATACACATATCCATATATCAATTTATCAATTTTATCCACAATTCCACACATAAACAAACCATAATGATTTATGCAAATGCAAGAGACCGACACGACGACTCTATGCATATGCACATGCGGTACCGACTTCCATTGTTTCTCATCACTAGTTCACTCAGGAACTCTACTGGAATCATCGCTCGTTACTTAATGTAACTCCCCGTCGGGCATACGATGTTCCCCGTCGCTCACACCTCTTTGTATAAGGCACACGACGTTTATGAATCGCTCACACCTTTTGGTATAAGGCACACGACCCGATCGCTCACACCTCTTTGTATAAGGCACACGATCGTCTACAATCATCGCTCACACCCCCACACGGGCACACGACGTTATAGCGAATTCCCTCTGGAATCCAAACCGTCACTCAGGACGTCTCAACAATGTATATCATGATTCATGACATTTAATATGCACACATAGATGCATTCATAATCATGCATATATCAACAGTTACCATACATCGCAATTACTTGCTCTTAGGCCACACATCATCATCACAACACATTGCATATGCATTTTCATGTCAACACAGCACGTAAATCATAGTATGTCCATACCAATAACATATTGCATGATATACATCAATTACACATGATTACTACGGCAAAAGTCGACAAAATGACACTATTTCAATTTTCTGACATAATTTAATCGGCCAGCAATTCTCAAAACTATCATCACAAGCAAGAAAATTTTATAAGCTTTCCAACGATATAAATAACACTTAAATCAGAAATACGGTTCAAGAGTTATGAATTTTTTAGAGAAAAGTATTATTTGGAAAACTCTCAGCACCGCCCGGCGAAACACCCCTCGCCGCTACACTGCCCGACGAAGCACAGACGTCACCAATTCTACTAAAATGACTCAAAAGAGTCAGGAACTTGTAACCTCTGCGCCTCTCAAAACCGCCCGGCGAAAGAACGAACCGCCCGACGAAACAAGCCCACCGCCCGACGCTTCACACCAGAAGCAGAATTTTCTGCTTGCGTTTACACTGCTCCTCACCTCCAAAAATCTCATTTTTCCACTCAAATCACTTCCAGCAACAAAACCGTTAATAGCAATGGTTCATAACCATATAGAGATCATACAACATAAATTATATCGATTTCCGTCCGTGAAAACCTCGACTTCTACTCGTTTACGCGTTTTCGACCTATAACCGAAAAACTATCGAAAAACCAATACCACATACAAACACACATACATAATCATACACAACGATAAGATAATCGAGTTTTGCACCCTTACCCGATTAAATAACGCGTAGACTGGGGCATTCGTAGACACCAGAGAAACATTGGATTGGTCAAAGAGATTGATGGGATTAAGGGCTGACAACTTGGTTTGGATCAATCGTGATTTGTTAGGCCAAGAGATCCTGATCAGCTGTGGAGGTTACCTAAACGTACCTCTAATAGGAAGGAAAGGGGGAATTAACTACAACCCCATTCTTGCTATTAGGCAATTTGGGTATGCTTTGAAAGAGTCGCCAAAGGACCAAGATGTTCAAGAATCTCTATATGTGAGTGGAGAAGCTAATCTGGAAGTATTAAAAGAAGCTGCAAATACTTGGAGAGATCGCCACAAGAAAGGAAAGACTTCTTTTGGAAAGTGTAACAACAAAGCCTTCCCTGCATACGAGGACTAGATTCAGAGGAGAGTAGAGAATGTACTTCTACCGTTCTGCAGAGAACCTCCATCTTACCCCCTGCTGATTGAATCTCCGACCACAATTGAAATAGAAAAGTATAACAAGCTGTGGACTGAAAAGGAGAAGCTTCGAGAGGAGAACGGTGAGCTGCAAAGAGAAATTTACCATTTGAAACATGAGCGAGGTGAAGCTGTTCATGTCGCTAAGTTGAAAACAGAATTGCTCGCCAAGAAAGAAAAAGAGCTAGCTGAAGAGGTCATAGCCAGACAAAAGGTAGGGCAAGCTCTGAAAGAGGTTAGCAGGATTCTCAAATCCAAGAAGGAAGATCTAGCCAAGGCTTAGTCAAAAATTCACAAGTTCAACGTTTACCGAGATACTGCAATCACAGCCAACAAGCAGAAAGAGGATAAGTTCCTGGATCAGATCGAAATTTTGAAGACAAAACTCAAGAAGAAAGACGAAGAGATCTTATCAGGGACGTTCTAGAGACACGCAGTTGAGGAGCGACTGAATGAGGACATAACGACTATAGCAGAGCTGAAGATACGAGCTGAAGTGAAGAGGCCTAGGGGTGAAGGCTCTAGCTCTGGCAGTGGGTGACACCCTGTGGTTTGTTTTTCTTTGTATCTCGGGTCACCACCAGAATTGTTGGCTAGGATCTTTGCTTCTTTTGTTTTCAGACTTATTATTGTTATCTTGGGTTGTAACCTCTGACGGTGATTTTTTCCTCTGATTTATATATAAGCAGCAGTTTCATTCTAACTCGTCTTTAAACTGGAATCAAGGGGTGGATCACCCTGCAAACGTTCAAACATGTTCATTTTCATATGCATAATCATAATCATTTTTGCATCGCAGGTGCTTGTTCCGGGTTGTTCTAACCTTTATTTGGTTTCAGGCAGGATTGATAACCAGCCGTTTCACCGGTATTCTACTAGATCAAATCAGAAGAGAATCATGGATCAGATAAAAACTGAATTGGCTGAGCTGAGGAACAGGATGGACCAGTTCATGACATTAATGACTGGCATGGCCCAAAATCAGGAAAGACTCAGGGCAATGGTCGAGCGGCCAGAAGTAGAGGTGCAGAATGGCAACGGTAATAATAGAGGCCAGAGAATCATCGATGAGACTGGTAATCAGACTGGTGTTAATGCAGGCGTGACCCTCCTAAAAATACTGGGGTTCTTCATGTTGTGGAAGACAACCAAGATGAGCAGTTCACTCTGTTAGATGCTGAAGATGAGAACACTCGCAGATTCGACGAGCTCGCTGAAAAAATTAGGTCCATTGAATCCCAAAATACTCTTGGTTTTGATGTCTCCGGCTTGGGATTGGTACCTGGAGTAAGAATCCCTCATAAGTTCAAGCCACCAACATTTGAAAAGTACAATGGCACTACTTGTCCCAAAACTCATCTTCAATCCTATGTAGGGAGGATAGCCGCTCATACTGAGGATGAGAAATTGTGGATGTACTATTTCCAAGACAGCCTTACTGGGGCATCTCAAGAATGGTATATGAAGTTGAGCAGGACTTCTATAAGGAGCTGGAAGGAGTTAGCTCATGCTTTCGTCAAGCAGTATCAATACAACATGGATATGGCACCAAACCGTACTCAGCTGCAGAGTATGGCTCAGAATGCGAAGGAGAGTTTTAAGGAATATGCTCAAAGATGGCACCAGTTGGCTGCCATGGTTCAACCTCCACTGCAGGATCGAGAGATGACCGACATGTTTATGGGTACTCTTCAGGGAACTTATCTTGATAGGTTGGTTGCCTGTCCTTCAACTAGGTTTGCGGACATTGTAATCGCTGTGGAAAGGATTGAAAGTTTGTTGAAGCTTGGAAAAATACAAGATGTCAGTGGTGCTAGTTCTTCAGGAGTGAGGAAGCCATTTGCTGGAGCTACCAAAAAGAGAGATGGAGAGGCCAGTGCTATTTATAAGAACCGAGGAAGAGGTAGAGGCTATCAAGATTCCTATAATCAGGTTGCCGCTGTTACCATTCCTAGTCCACAAGTTCAAGCCAACCACAGTAACAGAATGTTCAGCCACAGAATAATCAACAGCCACGGAGATCATATCAGTAGAGACAAACCGACAGGCACATGGAACCTCTCTACCTTTGACTTACGCAGCTTTGTTACCTCAATTGTTGAAACTCAATTCGGTGGAGCTTCGTACGATGGGCCCGGCTTCTGCTGTGTTACCAAAGGGTTATGATGCTAATGCCCGCTGTGAGTTTCATTCTGAGGCTCCAGGTCATAGTATTGAAAAGTGTCGGGCATTTCAGCATAAGGTACATGATTTGATTGATGCCAAGGGAATTAATTTCTCAACTTCACTGAATGTGCTTCAGAATCCCATGCCAGATCATAATTTTCCAAAGGTCAACGCCATTGAAGATGGGAAAGTTTTGAATTTGGTAACTGATGTGAACAGGGTGAAGACTCCTTTGAGCTTTGTAAAGGCTTGGTTGTTGAAGGGGAAAGTGTTCCCTGGCTGTGAAGAGGGTTGTGTTGATTGGAAGAATCAGAGTAATGGTTGTGATAAACTGAAGGCCGGTATTCAAAGTTTGATTGATGAAGGCTGTCTACAATTTGATCAGGGGGACAAAAAAGACGATGATGTGTCAACTGTTACCATTTATTTTACGCCAGCTGAAATTCAAGTGCCATCGCCTGCTGTTATCATTGTGCATGATGTAGTAAGTCCTGTTACTATTACGGTACCAGGACCAGTTCCTTATACTAATGAGCGGGCTATCCCATGACACTAGGGTGCAGATGTTTACTACCAAGGAGAAAAACAAGAAGTGGAAACTCCAGCTGGGGGTAGTTCCAGTATTGATAATGTTGGAGGTCTTGGTGGCTTCACCAGAAGTGGACGCTTGTTTGCTCCACAGACTTTGAGAACTAATGCTGAAGCTGAGGCAGCAACCAAAGCCAAGGGTAAACAGGTGGGTACAGAGAAGGTTGTTGTTCCTGAATCTGTGCAGAGAGGTACTTTTGAGAAAGAAGTCGAGGAGTTCATGAGACTTATAAAAAAGAGTGATTATAAAGTGGTTGATCAGTTGAACCAAACGCCATCAAAGATTTCTATCTTGTCGTTGCTTATGTGTTCTGCAGCTCATCGAGAAGCACTTCTGAAGGTTTTAAATATGGCCTATGTACCTCAAGAGATTACTGTGAATCAGTTGGAGTCTGTTGTTGCTAATGTCAATGCTAGCCATGGGCTAGGTTTTACAGATTATGATTTGACTACTGAGGGTCACAATCACAACAGGGCATTACATATCACCCTGGAATGTAAAGGTGCAGTATGATCTCATGTATTGGTAGACACGGGGTCTTCCCTGAACGTGTTACCAAAGAAGGCCTTAATGAAGTTAGACGCTGACGGAATTATTCTAAGACCAAGTGATTTGGTAGTGAGGGCTTTCGATGGTTCGAAACATTCTGTATTTGGAGAGGTGGAGTTCCCAGTAAAGATCGGTCCTCAAGTGTTTAAGTGTGTGTTTTACGTGATGGACATCCAACCCGCATATAGTTGCTTGTTAGGCAGACTGTGGATTCATGCCGCTGGGGCAGTGACATCTACGTTGCACCAAAAGTTGAAATATGTGGTTGATGGTCAAGTGGTGATTGTAGGTGAAGAGGAAGATATCTTCGCCATTCAGCTGTCTACCTTTAAGTATGTGGAAATGGATGGAGAGATTCATGAGATGTTGTGTCAAGCATTTGAGGCGGTCAATATCGGTGATTCGTCTTTGCAGGCAGTATCTTCTCAGGGCGAAGAACAGGTGGGTACTTCTATTGTTTCTTACAAACAGGCAGTGGAAGTAGTCAAAGCAGGTAATGCCCAAGGCTGGGGCGAGTTGATTGAAGTCTCTGCAAAGGAAGATAAGTTCGATATATGCTATAATCCATATCAAGCTGTTGCAATGGAGCGCAAGGGGCCGATTACTTTCCACAGCGGGGGAATCATTAATCCAAATCAGATGTGTGCTGCAGGTGAAGATGACACTGACAAGGATTGTGATCTCGACAATTGGGTGTGCCCGTGTGTACCGGGTCAAGAGCTTTGCAATTGGTCTGTTGAAGAAATTGTTCAAGTTACTCTTCAAACAGAGTAATTTTCTTTGTTTTTCTCTGTTGCATGTTAAAATCTCGCGCTCTGCCCAAGGCGTGTAGATCCATTTGTAGGGCCTCATAACTACATTTGCAAGTTTTTTTTATCATTAATAAAGGACGTTTTGCATACAAATTTTGTGTTCCTTGCCTTTCTTTTTTATTTTTGCAGAAAAACAATAAAATGGCAATGTTTTATTTTTTATTTTCTTTTCAAAAAGTCTCATTCTAAAATAAAGCATAACCCCAATCATGCAGACTTAATCACCCGGATTTCATTGATAACAATTCTGCTATGGCCAAGTATGACTTTGATAACCCAATCTATCAAGCCGAAGAGGGGGATGAATAAGACTGTGAACTTCCCAAAGAATTGGCTAGATTGTTGAAGCAGGAGGAGAGGGTCATTCAACCTCACCAAGAGACAATTGAGGTTATCAACATTGGTTTCGAGGACGCAAGGAAAGAAATTAAGATTGGAGCCAGTCTGCAGGCCGAGGTAAAGAAAGAGCTGATCAGTATGCTGCGAGAATATGTCGACATCTTTGCTTGGTCATATCAAGCTATGTCGGGGTTAGATACATACATTGTTGTGCACAGGTTGCCGTTGAAAGAGGGTTGTCCTCCTGTCAAACAGAAGCTACGGAGAACTAAACCAGAAATTTCTCTCAAAATCAAAGAGGAGGTACAGAAACAGTTAGATGCTGGATTTTTGGCGGTCACCAATTACCCACCATGGGTTGCAAATATTGTCCCTGTGCCGAAGAAGGATGGTAAGGTAAGAATGTGCGTTGATTACCGGGATCTAAACAGAGCAAGTCCAAAAGATGACTTTCCTTTACCTCACATTGATGTACTGGTTGACAACACCGCTCAGTTCTCGGTATTCTCCTTCATGGATGGCTTCTACGGGTATAATCAAATCAAGATGGCGTCGGAAGACATGGAGAAGACAACGTTCATTACCCCGTGGGGTACCTTCTATTACAAGGTGATGCCTTTTGGGTTGAAGAATGCTGGGGCAACATATCAGCGAACTATGGTAACACTATTCCATGACATGATTCATAAAGAGATCGAGTGTTATGTATATGATATGATTGCCAAGTCTCGAATAGAAGAAGAGCATCTGGTTAATCTGCAGAAACTGTTTGAAAGATTGAGGAAGTTTCGACTAAGGCTAAATCCGAACAAGTGCCATTTCGGAGTGCGATCCGGTAAATTGCTGGGTTTCATCGTAAGCGAAAAAGGGATTGAGGTTGATCCTGCCAAAATAAAAGCAATACAAGAAATGCCTGTACCAAGAACGGAAAAAGAAGTACGTGGTTTCCTGGGTAGATTGAACTGCATTGCACGGTTCATATCTCACCTCACAGCCACTTGTGAACCAATATTTAAGCTGTTAAAAAAAGAACAAGTGGTCAAGTGGAATGACGATTGCCAAAGGGATTTTGAGAAAATAAAAGGATATTTGCGGGAACCTCCAAATCTTATGCCTCCAGTTCCAGGGAGAACATTGATCATGTATTTGACTGTGCTTGAAGGATCCATGGGTTGTGTTCTCGGTCAACATGACGAGACGGGTAAGAAGGAGCACACCATCTACTATTTGAGCAAAAAATTCAATGATTACGAATCACGATACTCAATGCTTGAGAGGACATGTTGTGCACTTGCATGGGCTGCTAAGTGATTGAGGCAATACATGCTCACTCATACAACCTTGCTAATTTCAAAGATGGATCCTGTCAAGTACATATTTGAGAAACCAGCATTGACCGGACGGGTTGCACGTTGGCAGATGGTGCTGACTGAATATGATATCCAGTATACTCCTCAGAAAGCCATCAAAGGGAGTATTTTGTCAGATTATCTTGCACAGTAACCAATTGATGACTATCAGCCGATGAGGTTTGATTT
This sequence comes from Lathyrus tuberosus, assembly GCA_022829125.1. NCBI lineage: Eukaryota > Viridiplantae > Streptophyta > Magnoliopsida > Fabales > Fabaceae > Lathyrus > Lathyrus tuberosus. The sequence goes on from JALAZF010000063.1 coordinate 16,299,416, forward strand.
CCCTGATGAGGACATCATGTTTCTCAAAGCTAAAGATTGCGAGGAACCACTCCCGGAGGAGGGGCCAGACCCTGAATCCAAATGGAGTTTGATGTTTGATGGGGCCGTCAACATGAACGGATGCAGAGTTGGGGCAGTTCTTATCACTCCGAAAGGGTCTCATATACCTTTCACTGCCAGGTTAACTTTTGACGTCACCAACAATGAAGCAGAATATGAAGCTTGCATTATGGGCATTGAAGAAGCCATTGACTTAAGGATCAAGACTCTTGAAATATTTGGGGACTCTGCTCTGGTGATCAATCAGATCAATGGAGATTGGCATACCCATCAACTAAACTTGATTCCTTACAGAGACTATGCGAGGAGGTTGTTGACTTTCTTTACAACAGTGAAATTGTAACATATACCTCGAGATGGGAATCAGATGGCTGACGCTCTGGCAACATTATCTTCCATGATTCAAGTGAATGGGAGGAACTATGTGCCCAAAATTGAGGTGTCTCGTCTTGACAGGCCCGCACATGTGTTTGTTGTTGACGCAGTGTCTGATGACAAGCCGTGGTTTCATGATATCAAATGCTTCTTGAGGAGTCAAGAGTATCCGGATGGAGCATCCAACAACGATAAAAATACTTTGAGGAGGTTAGCTAGTAGTTTCTTCTTGAATGAGGATATGCTGTACAAACGAAACTTTGACATGGTTTTGCTCAGATGCGTGGATAGACACGAAGCAAACATATTGATGCAAGAAGTGCACGAAGGCTCTTTCGGTACCCATGTCGGAGGACATGCAATGGCAAAGAAATTATTAAGGTCAGGGTATTACTGGATGACTATGGATGCAGACTGTTGTTCATATGCCCGCAAGTGCCACAAATGTCAGATTTATGTGGATAAAGTGCATGTACCTCAGAATCCGTTGAATGTTATGGCTTCTCCTTAGCCCTTTGCAATGTGGGGCATTGATATGATCGGAAAGATTGAGCCAACTACTTCCAACGGCCATTGCTTCATCTTGGTCGATATTGATTACTTTACCAAATGGGTGGAAGCAGCGTCTTATGCTAATGTCACCAAGCAGGTGGTAGCCAGATTTCTAAAAAAGGATATCATCTGTCGCTATGGAGTGGCCGAAAGAATCATTACTGATAATGGTTCTAATATCAACAACAATATAATGGAAGAATTATGTCGAGACTTCCAAATTGAGCATCACAATTCTTCACCGTACCGTCCAAAGATGAATGGCGCTGTTGAAGCGACCAACAAGAACATCAAGAAGATTGTGCAAAAGATGGTGGTGACCTACAAAGATTGGCATGAGATGCTACCGTTTGCCTTGCATTGGTACCGAACATCAGTAAGGACATCTATTGGGGCAACACCGTTCTCACTTGTGTATGGTATGGAGGCAGTCCTACTAGTTGAAGTTGAGATTCCCTCTCTAAGGGTTATGATGGATGTCAAACTGGATAAGGCAGAATGGGTTCGCACCCGATTCAATGAGCTGAGCTTAGTTGAGGAAAAGAGACTAGCAACTATTTGCCATGGTTAATTGTATCAAAGAAGGATGAAGCGGGCATTTTATCAGAAAGTGCGACCTCGGGAGTATCAAGTTGGTGAATTGGTACTTAGAAGGATTCATCCTCCAAACACAGATCACAGGGGAATATGGACACCGAACTACGAAGGTCCATATGTGGTTAAGAAGATTTTCTCTGGCGGAGCCTTAATGCTTACAACCATGGATGGTGAAGATTTTCCATCCCCTGTCAACTCAGACGCAGTCAAAAAATACTTCGCATAAATAGACCCGCTGGACGAAAAAAAAAGTCCAGGCAAATAAGGGCATCCCGGTGAACCATAAAAACAGAATAAATAGGTTCGGGCAAAAATTAGGGATAAATAATAAAAAAATTGTACACCCGGTGAGTTGAAAATCCGTAAGGACAACTCAGGCAAGAAAGGGTATCCCGGTGGATTGAAAACCCGAAAAGGGCGGTCCACGCAAAAGAGAGATTAAGCGAAGACTGCGAACTGAGTCATCTGTACTGCCTCATCGTTTCACTCAAGCTAGCAATCTCCAAAGGATAGGAATCAGGCCAATCATCCTCTTCGGAAAGTGAAGATAATTGGAAAGTCTTGAAGACATACTGGTCATAGCAGAATTGAAACTCGGTGAAAATCCGTTGCCACGTTGCCATTAGGATAGTTTCTTTTTCTCAATTTTCGGCGATCACCTCTTTCCAGGGATTGCTTCCTAATGTACTTGCCTATTCTGGGCACTTCAATCAATAAAGTTGGTTATTCAGTCAAAAAGCTTCGTATTTCTTTTCATTTTACTATTTTGTTTGCATAAAGCGTCTGAATTTTTGATAAAAAACATTGCATTGTTGAAAACATTGAGGCTTTATAGTAACATGCGCAGGGAAAACATTTAAAATTGCTTTGAATGTTAATTAACCCCGGACGGTGGATTCAAACCATGCAGTCTCCGGGACATATGTGTGCATTTCTTTTGTTGCAGGTTTACATTCAGAAGCCTAACGTGAAGTCATCTTCAACACAAGGCATTGTTGGGTGCTTTCCCCAACAAGTGATGGTTTAGAGTTAGATTTTTCAATTGCAGAAGTCGTATCTAGCACGGGGCATATGAGCATATCTTTTGCTTGCAGGTAGCAACCTCGTATTAGGCTCAAAAGCAAGATTGAAGCAGTTTCAAAAACACGAGAGCATGGACTGTGTCTTCCAAACGAGTAATCACTTATCCCTATGTAAAATACCGGGGCAATCATTTTCAGGAAAGGGTTCCCTTGTCACTCTTTCGTCACAACTTTTACTGTGGAGTCCATCAATTAGCTGACGGTCGCCCACGATGATTCGATATTGACAGGTTAATTTCCACTGGGTATCATTGTATCTTATTAAGTCGATTCTCCCATTCAATACTTCCAACATCTACAAGCTTTTCTGTGTCGTTAACAGTTGCTGATTCCCCAGTAGTGTCAGAATCGGAGTATTTCCCAGCTGAGTCAGAAGGCTGATTATCCCTCGCAAAGGATCTTGGGTTTGATAGATCCCCAAGCAGAGTTTTAATGACTCTTTTGTCCTCAGCAGAACATCATTCAGAAAGTTCTCATCCCCAGCAGAGTTCCATGGGTAGAATAATCTCTCTCTAAGGCAAAGTCCTTCCAGGGGAAACTTCTTCAACAGGATCATCATACCTCAGCGCATCTGCAAGCCAATTTATTTTTGGCAATTTGTGGCAAGCGTTATCCCTGGAAAAAGGGTTAATCCCTACAGAACAATTGAAGGATCGAGCAATGATCTTTCCCCCCATAGTCTCTTTGCATTTACATTTTGTTTTCATGGCATTTTTCTAAAGCGTAGCATTCCATTGATATGGAGCATTACGACAAAACTCAAACATACGCATTCGAAACATAAGCCAGGTTCAACCATTTACCTGCAAGCCAGAGCGATTCACAGACAAAGCATTATCGTGCAACCCCAGCAAAGCTTACTACAGCACTTGATCGTACAATGTTAACTCAATACCCGTCCGTATCGACCTTAGACATCCGTCTGTGTCTTTTCAACACTCGTCCGTGTTTGAACCCCTTGTCCTCAATACCCGTCCGTATCGGCCTTGGACATCCGTTCGTGTTCTTTCAACACTCGTTCGTGTTCTTTCAACACTCGTCCGTGTTCTTTTGACACTCGTCCATGCCCTTTTGCAATACTTTGTCGTATTGATTGTAAACACTCGTTCGTGTTCCTTTAACACTCGTCTGTGTTCGGTTTAACGTTTCAATCCCCAGTGGAGTCGTCATTTTGTTTTAAATTTTCCTTTTAGCACCCGTCCGTCTTTGAACTTTTTAGCCAATACTCGTCCGTATTGACCTCTGAGATACTCGTCCGTATCTTATTAATCATCGTCCGATACTCGTTCGTATCGTCGACTTGGTCACTCATCGTGTTCCTTTGATGATTGTCCGATACTCATCCATATTGACCTCTGAGATACTCGTCCATATCTTATTAATCATCGTCCGATACTCGTTCGTATCGTCGACTTGGTCACTCGTCGTGTTCCTTTGATGATTGTCCGATACTCGTCCGTATTGACATCTGAGATACTCATCTGTATCTTATTAATCATCGTCCGATACTCGTTCGTATCGTCTACTTGGTCACTCGGCGTGCTTCTTTGATGATTGTTTGATGCTTGTTCATATCGTTGAGCCGAACACTTGTGTGTGTTCCCTTATTAATCATCGTCCGATACTCGTTCGTATCGTCGACTTGGTCATTCATCGTGTTCCTATGATGATAGTTCGTTGCCCATCCGCATCGTTGACTTTTGACACTCGTCCGTGTCCTTTCAGCACTCGTCCGTGTTTTCTTTCCATACTCGTCCATATGGTCCTGGATGATCGTCCGTAGCCCCATTTCGATACACGTCGTATCAATCTATACAGTTATTTGCTGATACGCCCAGAAAGGTTTATATCCCTTTTCTTCTTCATTCAGCGTGCAAATTTTCTGGTTGTTTTGGTATTCAATCACAGTTCACCTTGAATGTATGAATAACTGTTGCTTCCATCCTTCTCAGGTTAACCGATGATTGAATAGGGGCAGCTGTAACACCCCAAAATTTTCCCTAGTATTGCTAACCTCTTTGGCTTATGTTTCATTTCATTTGCATTATCATTCCTGCATTTTGCATTGCCCTTTTTAGCATGGGATAAAGGTATTCTTTCAGCAGCTCACGACGTCATCAGTTCCAGTATGATTTTTAATAGTGTTCAGAGCCAAGCAGATAGCTTTCCAAGTCTTTTTGAGCATTTATTTTGCTCATTAAGTAACTGGATGATCAGAAACTCTGGCAGTCAATTTTTGATCAGTTATTCAGCACCAGACAGTTGTTATCAGCAGTTTAATTCGAGTGCGGAAAAAAACATTTCGCAGCATATTTCAAGTGTATTCCAGTGGTAATATCAAATGGCAAGTTTCAGAGGTCTATCATGGTTCAGAACAGGTGGAACCGGACGAATATCCAAGTTTCCCTCCTTTTGGCGCCAAATTTTGAATTTTTGAATGGAGTAATCGATTACTCAAAGTGAGTGACCAATTACTCTGGGCGAAATTGTAAAAATATGGCAATTTTCAGTACTGCAGAATTTTTGAGCATTTGTGATCATGTGCTTGGCTTGTGCATGTGTGGGAAGGATCTAGAACTGGTCTATTTTCATCATTTTCCATCCAAAAATTCAAATTCTTTCCACTCCAATTCCACATTTTCTTTCCTAATTCTCATTTCATCCCAATTTCCACTCACTTAACCTCACTCCCAACCCAAACTTAACTCCTAACCTAGGGGTTGTTTAAACCAATTCATTCCAAACCTCTCCAACCTAGATCATTTTTCCACTCTCAAATTTCAGAATTCTCTCAATTCTCTCTCTCACTTTTTCACTTTCAATCTCCATTTTCAACCACACTCAAAGCTCTCTTTCAAAGATTAACAAGTTCTTCATTGGAACTTGTTAATTCTTGAGCTAAAGCCTCTCATCATCACTACATTTCAGCTTTTCAATTTGGATTTTCGTTTGGATCTGGTGCTGAATTTTCAGAAGTGCTTTTGGAGTTTTGTTGCTTATTTGCTTGGATCTTCAACTTTTGAGTACAAGAAGCTTGTGGATCTTGGATTTCTCTACTTGAATTCTTCCATTTCTGCTTACAACACTTACCAAAGCAAATCTCAGCTTTGTAGGTTGGTTAATTTCAGATCCATACTCATTTTAGCTTAATTGCAACTTATACAATGTAGATCCATGGATTTTGATGTGTTTTAATTCATTTGGTTGATCTTGATTGTGGATGTTGATGATTGTTGGATCTAATTGATGTTTGATTGCTGTGATTGAACTTAATTTTCGTGCATTATTTGTTTACATGATCATTTGGATGCTTGAATAATTGTTTTGTTGCTGAAAAGTGTTTTTCAAAGTTGAATTTCTGCCTCTGTTTCAGTGGTAATCGATTACTCTAACAGGGTAATCGATTACTCTGCCTTATTTTCACGTTTTTAGCCAATTTTCAACTGAGTAATCAATTACCCTAGGTGAGTAATCGATTACCACTGAAGCAGATTGTGTTTTTCTTGCATTTTCTTGCTTGTTTGAGGTCTCTTGCATGTCTAAAATTTATGGATTGATATGTTGATGATTTGTGGATCATTCTTGAGCTGTTGCACCTCACACTATTGTATGCACTCAATTTTCCGACACGCGATTCTTGAATTTTTATCGTTTATGATCACGTTTGCGATATTGCGTTCCCGATGCGATGAACACATAGCACACACTTCTTGAGCATGTTGATTGTGACTTGTTGATGATGTTGCTGGAATCGTTGTTTGAATATGAACATGATCTTGCTTCACCTTATCATGTGTTGTTTGCATAGATGTTTAGAGTGGATGTTTGCATAATTGTGGAGCATGTTTTGAATGTGATTCTTGTGGCTTCTTCTTGATATTCATGAGTTGATCTTTGAATTGATATACATGTTCACCTTGCTGTCATTTGCTTTCATGCCTTGATTTCACTTTGTTTGATCACTTGAAGTTATGTTGTGCATGAGTTATATGTTGATAAGTGTTTGAGTGTTGTTGAGATACATACTTGATGCTCTTGATGCCACTTTCTAATGTGTGAATTGATTGACCTTTGGCATGACTTGAATTCTGACTTGGATCCACTTTCATCTTACCTTATTCATGTCATCTTTGTGTGAGGTTCAATGATGTTTAACTATGCTTCTTATGCAAGTTTGTTTGCATTCTTTCTTGTTTGCTTTTACTTGCTTACTTGAGCTTTCTTGTGTGATCTTTTGAAGCATGATTAATGTTGTGATTTGAGTATGATGTGTATGATGTGCTTGCTGCCCCGTCTTATTTCTCATCTTATACCTCTCTTTCTTCTTCATCTCTTTCACTCCTTCTCTTCCCTTGAGTCTCAAGACTTGTTTAAGTCTTGGATTCCTTCCCTTAGAGCTACCTAGTCCAACTTAATTTCCGATTAAGCTTGGAGTAGGATTAGCATTAGGTTTCCCTTTGCATGCTAACTTAGGTAGAAGTTCCCCTTTTAACCTCAACTATAGGGCCACCTTTGCATGATAACATTAGGAACAATTTAGTTTCCCCTTAGTGTTTTCCTTGGGTCTTCTCTTCTCATCTCATAACACTTCTAAAACATTTAATAAACACAATGAATATTGCGCTCGAGCCTTAAGTGTAGGAAATGAAGAACGAGGGGTCTCCCCTCCTCTTCTAGAGTGTTTAGCATACGTCCCATTTGGGGGCGACCATGCGATTCACTCGTTCCCGCACGGTAGACTTTAGTTCAATGTAAGTTATGAACTAATTTCAAAACACTTCTGTCTAAAAAATACAAAAACAAATTCAAAACCTTTTTCATCCTTCGAGATCATTAAGTTAAAATCATTTTTAGAAAAGGGCATGTTACTTCCGTCTCGTCGCAAACAGGCATCAACCCTAACTGCCAGACGCGAATCTAACGTTGGTCATAAAAAACACTAACCGACCTCGTTAGGTCGAACTACGACTGCTCTGATTTCCTCTTTCTCGTCCGATTGAGGATACGTAGGGCACAAGACGGTGATGTCTTGGCGAGCAACCTCCCCCTTTTAGTTCGTGTCCGAACTACGTTGACTCTGACTTTCCCATTGCACGAGGGAATACGTAGGCATAGGACGAGCGATGTCCTATCGAGTCACTTCTTTTTCTTTTCTTCTTCGTTTCTTCGTTCTTTTCCGTTCCCGTTTCTTCTCCTTTCCAGTAGCAGCGGAGCTCCAGATGGCGACACCCTTTGATCGAGACAGCAAGCGTGGATCCCATCGAGTACGATGGACGTGAAGGGGTGCGATAACCTTCCCTTCACGTAACCGACTCCCTTACCCTTTCTCTTTGGTTCGCGAGACCTCGTTATTTCCTTTCTCCTGGGTTTGTGCAGCATTACCCTTCCCTTTCTTTGGGATAAAAATTCCTGGCTGGCGACTCTTCTTTCTTCCTTCCGCGCCACTTTCGCGTTTGTACCAGGATGAAAATCCTCAGGAGCGACAGTCTCCCTACCGACCTAAGATGAACGGAGCGGTAGAAGCGGCTGACAAGAACATCAAGAAGATCGTTCAAAAGATGGTTGTAACCTATAAAGACTAGCACGAGATGCTACCCTTTGCTCTTCACGGTTATCGCACATATGTCCGCACTTCAACAGGGGCAACCCTTTTCTCTCTAGTATATGGCATGGAAGCAGTGCTCCCCATAGAAGTAGAGATCCCATCAATCCGGGTATTGATGGGAGCTAAGCTAACAGAAGTTGAATGGTGTCAGAGTCGACACGACGAACTAAATCTGATAGAAGAAAAACAAATAACGACACTATGCCATGGTCAGTTGTATCAACAAAGAATGAAGAAGGCATTTGACAAAAAGGTCTGACCTCGCGTCTTCAGAAAAGGAGATCTCGTGCTCAAGAAGATACAATCATTTCTCCCTGATTCCCGGGGCAAATGGACTCCAAATTATGACGGCCCCTATGTGGTCAAGAAAGTTTTCTCAGGAGGCGCCTTGAGACTCGCAACCATGGACGGAGAGGAATTTACCTACCCCACAAATGTTGACGTAGTCAAGAAATACTTCGCCTAAATTTAAAAAAAAAACGTCTCGGTGGATTGAAAACCCGAAAGGGCGGTCCAGGCCAAAATTAAAGACATGATCAAAAATCATCCCGGTGGATTGGAAATCTCAAAGTACAGTCTAGGCAAAAATTAGAGATTCATGGCAAGTAACTACGTCCAACAAAGGGGCAAATCCCCCAGCAGCAGTAATGCCATCAGTCAGGAAGACTCCAGTCAAGGTCATCTTCGACAGAAGCTCAGGATGTCCCGAATTCAAAGTTGGTAGAAGGATAGCGGTCGTTATGTTTCAATGTAGCCCTTTTCCCTTAAATTACCATTTTCTAACTTTTTAAATACTCCATGGAATCACGCGTTTGGCTGATTTCCATCCTATCAATAAAATTTGAGCCTTAGTGCTTTTGTTTGCAATTCTCATTTGTTTTAGCTTTACAGAATGATGTTTTTAATATGATCAACGATTCTTGATATAAAACAAAAATGAATTTAATTGTCAAACTTTTTCTGCTTTTAAATAAAGATGGAAATTTCTTTTGACTGTTGAACATCGAAAGAACATCGATCGCTTCTCCAGAAGTAATCGAGCTTCAAAGTGAGAATCAAAGAAATCCTTCTAAACCAGTATGCCTGAATGAAGGATCAGCTATGTCAGATGCGAGTATTCCGTCCGAAATCCCCAGCAGAGTTCTTATCTCTTAAGCTCGACCAACGATTTTCCCCACAGGGACTATCTCTCCTAAGCAAGGCAGAATTTCTATTTTGGACCAAATGGTACTTCCTCGTTCCCCTCAGTAGCTGAGTATCCAGTCGTGTTCATCCACTAGTCTGTATGCCGTGTCAGTTTTGTTTAACCCCAAGAGGAGGGAAGACTGCCTTTCACGTCTCCATATTGTTTAACCCCAAGAGGAGGGAAGACTGTATCTAGAATCCTACGGGGATCTAGTTTTGTTTGTATTTAAGAGTGACCAACAGGGCTTTACCTAGTGCTAGACGTAGTTGCCGGGGAAAACTCTAAATAACTATACTAGTATTACACAGTGGATATTTGACAAGTATATAAAAGTTTGTGAAAGAAGACTTACAGTGAAACAGCCCCACAATACAGTTATATACATATGAAAGCGGTAAATGAAAGCGGATAAACACTTACCCGTTGTAGAGCTTCCATGTTGTTTAGTTAGTTGTTCAACAAAGAAAGTTTTGATAACAACATATTCAAAATCAAAGGAGAAAGTGCTTTGAAAAGATTGTTGGGGCATACAGCTCGAGGAGAGGCCCAAGGTCTTATCAGTGATTGCACTGTTGTTTGAATTCGTACAGCGGGACTTATACAATATGTGCGGCCCAAAAGGTTTTTTGTACAAAGGGATGGGTATTACACTCTCTCAAGAGGCCCAAAGAGTTTAAGGAAAAGAAATGGGGCTTATAACACGAGGGTAGGCCCAGACGATTTGTTTTTTAACTGGCAATCGCGCCGAGATTTTTGAAAACGCAGTGGGTCTTATACAATGACTGAGGCCCAAATCATTTTGTTTTCAAAGGGGTTGGGTCTTACACTCTACTAGAGGCCCAAAGCATTTTAAAGAAAGGAAATGAGACTTATAACACGAGGGTAGGCCCAGATGATTTTCATTTTGAAATGGCGATCGCGCCGAGATTTTTGAAAACGCAGTGGGTCTTATACAATGACTGAGGCCCAAATCATTTTGTTTTCAAAGGGGTTGGGTCTTACACTCTACTAGAGGCCCAAAGAGTTTTAAAAAGATTTGTTTTAGGGTAATAAACCCACAAAACCCTAATTTCATCATTTTAAAGTAATTTATTCAAGGAAAATTAATAAAATGACAAAAATACCAAATAAGTGCTAATAAACAACTTATGATTTATGGTTAAGGTTTGGAAAATGAGGGATTAATCACAAGATGAATTAAAACTCATTTCGTTTTGATTTCCAAGATGAATATTCACTTTTAAAATGTTTAAAAACAATTAAAATGACTTTATTCATAAAAATACTAACTATATTAAATAAATAATATAACTTTTATTTTTTTTATGGAATAAAATATTTCAACATTTTTGTGATTTTTTGCAAAAAGAACCAATAAAAAATAATTAAAATTGAGGGAGTTATTAATTTTCCAAACTATTAAAAATAATATGAAAAATAGTAGAAAAGTGGGAAAAAAATAGCAAAAAGAGGGTCTGGGGTGAGGGGGATTCGAACCCCATACCTCTTGTGTACAACATGCGTGCCTTACCACTAGAGGTTAGGGCACAGGCTGCTGGTTCCCTTGGTCTTGGATATGTCTTGACTGAATTAAGTTGGAAATGGCTCAGTCCATGCCACCTTGGTGCATCCATTAAATGCTCCAAACCAAAATTGGAGTCTTGTCCCTCTTTTAGGGATTTCTAGGTTTGGCATGCTACTTTTGGTTCCAAAGACTTGGGAGGCTGATGGATCAGTGTTTGTCCCTCCTTGGTCCCCCTTGAGGTGTTCAGATGGATATACTTGCTTGCACTTTGCAAAATTTGAGCAAATCGAGCAAAACTCTCAAATCTGCCTTGTTATGACAATTTGCAGCAAGGCATATTGGCATGGTCATAACTTCTTGCTCAAATTGAGTTTGGTGAAGTTCTTGGTCATTTTGGAAAGCTCTCATATGATACAACATATGTGTGATCATAGTTTGTCTTGATAACTTTTGGATCCAAGTGAAATATGCCCCTACATTTGGAAAAAAGCAAGATAGATTCTGACTTAGTGAAAATTTCACTAAGTGTTGGAAAAAGTGACATTTCACTTTTTCGGCCATTTTGATCATTCCATAACTCAAAATCTATGATGAATTGGAATGAGGTGTAGTTGAAGCTTTTGTAGAGGGCCATGAGAGCTCAAATCCAGCTTTGAATGGGGAAAAATTGTCTTGTGGTTTAGGAGTTATGATCCTCCAAAGTTGGTACCCTAGCCACTTTGTTCCATAACTTAGAAAATTTCTAAGTTTTTTATGGTTACCCCTTTTACAAGTTATCCCACTTTTCTTGATTTTTCTTGATGAATGATAATTCAAATCACACATTAACATCATTTTAGGGTCAAAGAACCATAATTGTGAAAAATCTCAAAAAGTCAAAGTTGACTTTTATGCACAGTTGACTTTTTGTCAGATGAATTCCAAACTGTGCGATCCTCTGTGAAATCAAGTCCTTGACCTAAATCAAACTTAATGGACATGTTCCATGGGTGTTATAGGGTATATTGAATCATGTCCCAAGGTTTGGGAGCATGCCTGGGTCAAAAGTCAAAGGCACAGTTGACTTTTTCCACGAAACCCTAACTGTGGTTCTGATGAATTTGAAACTTGTTGATCAAGCTTCCTGGATCAATCCATTATTGCAAATGGATCAATGTAGTTTATTAGAGATACTCAAATCATGTCTTGAGGTCTTGGCTCATGTTTTGGCCAAAAGTCAACTTAGGGGTGAATTAGGTCAAGAAACCCTAATTCCTGATTTTTGATGAATGCATCCCCTGAGGCTAAATTGACTTGATGATTGGGTTCATGATGTCCCTTGGAGCATCTTAAGTTGTGCTTCGAAGCATTGACTCATGCCCAGAGGAAAAATTCCATCTGGAGGCCCTGGTCGACCAAACCCTAATTTGGTGACACTGGCGATCTTGAGGCTTGATCCACTTAGAATGCTGCAACCTTTTGCTTGATTCTTGATGTGGGAGTCCTCTTGATCCATTGTGGATGTTTGAGAGGTTTTACAAGTTGAAGATCATGTCATTTCTTGATTGATCCTTTGTCTAAGTGTTCTGAGAAGGCTTGAAACCCTAAGTCTTGATTGTGGTGAATGCTCAACAATCCTTGAAGAGATTGATGAGGCATGAAGGTACATCCATATTGTGTTTATGATTTGCACAATGATGGGAAATATTGGGGGTCAAAATTTGGGGTATGACAGCGCCATAATTCAAATTTTTAAATATTTGAATTTTGGTTATTTTGTTTAATTGATTCAAAAATTAATTTCTCTCTGAGTTTTAATGTTTTTGGATTGATTCTTTTTTTAAAAATTCTTAAAATTGTTGAAATATTTTATTCTTCAAAAATTTCACAAAAATATTATTTATTTGATATATTTAATATTTTCATAAAGAATTTATTTTTTATTTGTTTTTAACATTTTAAAAATATTTCTTTTCTTGATTTTTCAAACTCAATTGATTTTTAAATCATTCTAGGGATAGAACATGATTTTTCAAACATTTAAACTAGATCATAACTTGTTATACACATATTTGTTAATTTTGATCATTTTTATTTGAATTTTTATTCAAATAAAAATACATTTTTAACCAAATTAGGGTTTGATCATTCACACCCTCACAAATCTTTTTCAAGAACACTTTGGGCCTCTAATAGAGTGTAAGACCCATCCCTTGTAAATAAAAACCTTTTTTGGGCCTCAGTCATTGTATAAGTCCCAGTACGTTAAAAAATCTTGGCGTTATTGCCGTTTTCAAAACAAAATCATCTGGGCCTTCCCTTGTGTTGTAAGTCCCATTTTTCTTCCTTTTCAAACATTTTTGGGCCTCTAATAGAGTGTAAGACCCAACCCCCTTTTTTGTACATAAATAATTTCGGCCTCAGTCATTGTATAAGTCCTAGTACAGTTTTCAAAACAACGGTGCGATCACTGTTATTTCTTGGCCTCTCCTTGAGTTGTAAGCCCCATATCTTGTATAAAAATAAACTTTGGGCATCTAATAGAGTGTAAGACCCAACCTCTTTTCTAAATACAATAAATCTGGGCCTCAGTCATTGTATAAGTCCCGATACAATTTTCAGAACAACGGTGTGATCACTGTTATTTCTGGGCCTCTCCTTGAGTATAGGCCCCAATCTTCTTTTCAAAACAACTTTCCCTTTTGATTTAGATTCAAATTCATAGTTGTTATCAAAACTTTCTTTAATTTCTTGAATAACTAACCATACAGCTGTAGTACTGGAAGCTTGCTCACCTGTAAGTTCTATCAGCTTTCTTTTACATACTTGTATATATTTCATCTGTATATATATATATTATCTTGCTTAGAATTTTCCCCAGCAACTAGGTCTAGGATTATATCAAACCAGTGGTCACTCTTTCAACACAGTCAAAACTAGTTCCCCATAGGAAATTCCAGATACAGTCTTGCCTCCTCTTGGGCTTATACAATATGGAACAGAGAAAGGCATTATTCCCAGTGAAACTTTTCTCAAGACTGTCACTACTAGAAATGTGTCTAAGAAATTCATTTCCCCCAGAGAGGATTAATTCCCGGTGAAACCTCTCTTGAATTTCTTCAAACCCTAGAACTGTTCACTAAAGAAAGGGTTATTCCCGGTGAAACCTTTCTTGAACTTTTCTTAGGTTTGGACCCACAGGCTTCCTAAAAGCATCCCCAACCTCCTCTTGGGCTTTGTACAAGGACCCTCAGGCTTCTTAAAAGTTCTCATGCCTCCTCTTGGGCTTAGTACAAGGACCCAAAGACCTCCTACAGGTATAGGACAGAACTTAGTCATCCTTTGATAGTTCAATCCTCCAGAGAGTCAGAATCTCAAAACATCAAACCAATTTAGGGTTGATTCTCTTCCCCTAAAACACCAGCGTCCTCTTGGGCATCATACAAAGATAAACCTTTTTCATACCAGTAGACTTAGACAGTCTCACCTCCTTTTGGATCTCAAAGAAACCCACAAGTTTCCTAAAAAACACAGGATAAACCCTGATCATTTTCATCAATTTTCAACAGAGTTAAGACCCCCATAGGTTTCAAAACTCAATCTTTAAACTCTCACTTTAAAATTTCCCCAGCTAGGGTCAAATCACTATCAATAAACCTCAATCAGAACCTCAAGGCTTCTGATGTTTCAACTATTCTGTAATCCTCAGCAAGAGTTGATTCCCCACTTTGGACCTGTCTCTGGATCTCAAAAATCCTCAACAGAAGTTAGCCTCCTCTTAGGCTTTATATAATAAATTCCCCAATCAGCCTCCTCTTAGGCTTTGTATAAGACACCTATAAAAATTCTCCAGCTGAGTCAGTTAAACCCTTTTAGCCTCAATCTTGGGCTTTGTATAAGACACATATAAAATCTCCCCAGTGGAGTCAATTCTTTTTTAGCCTCAATTTTGGGCTTTGTACAAGATAAATAAAACACTCTCTTGTTGAGTCAGTATTTTTTCCAGCCTCAATCTTGGGCTTTGTACAAGACAAATATAAAACTCCCTAGTAGAGTCAACTTTTTTAGCTTCAACCTTGGGCTTTGATCAAGGCACACCAAAATCAACATCCTCTCAGAGGAAATCAAAAATCTCTCTGTAGGAAGACATTTCTCTATACATCACACATCAAAACAAACAATCAAAACAAACCCTAATCCCAGATAACTGCTATAAGTGGCACACTTGTTGATTCAAAAATCCAAGTTATAGTCCATCTCTTATCCTAGTAAATCCCTTTTCTTTCATCTAATTGTTGTAAGTAGCAAGCCTCTGAATTATTTACATCCAAGCCAATGTCCCTCTCTTAGCATAAAAGATTCCTAAGGAAAAATGGCATTGCTTAACACTGAGTTAAAGTTTTCTCCTTCGGGACAAATCCTCATAAAAGAAATTATGGCATTGCTGGACTCCACATATCCCAGTTAAAGTAATTCTCCTTTATAATAAGTTACCCAACAACTGTGATAAACAAATAAGATATCTTCCTTTAGAGATGACAAATTCTCTCTCAGTCAAAATCTTTTAGCTTCAATCTTGGGCTTCGAACAAGACACAAATAACCTCTAGCTTCAATCTTGGGCTTTGAACAAGACACCAAACATCTTTTTCCTCCCATAGAATAGGAGGAACTACGATTGCTCTGATTTCCCTATTTTCTTTAACGGGAATATATAGGCATAAGATTGTGAAATCTTAGCGAGCACACTAATCAAAAACCTTAGGTCCAGTACCCTATCAAAAACATCAGAAAACCCGAAAACAACAAAAACTCTCTCTCTCAACATTCCCAAAGGAGAAACTTTCCCAACCCATGACAGATAAACACCAGTAAGTAGATAACAGTAGAATTTGTTAAACAATCTATGGATAACCATATATAGGATGGGTAATTGACAACTCCCCATTGTATAACCTGACCCCGGACCCCCCAATCTCTTAAGCATTTGTTAAAGAAAACATGTGCGTGCAAGGTTAGTTTTAGATAGCTTCGCTTTCCTTTCCAGCTTCATAGGATAAATAAGAAATCAGAAAGTAGCGCCCAATTCCAACCAAATGGCGATAAGGTGGTCGCGTCACCGACTGAAATCGCACGCTACAGAAAAATGGCGACTCTGCTGGGGAGCCAAACCATGATTAGAATTCGTAAGAGGTTTAGGTTATTTAGCATATTATATACCATATATTTATATATTTACTGCTATTCCTACTTGATATACGTGTTTATTTTTCTGTCAATGGGAATGCGATTGATACACATGTGGAAAGTTTGAGAGAACATTAAGATAAAAGGTGGCATTAACGGGAGAGCTTATAAGGAGTGAATCCCAAACAAGCGACCCTGGTATCCCACCAAATCAGGCGAGGGCACGTGTGGATACTAAATGTTGAACGACCGATCGTCATGAAAGTAAATTTTTCCCAGTGCGGTACCCGTGACCCTGAGGATTTAGTAGACATTAACCATATGACCATTTGGTAGTGCAGTGACTATCGGGAATAGTTGATACGCGATACTACACTCAAATGAGATTCATCATAGGATGCTACAGCTCGCTCAGGTGAACAAGCTTGTTGTTGATATCCCTATGAGGGGTCAATGATTTTGGGAACCTTAGAACCCGTTTTACAGGTACAAAAATTGACCAAAATAGTACAACCTTTAGGGATGGGTAGAGCCATGACTCCATGCTCGTGACGTTGAACCTTTGAACCCACGTTTTTTCAATGTTTTTGTGTGCTGCATTCATGTATTCATCTAAAAAACTCTTAAACAAAAAAAAATTCTTCCTTTTTTTCAAAATAAACTAAAACAATAATTGCAAATATCAGAGAGATTGTGTTATGGATTTCGGTAGAAGAAAGACGCACAAATACACCTTCAAGGCTCCAAAACTAGAGGATTTAAGGAGGGTGGCAAGGATGATTACTACCCCTGATGCTTTCAGAGCTAAGCATGGAGGAATGTTGTCTCTGTTAAGGGTCCACGTAGTTGAAGGAATCCTGTCTACACTAATTCAGTTCTACGATCCGGTTTATCACCGTTTCACATTTCTGGATTACCAACTAGCACCAACACTGGAGGAGTACTCTCATTTGATTGATTTACCTATCACTGATCGAGCTCCATTTTCTGGACTGGAAGAAATTCCAAAGGAACAAACCATTACAAGAGCGATCTCTTTGGACGAGTTAGAAGTTAGGACTCACATGACCTCTAAAGGAGGAATCCAAGGTTTACCAGCTAAGTTTTTGACAGAGAAAGCTCTATACTTTTCCAGTATAGGAAACATAACTACTTTTGAAGATATCTTTGTCCTACTCACATATGGGTTATTCCTCTTTCCTAACATTGACAACTTCGTTGATACCAGCGCTGTTAAGATATTTCTGATTGGAAACCCCGTACCAACCCTGCTCCCAGATGTTTATCATTCTGTACACTTAAGGAATTTATACAGTGGAGGAATGATCACAAGTTATGTACCCTTATTCTATAAATGGTTCATTTCCCATTTACCCAAGTATGCTGCTTTTTGGGATCACAAGACTACTCTACGTTGGTCACAGAAGATTATGTCCCTTACCAACTCTGACATAGATTGGTGTAATAGGATTTACGAAGGGATAGAGATCATCGACAGATGTGAAAATTTCACTAACACACCCCTCATTAGAACTAAAGGAGGAATCAACTATCATCCAATTTTAGTTCGCCGTCAACTCGGATACCCGATGAAGAATATCCCGCATAATGTTTATCTGGAAGGTCTTTTCTTCAAGGAAGGGGAAAATGACAGGGCACTAAAGAAAGAAATAGTGCATGCCTGGCAACATATTCACAAGAAAGGAAGAGAGTCTCTAGGAAGACCAAACTATACCTCCATGGAACCTTATCTCCACTGGGTGCAAACTAGAGCCCTCAAGCTGAGGATACCTTACCCTCGCCAAGAAGTTTTTCCGTTAAGGGAATTTGTCCTTTATTTCATGTCTGATACGGAAAAAATCCAGGTAGCTCTCAACAAAGTTCAACGTGAGAAGAGCTCTTGGAAAAATAAGTACCAAATTTTCAACGTGGAGTATACCAAGATTCATGAACTGATAAAGGAGAAGGATGCTATGATTAAGATATTAGAGCAGCATGCTGTAGAAATTCAGGAAGACAGAAGAAATTTGCTCGCTCCTTTCACTTGGCAAAGGACTGACAACCCGACAACGGATGAAGAGCCCCGGTCAAAGAAAAGGAATATACTGGAACCAACATCTGACCTCTCTTTAGAGAAAACTTAGGATCCATAAGCTTAGCCATTTTCCTACAGGACTTTGTAAATTACTATACTTTTCCTTGTAACATACTGCAATCTTTCAAATTTAATAAAAGGAGTCTCCGCCCCCACTGTATGATATTTGCAATCTAATTATTGAAGTTCTTTTTGATTAAAACAAAAACTAAAAAGAATATGTCATTGCATATCATTCATCATTCTCACATAACGCGTTCTTCTTATCTTTGAGTCTCACGTATGTATCACGATTCTAGAGTCAAACTGTCTCACTCATACAATTCTAGGGCCAATCGACAAAAGAAAATAGACGATCTCGAGGAAGAGAGCAGAGAGCTGAGAGAAGAAAACGACGCTCTAAAGAAAGGTTTGGAAAAACTTCACAACGACATGTAATCCCTGGTAGCAGCTCAAAGGCAACAACAAAGGATTGTGATCTCAGAGATCACATCTACGCCCATAATGGAAACGCATGAGAATCATCCTCGGTATAACATGCCTAAAGGTCGCCCCCGGGGCATGCCTCTCAACTTTGCCCCTGAAGGATATATCCCGCCGGTCACTGAAGACCAAGAAACTGTAGCAGGAACCACTGGACCTGAAGGTTACAAACTTCGGGAAAGTGAAGACACAAGGTTTATAATGGCAACTCCTGAAGGTTACAGACTTCAGGACACTGAAGCGCCAAGAATCACCGCTACAATGTCTATACCACAACCAGTGGTACACACTGTCCCGGAAGGACAGATTCCACAAGCAATTTTCGGTGGAAACGAAGAAGTGTACGAAAGAATGAATGAGTTCCAGGAACAATTCCTGGAGATGCAGAAGGAACTGCATGCCATTTGCAGTCAAGACTTATTCAGAAAGGATGCCGCAGACCTCTGTCTGGTCCCTAATGTAAAGATCCCGCACAATTCAAGGTGCCTGACTTTGAAAAATACAAAGGCAACTCTTTCCCTCAAAGTCATTTGGTGATGTACGCTCGAAAAATGTCAACTCAGACAGAAAATAAACAGCTACTGATCAATTACTTCCAAGAAAGTTTAACAGGTGTCGCACTCAAATGGTACATGGGTTTAAACTGGACCAAGATCAGTACTTTCAGAGATCTTAAGGCAGCCTTCATTCAGCAGTATAAGTACAATTTGGACATGGCATCAGATAGAGATCAACTCAGAGCAATGTTACAGAAGGACAAAGAAACTTTCAAAGAATATGCTCAGAGATGGCGTGAAATTGCCGCCCAGATCCGTCCCCCTCTTGAGGAAAAAGAGATGACCAAGCTCTTTTTGAAAACCTTAAGCTCATTCTATTACGAGCGAATGGTTGCAAGTGCGCCCAGTGACTTCACTGAGATGGTGAACATGGGAGTACACCTTGAAGAAGCAGTCCGAGAAGGACGATTGGTCAAAGATGCAGAACCATCTAGCAGTACTAAGAGATATAGTAGTGCTTTCCAAAAGAAAAAAGAGCAAGATATTAGTAATATCTCTCTTGGAAAACAAAGGCGAAGGTATCAACCAGTAACGGTGATAACTCCCGCTATTAACCCAACGCCGGCTCCGACTTATCAACCTCAGGTTTCTCAGAGCCAACCAAATCAACAACAGTATCAACAAAGGACACAACAACCTCTTCAGAAGGCTCGTCCACAGTATAACAATAACAATCGTACGACACGACCATCAGGGTTTGACCCTATATTGATGTTGTACGCAGAGTTATTTCCACTTCTACTAGCCAAGGGGCACATCCAAACCAGAACTCCTCTTACAATACCGAAAAATCCACCTTTTTGGTTCAAAGCGGATCAAACTTGCCCTTACCATCCAATAATATCCTGCTCTCATAATTTTTCTTGCCATTGTGTTTCCATTGGCATGAGTGCCAAAGGATCCTTCGTGAATCTCTTTCATTAACATGTTTGCTTCGTGTTTGTCTACGCATATGAGCAAAACCATGTCGAAGTTTCTTTTATAGAGTGTATCATTATTCAGGAAGAAGTTGTCAGTCAGTCTTCTGAGAGTCTTCCTTTCTTTTCTTGATGCCCCAGGCGGGTATTCTTGTCTTTGAAGGAAGCATTTGATATCATGATACCATGGTTTGTCATCGATGACTGCTTCAACTGTAAGTATGTAAGCGGGCCTATCGAGGCGTATTATGTCAATCTTGGGTACGTTGTTCCATCGACTCACACTAATCATGGAGGACAGAGTAGCCAATGCATCAGCCATGTGGTTTTCTTCACGAGGAATGTAATGAAACTCAATCTTGTTGAAGAAGGGCAACAACCTTCTTGCGTAATCTTTGTAAGGAATCAATCCTGGTTGATATGTGTTTCACTCCCCTTTGATCTGATTTATAACCAGGGTTGAGTCTCTATACACATCTAAGTTCTTTATCCTTAAGTCAATAGCTTCTTCGAGACCCATGATGTATGCTTATATTCAGCCTCATTCTTTGTACATTTGAATGCCAATCAGGAGGTGAAAGGGATATGGGTACCCTAAAGTGTTATAATGATTGCGCCAATTCCATTTCCATAAGTGTTGACAGCTCCGTCGAATATTAGTCCCCATTGGGAACCTGGCTCTGGCCCTTCGCTTGGTAGCAGTCATCGTAATCTTTCATATTTAGTTACATGACATCTTCATCCGAGAAGTCAAATTTGACTGATTCCTGATCGTCAATCAGTTGATGAGAAAAATGAGCGGCTAAAATACTTCCTTTGACGGCTTTCTGAGCATGGTACTCGATGTCGTATTCTGATAACAACATTTGCCAACAGGAAATCCTTCCTGTTAAAGCAAGATTTTCAAAGACGTACTTGATCGGATCCAATTCGGAGATTAACCAAGTAGTGTGACAAATCATGTACTAGCGAAGACGTTTAGCTGCCCAAGCTAGAACGCAACAAGTTTTCTCGAGCATAGTGTATCGAGTTTCACAGTCTGTGAATTTCTTGCTTAAGTAATAAATGAAGGATTCTTTTTTTTCGTCTCGTCTTGTTGGCCAAGCACACAACCCTTGGAGTCTTCCAAGACTGTTAAGTAGATGATCAGTGGTCTTCCTTCCACTAGAGGAGAGAGGATCGGTGGATTCAGCAGATATTATTTAATGCTCTCGAAAGCCTTTTGGCAGTCTTCTATCCATATACAGCTTTAACTCTTTCTGAGTAGTTTGAAGATCGACGCGCATGTCACGGTCATGAGGGATATGAATCTTGAGATGTAATTGAGACGTCCCAAAAATCCTCTTACTTGTTTTTCAGTCTTTGGTGAAGGCATTTCTTGAATGGCCTTAACTTTGTCGGGATTAACCTCAATTCCCTTTTGGCTGACGATAAATCCTAAAAGTTTTCCTGAACGAACACCGAATGTGCATTTATTGGGATTCAAGCGGAGTTTATATTTTCTCAGGCGCTCGAATAGTTTTGACAAATTCTCCACATGTTCTTCTTCTGTATTAGATTTGGCAATCATGTCATCGACATATACTTCAATCTCTTCTGGCGCCATTCTGATTATAGCCCGAGAATCCATCCATGAAGGAGAAGACTTTGAATTTTGATGTGCTGACAACTAGCATGTCAATGTGTGGTAGGGGAAAATCATCCTTTGGACTTGCTTTGTTTAAATCCCTGTAGTTTACACATATTCAGATGTTTCCGTCTTTCTTGGGAACCGGCACTATGTTGGCCAGCCATTGAGGATATTCTGAGATGGCGAGGAAACCTGCGTCGATCTGCTTCTGCACTTCTTCCTTAATCTTAATGGCCATATCTGGATGAGTCCTTCTCAATTTTTGTTTGATTGGCGGACATTCTATTTTCAGTGGTAAGTGATGTTCCACGATGCTGGTATCCAACCCTGGCATGTCCTGTTAGGACCAAGCAAATACATCGGGAAACTCTTTGATAAGTTTTATCAAGCCCTCTTTAACAGTTGGACTGAGCAGTGCTCCAATCTTAACTTCTTCCTTTCTTCTTCTGAACCTAAATTGATCGTTTCCAACATCTCTTTGTAAGGCTCAATGTGAAGGTGCGAGAAAAACACAAGAAAGAGGGGTTTGAATTGTGTATTCACTCTTTTAACAACTTTTCGCTTCTTATCGTTAAAGTACTTAGGATAACATCAGAGTTCGTTGAGAGACTATGAATAGTGAAGTTACATTCAGACTTGATATGCTTGAAGCATGAGAACCAACAAGAGTCTGAACATAAACTACATTTCTCATAACTTGTAGTGCGGAAGCTTATTAGAGTTAAGCTTCAAGGTTCTGACTTGCTTATGTAGGGTTCTGATACTCAATATAGAAAGATAAACAAAGACATTAAGCAAAAGAGTAAAGAACACACGATATATCCTAGTTCACCACAAAGGCTAATCGAGTCCACCCTCCTCAGGTGATTTCGCCTTGAACACAAGGTCTTAATCCACTATAATCAATCTCGATTATAGATGCACGGGCAACAGCCGGTGACTAACCACTTGCACAGCCGCACTGTGACTAACATGCAATGAACCATTCAGGGATTCAACTTAAAGAATATAACGAACATTGACCTGCAGGTTCCAATCTCGCAAGATCCACTGCTAGGCTGTCACAGCTAGACGTTCAGGGATTCATCGCAATGAATACAATGCTACTGACCCTATTTCAGGCTTTTCCCACAATGACATCTCGTCATTGTCTTCTCGAGTCTCCGGTCACACTGACCACTCAAGGAATCCTAATTCACCAAGAATTAGTTTTACAAGAGATTACAATAATGCTTCTTAACAAGCAGATTACTCCTAAGTTTAAGTACAAAGAACACACAAGTGTTCGAGCAAGATATGAGCAGCAACTCCTTGCTATTCTAAGAAACTACAAAGATGTATAATGATTTGACGGTTGTTGACATCTTGTAGATCTTCTTCTTCTTCGCCTTCTTGGGTGAGCAAGCTTTGAGCAACAACTCCTTGCTTAAGATCTTCAATGTAGCGCTGACGTGAAGGTGGTTGATGACTTGATTGATTTTCAATGTTGTCTTCTTCATCAACAGCTTCTGTACCAATTGATTGTTGTTGTGTTGATTTATGATCTTTAAGCTTCAACAACAATGGCCATGTGTAAATGGTGATAGCTTTGAATGTTTAAGCGTTACAACGAGAACTCATCGTTGTTGCTATCTTCACACAATGACTTGATCAATTCACCTTTGATGGAATGAATCGATACCTTCAGAAGTGAATGCTCTTTCCTTTAAATAGCCTAGTAGAAATATAGTCGTTTGAAATATTGTTGGCTATTGGAAAAGAGACGTTGTGTAATAATTAGCTATACTGACACATCTCCTTTTTGTTGTGGGAGAAGTGATGGGATATATCTTTCTTAGGCGCTGTGTACAGTTACTCACAATGGTAACATTTGACTTCCAAGCTTCATAGGCTTTTGATGGTAAATTGATGAAGCATGAGTAGAGTCTTCTTAACAGGATATCTGATACGTCAAGTCTTCAGTCATTTGAAGAAGTCCATTAGGAATCAGTCTTCAGAACTTCAGCACTTGTCTTTAAGAACATTATCCTTTACTTCTTCAAGTCTTTCGAAACTTCAGAACTTGTCCATTAGGAATCCGTCTTCAGAGTCTTCTGCACTTGACTTTTGGAACCGTAAACTTTAGAACACATAAGTCTTCAGAGTCTTTCTGCACTTGGTTTTCAGAGCCTTCCGCCTTCAGAACTTCAAGTCATGAGAGTCTTCAGCACTTCGGTTCTCTTCTTCAGAAGCTTCGCCTCGACCACTTTCAGAGAGCATCCATAAGAGCATTGCAACAGCAATATCGGCATCCTTGGATCTGACTAATCACAATCAGATACAGAAGCATTCTTGCTTCTTGCGACTTGTGTCACACATAGTAACTTCGCATATTATCAATTACGCACATCTGGCTGGTGCTTGTTGGATCTGATATCTTTTATTAATATGATCTGCACACAACACACGTTAGAACATAAAATGGTTCTTTCACAAATACGTATTATTATCATCAAAACATAGATTGACTTGTAGAGACAACTCTTGCTCTCACAATCTCCCCCTTTTTGATGATGACAAAACCAAGTATTTTGATTGAACATTTTATACAAGGTTATCACCAAAACAAACATATTCAGAGTCTAGAACAACAGCTCCCCCTGAATGTGTTATCCTCAAAGTTTTATCTGGGATCATCTAGAATCTTATATGATCCAAAGATATATAGAATAACAACTTGAGTTGCCAGAACAAAGAATAGAAAAGGACTACTTCTCTATATTGTCTTTAAGGAGACAAAAGTCTTCAGCATCTGGACTAGTTCATCAGAACTTCCATCTTCAGATCTTCAGAACTCAGTTCCTTTGTAGTCGTATCAGAGCTTGTAATCTTCAGAGTCTTCTGAAGCATTTCTACTTTTCAACAGATTCATTTAAGCACAAACAGATCAGTTCTTATCTGATAACATAGCCCCGCTATTCATCAGAGACAGACACTGTCTTTTAAGAAACTCCCCCTGAGTTTCAGACTTTGTGAAGATTTTGGATTTTGCAGCTGAATCTTCAGGGTAGTCTCCCCCTAATTTCTATAAGCCAGATATTGGGATCTTCAGAATCGTAATTCAGGAATATGAGTTCTTAATCACCAATATGGATCATGACTTTTTCAGAGTTTGACTTTTAAACACAAGTCTTCATCTCAGAACCTTGTTACTATAACAACTCAGTGGTTCATCAAAGCTTGATTTTTGATCAGATACCAATTGAAGGTTAATTTTTGTGATCAATCAACACTTGATTCTGAAACTATCACACATGTTTTAATCTTAGTCTGATACTGAATTATACCAGAGTATGTTGTGTCTGATTCCAACTGAAGGAATTCTTTTCATACCACTTGAAGGGTATTTTTTTAGTGTGTTGAGATTGATACCAATGAAGGTATTGAAAACATTTTACAGCTTAGCTCTGATTGATATTACTGCAGACTGAGTCTGATATCAATCTTTGTGTATACTAAGTCTGATTACCATTTGTTGACTTAGTCTGATACCAAATCATTTCTTCTTAATTGAGTTCTTGGTAGACATCAGAACTACTTCTTCTTGGATCTTCAATCTGGATCTTCAGACAGTTCTTTGACTTCTGATTTGCACGGTTCTTCTGAATTAGCATCTTGAGATGTAGACTTTGTCTTGACTGCTTTCAGAGTTTTCTTCTTCTGATTCTTCATTCTGAATCTCATATTCTTAGACAGCTTACAGCTTCTGAACCAAGTGAGACAGAGATCAAGATAAACTTTGACTTTCAGACAGTTCTCAACTTCTAAACAGTACTGGGTAGATCTGATTCTGAACACATGTTCATGAAGTGTACAACTTCTATCATAAGAACTTCTAACAGAGTTCTTCTTTCTTGACCTGTTCTTAGAATGCTTAGAATGCCTAGTGAACCTGTTCAGAGTTCCTCGGTTAAACATCAAACAACAAACGTTAGTAGTAACGCATTTTATATGACTGATTTAAGTTGCATTCTTTTCTTTTCTTTAAGTTTTCTGTCTTTCTTTCTAATCAATATTCATATATTCATCAATCAAAATCATATTCTTTCTCCCCCTTTTTGACATCATCAAAAAGTTATAGAGCATCTGAGCATTTAAGCATATGTAGAATCAAGGGATAGTGAACATAAATAAACTCAAGGGATGTTATCATTTAAGCATTAATCATAAGCATTAAACATCGTTAGAGATTAGTCATAGCATTTTCTAGATGGAATTTTAACGCAGAACCACAAAATGATTTTAAAATATAAGGCATAGGTTAAGCTTAATCCTAAAAGGTCAAGGTAATCAAAACATAAACCTAATGACGATGGGTTCCTAAGGATTAGACTAGAAGGAGCCTAATGATGATGAGGAAGGTGATAGTAAGCTTTTAGAATCATCAGTTCATGAGGTGTGCAGATTTCCTTCTGCTTGAGTAATTGCCAGCCTCTTGATCTTCACAATTTCCTTTGAGATCCATTCATGGAACTCAGTCCAGATATTTCTTATTTCCATGGGGTTCACACAGGAACTGGAAGCATCCACTTAGTTTTGGATCTTTGTGATGGCATAATCCTTAAAGTCTTGTATCATTTTGCATTGTAATAACAAGCAAGCATTTTAATCATTTCAAGTAGTGTGAACATTTTGGATATGATTAAGGTTTTCATGCAGTTCTTAGAGTAGAATCTTATGGTAAAGGATTTTTGTATTTTTTTGAGACTCCAAAAAGATATTTCATTTAATAATCTTAAAAAATACATAGAGCAAGAAATAGCATAGTAGGGTAGAAAACTTATAACTTAATTCTATTTCTTCTTAGGAACTTCCAGATAGATCTGTAAGATCTATGGGTGAGCACTCAGTGGTTGCTCCTAAGTGGTTTAGCCTGGTAATCACATCTTGAATTTCTAGGATTCAAGATATGACTCTTCCATACGGAATGTTGAGAGATGGTTTGTCTTTAGACAGAAGAATTTGTTCTTTCAAGTGATTGAACATAGTTAGTGGAAGGTTTATTTTCCTTCTGTAGATCAGAAAGAAGATGAATAACCTATCTGAATGGGTTAGCACTTGTTCTCCTACTTTTCTAGGTCGAAGGTTTGTTCCATTATTCTATGCCAGACTTTAGCTGATGGTTTGAGTGTGGAGACACAGTTGGAGGCACCATTTCCATTGTGAACTTGGCAAATGAGATCATTGAAGATGGGTCTTTCCTTGTAATCTTCAAGGGTGTCACTGCTTTCGTTACACTTGATTGCTTGAGCAATGATGAATGGATTAATCAACACATGGATTCCGGAGATGGTTGATTGAATGATGTGTTGGTTATGCATATTTGAAAACATATTAGCATTTACCCAGAACTCTTTAACACAATCTGTGTAAATGATACCTGGTAGCATGTCAAGGTAACCTTCCCAATTCTGACATTGTAATTCAGAAGATGTTTTTATAAAGCCGAGTTCTTTGAGAGAACTGCGGTGTATAGAGAATTCATTCAGGAATCTTACCTCATAGATTTCATACTTAGTAGGTGTTGGATGAGAGGTGGACATTCTAGAGGGTAAACTAGAGAGAGGCACTGACTGAGATGGTTTAGAATGATGAATAGAGGAGTGAACAAGGTACCTTAAATAGACAACGAATAGAGAGAGTCAAAATAAATGCTAGTGACTCCAACCGTTAGGTTCATCATTTCCTAGACATTTTAAGCTAGATATAACTAGGTTAAGGGACTACTACTGGCACTGAGTTCAACAGTTTATCATTCTTGGAAAGACCAAGAGATCATGCATAGAATTCTCTAATTAATTCTTGACATGGGTCAATGATTCGCAATAAGTGCATATTTAAGAGTATTATCACTATCTAGTAGTGAAAACATATTTTCTTCTTTCAAGAATTTTGTCTTATATGTCTAATAAGTGCACATATATAGGTGTAGGCATAAAGATTTAAAAGTAACACATACTTCATTAATTTAATTTGCAATTAAACAGAATGAGCATGTGATCTTATTACACACTAATAACTTAGCCTAATTATGACGGATAATCTTCTAATTTTATGAGAACCATCTGCTGCCGAAGGTTTCACAAAAATTCCTATTCAGAGCAGTGTCTGATCCACACCGAATTCTGCAAATCGCTTGCACAATTCCAGCTCTGAAGAGTACTTCTGAAAGGACTCTTCCATAAGGAATGAATGATTGGTTCATGGTTCTTGACGTAACGATTGACTCTTTAAGATGGTCAAAGATTACTTGGGAAAGGTCTAAAGGAATTGGCTTAAGAAGGCACATGATGAGGAGCTTATCATCATGATGCAGAAAGTCCTTGTTTGTATTGCGAGATTTAATGTTTGTCAAGATGAACTTAAACCAACCTCTAGCAATAGGCAAAAAAATTTCAGGTTTCGTAGGTTCAAAGGCAGATCCTTTATCAAACATATAGTGCATTTCAGCATCGGAGGTGCATCGAATGGATGCATGGTTGGGAGTGACACCTCCTAGTGGACAGTCAATGGCATCAGAGATTTTTGTGGCATTGATGGTGACTGGGAGACCATAAATGTCAGAGGAGATGGTTAGACCATTACTGCTAACAGAGGCATTGATCCAAAAGGATTTTAAAAGGTTAGGATAAATTGAGCCTCTTAACATATGGATGTATCCATTCCAATTTTGAAAGTGAATACCAAGATGAAAATCATGATCAGTATCCATTGGATTTGGTCGTTTTTCATTGATGACTTCAAGGAGATCAACATTGCCATAAAAGGTTCTTGGAGTCATTTTAGATTGCGTTTAGGGTGAAAGGAAGGTTGGGAATAGGAGATAGTGGAGAATACTTTTTGGAATGACTTTAAATAGATGGATGGAAGAGTTTGAACTGAATGGGTTAATAACTAAGAATGACTTAAGAAGACTGGAAATCTTAAGGGTAGTCTAAAAGATGAAGACAGATAAGCAGTATGTTGTTCTAGGGAAGATCGAAGAGATATACATGCACTTTATTCTTAGCAAAAGTTAGGTGGATGTAGTAACTGCATTAAGAAGTCATTAATTCTAAGAGAATACTAAAAGACACGCTTTCTAATTTCAAGGTTTTTATTTATTAGTCATTAACCAGCGCATAGCCCAGAATGCATACACAAAGGACTTTTCACTATTTTCAATATTAAAAGAGAATCTCGACTTGTCAGAACAAGACCATGCCTGGTTTAAATGCTATTGCCTAGGTAATGAGCTATTTTGGTCATGGTAGCACGTTTCCCTATTTCATAGCTGAGCAGATATCACTCAATATGCGTATATCAAGGAAATTTGGATGGCTGAGATTTTCTTAAGTAGAAATTTGGACAGATTAAAAAAATCCAAAGAGTGTCGTTCAATTTAATTGAACATCATGGTTTCTTAGACTAACTAGGTTAGGTGGAGTGACTATAAGAGAGAGAGAGAGAGAGAGAGAGTTAGGTCTGGAATAGGAGTACTGGTTGGAGTGTACTTATGAGTTATAGGATGTGGTCAAGCAGAGTGAATCATATGATGAGGAGAATCTTACAGATGTGACTGTTTTACTTTAACTATTTCAGAAAGCATAGGCAGACACATACAGAAAAGGACAAAAGATGTTCTTAAAAATATTTCTAATTACTTCTCACGAAACTTAACACAGCATAACCAAAAAGCTTGATAAAGTGATTCTAGTTGCTATCATGAAAAATAAGTCATAAATGAAGGAATGATGATATCTGAGATCTTTACAGACTTATCTGAATGCATTCCATTTTGAATTTGATCTTTCTTTCTAAGGAATTTCTAAGTGAACTACTGTGGGTTCTTGGATTCTTCTGGTTTCTGATTAAGGAGGTTCTGAGAAACTTGTCAGATAGAATCTGATCAATTACAAATGGTTCAATTGAGATAGAATCTTAATTTATCAGAACATAGTTATATTGACTTAGTCAAAACTCTAAGTGTTCATTCTTGATCAAGTACTTGATGAATTTGTGAAAATCTTTTTCTTGAATATTCTTTCTGTTTCCTGCATATCTTCCAAGAAAACAATATTCAGTTCTTCATGAATATTTTTAATCTCTAGATCACCCAAGATTTAGATGTTGAATTATTTCTAAGAGTTTGGCTTCTTCAGATTTTCTGAATTCTGCATACTTCATTCTGAAGTTCAGCTTCATAGAACAACAATCTTTCTTCTTTACATGAAGAAGTTCTGAATGAGTTTTTATACGAGAAAGTCAAGGGTGGACC
This sequence comes from Lathyrus tuberosus, assembly GCA_022829125.1. NCBI lineage: Eukaryota > Viridiplantae > Streptophyta > Magnoliopsida > Fabales > Fabaceae > Lathyrus > Lathyrus tuberosus. The sequence continues at coordinate 16,329,541 of JALAZF010000063.1, forward strand.
TAATCTGTTTCTTGAAAACATCTCAAAAACTCATAAAGAATTGATCTTCAGTAAACAAGACTTCTTGTTTTCTGATGATTCAACTTTGAGCGAATACGTGGTTCATCCACACGTATCTTCCAAGATAAGCATTCAGCAGATACTACTTCTTATCTGATGAATCTATCTTATCAGCTGATTCTTCAATCTTCATTAAAACTTAAGTGAGGAAGATTTAGTTGTTTGACAACTGTAAAACTTCCAGAATCAGTTATTTGCTCAAGTACTTAGATTAATTACAATTTTGTACACAATCATCTTCTGAACTGTTACAGAAATTGTAAGTGGATTTCAATCTCACCCAGAGTATTTCTACGCACCGCATCTGGATTTTTTTCTGACACTATTAAGTGTTTGATATCCATCAATAACAGAGATGGAGCTCTAATACCAATTGAAGGTGCGAGAAAGACACAAGAAAGGGGGGTTTGAATTGTGTATTCACTCTTTTAACAACTTTTCGCTTCTTGTCGTTAAAGCACTTAGGATAACATCAGAGTTCATTGAGAGACTCTGACTAGCAAAGTTACATTCAGACTTCCTATGCTTGAAGCATGAGAACCAACAAGAGTCTGAACATAAACTACATTTCTCAGAACTTGCAGTGCGGAAGCTTGTTAGAGTTAAGCTGTAAGGTTCTGACTTGCTTATGTAGGGTTCTGAAACTCAATATAGAAAGATAAATAAAGACATTAAGCAAAAGAGTAAAGAACACACGATATATCCTGGTTCACAATAAAGGCTAATCCAGTCCACCCTCCTCAGGTGATTTCGCCTTGAACACAAGGTCTTAATCCACTATAATCAATCTCGATTACAGATGCATGGGCAACAGCCGGTGACTAACCACTTGCACAACCGCACTGTGACTAACATGCAATGAACCATTTAGGGATTCAACTTAATGAATATAATGAACATTGACCTGCATGTTCCAATCTCACAAGATCTACTGCTAGGCTTTCACATCTAGACGTTCAGGGATTCATCGCAATGAATATAACGCTACTGACCCTATTTCAGGCTTTTCCCACAATGTCATCTTGCCATTGTCTTCTTGAGTCTCCGGTCACACTAACCACTCAAGGAATCCTAATTCACCAAGAATTACTTATTACAATAATACTTCTTAACAAGCAGATTACTCTTAAGTTTAAGTACAAAGAACACACAAGTGTTCGAGCAAGATATGAGCAGCAGCTCCTTGCTATTCTAAGAAACTACAAAGATGTATAATGATTTGACGGTTGTTGACATCTTGTAGATCTTCTTCTTCTTTGTCTTCTTGGGTGAGCAAGCTTTGAGCAACAACTCCTTGCTTAAGATCTTCAATGTAGCGCTGACGAGAGAGTGGTTGATGACTTGACTGATTTTCAATGTTGTCTTCTTCATCAACAGCTTCTGTACCAATTGATTGTTGTTGTGTTGATTTATGATCTTTAAGCTTCAACAACAATGACCATGTGTAAATGGTGATAACTTTGAATGTTTAAGCATTCCAATGAGAACTCATCGTTGTTGCTATCTTCACACAATGACTTGATCAATTCACCTTTGATGGAATGAATCGATACCTTTATAAGCGAATGCTCTTTCCTTTAAATAGGCCAGTAGAAATATAGCCATTTAAAATATTGTTGGCTATTGGAAAAGAGACGTGGTGTAATAATTAGTTGTACTGACACATCTCCTTTTAGCTGTGGGAGAAGTGATGGGATATATCTTTCTTGGGCACTGTGTACAATTGCTCACAACGATAACATTTGACTTCCAAACTTCAGAGGCTTCTGATGGTAAATTGATGAAGCATGAGTAGAGCCTTCTTAACAGGATATCTGATACGTCAAGTCTTCAGTCATTTGAAGAAGTCTATTAGGAATCAGTCTTCAAAACTTCAGCACTTGTCTTTAAGAACATTATCCTTTACTTCTTCAAGTCTTCCGAAACTTCAGAACTTGTCCATTACGAATCCGTCTTCAGAGTCTTCTGGACTTGACTTTTGGAATCATAAACTTCAGAACACATAAGTCTTCAGAGTCTTTCTGTACTTGGTCTTCAGAGCCTTCCGCCTTCAGAACTTCAAGTCATGAGAGTCTTCAGCACTTCGGTTCTCTTCTTCAGAAGCTTCGCAATCTTCAGAATCTCGACCACTTTCAGAAAGCATCCACAAGAGCATTGCAACAGCAATATCGGCATCCTTGGATCTGACTGATCACGATCAGATACATAAGCATTCTTGCTTCTTGCGACTTGTGTCACACATAGTAACTTCGCATATTATCAATTACGCACATCTGGCTGGTGCTTGTTGGATATGATATCTTCTATTAATATGATCTGCACACAACACACGTTAGAACATAAAATGGTTCTTTCACAATTACGTATTGTTATCATTGAAAACATAGATTGACTTGTACAGACAACTCTTGCTCTCACACAATGGACCTCTCCTCTTGTCTGAGTAGTCGGGAGATCTCTTCTAGAATTTCTTTATTCTCTTCTTCTCCAGCTTCAAATACCGGGAATTCAAAGATGGGAGAAGGCATTGGATCATATGTTTCAATGGGGTTTAAAACAAGTAATCTGTACGACGTGATGATTCTTTTTTTAGAAAAGACAGGGAGAATGCAAAAGTGTGTGCAGTGTATATTTTTTTAAAACGCTTGTTTTTATTTTGTATGTTTTTTAGGATTACCATTTTCTGGAAAAAAAACGAAAAGTGAAAATAGCAATAAATGCAGGAATTCAGAATGACATTATTTATTCATGATTTTTCGATTCTTGAAACACAACCCTATAAAAAAAACTTTGTCGCTTTGGGCGAAGCGAAGAGGGACATTTACAGAAAAGTAAAACCCTATAAAACATCCATTTCACTCGGGAAAGGTGAAAAGTTAAAACAAAGATGAGGCAATTACTTTGATTTATGAACGACATTCGGGACATCGACCGCGACCCAATGGCGACGGACTCCTCTGTGGATCACAAAGTATGGTATCTTTCTTCCAGGTTTATCTTCAGAAATAACACTGATTTCGGGAAGAGTGGGATTATTGGAGTCTTCTTCCCAGGCAGAGTTATCATAGGAGGACTCCTCTGTTATATCTTTGACAGTACTTTCATCCTCAAGAGGATCTCCCCATCCAGTTAGCTGGATGTCCTCATATCTAATGCGATAGTTTCGGGAGCAGTGTATTTGACTAGAAAGTCGTACTTGCCACTTGGCTGCCCCAAGGTATCCCAGGTTTCTGTGGGAATAAATGGGTCATCTTCTTCAATGACGTTGACCTCAGGAAATGCATAGTTAATAAATTCTTGTCCTGCGATCTTTGCAAATTCATCAACATGGTGTTGGGTATTTTCAGAATGTTCTGGGTAAGGATTCCATGATTCAGGGAGAACAGGGGTATTCTTTTCAAGATCATTCAGCAGATAGGCATTATCCGGCTGACTCTTTTTCCCCGAGTCTTCCATGTAAGGCTTCCAGATAGGCAAATCATCTAGGGGATCATAAGAATCATAGTCAAAGTTGCCTTTCATCAGAGTGTCTTCCTCTAATGAGTTGGGTGGAGCACAACATCCTTTGGGATCACAATCTCTGTAGATCATTCTGACATCTGATCTTGGTATATATCTGGGACTTTGCTTTGGAGAGAAGAATGGCATGTACATTTCTCTCTGAGATATATAACCTTCATCGTTGAGATAAGATTTCCACTCTTCATCTATATTAGAAGAGTTGTTCTCTTAGATGTTGTGGACTTCTTGTGATATTGGGTGGAGGAAGCCTCCATTGTGGAAGAAATCCTGAATAGGACGAAAGCTTTCATCCTTCTTTGTAGTCTGGGTTCATGTTGTAGGAAAACCAAGACCTTTTCTTATCTTGTTATCAGCAGGAATTATAATCTGTCCCCATCCTTTTATGTTACCATTCCTCATTATTTTGAGAGCGTCTTTGTATGAGGAAATTGACGTTTCTCTTTCTTCGTGATTCTCATTGCTCACCAAGAGTGCTTCAAATTGAGTCCCAACAACCTCCTCTGGTTTTAAATAGGAGAATGATGATAGGTTTCTCACGATTAAAGCTTTATCTCCACATACTGTGACCAACTTGTCATTCTTGACAAACTTCAGCTTCTGGTGAAGTGTCAAAGTGATTGCCCCGGCTTCGTGTATCCAAGGTCTTCCTAATAAATAACTGTATGCTGCTCAGATGTCCATGACCCGGAAAGTGACTTGGAAAGTGTGGGGACCAATGGTTATGGGAAGATTGACTTCGCTGATAACTGTTTTCTTGGATCCGTCAAAGGCTTTGACGATGATCTCACTGCCTCTCATGGGAGTACCTTGAAAATATTGTCGTACCAAAGTTGACCTTGGCATGACGTTCAAGGATGAACTTGTGTCTACCAGTACGCTGGCTAAAGCATCGTCCTAGCAACTAACTGTGATACTGAGTGCCATGTTATGGTTCTTGCCTTCCTCTGGAAGTTCTTCATCACTGAATCCCAAATTGTTGCTGGAAGTGATGTTGGAGATAATGCTATCGAACTGACATATTGTTACATCTTGTTCTACAAAGGCTTCTTCTAGAACCTTCTGCAGAGCTTCTCTGTGAGCTTGTGAACTGAGCAGGAGAGATAACACAGAGATCCGAGAAGGAGTTTACAACAATTAATCCATAATGTTGTACTCGCTTTTTTGGATGACCTTTAGCATTTCATCGTTATTCTTTAGAGGTTCCGTGTTGCTGGATTGACCAATTTGTTGGTTAAGAACTTCAGCTTGAGGTTCCTTCTCTTTTACAGGTTCTCCAACTCCTCTATTGAAGATTCGACCGCTCAGGGTAACTCGACTGATATCAGTGATGTTCACAATGGATGGCAGTGGAATTTCTTTTCCATCTTCTATGGTAGTCGCATCGTACTTGTACGAAATAGCCTTTTCTGACTTGTATGGTATTGGGGTTGGGCACGTAGATAACCACAGGGGTTTTTTGGGCCTTTTGACTGTCGTAGGCAACCTCAATCGATTCTAGGTTGGGAACGTTTCTACTGATAAGAGGGATCTTTGACTCATTGAGCAGAGGAATTATGGTGCAAACATCCTTGGTAATTCCATGATTGACAGGTTTTCTTTTATTAGAAACTGCGACAATGCATTTGTCTAGTAGTCCTTGGTCCTTGTTTTGAATAGGGAGGCAACCTTATACCATGTTGATTGATTGAGAATTCAAGCATGGTTGAGTTCCCTTTTGGTCTAACTGATGCTGGAGAGCTGCTCACACGAGGTAGCATCCTTGGTTATTTTCTGAACATATTATAGAGTGTTCATAATTATGAGGTGGTACCCGACCGTGCCCACTTTGTATGCAGTGCATCCTTACCAGATCTGTTTCTAGTAAGCGGATATCACAGCTTTGGTGTCTATCAGGATTTCCATTAGTTATGCTAACTTGTTGCGTGTCTTTATCCTGGTAAATTGGAAGCCATCAGTGGTCCAACAGATGTTGAAGAGTTCTTTGTACAAGTGCACAACCTCGATCATTTCTGGAGCATTCTTTGCAGTCTTGATAATCATGCGGGACAGGAAACCAAGTCTGACCTGCTTCGTATGTAATTCCACTAGACTAGTATTCATTAAGCGAATGTCAAAGATTTGAACCATGTTAACCTGATGAGCATTCATTTCATGGTAGTCTTGGATCCATCTGAGATCCATTTGACGCTGGAGGGCCTCTTGTACAAAAGAGCATCCCTGATTGTCTTTTGAGCAAATCGGACAGGCGTTGTAATCGTGATGTGGTAAACTATAATACTGACTTTGACTCGAATACATTTCCACTAAGTTGACGTTCATTGTGTGGATGTCATGATTTTGAACAATGTTTGGATGTGCATGGGCCATGTTTACTTCACGAAACTTGTGATCCTGAATCCAGCCTAGATCCATTTGCTCTTGAAGAGTTGTTTGTACTATGGCACATCCTTGATTGTTCTGGGAACAGATATCACACTAATGATAGTTGTGAGAGGACACATAGTCGTACCCGCTCTGTCTGCAATGCATTTTTACCAAGTTTGTTCCCAATAGGCATACATCACGAATTTGATAACTGCTGCCAGGTTCTCCTTCTATCAAATTCACTGTAGTATTCTCATGTTGCGGTAATGGGTTTGTTTGAACATTCGGATTAGTATTTTTGAAAGATAAAACCCCGTTTCTGACGAGCTTCTGTACATCAGATTCAACACTGAGGTAATTCTCAATGTTATGTCCTGATCCTCCTTGATGGTAAGGGCAAGTTTGATCTACTTTGAACCAAAAAGGTGGATTTTTTGGTACTGTAAGAGGAGTTCTGGTTTGAACGTGCCCCTTGGCCAGCAGAAGTGGAAATAATTATGCATATAACATTGGTATAGGGTCAAACCCTGGTGATCGTGTAGTACGATTGCTATTATTGTACTATGGGCGAGCCTGCTGAAGAGGCTGTTGCTGCCTTTGCTGATATTGTTGTTGATTTGGTTGGCTCTGAGAAACCTGAGATTGATATGTCGAAGCGGGTGCTGGGTCGATAGCGAGAGTTAGTGCTGCTACCTGCCAAGGTAGATACCTTCGTCTTTGCTTACCCAGAGAGATATTACTGATATCCTGGTCTTTCTTCTTTTGGAAAGCACTACCGTATCTTTTAGTATTGTTGGATGCCTTTGCATCTTTGACCATTCGTCCTTCTCGGACTGCTTCCTCAAGGCGTACCCACATGTTCACCATTTCAGTGAAGTCACCAGGTTCACTGGAAACCATCCGGTCATAATAAAATGAGCTTAATGTTTTCAGGAAGATCTTTGTCATTTCTTTCTCCTCAAGAGGAGGACATATATGGGCGGCAATTTCACGCCATCTCTGAGCGTACTCCTTGAAGGTTTCTTTATCTTTTTGGGACATTGCTTTGAGCTGGTCCCTATCTGGTGCCATGTCCAAGTTGTATTTATACTACTGAACGAAGGCTGCCCTGAGATCTCTAAAAGTACTGATCTTGGTGCAGTTTAAACCCATGTACCATTTGAGTGCGGCACCGGTTAAACTGTCTTGGAAGTAATAGATTAGTAGCTGTTGATTTTTTGTCTGGGTAGACATTTTCTGAGCATACATTACCAAATGAATTTGAGGGCAAGCGTTGCCTTTGTACTTTTCAAAGTCAGGCACCTTGAATTTGTGTGGTATCTTTACATTAGGGGTCAAACAGAGGTCAGCGGCGTCCTTGCCAAACAAGTCTTGTCCACGAATGGCATGCAGTTCCTTCTGCATTTCCAAGAACTGTTCCTAGAATTCATTCATCCTTTCATATACTTCTTCATTTCTACGAGAAGTGGCCTGGAGAATCTGTTCCTCTGGGATAATGTGTACCACCGGTTGTAGTATAGACATTACGGAGGTAACTCTAGGTGCTTCAGTGATCTGAAGTTTGTAACCTTCAAGTAGAGGAGTCTCCATTGTAACCCTTGAATCTTCATTTACCTGAAGTTTGTAACCTTCAGGTCTGGATGTTCCTGCTATAGCTTCTGGGTCTTCAGTGACTGGAGGTATATATCCTTCAGGTATAAAATTGAAAGGCATGCCCCAGGGAAAACCTTTAGACATGTTATACTGAGGATGACTGCCAGGTGTCTCAAATGCTGGGGTTGACATAATATCTGAGATCGCGGTCCTTTATGTTTGTTGATCCCGAGTTGCTACCAGGGATTCCACGATGTTGTGGAGTTTCTCCAAACTCTCCTTCAGAGTGTTGATTTCTTCTCTTAGCTCTCCGGTCTCTTCTTCGAGATCGTCCATTTTCTTTTGTCGATTGGCCCGAGTGTTGTATGAATGAGACAGTTTGACTCTAGAGTGCGACATATGTGTGAGACTCAATGACAAAGATGTGTTATTTGAGAATGATGAATGATATGCAAAGAATGAAAATGGTCTTTTTTTAGTTTTTATTTTCAAAAGAACTTTTAACAATTATATTGCAAATATCATACAACAGGGGAAACCCTTTTATTGAACTTGAAAGATTGCAGTATTTTATAGGGAAAAGTATGTAATTTTACAAAGTGCGAGAATGAAAATTAAGCATATGGATCCTGAGTTTTCTCTGAGGAAAGGTCAGATGTTGGTTCCTAAATTTTTCTTTTCTTTGATCGAGTCTCTCCAACTATTGTTGGGTCGATGATCCCTTGCCAAGTGAAAGGAGAGAGCAAATTTCTTCGTTCCTCCTGACTTTCTATAGCATGTTGCTCTAATATCTCAATCAGAGCATCCTTTTCCTTCAGTAGTTCTTGGATCTTTGTTCACTCCAAATTAATAATCTGGTACTTGTTCTTCCATGAGTTTTTCTCACGTTGGACTTTGTTGAGAGCGATCTGGAGTTTTTTCGCATCAGACATGAAATAAAGGACAGATTCCTTCAAGGGAAAAACTTCTTAACCAGGGTAAGGAATCTTCAGTTTGATAGCTCTAGTTTGTACCTAGTGGAGGTAAGGCTCTGCAGAGATGCAATTTGGCCTTTCTAGGGACTCTCTCCCCTTCTTGTGAACATGCCACCAGGCATAGACTATTTCTTTCTTTAGTGTCCTGTCATTTTCTCCTTCCTTGAAGAAAAGACCTTCCATTAGAGTCGCCAGCAGAGTCGCCATTTTTCTGTAGCGTCGATTTTAAACAAGGAACACGGTGGTACCATTTAATTTCATTTATTTTAAGTGTGGAGTGAGATATTTCGTATGAACACAGAAACCCTAGTTTTTGCAAAACTATAGTGAAATCTTATACACGAAAGATAACATGCAATTGATTGAGGGTTATCACTCTATGAACTACCAGAAACATGTTGATAACTTGAAAATAAATTTATGATGCATGGAGTATAGAGTTTGATAGCTTCATACTTACTTGTGCAAGAGGAATTCAAATTTTGGTGTAGAGGTGTTACAGATATTGTGTGATGATCTAAACAACTTCAATGGACTTTATGTAGTGTGTTGAGAAGCTTGAAATGCATTGAAAACACCTGGATCTTGTTATGGCACCCCAACTGCAATTTGGTCCAAGTTGGATTTTGAGGTTGTTGATCCTGGTGCTACAGATGATGGAGAAGTGTTTGGACAGCTTCTATATGATATATGTGTGGTGTTAGGATCATTGGCTGTGGTGGAATGGCTCTCTATTGAAAAATTCGTAGGTTACTTGCTAAAGAAGCATTTTCTGGTTTTGAAGAGTGAATTGGAAGAAAACATGAGTGGAGATGTTTTGGTGTGTGTTAATCAGTCACAAATTACCTCTATTTATAGTAGAGGAAGTTTGTTTTGCAAGGAATAGTGAATGAAGGTTGATCACTATGTGTAGCTATGTAGCCATTGACTTGGATGTTTCAAAGTGCCAAGTCTCCTCTAGCTTGACTCAATTCAATTTTTGCAGGTTTGAACACTCAGAGCATTGGACTGAATGTTGACTGGTTTGGATTGATATGGCTTGGTTCATGACACCTCAATGCATTGCATTAATGTAACATTGCCAAAATTGAATTTCAAAGTTCATGTCATGATGGATTTGCACATGCTTAAGTGGAATTCTTTCCTCTTTGATCAAGTAAAAAATGAGTCATCAAGAATTTTGTGTTTTTGGAAGATGACAAAGTTGGCAAAGTGACAAAATTTGAAGGAGAAAATTGTGTGGCACAAGTCATGCACCAATGCTGTCTTGAAAAACCAGAATTTTATGTCATGTTGCAAGGCTTGTAACTTCTTGCTCAAATTGAATTAGGATGAGTTTTTGTACTTTTTGGAAAGCCCATCATATATCATACTTCAACTTTGATGTTTAACTTTGGTCTTGATTCATCTTGGATCATGATGGAAAATGCCTCCAAAGTTGGACAAAACATGAGACAGATTCTGCCTCAAATTTTTCTAAGTGTTTAGAAAATGTCCATTTCTTAATTTTTGTGATTTTGATTAATTCATAACTCAAAATCCATGAATATTTGGAATATGGTGTAGTTGACAATCTTGTAGTATGTAATGAGAGCTTTCATTTGAGCTTTGGATGGAAGAAAAAGGTTGCTTGGATCACAAGTTATGGTCTTGCAAAGTTGGATAAAAATCACTTTTTTTCATAACTTAGTGAAATTTCAAGTTTCTCAAGGTTGCCCTTTTTGACTTGTAGAAGTCATGTTTACCAAAAAATCTCAAAAGTCAAACTTGGTTTTGGGCACAGTTGACTTTTTATCAAATGAATTTCAAACTTTGTGATCCTTTATGAAATCAAGTTCTTGGGCAACTCAAACCTAATGGATGGATTCTATAGGTGTTTTAGAGTGTCTTGAATCATTTCCCAAGGTTTGAGACCATGTATTGGTCAAAAGTCAAAGGTATGGTTGACTTTTTCTCAGAAACCCTAGTTTGTGGTCCAGATGAATTTGAATCTTTATATTGCTCATGAACCAAGTTATTTGTGACAATTAAACTTGTAAGAGGATCAATATAAGATATTTGAGGTCTTCAAAACATTTCTTGAGGTCTTGGCTCATGTCTTGCTCCAAAAGTCAACTTAGGAGTGAATTAGGTCAAGAAACCCTAATTCCTAATTTTTTATGAATGCATCCCCTGAGGTTATTTTGAGCTTATGATTGGATCCATGAGGTCCCTTTGAGCTTATTGGATCATGTTTTGAAGTAATGGCTCGTGCCTAGATGAAAATGTCTCTCTGGAGGCCTTAGTCGATCAAAACCCTAATTTGGTGACACTGGTGATCTTAAGGCTTGATCAGCTTGAAATGTTGCATTCTTGGGCTTAATTCTTGATATGGGAGACCTCTTGATCTTTTATGGATGTTTTAGAGGCTTGAAAAGTTGAAGATCATGTCAATTCTTGATTGATCTTTTGCCTGAGTGCTCTGAGAGGGCTCAAAACCCTTACTTCTTGATTGAGGTGAATGCTCAACAATCTTTGAAAGGATTGATGAGGTATGAAGGTACATCCATATTGTGGTTATGATTTGCACAATGATGGGAAATATTGTGGTCAAAATTTAGGGTATGACAGTCCCCTACCCAAAATAATCAGAATGAGTGTAGGAATTCTCCACTCTCATTCCTTCTCTAGCGCTAAAGTATAGTGCGGAGATAAAAACCGACAGAGTAACAGCTTAAACTTGTACAGTGCTCCAGTGCATCATGCAGAACTCCAACTCAGCAGGGGATAAAGAGAACAAGGCTCTAAAGAATCCTAAAGAGAGAAAGGAGGGAGATTGACTAATCGAAACGAGGTTTCGATCAATCTATCAAGGGAAATGATCAAGCCAACAAATCCTTCAAATGGATCGGAAGATTGTCAAAGAAAACCTGCAGAATGATGGTTATAGAAAATTAAATTTGCTCAATAAAGAACAAACTTGATGTGATCAAGAATGAAATTGCAAAGCAATACCAAATGTTAATTATCATGCATCGCTAATCATGTTAACATGTGAACAAAAATGCACAAGAATCAACATGCTCATACAATGTCAAGAATGCACATAATTCGACGAATCAATAAATCATGCATCAAAAGTTTGCATACATGCTTCAAACAGAGGCTAAACAGCTCATAAAACATCCATCAATATCAAGCATATGAAGCCATGGAAGTTAAATGAGGAAAGAATATTAAACAAGCTTGAAAAGGCACAAAAATGGCATTCTGGTTCAGTGTTAATCAGTTAACCATTTGCTATGCAAAAATGGTTAATCGATTAACCCTTAAAAAATAGCAGAAAATTGCTGAAACAGGGGTGTTAATCGATTAACCATTTTGCACTACGAAATGGTTAATTGATTAACCCTGGGATAGTAGCAGAAAAATCAGTTTTTAAAAGCACTTCCAATGATTAATCACTTATCCAAACATCCACATGTTATGGCATGCATTTGTGCACAAAAATTACATCACGTAGGGGCAATTAATCATTAATTGAAAGCATCAAAAATGAAGATCAAATATCAAACCATCACATGATTAATCAACACCGAAAAGCTATCGAAACTACATCGTAAATGGGCGAAAGTGATCGAAAATAGTAAATCAAGCGAGAATTACCAACCTACAAGGCGGAGAATTGCCTTGGTGATTGTTGTGAGTAAAATATAGTGAGAACAAGCCAAGAAAACCAGAGGATTCCGAGCTTGAGATCGAATCGTGGCGAAACCGATCAAAACGCAATAAAAGCTCTGAAATCGAATTTGCACCAAAATGATTGAATCGATCACTTGAATTGAAGTACGAGTTGCTGTAATTGCAGAGATCCAAGAAGAAATGCAATGTGATGGAGGTTTAAGCTCAAGAGAAAAGCAATTTCAATGTGAAATTTGCTACTCTTCAATGGTGGAAAATTGAGCTCTGGTGTGGTTTTGGGAAGAAGATGAAGATGAATGTGAAGAAGTTGCAGAAAATTCAGAGAGAATTGAGAGAAATGAGAGAGTGAAGAGTGAAGAATTTGTGAAAATTATTGAAGGTCCTTTGTGAAATGGTGGAGGTTTGTTTATATAGAGGCTAGGTTTGGAGTAAGCTAGGTTTAGAGTGTGCTTTGGAGCTTGCTTTGGAGCTAGCTTTAGAGTTAGTTACACTTAACTCACTGAGTCGAAAGTTGACTCAGTTAGTTATTTGTTAACTCAGTGGAGCAATCCCAATGCAAGTCGAAATCAAATGGTCCTCATGCTTGGCGATGAAGTTACATGGTAGTCTTGATTCAAAGTGATGTATTGGAATAAATGCCTTGAAGTGTCTTGAAAGGTCTTGAAATGTCTAGAATATTCCACATGATGCTAGAACCAAGTAGACTCCAAAGAAGTAGAGGAAAAGTTGTTGTCATGAAAATGCAGCAAAATCTGCCAAAATACAAGGGTTAATCAATTAACCATTTTGCACTAGCAAATGGTTAATCGATTAACACAGCCAAAACTTGTCCAATTTGCTTAAAAAAATATGTTATGGCCATGGTTCCAATTTTCGCCCTCTTGCTTTGATGAATAGGCATGGAAACCTTGATTTTTTTGTTGTGTTGATGATGTGATGACCTTGTGAGGATGAAATTAATCGAGCTTAGAAAAACCTGAGCATTCCTGTAACAAAAACACAGAGAAAGGGTACTAGTGTGTATGCCAGCGATGCGAATGCGCATGCTTATGCCGAAAGAAAAAAGGGGAGGTCAAATTTTGGGTTACGACGCCTGGACAGTGGTTGCTTACGACATATGACAGGACAAAGGTATATGTTCCAAACCCTGAATCTAAAAGAGGAAGGAATAGTGGGTTTTGGAGGAGGCCGGAAGGGAAAGATCATTGGTACAGGTACCATTGGTAACTCTCAAACTCTCATTAATAAAGTTTGGTTGGTAGATGGCTTAAAGCATAATCTACTAAACATAAGTTAATTGTGTGATAGTGGTTATGAAGTAATGTTTAATAAAAATTTCGGCTCTATTGTTAATACTGACAAAAACATTGTATTCAAAAGGAAAAGAAAGGGAAATTTTTATAAAATCAATCTTTCTGAGTTGGTTGATCAGAAGGTCATTTGCATAATGACAATGAGTGATGAGAAATGGATTTGGCATAAAAGGTTAGGTCATGCTAACTGGAGATTAATCTCTAAACTTAGCAAGCAAAAACTTGTTAAAGGGATGCCAGATCTTGACTATCACTCAGATGCTCTCTATAGAGCGTGTCAAGTTGGAAAGATTGTTAAAACCTCTTTTAAAACTAAAAAGATTGTCTCTACCTCTAGACCCTTAGAATTGCTTCACATTGATTTGTTTGGTCCTATTGGGACTGCTTCAATCAATGGGAAGAAATATGGTTTAGTCATTATTGATGATTTTAGCATATGGACTTAGGTAAAATTTCTTCGATCTAAAGATGAAACATATAAAGTGTTTAGCATCTTCTGTATTCAAGTACAATCTGAAATGGAAGTGAAAATCTTAAAAGTTAGAAGCGATCATGGTGGAGAATTTGAGAATGAGCCATTTCAATCTTTTTGTGAAAGATATGGAATTATCCATGAGTTCTCTTCTCCTAGAACTCCACAGAAAAATGGGGTTGTAAAGAGAAAAAAAACATATCTTTACAAGAAAAGGCAAGAACCATGATACATGAAAACAAACTTCCAAAGTACTTATGGGCAGAAGCTGTTAACACTGCTTGTTATATTCAAAACAGAATCTATATTAGGCCAATTCTGAATAAAACAGTGTATGAATTATTTAAAGGTAGAAGACCTAGCATATCTTATTTTCATCAATTTGGAAGTACTTGTTACATTTTGAATAATAAGATCCACCTAAAGAAATTTGATGCTAAAGCTCAAAAGGGTGTCTTTTTGGGATACTCTGAATGCTCAAAAGCATACGGAGTGTACAAATCAGAAACCATAATGGTTGAAGACTCTATGCACGTTAAATTTGATGACAAAATACCTGACTATGATAAGTCAGAGTCTCTGGTTCAAGATTATAATCTTGCAGGTACTCAGAATTTTGATGAATAGCTTGTGGTATGTATTCCTAAGGAAAAGAGTATAGACGATGATATATCAGAATCTATTACTATAACTGAAGAGATACCAAAAGCTACAAAAACTGAAGTCACTCCTACTGGTCCTGCTGCTATTGATTCAGAAATTGCTCAAAATGGTTCTGAAACCTCTGTTCCACCTAAGAGACCATTTAAATATAAAGCATTTCATCTAGAAGGGTAAATAATTGGGAATAAAGATGAGCCATTGAGAACCAGATCTGCTTTCAAGAATAATTAATCAATGCTTGGACTTATTTCATTAACAGATCCTACTTTTATTGATGATGCCTTATCAGATGATGGGTTGATCGTGGCTAGCAAGATGAACTAAATCAGTTTCAAAGAAATGGTGTGTAGGATCTTGTTCCAAGACCACATATGAAAAACATCATTGGATCCAAGTGGGTCTTTCGTAAAAACATCATTATAAGAATTAAAGCCAGACTTGTAGCTCAAGGCTACAATCATCAAGAATGAATTGACTTCTTTGAAACCTTTGCTCTTGTGGCAAGGGTAGATGCAATTAGACTACTTCTCTCTTATACTATTAATAAAAACATTTTGCTTTATCAGATGGGCATGAAAAGTGTTTTTCGAATTAGAGTTATTACTGAAGAAGTGTATGTCAAGCAACCTCTAGGATTTGAAGATCCAAACCAACTAGACTTCATCTACACGCTTAAGAAATCTCTCTATGGACTCAAACAACCTCCAAGAGCATGGTATGAGAGACTGAGTAATTTTCTGCTTGAGGATGGTTTCTCTAAAGGAAAGGTTAACACTACACTATTCAGGAAAACTCTAGAAGAAATCTTGATTGTTCAAATTTATGTTGATGACATAATTTTTGGTTCCACAAATGCATCTCTTTGTCAAGAATTTTCAAAGATTATGCATGCTGAATTCGAGATAAGCATGATGGGTGAATTAAAATACTTTCTTGGAATTCAAATTAACCAGAAAAAGGAAGGTATATACATTCATCAGTCAAAGTACACAAGAGAGCTCTTGAAGAAGTTCAATCTTGATGAATGCAAAGTCATGTCAACTCCTATTCATCCTACCAGCAACCTGAATGGTGAAGAAGAGAGTACCAAAGTAGATCCAACTAAATATCGAGGTATGATAGGTTCCTTACTCTATCTCACTGCTTCCAGACCAAATATTTTATTTAGTGTATGTTTGTGTGCAAGATTCCAATCAGATCCTAGAAAAACTCATTTAATAGCTATTAAGAGAATCTTTAGATATTTGAAAGGAACTATCAATCTTGGAATTCTTTATAAGAAATATTCATATTACAAGCTAGTTAGATTTTGTGATGCTGACTATGCCAGAGATAGAATTGAGAGGAAATCCACCAGTGGAAAGTGTCAATTCTTAGGTGAAAACCTTATATCTTGGGCTAGCAAAAGACAAGACACTATTTCTTTGTCTACAGCAGAAGCATAATACATTCCAGCTGCTAATTGTTGCACTCAATTACTTTGGATGAAATATCAGCTTGAAGATTATCAAATTTTTGGAAATAATATTCATATCCTTTGTGATAACACTGCTGCTATCTGTCTAACGAAGAATTCGATTCAACATTCTAGAACTAAGCATATTGAGATCAAACATCATTTTATTAAAGACTATGTTCAGAATGGTGTAATAGATATTCAATTTGTTGATAGTGACCATCAATGGGCTGGTATATTTACAAATCCTTAGTCATTACAAGATTTGATTTGATTAAGAAAAATCTGAACATGGTCTTTGTTGATGAATAATACTTAGCGTCTGAATGGAGTATCAGAAGAAAATGGGATTCTGATTACACTCAGTTGAATTTTTTTAAATCTGGAATCTCTCTAAGTATGGTCTATAAGCCGTGTATAAAGTTTATTGAATCTCTTTCATCCTTGATTGCTTTATTATTTAAGCAAATGATAAAAGTTTAATTCTATGCTTTGTGCTTTGAATTAATAATTGGACTAATCTTGAGTTCTAATAAAATAAGGATTTTTGTCTTATACTTGGATATTTGAAGCTTTTTGAAATATTGATTTAGTAGACAGATAGTCCTGAAACTTTTTTTCTAGTGAAACTGTTACAAAACCTACACCTAGGCTAATCCTACATTTACTTGCTTTTCAATCAAAAGTACTATGAGTATTCAGCCTTGGTTATTGTGTTTTTCTCAGAAGTAATTGTTCTCGAGACTAAAGGGACATGTCCATCACTTCTAAAATTCAAAATATGCTCTGAAACTTGGTTCTTAAAAGGAGTATACTGACAAAGATTCCGATTCATTTTATTTCAGACTCAATATTGTCCAAACATTTAATGCATGCTTGCTTATAAATCAGCATTCTATGTATTATATTGCTACCTGTGTATTTCCCTGGTTTATGTATTATCTTCTATATAAGATAATATTGTGAAATCATTGTTTTATCACTGGAATTTATTTTCTTCTCAATATGTCTTCAAAACCCATTAAAGGAGAAATCTATGATCTAGATATTCTGAAGGAATATACTGTTAACCTAAATGAATTGATGGTGATTAATCTTTCTCGGATAGCATCAGATATTCATTTTTCAGAAATAGGATGAATATTTTGCAATGCTTAATGGACCAATATATCCAGGTCTTGTGAAAGATTTTTGGGTGAATGCTCATGTTCAGAAGAATGAGTTAGATGGTTGTTAGATTCTATATATTGTCTATGGTTCTCCTGTTGTAATCAACTCTAAAATTATCTCTCAAGCAATAAATTGTGAAGAGGATAAAGTTACTGTTGAAAACTACAACCATAACAATAGGTTTATGAATCTTATGCACAACATCTATGATAATGGAGGCCCTACTACAAGCCTTTCTACTCTTACTCCTATGGTAAAAGTATGGTACCAGATTATAGAATCCAATCTAAGGCTTAGAGAAAAGGAATCAGGATGTCTTTCTCCTGATGGTAAACATTTCATTATGTTCCTAGTCTCCAGAACTAAAATCAATCTGCCTCAAACTATGTTCAATTATCTGAAAGAAGAGATACTGGCTTCTCGTGAGGAATTATCTTTTCTCATTTCTTTTGGTAGGATTCTTTCCAAGATTCTTGATCGACATGGTGTTGTTGCTCATGTGCAACGAGATGGATTAGTTGACAAACTTATTACTGACTGGTGTTTGGCTATGAATTGTTCAGAAACCATTATTAATCACTGAAGTCTATTTTTTTCTTCTATCTTTTTGTTAATGACAAAGGGGGAGAATGGATTAAATATTCTTCTAGATTAATCTTGGAGTGAATTTAGTTATCCTATTTAAGGGGGGCTTACAAACTCACTTCTTGAAATGGATTTAATTATTCTATATAGGGAGAGCTTACAAACTTCATCTCTTAGACTTCACAAAT
The DNA here is from genome assembly GCA_022829125.1 of Lathyrus tuberosus. Classification (NCBI taxonomy): domain Eukaryota; kingdom Viridiplantae; phylum Streptophyta; class Magnoliopsida; order Fabales; family Fabaceae; genus Lathyrus; species Lathyrus tuberosus. The sequence continues at coordinate 16,347,582 of JALAZF010000063.1, forward strand.
AGGACTCAGGGGGAGCTTACAAATCTTAACTCTAAGATTGTTTGACACAGGAGGAGCTTACAAACCTCAGATCCTGAAATTTATTGAGTAATTAATATACAACTAATTATTTTAAAAATACTTAAAGTTGTCATAATCAAAAAGGGGGAGATTGTTGAGACAAACTTTGTTCATACCATATATCCTCTAAAGTTTTGATGATAACAAAGTATTTTAAAAACAATTAGGATTTATAACTAGCTAGTTCTTGTGTGCAGAATTATATTTACTTGGTGAAACTGGTTCTGACACGAAAGAAGTTATGATCCGCTTCTGATTTTGTACTTGTAAGAGAGTCTGATCAGAAAGTTATCATTAGTACATTTCAGAATCAGAAGCGTGCATTACCTGCCTCTGAAACCGAGTAATATAACCTCAAGCTTTGTAAACACGGGACTCAATAATCATTGACATTATCTTCAAAATATTGTGTTGTACTTGTTTCATAGAAGGGTTCTCTAGACAAAGCCCTTGTTCAGTGGATAATTCTTTGTCTACAAGTTCCAACATATACTTTATTGGAAAAGAAGATGTATTAAAAGATTTGATATGATTATAGTCGTTGAGGATGCTTCAACGACTCTATTTTCTTCAGCTATAAAAGAAGCAGAAGAATTAAAGATCATCCAAGAGAATAACGCTGTAACTACAACTGAAATATACACGCACTTCATTCATATCAGCTCAAGAGAAGCTAATTTGTTAAGAGTTCTTATTCTTGTATATCTTAAGAATCCTTTGTGTTAAAGTGTGTTGTATTATATTTAAACACCTATGATTGTTAATCAAGTGTTGTTTAAGTTATTCCTTCTCTAAACAGTTTGTTTAGATAAAAGTTTCTTGCCTTGGGCTTGAGCATTAAGGTCTTGGATTCAAGGAATCTAAGCAGGAAGTCTTGGATTGTAGGTCTAAGCAAGAAGTCTTGGGCCTGACGGGCTTAAGCATGGAAGTCTTGAACCTAAAGGGTTTAAGTAGGAAAGTTTTGGGATATGAGGATCTAAGCAAGAAAGTCTTGATCAGATGTTGGTTAAGCAAGGAAGTCTCGGGATGAGGGTGTGTGCAGAGAAGTCTCATACTTGAAGGTGTAAGTAGTTGTAATCTATTTGATTATAGTGGAAATATATTATACTGCCAGGGGATTGGACTACTCTCCGTTTAAAAGGAACCAATATAACTATTGTGTGTTCTTTTCCATTTTTATTTACTTCTGTTATACTTTTCCACTGCACTTGTTATCAGTTTCTGAACTTCTGTTTAGAATCTGAACTCTGGTTCAGAAGTAGAAACGATTTCGCAAACACAAATCAACCTTCCCTTCTTGTGTATTTTTCTTACCTTCAGAATATTGACGTCTGAAGCTCGATTTTGAAATTTTTCTTCCACTGATTTTACGCACAGTTGTGAATCAGTTCAACGGTCTGCCTGTAAATCCGAAAAATTATTCTGACTGACAATTTTGGACATTGTGCGAGATGAAATGCATATTATGACATGCATATGATGTTAATGATTCGATGAATGCATTTATTCGACGATTCAGGGTCAAAATTGGGGTATGACATTAGTAAAAGATGTATATCCTCGAGGCGGGAAACCGGAGCATAACTTTCCTCATAATTTATGCCCTCCTTTTGGTTATATCCTCCAGCCACTAACCGTGCCTTGTTTCTTATTATCAATCCATTTTTGTCTAATTTATTTCAAAAAACTCACTTAGTGCCTATAACTTGATGATCTCCGAAGGTGGGACAAGGTCCCACACATCTTTTCTTTTAAATTGATTCCACTCATCCTGCATGCCCATATGCCAATGCTCATTAATTAAAGCCTAATTTGCGTTTTTAGGTTAAATTTGAGACACGAATGCAAAGTGATAACAAAAATTACTTACCTTAGAGCGTGTAGTTACACATTTGGTGATGTCTGTAACGTCCATTTATTTTAAATTATTTTTTGTAATTTAATTTTTTGAAGTTGTGTGTATAGATGTGATTATGTGTGTTTTGTTGTGTTTGGGGTACCCTGCGGTAGGGGGTAGTGACCTTAATGTTAATGACCTCGAGGGTGAGGGGTGTGTAGCTAATTTTGTAGAATTTGTGGTGTGGTAAGGATGATTAATAAGTAATACTAATAATTTAAATTATTATGAGATAATGTTGGTATTATTCTAGTTATAAAATAATTGGTAATAATAATTATAATTATAATAAAATAAGAGTACTAAGGTGAAAATGAGAAGGAAGGGCATAATTGGCAATTGAGAGAATGTTGAGGGAAAAATTGAGAGTTAGAGGAATAAATAAGGGCATAAGAGGCAAATCATAGTTGAGGGAGTTATAAGGGAATTGGAAGAGAGATTGGAATCAGTTTTTCTGATCTTACGTGTTTGGAACTGAAGGTGAGGAAGGATAGGGCTAGAGAAGAAGAAGAGGAACCACCAACTGCGAAAGTTTAGAAAGCTTGATTTCGAGGTAAGAGTGGGGTTCTGATCCTATAAGGGTTAACATGTTGAACGGTGGGTAGAAGTTAGGTTTTGTCTTATGGATGGAATGTTGTTCTATGTGGTGATTACCATGAATACTTGATCAATGATGAAATTGTTATTTCATTGTGTGATAAATGATGTTTTCTAACTGATGTGTGATGAGTTATGTACATGTATGTGTGTAGAAATTATGTTATGTAAATTGTTGAAAATTCCTCCATTGTTGAGTTTTTGGAGTTTCGAGTCGGAAGAATGAAATTATGATGAATTGTTGTTAATCCGTGAGTAAAACAATGCATAATCGAGGTTTAGGATGTTATATTGGTATAACATCGGGTCTATGGTGATAGGGGTTAGTGGTATAGGCTTTGGTGTGAAAGTCTGGGGTGAAAGTGCTTTTAAAAAAAGTGATTTTTGGGGTTTGGAACAGTATGAGTCGACCGCTAGAACCCCTGGGTCAACTCATAGCCACCCGAATGCAAAATTGTGGAAATTTTAATAGTATGCGCAGACTCATAGGTTTTGAATCGACCCAAGTACTTTGTACGTCGACCTATGAGTCGACTCATAGGTAGAAAAACGCCAGAAACGGTTTCCTGTCATAACTTTTTAACCGTTAATCCAAATGACGAACCGTTCGAAGCGTTGGAAAGCTAATGAGTTGAAATTTAACATGATATAATTAGATGAATCATTTTCCTAATATTTTTATGTCTAATATCTTGAAGAATGTGATTGTTGCTTGTTGTGTACCTTAGGAAATCGTGTCATAAGCGACGAATCTTGAGTGTTGTTGCAAAGATGTTTGGATGGTGTTATTGTGATGCTAATGATGGTAATATGAAGATGTTTTAATGATGTAGTTGTGATGCTAATGATGGTAATGTAAATATGTTTTAATGATGTTGTTGTGATGTTAATGATGGTAATATGAAGATGCTTTAATGATGTCGTTGGTGTAATATGAGCATGTTTAATAATGTTGTTATGAATGTATAATAAATACATGTATATGTCCATATTGTTTAAGATATAATTTGATGCTTGTTGGCCAATTTGGGCGGTGTACAATAACCATGGTGGTGGGTTATTGTGCACGATGATGTTATCGTTGCTGTATGCATAAATAGCCGCATTGTTTACATTTGTGAACATGAGTAGTGACATTGTATTGTTTGATGTGATTGAAGGTTATGTTATGATGTGGTGTTATATAAAGCATTATTTCAAATGTGATTATGTTGAGATGTGGTGATTGCATAAATGATATATATGTTGCATGAAGTACATGTTCTGCTTGTTGGCCAATTTGGGCGGTGTACAATAACCATGGTGGTGGGTTATTGTACACGATGGTGTTGGTGTTGTTGTATGCAAAAATAGTTGCATTGCATACATTTGTCGACAGATGATCCATTGTTGGTAAGCCTAAAAATCCCATTGTGTGGATTGGGGCCGGTAGCTGATTCGGAGGTGATGGATCAGTGAGTGGTTCTGATCCTAGGAGGTGGGGATCCGAACGGTGAACCTGAGTGTTCACAAAATTTGGTACCACATACATATGCATTGAGTCGGGTGTGAGTCTCATTGCATTATATGTCATCTATGTTGCTAAGTTATTAAATACGTGGTGATGGATGATTAATTGTTTTGTATCGTGTGATTACTATTTGTTTGGTGAATAATTGGTGATGATATCGTTGGATGATTCATGTGAGATGTTGATTAATTGTTATTGTGCTAACTTAATGCATGTTGTTTAACATGCTTTCCTTTATATTATCATGATATCTCACCCCTTCTGTTTGAATATTGACTCCACGTGGGCAATGTGCAGATACTCCGCAGTAGGACTTCGGTGTGAGTTAAAGATTGAGTCTCCTTATCTTTTCTCTATAGTTGGTGTTTGCTCTGATTGTAACACTGGGGAGTCGTGGGAACATTTTTATGAACTTTATTTGCTTTGGGATTGTGGACATCTCCCTTAATATGTTTAGTTGTTGTCTATTGAATTACATATTTTAAATTTAATTGATTTTATGATTCCGCTGCGAATAAAATAATGTTCAAGTTTTGTATGTTTGCTGTAACATCCTAAGTTTCATGTGTTTCTTCAATTACTCTGATGTTTTATTTAAGAATATTACGGGGGTTTATTTAGGGTGTTACAATGTCTCCAAGAATATTGTCGAATGGATGGTCTTTAGTAGTTTTACAAGTAAATGGAAGATCAACCACTTTAGTTGGACTCTATTCCTTCTCTTTTTCAGGATCATCATCTTTCTCCTTCTCAGGTTTCACCACCTCAAGTTGACTAATTCCTTCTTCAGTGTCTTTGAGTATGTCTTCTGAACATACACATGCATCATGAAAAGAAATACCTTTCCCGACATTTCTCAGATAAGATTCATCAAAAATGATATGCACAGACTCTTCAATAGTAAGTAATCTCTTACTATACACTCTTTAGGCTTTGCTTGACTAAGAGTATCCAAGGAAGATACCTTCGTCAGCTTTCGAATCAAAATTTCCTAGGTTATCCTTACCATTATTCAATACAAAGCACTTACATCTGAAGACATGAAGATGTGATAAATTTAGTTTTCTACCTTTGAGAAGTTTATAAGGTTTTTTTTTTAATTTAAAATAGGACGTATAAGTATCCTATCTAAAACATAATACGATGTGCTAATCGCATTGACCCAAAAATATTTAGGTAGACTACTCTCATTAATCATAGTTCTTTCCAACTCCTTTAAAATTCATTTTTTGCGCCCCACAACACCAGTTTGTTATGGAGTCCTTGGAGCGGAAAAATTATTCTCAATGCCATATTTATCACAATAATCTTCAAAGAGGTGGTTTTCAAATTCACATCCATGATCACTTCGTATTGCAACTATGTTTAAACTTATTTTATTTTGGGACAACTTTACAAAACATGTGAAAGCTGAAAAAGTCTCATCTTTACTAGCAAAAAGATGGTCCAACAAAATCTAGAATAATCGTCAACAATAACAAAACCATAGTAATTTTTACCTAAGCTTTTTGTCCTTGAAGGACAAAAAATATCCATATGGAGAAGCTCAAGAGGTCTAGAAGTTGAAACAATATTTTTAGATTTAAAAGTGGGTCTTGTTTGCTTTCCCATTTGGCATGCTTCACATATGTGGTCTTTTGAAATTTTAATTTTAGGCAGACAAGTAACTAGATCCTCTGAGACCACTTTGTTTAGTAAATCAAAGTTGACATGGGCTAAGCGTCTATGCCATAACCAAGATTCTTTACTCATGGTTACTAAACACTTAGTACTTGTTAATGATACATCATTTAAGTTAAGTATATAGATATTATTTAACCTTAAGCCCTTAAACGAGTAATCTTTCTTTTCATTATGTTCAATCATGCAACAACTATTTGTAAAAGTTATTTTATAGCCTTTGTCGCATAGTTGAGTAGTGCTAAGTAGATCATGTTTAAGACCTTCAACAAGTATAACATCTGAGATAGTAGTAGAAAAGGGATTACCTACACTACATTTACCAAGTATAGAACCTTTATTGTTGTCTCTGTAGGTCACATAGCCCTTATTCTTTGTCTTGAAGTCAATTAATAGGGAAATGTAACCCGTCATATGCCTTGAGCATCCACTATCGAGAAACCATGTTCTCTCTAAGGAGCCAAGACATTCAACTTATAAGATTAAACAAGAGTGATAGGTACCTAATTTTCATTGGGTCCTTGAGAGTGAGTGGAAACATTGTTGCACTTGGGCAACCATTGAAATACACCTTTAGGAACCAAGTATCTCCAAAATTTGCATTTAGCAATGGTTTGACCTTTCTTGCAACAATAGTGACAAGACAAGTGATGATGGTAGTGACTTTCGCTATTTGATTCCCTTACAACAATTTTTAACTTTTTGTATGGTACGTTTAAAGACATTTTAAATTTTGTTGAATCAATAGCGAAGGTAATTTTTGGTTCTAAAGCCTGGGTCAATTTGGCTTTTAGAGTAACAACCTCTTTTTGCCAAATGTGACAAGTTTCAGAACCAAACCAAGAAGACTTCTCGTCCTCAAATTGAACTTTTGGAGCCTCTGACATGGTTTTCTTAAGATCCTCCATTTGTTTTTTTGTTTCTAAAACTTTGGCTTCTAAGTATGAAAATATTCTGAAAGCTCCAAAGATTTGACTAAATTTTGGTAAAACATAATGTTGTGAAAGATGTCTCAGCATAAAGACTCAACATCATGACTGTCATAACATGTTTTGTTTTCAAATATGTTCCAAGATTCAAGGAGCGATCACTACAGTGGATCAAGGAATCAGCCAACAGAAGATTTGAAGCCCAAGACAGCAGAAGGCTATAAAATAAGACCTAGTCCTAGGCAGAAAAGAGAGAGAGAATGACATAGACTTAGGAATCCTATTTTGTAAAGTAGGGTTTAGGGTTTGAGAGTCGTAGGTTTCTCTTGTAAGTCTCCCTCTGTATTGATTTGATACATTGTGGAAGACATAGGTGCTTGTACAGATTCAGAAACCCGTAGGTAATGAATCGTGTATTGTTTTTGGATGAAGCTTTTAAGAAAATCCAAGTTAACTTGTTAGCCAAGAATGCTTGACTGAACTTTGTATTGAAAGGGGTGTCTTTCAAGTAGGATGATACAGTTATTGTGACTATAATTGTTAGATAATCACAGGTTGTGATTTAGGGAGTGAGATGGGTTTCTCTTATCAAGGATGGAGTTCTTAGATAAAGTTTTCATTGGGTAGTGATAGGTAAACCAGAGGTTGTTTACTGTAAACCAGCGGTTGTTTACTTAAAACTATACTACTGATAGTGGATTCTTCTTCCTGGCTTGGTATGCCCCCCAAATGTAGGTGATTTGCCCCGAATTGGGTTATCATATTATGTGTTGTTTATCATTCTGCAATTTATAGTTCAGTTTAGATTAACATGTTGTAATAGATGTCGAAACATCTGTCTTACTGCTGTTACTAATATTCTGAATATCAGTTTGCTTTTTCTGTTCTTGTTTTAAAGTTGTGCAGAGAACAATGTCTTGACATGTGTTAGGACATCTGCTATCTGCTATGCCAGAATTTCAATTGGTATCAGAGCAGATATCCTGTCTGTTTCTGGATGAGATTTTGGGAGATACTTTCTAGCGCTTTAAACAAGGAGGAGTTTTTGGAGATCAGATCATTCACTCGAACATACTCAAGGGTATTAATGGATGGGATGGATGTTCTAGATCGAAGGTAACAACTACTGGTGGTTGTTCATGTTTTCTAAGGAGTTTCTATAGGAACTGCAAGAGGAGTGGCTAGTTCTCCTGTATGGTGTCTTATAGATGTTCAGACATCTTATTAGGGCATGTTGAAGATGTTTTTTGGTGGTTCCGCTGCATATGTTTCTGATGGAAGAACTCTGGTATTTATGAGATTTTGGAGTTGTGATAGAAGAAAGATGGTGGAAGATCTCAATTGTCGGCCTCTACTCTTAAAGATATCAACATCTATTCATTCCAAAGTAGGGAGCGATGGAATGGAGAGAGTTGTTGGTTGATGTCTTTCATGGTGACTTGGTACTTGGAAGGTTGGTTTCATCTTGTATCTTGAAGTCAGTCTGAAGATGAGGTGAGTTGAGATTGGGTCTATCAAGTTCATGCTCTAGGAAGTTGGTAAATTTTTTTTTTCGGCTAAGTTGTTAAAGATACTTGAGATTTCTCTCAAGTCCACTCATAAAGGCATCTCGGTCGTGCATTTAGAGACTTCTAGTTACTCTTCTGACTAGAGGATGTTTCTGTGAAACATAAATCTGAAGAGAGTGGAGGTGATTTATTTTCACCATCCAAATGTGCAAGGAAGGATTCTTCTTTCCTAATCTTAAGGATGAATCCAATCTGAAAGGAGATTTCAGATCTGTTGAGGTAAATAGGGTTTGTTCAGAGTAGATCTTAGTTACTTGAGTCAAGGGTGGCAGCCTTGATATCTTAACACTTTGTTTGTCAAGGAAGGTACTTGACAAAATTGAATACTTGATAAGTGTTTATAGGGTTACTGAACAAGGATTTAAGATCAATTGCTATTTATCGAATGTACAAATATTTAATTGATTATCCTTGTATAGTGGAGTACAAGATCACTGATGACAAGTTGGTACATCAGGAAGTACAACATCTCTTGTTGAGGATTTGTTCCTTGGAGAATGGGTACAGTCAAGATAAGGAACTAATGTTCTATCAAATATTGACACATCTTGACAGTAGAGTATGTGTCGAAGCCTGTTGATTCAAGGACTGAATCTCTGGAGCAAAGGAGTTGTAGCTGATGATCTTGGTACCATACATGTGTGTGTGGTAGATTCAGTCTTTATTAAAAGACATGTATTCAAACTAGGAAGCTTCGTGGCAGGAAGCTTAACTATAATGTAGTGTTGTTGGTAGTGAAGATGAAGACAAATCTCTTGGTTCAGTTTATTTCTGACCTATGAGTATTGGAGTGCAGCAGGTGTGTTCCAGTTGTTACTAGAAACATCTGATCTTATCTGGAAAGTTTCCTGGCAAGAAACTTTTCTAGAATATGGTGCTGGTGATAGCACTGCTTGGGTCAGTTTATTTCTGATCTAGGTGTATAGAAGCATGTGATCTTGCTCATCTTGGAGGAGAAGGATAAGGGGCAGTTATCTCTAACTTCCTGAAGAAGTCTCTACTTAAGGAAAGTGGGATTCCTTTTGTAAAGACCTTGTGTGACAAATCTCTTCTGAAGAATCAAGCTTTGGCAGGTGTGGTTTCTCTGAAAGTGAGGGGTGTTGCAGTGCAGTAAAGTCGGATGGAGGATGTCTACTCTAACTTGATATCATTGATCAAGTTTATGAGAACATGGAACTCTTATTCTATTATAGGAAGGAGGTTCTTCTGAGTGGCAGAATGAAGAACTGGATTCTTCAGCTGGATATCTGGTCAGGTGTTGTGACATCAGGCAGAAACTTTAGGGTCTTAGTTGATGTGATGGCGCATCATCGTAAGATAAGTTGATCTTCTCATAAATAAATTGAATTAATGCTTCAAAAAGGTCTATCTCATGCAGTTTGCGGGAGCTGCGAGAAGGAGTAGATGTTACATGTCTGAGTCTTGGTGTATCTAAGATGGCTTGCTATGGAGTAAGTGGATTATGTAACTTGAAGATTAGGTTTCATTGATGGATCAGAAGATTTTCTGGAACTCTGAAGAAAGCTGAGATTAATCAAACAGTGGCCTTTGGTTGATTTCTATAAGTGCATTCAAGCAGGGTGCTTGGAACTAATTACTCGTGTGCAGAAGGGTAGTTGGTTGAAAATCAAAGGAGGTTATGGTTCTGTTCATATCTTGAAGCTTGTGGTAGAAGCTCTAAGTTGATTATGGCAAATTACCTTCTTTTGGGAGTTGAATGAGAGTTTATTTCTCTCATTGGTTATCTGGAGTTCTTATTGATCAAGCTGGTGGTGTATTGTTGTCTGAAGATCTTCAGTTGGATTACTATGCTGATAGTAAGTCCAATGGTAATTGTATCAAGAACCATAGTGTATGGTGTCTGTGATATGATTAGGATGTCCTAACTGATGTTAGAACATCATTATGGATTCTGAACTTGGAGTTCAGATTGATATTCACCAGTTGAATCAGAAGTGTTCTATCTTATCATATGGGAGAATGATAAATTGAAGACTGTCTTGGATCATGGGGTGTTTATTCTGGAAGGCTGACTCTTGTTGAGGTCAGAATGCTTGTGGAGAGATGGTTTCCTCTGCTATAAGTCATGCTAGAGAGAAGTGGATCAGTTTGGTGCTTGTGAAGCAAATAAGCTGAGGATTTCTGGTGCATGTGTTTGATGTTTTTCAAGTGAGAAAAACATCTGGGCGAGCTAGCAAACTAAGAGGCTTCGTATGTCTCTTTGAGGAACGTGAAGCATTCCAGATTCAATTGGATTGTATCTCAAGGAACAAGGATATCTATGGCTGTAAAATTCAAGGTGGATTTGTACAGGGTATGGATGGTTTCTAGATGAGAGGGATTAATGGTGATTTTGGTCTCAATCCAAGAGTTTGTTGGTTGTGGTACAAGGAAGTGATCCTGGTACTCTCACTATATAATCATGAAGTTGTCATGGGATATCATGTGGTGATTTTGGGTGTTTCTTGCTGAAAAAGCATCTTTTGTGAAAGATAGGGGAGAGCTTCTGTTTGTTGAATGTACTAGTGTGGTACATGAAATACTTGAAGTTCAGGCATTAAGTGAATGTGTTCAGCAGATGTGTTGAACAGAGGGTGCACTCATGAAGACATGAAGATACGTCTTATGTTTTCCATTCATTTAAGATGCTCTTCTTGCAAATGAGCACTGGGTATCTTAGACAGGGGGAGTTAGAATTCTGTTTTGGATATGTTGCTGCAGTAGTGCAGTAGTTTATCAAGATTGTTTGTGGTTTCAAACATTTTGTGATAGAATGCCTCTGGTGAGGATGTAATGTCGGACGAGATGTCGTGACATTGTGCTCCTGGTATAAGTTCTAGGTGGACTTATCAGGTTATTCTGATTCTGTCATTGGATATCAATGGATTGAATCAGAGTGTTACAAGTATCTTGGGAGTCTTTGTTGCTGTCTGGAAGAATTTGTTTTTCTCTGCAGATTGGAAGGTCAATGGAAGCACTCTGTTGATGTGTTAAAAATGTCGTGATCAAGTCTACTAATTCTAGGTTAAGGAATTAATTTAGAATGAAGAGAAGAAGGTTGTAATTATCTTTGTAAAACCTGTTCTGTCTGTACTAAATGAAACAAGGCTGTGGGGTCTATAAATCTTTTATGGAAGGCTGACAAAGTCAGATTAGGTATCAAGAAATTTCTCAGAATCTGTTTTAGAAATGGACAATTAAAGGGACAGTGGTTTCAAGGACAAGTCGGAAAAGGTGGAATCTTTTGAAACTAACTTGACCAGTGGTTATTGCATTCATTGACTAGTCTTTTGTCTCTTCCAAATGGATTGTCACTGCCTAGTAGCTTCTCTAATATTTAAGGAGGGTCGTGCTGCTTGTGTTGCAGAACATATTTCTTGTTAAATTAAGAAGAATTGGGTTTTATCCGTGTTTGGGTATGCACAGTCTGGGTATGGGCTTGTATGGGTCATTTTGCCAACTTTAGGCTAAAAATGGGGAGAATGGCTATGGCTACTTTGTTACTGTTGTGAGTTGCATGTGTGCTTTTGTACTGCTGATCTGCAAAAATGTCTCAAAGGATGTTCTAACGTTTTGGGTTCTAACATCTTGGGTAGATTGTGTTTTGTGATCAGAGTTAGGAAGCAAGTTGTGTTTTGTGATCTGAGTTGCATTCTCTATGTACTCAGTATCACAAGGTGGATGAGGAGGGTAACTGGAAATTATCTTCTCTCTCCCTCATGAATGAGGAGAGGGTCTAGAAATTATCTTCTCCCTCTTACTTGACACTTGCATCAGGTTTTCCCACTGCATGTACCATCAAAGTGAATAATGTTTTAGCCAAATTTGTCAAAAGGGGGAGATTGAAAGCTCCAAAGATTTGACTAAATTTTGGTAAAACATAATGTTGTGAAAGATGTTCCAACAATAAGATTTCTGCCCCAGACCAAATATGTCGAGTGAAATGTCCCAGCATGAAGACTCGACATCATGACTGTCACAACAGGTTTTGTTTTCAAATCTGTTCCAAGATTCAAGGAGCAATCACTGCAGTGGATCAAGGAATCAGCCAACAGAATATTTGAAGCCCAAGACAGCAGAAGGCTATAAAATAAGACCTTGAAGCCCAAGACAGCAGAAGGCTATAAAAGAAGACCTAGTCCTAGGCAGAAAAGAGAGAGAGAACGACATAGACTTAGGAATCCTATTTTGTAAAGTAGGGTTTAGGGTTTGAGAGCCGTAGGTTTCTCTTGTAAGTCTCCCTCTATATCGATTTGATACATTATGGAAGACATAGGTGCTTGTACAGATTCAGAAACCCGTAGTTAATGAATCGTGTATTGTTCTTGGATGAAGATTTTAAGCAAATCCAAGTTAACTTATTATTCAAGAATGCTTGACTGAACTTTGTATTGAAAGGGGTGTCTTTCAAGTAGGATGATACAGTTATTGTGACTATAACTGTTAGATAATCACAGGTTGTGATTTAGGGAGTGAGATGGGTTTCTCTTATCTAGGATGGAGTTCTTAGATAAAATTTTCATTGGGTAGTGATAGGTAAACCAGAGGTTGTTTACTGTAAACCAGTGGTTTTTTACATAAAACTATACTACTGATAGTGGATTCTTCTTCCTGGCTTGGTATGCCCCCAGATGTAGGTGATTTGCACCGAACTGGGTTATCATATTCTGTGTTGCTTATCATTCTGCAATTTATAGTTTAGTTTAGATTAACATGTTGTAACAGATGTCGAAACATCTGTCTTGCTGTTGTTACTGATATTCTAAATATTAGTTTGTTTGTTCTGTTCTTGTTTTAAAGTTGTGCAGAGAACAATGTCTTGACATGTGTTAGGACATCTTCTATTTGCTATGCCAGAATTTCATATTCTATTATTTGAAGGCAACATTTTAAAAGCTTCTACGGCTTCACCATGTAGATTTTCAAAAATAATTTGTAAATCAGTATAAGACATTTTATCAATAGGTTCAAATTTAGAATGACTTACTTTCTTTTTCTTGTGATTGACCATGAGACATAGATTTTCCATTTCATCACTTTCACTTGAGCTACTCTCATTTTAGGATTCACTATCACTTTCCCTAGTGATGTATGCTCTTCTAGGCCTGCTAGACTTCTTTAGTTAACCATTTCCTTTATCCTTCTTATGCAATGGATAATCCAACTTGTAATGATCGGCTATTCCATAATTATAGCATGAACCTTAATATTTTTCCTTCTTATTCTCATTTTACTTTGATGTATTTGATTGCCTTCTATAGTTGATGAGATTCTTGTCGGAATGCTTCACTCCATTTTTCTTGATATACTTATGGCACCTTTTAACAAACAACCCCATTTCTTCATCATACGAACACTCACTATCATTAGTTCCACTACCATCTTTCTCTATAGTAGAGGACTTAGAACTAGAAGCCACTAGAGAAATTGACTTCTTGTCTACCTCCTTTTCCTTATTCTTTTCTTTCTTAATCTTCTTCTCGTGCTTCTCCAAGAAAAAGAGTTCCTCATCTTGTTCTTAAAGCTTTGCAAACAAAGTAGAAATGTCTAATGTCAAGATATTATTGGCTTCCTTGATTGCGGTGACCTTTGGTTGTCATTCCCTATTAAGACATCTTAAAATTTTGTTAGTAGCAATTTCATTGGAAACAGGCTTACCAAGTGCACTCAAACAGTTTACAAGATGGGTGAACCTCTTTTTCATATTGGCAGTGGTTTCACCATGCTTCATATGAAAGATTTCAAACTCTTGGTTCAAATTATGGATTCTAGCTTGTTTAAGTTCATTTGTGCCCTCATGGGCAACTTGCAATAAGCCCCACATAGATTTAGCAGTTGTACAATGTGAAACACGATAATATTCATTAACTTCTAAAGCGGATATAAGAATATTCCCTGTTTTTCAATCACATAACCACTTTTTCTCATCATCCGCGTTCCATTGTGCTTACAGTTTAGGTACAACAACATCATCCACATTAGTCATAGTAATTTCAAAAGAACCATTTTGGATGGCATTCCATACATTTCTATCAATAGAATTGATATGGACACACATACAATCTTTCCAATAACCATAATTTTCGCCATTGAAAACAGGCGCTCTATTATACGACCCTTTAGGTTTGGGAGCCATAATCTAATAAGCGATTTCGAAGCTCAAGATAAACAGGTGCTCGTGATACCACTTGTTAGACGAGGGCACCGATCTAGAAGGGGTGAATAGATCGCAAATAAATTTTTGATTAAAAATCTGTTTTAAAAAAATAATTTCTATGGCAAGCGAAAAGTGGTTCTGGATCAACACTTGTCTACCCCAAACCATTATCGAAAGAATCGGATATGCGTATTAAATCATTACGAAATGAAATTAATGTATCACAATGATGAGAAAACAAATCAATGTGTTTTTCAAAATAGCGTTTGAATAATTTTACACTTCAATAATCAATTTCCAATGAAATTAAGAAACAAAAATTGGCTAAGACAATTCATTAAACACTTGGTGTGTAATGAACACCAAGCTAATTTTCCTTGGTGTTGTTGATGTGAAAACCAATTTCAATTTTATAGATTGCAATTATCTTACTAAAACAATTTGAAATATTTCAACACAACATGAATTATCACTATATGAAATTGTACACTAAACGAGTTCACAAATTGTAGAGAGAGAGAGAGAGAGAGAGAGAGCACACAAGGATTTGTTTAGGCATTTCCCCAATTGTCCTCACTATGGGTACGTTTGCCCCTGATTCCAAATGGAATTGAGATATTCAATAATCTTTGCAAAATGTTGAATATAGAGAGAAATAAAAACTCAAACTCCCAAATCCTAAATTTGATGTTGATTCTATCTTCTTCTCTTCCCTTTATCTTAAGCAAGATCAAGTTTCCCAAGATTTTCAATTCAATCCTTCAGTTCTGCTACTTTTTTGACAGAAACCCCTTTCTTCAAAGCTTTCACTCGGCTGAATCCTTATTACAAAATCTTGTGCCAAAAATCCCCAAATCAACTTTGATCTTGGAGGGAAAAGCCTAACTGGTTTATCAATGAAACCCCAAAAGTAGTCTCAACCCGATTTGATTTACAAATCCTAAATTGGACCTTATCAAGCTTGTATGTTGTATCTAGATGGCACCCAACAAAAATGATTATGCGTAATTGTTATGTGTATACGTAATTGTTGTGTGTGTATGTGTATGTGTGTGTGTGTGTGTGTTTATGTGTGTGTGTGTGTGTGTGTGAGAGAGAGAGAGAGAGAGAGAAATAGAAAAACAAAATTTAGAAAATTTTACTAGTTTTTTTGGAAAATTAGACAACATGCGTCGACCTAAAATGGATAGAAAGTTTGCTTGAGCCAAACACTCAGTATGCATCGACCTATAGGTTTTATATGTCGACCTGAGAGACTTATGCCCCGATCTAAAGTGTTTATGCAGCAACACATACTGGACAATGGCTTTTATGTGTCAACCTGAAAACCTTATGTGTTGACACATAATGAACAGAGGCTTCTATGTGTCAACCTGAAAACCTTATGTGTTGACACATAAGCTAGTTTTTCAGATTAAATTTTAATTTTAGCTTGTAAAAACATTTCTAAACCGATTTTACGTATCCTAAGATGAAAATGTACATCTAGACACAGAGGATAAGGTCCAATGTAAACAAATACTAAGTGTCCTAGTTTTGACATCATTCGAAACATTTCTAAAAGGAAAGTGCACTCACAATAATGGATGTGTTAATGTTACTTAAGCCATGTACACATTACTTGGCACGAAATAAACATAGAGCTTCATTTCGCTACAAGGTCCCACATATAAGACCAAATGATTTAGATTTGATGCATTTTGATGTTTGTGGTCTAATGACCACCAGTACTCATGGAGGTGTACAATAATTTGTTATCTTTATTGATGACTACTTCAGGGTAGTTTGAACATATTCCCTCAAAACAAAAGACCAGGTTGTAGTATTCAAACAATTTTATGCTACGGTTGAGCGAGAAACTGGTAATTTATTTAAATGTGTTCACACAAATAACATGGGAGAATTTATGGGAGCCTTCAAACATTATATTATGATTAATGGAATTTGGCATGAATGGTCTGTTTCAAAGACGCCTCAGTATAATGGAGTGGTAAATTATTGTCAATAGAGTGAGAATGACGGTATCTTATGCCGAGTTAGCCAAGAGCTTTTGGGGTGAGAATCTGATGATTGTAGTTGATCAACCCCTTCATCTTTGTTGAATGATGACATTCTAAATAAGTTTTGACATATAAATATTTATTTTATAACTATTTAAATGTGTTCGGTTGTAGAGTATTTGTTCGTGTTTCAAAATATGATAGATCAAAACTGGACATCAAATAGAAGGAGTTCATCTTCTTGGGACATGGAAATGAAGAATTTAGGTACCGACTATAGGATCCTATTGATAAAAAATATTATTATAAGCAAAGATGTAGTCTTTTTTGAAGACTAGATCCCTTCAATTTATCAAAACAAAAGGGTTTTAAGTGTCTTATTCTCTTACATTATGTGAATTTATAAACTGGGTGCTTATTATCCTTTTGATCTACACCTTTCCTGGGTTTTCTATCCCTTTTAAATCCTATTCTATTTCGATTAATGGAGGACCTTTTACTAGATAAAATTAGGTCAAGCTTTTCTTTCCCTTGGGTAAACTTTCCTAAGGTTTCACGAAGCCTAGTTACTTCTTTTATAAGGGAGTCACACCGCTTACAATCATCTTTCGAGTTTCTAATCTTGGCTGTCTCTATTTTGAAAGAGTTGTTGATTTCCTTAAGATATCTTAGGGATTCCTTAAGACCTAGGGTACGCTCTCTTAGTTTAGCATTTTCTTCCTCTAATTGGGCAGTCACTCTAAATAGTTGAACGTAAGATGGTTTGACACTTGGAATAGTATCTCCCTCATAGAATTCCTTTAAGAAAATTCAGTCTTCTCCGTTGGAAGAAGACTCTTTCATATATCTCCCCAAGTTTGATGTTTCTCCTCCTCTTCTTCATTCGAATATTGAATAAACTTCTTCATCTTCTTTGTCATTCCTTGAACAAGAAGGTCCTTCATTGGGTGTTGAATTTTCCGAGGATCGTTCAACGACCGAGTATGTTCTTTCAAAGGATTGCACAGGAGTTGTATGATAGGAGTATGATGAGGATGGTGATTCTTTAGTTAAGATTCCTTCATATTTAGGTAATTGAACTAGATAGTTCAACTTTTCTAATATTTTCTTCTTTCTTGATTTTTCCTGAAATTCATGAAGGCTCCCATCTTTTGATTTTGAAATTGGATTAAATTAAATAATTCTTAGATATTTATTAATGATACAGTTTCCAACATAATTTCCAATATTTCTAAATTTAGAAAAACATTCAAGATTGATATCTTCATCTTCTTAGCCCTGTTTGTTCATCTTCTCTTGTTCGATACTTGGATAAGCTTCATATATCATTTCAAGAGTGTCCCACATTTCCTTGGCAGTATTTGAATGATGAACATAGAAAAATTTGTTATCATCTAGAGACTTTGTTATAAAGCTTTTAGTTTTAAAATGTATCTCAATCTTTCACTTTTCTTCTTTGGTCCAAAGAGAATCAGGTTTATCTACTACTTCATCATTCACTTGATGAGTAGGGATAAACGAACCATCGACTATTATCTCCCATAATTTGTTAGGCGATGGGCTTAGATCTATAGGGGGTGAATAGATCACAAATTTAACAACCAAAAACTTTTGGAAAAAATCTGTTTTCAAAAATATGGTGCTTGCACAGGTCGACCTGTACTAGTTTGTGTCGACCTGAAGACTTCAATCTTCAATAATTTTTGAATCAATTGATTTTTAGTGACCTTGAGAGACTTAAGATGACTCATGAACAATATGTTTACGAGATATGTCTACATATAATCAAATTTATGGTTTGTTTGCTTGACACGTGAAAAAAAAATACAAGCATGTCTTGGTTCAAGATAAAGATGAATCACGATGACATTTATGCATGGTTACTATAAACACATAAAATGCAACATACAACAGTCACATTTGATATTTTTGGAAGTAAAAACATATCACAAGCATCACATATAGTTCATCACATATCCTTATTAAATAGATAGGTAAAAGAAACACTTACATACATAACAAGAAATAGGTTTGAAACAATATTACCTCACCATACACAAGACAGAGGATGCACTAACATTCCACGAAGAACTTTCAAATGAAAGTTGGAGGGAATGCAACAAGTGCCATGAAACACAAATAAGACCAAAAAGTTCTTACCACTTTCCTTCTTGCACAAGTATTTGAATGTGATATTAGCAATGTATTCAAGAAGTGCACTTGATGATTGTTGAATATTCTTTCAACTTGAGAGATGATTTTCCTTTGTAGATTTGACGTTTCATCTTGCTTAATTATGCTGTTAATCTTGCTTTTTCTCATGTTTCATCATTTAGGTTGATCACTCCTAGTTTGATGTTCTTGAGCAAGTTTAGTCAAAGATATCCTACACAATTGAACATAATACCTTTCCGAAACTTCTCAGATATCTTATTAGTAATCATTCACCTACTTTTACCTCATAAAAGAAAAACACAAAGAGTTAACCTGGTTGGTAACAAAATCCACCTCGTTAGTAACATAGATCAAAATGATAAGGACATGTTATCGTGTTGTGCCTTGATGCTCTACGAACAAGATCCCATACTCTTTCCATATAGTCAAGACATTTTTCCTGCATGATTAATAACTTGTGCTAGGTACCCAATCTTCATTGGGTCATTAGGGATTAGTAAAAAACTTGATTGCATTTAGGGATCCATTGAAATACATCATTAGAAACATAAAGTTTCCTAACTCTGCACTTTGCAATAGTGTGTCCCTTTTTGCAATAGTAGTGGCAATACAAATTTAGAGAAGATAACATTTTGCTATTTGGTTCCTTTTTAACATAACTATACCTCCGATACGGATTGTGAGTTGGTAACCCATACTTGGAAGTATCTATAGCAAAAGTAACCTTGGGTTGCAATGCCTTATCAAGTTTAGCTTTAAGAGTCCTTGAGTCCTTTTTCCAAATGTGACATGTTTCACAACCAAAATTCCATAAAGATCTAGGATCCTCATCTTGTCTTTGTAGAATATTTGACATAGATTTCTTTAGTGCTTCCACATGTCTTTCATTTTCAGCAATCTTAGCTTCCGAATGAGAAATGATTTTCTTGTTGAAGCTAATCTCTTGAAAGCATCTATAACTTGTCTTTGTACATTCTCAAAGGATTCTTGAGGTTGAGAAAAAGCTTAATCATGAGAAGCTTGAAGTTTATAGTGACTTACAACCTTTTTCTTTCCTTTATTTGCCATATAGCAAAGCTTGGCCGATTCCTCACTTGAAGTAGAGCTATCATCACTTGAAGAATCACTTTCGCTTTCCCAAGCTGCATAGGCTCTTCTACCTTTTCTAGACGTTTTGTGACGGCCTTTTTCATTCTTGATTTTTGGACACTCCGGCCTAAAGTGACCGGGTTTACCACAGTTGTAACACGTACTTCATGACTTTCCCTTCTTGCTTTCATCTGCTTCTTTTGAGGAACTTGATAACCTTCTTCATTTATCATGGTACTTGTTGGGATATTTTTCTCCATGTTTTAGTATGTATCTATTGACTCATTTTATGAACAATCCCATATCTTCTTCATCGGATTCGTTTTGATCTTTAAGTTCACTATCCCTTTGCTCATCTTGAGAAGACCTTGAGCTTGAAGTCTTTAGATAAATGGACTTCTTCCCTTCTTCTTTGTCTTTCCCTTTCTCATTCTTTGATCATTTTTCGTATTCTTTCTCGTATTTTACCAAGCAAGTAAGCTCTTGCTCATGCTCTTCCAACTTACCAAACAAAGCTATAAGATCAAGCGACTTAAGATTATTTGCTTCTTTAATAGCGTTGAACTTTGGTTGTCATTCCCTACTTAAACACCTCAAAACTTTGTTAGTAGCAAGTTCATTGGACACAGGATTACTTAGTGCATTTAATCGATTTATAAGATAAGTAAACCATTTTCACATATCCGCAATGGTTTCACCATGCTCAATATGGAACAGCTCAAACTCTTGATTCAATGTTTTTATCCTATCTTGTTTGACATCATTAGAACCCTCATGGGCAGTCTCTAATGCGTCCCACATAGCTTTGGCGGTCTCACAATGAGAAACGCGGTAAAACTCATCAACTCCCAAGGCAAAAGTGAGATTATTTTTCGCTTTCCAATCATGTGACCACAATTTCCTATCATTATCATCCTAGTGTGCTTCCGGTTTAGGTATTGTGACAGCATCTTCATTGGTCATAGTTATTTCATTGGGACCATTTTGGATAGCATCCCAAATACCTTTGTCAACGGAGTTGACATGAATACGCATAAGTGCTTTCCAATAGCCATAATTTTCGCCGGTGAAAATTAGTGCTCTATTGTATGCACCCTTAGGTTAGGTATCCATTCTTCTAAGAAATGTATCTCAAGAACGAAATAAACCAGAGCTCTTGATGCCACTTGTTAGACGATAAGCTTTGATCTAGAGGGGGTGAATAGATCATAAATTTTATAACCAAAAACTTTTGGCAAAAATTTGTTTTCAAAAATATGGTGCCGCGAAAAAACGACCCAGATCGAATCGTCTAACCGAACCTACTATTAAAAAGCAATATACGTATCGCAAACCAAACAGAGTGATAACGAACGTAAATGTTCAAAAATGATCAAGCTACGAATCAATTAAATGCAATGATAATCGTAACTCGTATATCCAATGAACCAAAAAGCAAACAAAATACACACAAACAATTTATCGAACACTTGATGTGCGAACGATAACAATTGGAAATATAGTTTATTTTGTTGACGTTAAAACCTATCACAATCAAAGTGATTGTGATTATATCAACAACAACCCCTTTAAAAGATAGTAGAAAATAGTTTCCAATCGAATTGATCAAACAACGACGAAATCAATAAATTACGTAATCAACAATAAAAGAAATAACGAGATAAAGAGAGAGAGAGAGAGAGAGAGAGAGAGAGAGAGAGAGAGAGAGAGAGAGGGGGAGAGAGTGAGTGAGAGAGAGAGAGAGAGACATAGATTTGTTTAGGCAATTCCCCAATCGGCCTCGCTATGGGTACGTCTGCCCTCAATTCAAAATCGAATTGAGATAGTGCTATTAACCTTTTCTTTGGAAAAATGTATATACAAGAGATGAAGAATGCAAACCCCAAAAACCCTATTGTTTTTTGTTGATTCTTCCACCTCCAAACCCTTAATCAAGGCCTGATCAAGTGACCAATAATGCGGCTACAATCCTCCAATTATCCCGAGCACGTAACTTGTTGAAACCCGAGATTCCCGAACACAATTCACCGTCTCGCGCTACTCCCTTTCAAGGAAACCACCTTGTCCCAAGTCTTTCACTCGGTCGAATCTATGTTGATGTGATCTCGTCCAAAACCTTCAAATAAACCCGATCTTGAAGGAAGACCTCGCCTTGGTTTTCTTATTTGAAACACACAAAGCCCCTAACCCAATATTCTCGATTACACCAAACCTAATTGGAGGTTATCAACCCTAATCTAGATGGTCACCCAATCAAAAAATGATTATGTGTAGTTCAATTGTGTGTGTGCATAGAAGAAGGGATGAAGATGATGGGCAACTTTGTAATCTGGTTTCGTTTAGGTTTTATTCACTAGGAAACCTTTCCTAGAAGAAGATGCATATATGAGTATATATAGGTATATGAAGAAAATGGGAAAAAGGATGCAAGAAAGATAAGATGCAATTTTTTTTTCAAGTTTTAACTTGCATAGGTTGGCCTATGAAGGTGTTCAGGCCGACCTGTGAGGCAACCTAAAATGCAGCATGTGGGCAGAATCTACAGGCTTCGTTCTTGGAGCGTAGGAGCCGGCCTGAAACATGGATGTACCGGCCTATACTGAAGTTGAGGCTTTCATAGGTCAGCCTGATCACGTATAGGTCGTCTATGCTGTTGTTTTGACACACAAACTTTATTTTTTATGTGCATGACATGCCTAAGACCTATCAAACTTGTTCAAAGACTATGTTTATGCATCCTAAGGCTAAGGGGACAAATGAGCATCTAAATTTAGGTTGACATCGTCCAATTTACAAGAGCACTACAATAAACTATCTTATTCCTTGTTTGACATCTTTCAAAACCCGATTGAATTTGTAGTTACAAATACTCAGCACTCACATAATTCATGATTTATGTTTTGAAGAAAAATTCCAAATCTAACTTGCCATATATTAAATTTACTATCATAGAAAAGTGGTGGTGTGTTGATAAAATGTCTTGTTAGAAGTCATCTTCCTCTTGAAACGATTATTCCTTTAACAGGAGTTAGGCTCTGATGTCACTTGTTGGACTTAAGACTTCACACACAAGGGGGGTTGAATTGTGCGGTTTGGAAAATATGATTTTGAACAACTTTGTGAAGTAAAATCAGATTTTAAAATCATTTTAAATAATTAGCTGCGGAAAAACAATTTTCGGAAAATAAATAGCGGAAAAATAAAGAGTTAAGGGAAAGAGATGAACACCATGATGTTGTTCGCTGGTGAATTTGGCGAACAACCTCTGGTTTCCTAATTTATGAAAATTAGTTTACTAACAGGACCAACCAAACAAATCCTAGGACAAAGTTCTTTTGAAAATGTCTTTGATTTAAAAAGGAGTGTATTCGTTTTGTGTTTTCTAAGGTTTCTTCTAATTAGTTTCTTCGACTGATAGAACAAAGACACGATAATGGCGAAAAAGTAATTGAAGATAAGTTTAATGGAAAACAAAGTAAATTGCTGAAGGAAAAGAAATGACTTGAATGTAAAGAAATGAAGAAAAGCTTGGAATTTTATTAAAGTGCATAAATGTAAATTGGTGTTTCTGATACATACATTTTCCAGAACACTCGTTTCTCTCACACGGTTACTTTGAGTATTTGCGGTAATTTGTACAAAGTTTGGAACACCCCTCAATCCAACGCTAAGACCCCCTATTTATATACAAACGAAATAACTACCCATAACAGCTATTTCTCCTAATGGCGACAAATGGCATTCTACATGCATTCGTCTCCTAGATGCGTTCCACGCGTCCAATTTCAAAAGTGAAATTCCCTCCTGAAATTTGAATTTCAAACACCCGTCGAATGGACCGATTCTTCTTGTGTCGAAACTATCCTTCTTAGAAAAATCTGCCAATGTTTTCCCTAAGTACCATTTGTCTTCGACTTACCTTCCTCATCAAAAACCTTCTAACTGAAATGACCTGTCAAATCACCCTGTCGAAATTTCCATTTTGCTTTTGAACAATTTTCCTGGCGTCGAAATTAGCAACCTATAAATTGCCCCCCAAAAAATGCATTTTCGACCGAGGGAGAAAAACATTTTTTGCCAATGCAATTCGACGCCATGAATCATTCGACTAGTGACTGTTCATATGATTTAGATGTTTGAAATGTCAGAATCATCATTACGCTTTTCCCCAAATGTCTTTTCAGCCCACGTTTTGAGATCTTCATCATCCCTACTCTAACCCCTAGCACGTCGTGGGTCAAAAATCCTAACTGCCACCGTCTGAACCATCCACTTCACACTCTCCACGTGTCCCACAACCTTTCCATTATTTTTTCCCATTTCAATTTCTGAATACCAACCGCTTCTAATCTTCCACTTATATATAAGTTAAAGACTCCATTTTTTCACCTTTTACGTTTCCTCTTTCCAAAACAATACTCTCTTCAAACTTCATCTTCTCCGTTTTTCTCTTTATTGCTTTGTAATCAACAATGGCGTCTTCTGCTACTCCAAAAATCACAGGTAAAGATTCCCGAAAATCCAACAGCTTAGCACCAGTAGAAAGAATCTTTGGTCCCAAGGTGGTGGAAAATCAAGAATATGTTCCGGAACCTCCCAATGAAGAGGAAAAATGCTGCATCTATCAATCCCAGGTACTCATTCCTATCTTGATTTATGGTAAATCCCACGCCATGTTAGGACCTTTGCCTGATTTAAAATTAGACCCAGTTAAGGTACGAGAATTTTTTTCCAACCTATCATCGTTACAAACCCATAGCGAACGGGGTTAGACCTAGAACGGATAAGGAAGAAATGATAGACGAAAAGTCCAAAGTAGATGGCCAAGGGACCCCCTCTGAAGAAGTTATAAACTTAGAGTATATAAATAATTTTAGAATTTTTAGATCCTGCCCTTTGTCGAAAGATCCCTCTGATTACCTAGCTTGGTTGGAAAAAATAGAGAAGGTTAAAAGCAATGATTGGAAGACTATGGGCATTTATGACCTTATTCAGCTGTCGAAAGTAGGGCCAGGATATTGTCCTTCCATGCTTCTAACTTCCCTCTATTTCTGGGACAGCACTTATAATAACTTTCATATTCCTTGTGGGATGATTACTCCCACCCTCTTCGACATAGCTGCCATTACTGGCTTAAGCCCCTTAGGAGTCGATTATGACCCAAACCTGCTAGCTGATGATTCAATAGGCTTCGACACCAACAAAGCCACCTTTACAGCCTACATTGCCAACTATCATGATAAGGAAACCAAATAAGTGTCTGATCAAGAGCATGTAGCCTTCCTGGCCCTTTGGCTGTCGAGATGCGTCTTTTGTTCCAGATCTCTCCAAGTGGTGAAGCGCTACATCACTATAGCAAATCAGCTTCACGCTGGGCATCGGCTGTGTCTTAGTGAGATGATTTTGGCGAATCTCTACGAATCCCTTGGCGAAGGGGTTACCATCCTGAAGAACATTAAGGAGAAGAAAACTTTGTTGTTATAAGGACCCTTCTGGCTCTTACAATTGTGGCTCAATGCCACTTTCGAAGCCTCTTTTCCCAACAAGTCAACTGTAGATGCAGCTGCTCTAGGGGACAGAAGAGTCGAAGGTTTTCATTTGGCGCAACTAACACCCCATGACGAAGGTCTGAGCCTCCAACAAACCTTTACCAGCTATGTCATGATGTTCGCTAAACGTTACAATTTTACACCCAACATGGCTCCTTTTGCTGAGAGGAAGGTTGGACCCTCATGGTTTACCAGAAAACTTCCCCTTGAGTCGAAATCTCTGGAAGACGAATTCCTCAATGTCTGGGAATCTTTTCTTACTCCTAGACTTCTGGTTTCCAAACTTGGTCCTTCGAAACTAAAGGTTTCCCTTGTCAACTATCAGCCCAATCTGGTTTCTCGACAGTTTGGGTTGATACAAATAATACCAAAACCTCTCTTTTCCAGAAAAGGCTCTTTGATTCATTATAATATGACTCACACTGAAGATGAATGCTCTGAGTTGTTGGCGAAGTATTCGAATTTGGTCGAAATTTAACCAGTGGTCTTTCGACCCATCTTCCTTTGCAATCAAGAGTTTGAAGAATGGTGGAGGGCTTATTATGATTCTCAAATTTTTAATGTGGATTCTTTCACCATTCAACTGACCAGAGCCTTTGCCCTTGTGCAGGACAAGACAAAGAAAGGTACTTCTCGACATGTCAAAGAAATCCAAGCTTTCCAGAAATACTTTGAAACTGCCTATAGGCCTAATGAACTTAGTCGAACCATAAGCGAAGCAGCAGTTACTTTGAAACAAAAATTTACAGAAAAACTTGATGAGTTAAAACTACCTTCGTATGTTCGACCAGAACAACTTTATGAGGTAGCTTTTAAACTTTATCGCCCAAAATTTCCCCCTCTACCATCTTCTGAATTTGGCGTGGCTCTTAGCCCTCCATTCCCAGATTGGTTCATTTGTGGGGATTCTCTGAAAATTCTTCGCCAAGAAAACCAGAAATGTGCCAAGCGAGTGGTTCCGACTAAGTACACCCTGGACAATTGCAAAGGCCACCTTCATATTGGCATAGAACACGTTCGCGTGGAAACTCCTATATATGAAGGTGTGAAACATGGGAAGAAGTTTAATCTCACTTTTCATTTACTCAAACACATATATGTTACTTTACGCTTGACTCTTTTCTTCTTTTCTTTTCTAGCTATCAAGATTTCAACCAAAAAACCCGCCACAGGCGAAGCAACAACTGCTGGAGATGCAGAGCCCCAAAAAGACACTGCCAAGACACCTTTGGCGAAGGCATTACTTTACTTTTCTTTCAGGTCACCAAGTGTTTTATTTTCTGACATACTAATAAAATTTCTCTTGTTCCACAGGGAAGTCGAAGACTTCCATCGACGCCTAAGAAAAGAAAAGCAAAAGAACATGAAGTCAAAGCTGCCGACACTGACGATGGTGATGAGTCACCAGACCAGGTGAAGCCTACCAAGAAGAAGAAGAAAACAACCAAACCTCCACCACAGAAACCTCCTACTCCCAGAATTTTGGAAAAAACTCTACCCAAAAATCTAGGCGAGGAAGCTACCCCTGCTCCAACAGAAAGCGAAAGCTCTAGCCTGAAGACTAACATTCCAAAGGTATGGTATTTTTCTCTTTCGATGCTGAAAAGGCTGTTTACTTGTGTTACCTTTCTTGATCTATTTATCTTTCAGGTACCTGTCGATACTCATGGGCATCCCATGGTCCAAGTTCTCCCAAAGACCAGCAGTGACCCTACCTACAAACCAACCAGCGCCTCCAAATCTTCTCCTAAGAATTCGGCAAAGGAATCAGCTACTGAAGTAAATCAACGCACTGCTATTTCTACACGAATTCCAAACGTAGTGGAAGAAGAAACTAGTCCTGAGACTGACGAATTAGTCGACACTGGTGGGGATACTGTGATGCCTACTGCAGTGGTTATCATAAGTAATGAAACTGAAGACCAATCTCCCCCCAACTCACCAGTTGCTGACGAAGAGAAAGATGAGGAGGTTGCAACTGATGCCGAAGAGGAGGAAGGAAAAGAAAACAAAAGGCCGCCAACTCCCACAGCTGCTACGGACGAAGAGAAAGAGAGCGACAAAGAAGACCTTGGTAAAACAAATAAAATTGCTTCGACCGCGACAACTTCAACCCAACTTTCCCACGAGGAGCTTGAAAATCTGAAGGTGCAAAGACCTTTTGAGTACCTAAAGACCATGCTTAGTTCCCGCTATAATTTTGCTGATACTACCATTAGTAGTTCGACCACCTCAGGGACTACTTCTGATGCCAAATCAGTGGACGAATCGCTGGCAAATATTCGACAGAAGGTTCTCAACATTGACCTATTTCAACTTCTGGAGAATGATTCATCTGCTCAATTCGACCTAAAGAAAATCCTGAAGCAAATCAATGTCCTGGAGGCTCCTCCTGAAGTCACTGATGTGGTGTTGGACCTCACTACCCTGATAGATCTTGTGGTGACTGACTTTAATCGGCTTCGAGAGTATTCCAAGAAGCTCGAGAATAAGATAGAAACCCAACTTGCTGAGTGGGATGCTGCTTCCAATTCGTCTAACAAAGTCACTGAACTAGAAAAGGTGTCTGAACAAAATAAGAAAGAAGCAACTTTGTGCGGTGAGAACATCCTCAAGTGGAAGAAACAAATTGCTGTTCTCCAAAGAAAAATTTCCCAAGCGGAAAAGCGTCAAGCAGAACTGCAACAGATTGACCAAGAGGAAATCCGTAAAGAACTGGAAGTTAGTGTACATCATGTCGATAGGGCCCGGAAGCTTGGTGAGGAAATTGAGGAGCTTTCTAAAGGCAAGGCACTTTGTGAGCGTCGTCTCTAAATCCAGAGGTCGAAATTTGAGAAGCTGAAAGAATCTTTCCTCGTTTGAATAATTGTAATATTTTTTGTTTGGATTTTTAAGGCCTTTTTGTAATGACAATGGATCTATATTACTTGGCGAAAAGATTTTCAATTCGCCATATTGCTTTTTCTCTGCATAATTATTCGACTGTTATTTTAACTTCTTGTAATGTGGGCCTGTATTTTTTCAGATACTTCCCGTTTATTTTTAATATATGCTTATCTTTATCCACTTCTTCGACTTCATATGAGCCATTGGAAAATATTTGTATAATTTTAAAAGGTCCTTCCCACTTAGGGGACCATTTTCCTATAAGTCTGTCTTTTCGATCCATGGGGAGAATTACTTTCTAAACTCACTCACCAATTAGGAAAGTCTTACATTTCACTTTCTTATTGTAAAACTTTTCGACTCTTTCTTTTTGTCTTTTCAATATATCCAACGCATTTAATCTTTCTTCGTCCAAATCAACTAACTCATCCATCATCATACTCCAATATGTATCTGATGGGATCTCATGATGCCTCTGAATTCGAATCGACTGTAAATAAATCTCAACTGGCAAAACTGCATCATGTCCATATGTCAATCTAAATGGAGTAGTATTTGTTGCTTCTTTAAGGGAGGTTCGGCAAACCCACAAGATTTGATCCAAAGTCTTATGCCAACTCTTAGGCTTTGTCCCCACGTGCTTTTTAATCAAACTTATCACAACCTTATTTGCTGCTTCGACTTGTCCATTTGCTTGAGTGTAATAAGGTGTCGAAGTGAGAAGCTTAAATCCCGCCTCCTTTGCAAATGTTTGCATATTCTTCCCAGTAAACACAGATCCTTGATCTGTTGTTATTGTCTCATGTATCCCATATCTATAAATGATATGCTTTCGAATGAATTCTATGACTTCTTCTTGGTCAACATTTACCAAAGGTATGGTTTATATCCATTTTGTGAAGTAATCTATTCCAACCAAGATGTATCTTTGGCCTTTCGACGATGCTGGTCGAATTTCTCCAATTAAATCTAAAGCCCAACCCCTAAATGGCCAAGGCTTCACAATAGAATGTAACTCACTTGCAGGGACGTGTGGTATTCCTGCATGTACTTGACATTCCTGGCAACCTTTTGCAAATTCGACACAGTCCTTCAACATCATTGGCCAATACATTCCTTGTCGAAATAACAACCATTTCATTTTATGGCCTGCTTGATGCGCACCACATGCTCCACTGTGCACATTCGACAATGCTATAAAAGCTTCATCTTCGCCCAAACATTTTAACAAAACTCCCTCCGAAGTCTTTTTAAACAACTCATTTCCAAAAAGCACATAACTTAACGCTCTGTACTTAACTTTTCTTTCGACTTTCTGATTTGGGTCTTGTAAATAATCCTTAATGGGCTTTCTCCAATCTTCGAATCTTGAATCGTCTATATTAAATATCTCCAAACTCTCTTCGTCACCATACCCTAACTTTATTGTCTCCAAATCTTATGGGGACAACTTAGTTGATACAACTCTTCCTCTTACTTCAATGGCTTTTTCCAACTTTTCTTTCGACACTTTATAACCAGATGCGAGTTGTGCCAAATCATTTGCCACTTGATTTTCCATTCAAGAAATATGTCTGATAGTTACATTGTCGAATTTCTTCAAGAGCTTGTTAGCTATTACGAAGTACATAATTAAATTTTCTTTAACACACTTGTACTCCTTGGTCACTTGCTTTATTACCAACTCAGAGTCTCCCATTATTTCGACTCTAGTTGCCCCCAATTCCAATAAAATTTCAAGTCCAGTTATCAAAGCTTCATATTCTGCTTCATTGTTCGAACATAAGCCTTCGACTTTGTACTTGAATTTTGTTGGAATTCTATTAGGAGAAATAATCAATAGCCCAATACCAGTTCCATTCTTATGACTGGAA
The DNA here is from genome assembly GCA_022829125.1 of Lathyrus tuberosus. Lineage (NCBI taxonomy): Eukaryota > Viridiplantae > Streptophyta > Magnoliopsida > Fabales > Fabaceae > Lathyrus > Lathyrus tuberosus. The sequence continues at coordinate 16,377,553 of JALAZF010000063.1, forward strand.
CCGTCGAAGTATAGTTTCCATGGCTCTATTTCGACATATTCAATATAATCTTCATTTATGGCGTGGTCAGCTATAAAGTCAGCCACCACTTGTCCCTTAACATCCTTCAAAGGCAAATACATTAAGGAATATTCAGTCAATGCCAAAGCCCATTTCCCAATTCGACTATGTAAAATTGATTTTGATAACATATGCTTTATTACGTCAAAATGAGAGGAAATATATACATCGACTGGCTTTATATAGTATTTCAACTTCGTACACGAAAAGTAAACACATAGACATAGCTTTTCTATGACATTATACCTAGTTTCGGCATCATTTAAGACTCTACTGAGGTAGTAGATGGCTCTTTCGAAGCCATTCTCATCCTCTTGACATAACATACTTCCTAATGTCCTATATGATGCCGCTATATACAACCTCAAACTTTTACTTCTACAAGGAGACATCAAGATAGGGGGATGGGTCAAGTATTCCTTGATTTTGTCGAACACAGCTTGTTGATCCCGCCCCCACACAAAATCTTCCTTCTTCAGCCGAAGTAGAGGAGAGAAGGCTTGTGTTTTTCCACTAAGGTTGGAGATGAACCTTCTGAGAAAGTTGATCTTCCCAAGCAAAGAATGCAACTCCTTCTTTGTCGATGGCGCTTTCGCCTCCATTATTGCTTTGGCTTTGTTTTCATTGATTTCGATCCCCTTCTTGTGGACCACAAAGCCAAGGAAATCTCCCGCCTGCACACCAAACGCACATTTGAGAGGGTTCATTTTTAAACCAAACTTCCTCATCCTTTCGAATGACTATCGAAGATGGTCAACATGATTTTCGCCTGAAACAGACTTAATTACAATGTCATCTATATAGATTTGCACAAAAGTTTCGATAAAATCATGAAAAATCGAATTCATGGCTCGCTGATAAGTTGCCCCATCATTTTTTAAACCAAAAGGCATTACCACCCATTTGTAGGTGCCTATGGCTCCAGGACAATGAAATGTCGTCTTAGGGACATCTTCTTCAGTAATAAAAATTTGATTATAGCCAGAGTATCCATCTAACATACTTAGATACTCATGGCCTGCAGTAGAATCTATAAGCATTTCTGCTACTGGCATAGGATATTCGTCCTTAGGGGTAGCTGAATTCAAATCTCGAAAGTCAATGCATACCCTTAATTTTCCATTTTTCTTTATTACAGGAACAATATTTGCAATCCATTCGACATACCTCATTGTGCGGATGAACTTACATTTCAGAAGTCTTTCGACCTCCTCTTTGATCTTCGACAAAATCTCTGGTGTGAAGCGTCTGGGAGTTTGCTTTACAGGCTTCTTTCCTGCTATTATGGGCAACTTCAATTCGACCAAACTCCTGTCGAGCCCAGGCATTTCGTCGTAGTCCCACGCGAAACAATCTTTAAACTCTTTCAGCAGTTGGACTATTTCGACTTTTAACCGAGGGTCCATCTTGGCACTTATGTAGGTTGGCCTTTTTTCTGGCCCCAGTCCTAAATCGACTTCTTCCAATGGATCCTGCGCCACCATCTTCATGTCTGTTGAAGCTGGATCCTTTTCAAACCCCAAGGGTTCGTCATCATAAATGGCGTCTAACTTTTGCTGTTGCCATTCGCCAACTTCTGCGTTGAATAGATCATCCTCAACGTCCTTCTAAGGACATTGTTTGTTGAAATGATTTTTATTGGCTTCGACAGCCATGTACTTTACCTCGGCTTCAAGAGCCGCCTTGCGTTTATTTTTGGCTATATAAGCCGTAATCCTTTCGAGCGCTGATGACTCACTCATCGTCACCAAACTCACTTCCCCAGCCCGTTGGCTCTATATGTGCAGTCCCAAAGACATAGTTTTCCTCATCGACCACTTCCATATCCCACTGGAAACCATATGTAGGGTGGAGATACAGCGAACAGAAAGCATTATCAGTTGCCTTTAGGTTGAAAGTTGCTGGATTGCATGGAGCTATATGGGCCAAGTGTTTGTCGAAGCTGCATCGATCCACATGGTTTACTTCAGCCATGAAATAGCTTTGATCCGCCTCTATGTTTTTGACAATTCCATCAGATCTCCAAATAGCTATATGCTGATGCATCGACGAGGGCACAGCACCCACGCCATGGATCCATTCTCTACCCAGAAGTAAGTTATAATTAGCCTTTGAGTCTATGACCATGAACATAGTTGGTCTAGTTATAGTCCCGACAGTTAAATCCACTTGGATAACACCCAAAGTGGTTCCCACTTTGCCTTCATAGTTTGATAACACCATGTTGTGTGGTTTTGCATCAGACTCATCTTTCCCAATTTTCTTCAACATATAATAGGGCATTAAGCTAACTGCAGCCCCTCCATCGACCAGGATTTTGTTCACTCCCACGTTCTCCACTTTCCCCTTTATGAATAGAGGCTTGAGGTGGCCACGCATGGAGTCGTTTGGCCTTTCGAAAAAGGCATTTTGTTCCTCGACACAACCATTATTCATAATATAGTAACATACTGGCCTGTGCCCTATAACTTCACTCTCCATAACATCCTCCTCTTCTTCGACCTCCATGATTTGGTCGTATTCTTTTGGAAGGACAGAGACCACGTTGCATACAATGTCGAGAGACGCGTCCGACTCAGACCTGAAGTCATCAGTCATTTCGTCATCCTCTCCCACTTTTTCTTTAGATGGCACTGGTTCCATTGCATTGCAGGAATTATTGCTGTAAGATGCCTCTTTTCGATTCACTACCTCGGCGTTGCTACTTGACTCTGGTTTGCTTCTTTTGACAGCAACTTCCTCAGCAACCCCTTTCTCAGCAGCTTCCTTTTCCGCCCTTTTTTGTCTTTGGAATCGCCTCCATTGGGATATTGACATGGGATTCTTGCCTTTATAATTCTCTGAGGGATAAGGCCTTGGTTTTGGCCTTTCGCCTTCCTTGTTGCCAGCCATAGAAGAACCCCTCTGAACTTCAAAAATTTTCTACTTTCTCTGTCCCTGGGCCTCCCTTATTGGTTGAACCCATTTGTCATTAGGAGCTTTTTGGTGGGTTTGAAGGTATTTGGGTACCTTCGTCCAAACTTTTGCTGGTTTTGATCATTTCGCCTTGGGTCGAACCTCTCCGTTCTCGCAGGTGGAACTGCCCCCCAGTTTCCTTTCCTTTTTGCCTTTTCCATTCCCTCCAGGTTGTCTGCTACCTTCTTGTCGAACACAGCGCTACAGCGGGGGCACAGCATAACCTCAGATTTTTTCTTCTGACACCTTTGAAGGAACTCAATCAGATTCTCTTCCTCTTTAGGATACGCCACTTTTTGATATTGCTCTCGACGGCGCTCTTCGTCAGTCTGCATTGGAGTTTTCTGGGATACCTCCACCATATTAACATTGGTTGTTTGCCCATCTCCAATACTTAACTTGTTTATCTTCAAAGTGAGTCCCTCCTCAATCTCATGCTTCTTCTTTGCCAGGTCGAAATCCCTTTCTGGCGATGGCTTCTTAATGTCGTGTTGGCAACAAAAACCAACATATTTCTCTCTGGGATCCTCTGTTGTTCTTCGTAGAATCCCATAAACAGTTGGCTTCGCAGGACCATCAGAAGTCCTTGCGTTTATCTTAGAGATACCTTCGCCAATCTCAGTATTGGCTTGGTTGGCTTGGTCGACAGTAACACCAAACTCCATGTTGTCTCCATTAAGGTCCTCAGTAGCCTTATTCTTGTCTTCGACAAAGCCTTCAGTAGCTTCGTCATTCTTCATAAAGTTGAGACCCTCAGTGGCCTCCTTCTCTTTCTCGACAGAACTCTCAGTAGTTTCGTCAGTCTTCGCATTGTTGGAACCCTCAGTGGTTTCCTCCTTGTTCACATTGTTGAGGCCTTCAGTGGCCTTCTTGTTGATGGAATTATTCAAGCTTCCTTCGTCAAGGTATTCAGTAACCTTGATCATCGCTGGTTCATTAATGAATTCTTCGGATATTTCCTCCACATCACTTTCGTCTGTGGGGATCTCAGCGATCTCCACCATGTTCACATTTGTGTCGAAACCTTCAGTGGCTTCTATTATTTCAAAGCTGCAGTCAGAACCCTCTTTGACCTCCACCATGTTCACTGTGGACGGTTCCGCATAGTGGGCTTCGACCATCTGCATTGGATTTGAGTCAACCTTCATTGGCGGCTTCGACTTGTCGCCGAACTTCAATCTTCCGTCACGAATGGCATTTTGCACCAGATCCCTGAAAAGGAAACATTGAGATGTTTTATGACCTAAAAAATTATGGTACTTACAAAAACCTCTCTTTTTCTGTTGTTCTATAGGAGGCACTTTAGTGCCAGGTGGCACTATCATTTGGCCATCTTTAACCAACAAGTCAAATATTTCATCACACTTAGTGACGTTGAATGTATAAGTCCTTTTAGGAAACTTATCATTCTTTTCAGGTTCGACTGGGTTTTTTCCATTCGACGAAGCTAATACTCTACAGGAGTATGGCGGACCCTGTTTCAATTCTGCTAAGTCAACTTCTTGTTCGTCGAAACTAAATGATTCGCTCTCGTCACCATCATCCTCTTGACATACCCCCACATAAGCCACTCTTTCTTTCTTGTTTTTAGTTACTCTAGCTTTTTCAGCTTTTAAACGTTCGACCTGTCTCACCCTATCCGCCAATTGTGCCATATCCCTCAGATATTGAGTGTCTAATTTCTTTCTAATTGAATAGTCTAGACCACCTGCTGCCATTTCGACTAATTCGTGCTCAGGCACTTGCGTGAAACATCTCGCCTTAAGTAATCTAAACCTGTTTAAATAATCATCAATTGGCTCAGAGAATTTTCTTTTAACACTAGCCAACTCCTTCAAACTTATTTTTGTTTGTCCCATGTAAAATTGTTCATGGAACAGCCTTTCTAACTGGACCCAAGTATGGATCGAATTTGCAGGCAAAGACGTGAACCAAGTAAAAGCATTTTTTGTTAAAGAACTTGGAAAATATTTCATTTTTAAATTTTCATTGCGTGCAATTTCTCCTGCTTCGATCAAGTAACGGGCTACATGTTCGACAGTGGATTCGCTGGTGTCCCCTGAGAATTTGGTAAACTTGGGGACTTTCCATCTTGGGGGTAATTCTTGTTGCAAAATATACTCAGACAATGGGGATGTATAACTGGGCCTTTGCAGCCCCACATTCACACCATTTCTGGCCATAATCCTTTCGACCATGGCTGCTAAATTGTTTTCTGCTGGCATGTTGTTATGACGCAATTGTTGCATGACATCATCAGCATCTTGGTCTCTATGGACTAACACCCTCCTAGGCTCTTGTTGGACATGAATTTCGACAGGAGGAGGTTCGACCACTACCTCTTGGTTTCTAGGGTTTACTTGAGGAACATTCGCTGGCCTCTGGTTTATTGTGGTTTCCTCTTCGACAACTACTCTGGGATTCTGAACTATTTGTTCCCTTGGTTGAGTTTGAGGAACACCAAAGAAGTCAGCAATGCGCGTCATTTGCGCTGATAATAACTGGTTCGTTTGGGTGGTGTTTTGGATTAAAGGATTAAACACAGCCCCCATTTGTTGCGTTAGCATCTGCACCATATCATGGTTGCTTTCGTCCATGTGTTGCCTAATTACTTGTGCAGAATTATTAGTGATTGCAGGCATATAAGTTTGGTATCCCGTTGGCACAGGCTGACCCATTCTGCCTATGTGGTTCGTACCAGACCCTAATCCTTGTAGGGGCGAAGTAACATTCATCAAAGGATCAGAGTATAACGACGACGCATTGTGCAAACTTGTCATCACCGTTGTTGGCATTCCATAAGGTTGTTCTCTATTATGTGGAGGCATTGAAAAATTCGTCACAAATGGCCTATGAACACCCCCTAAAGGAGGAGGGTTCATCTGAGGCATTTGGGATCCCACTGTAGAGACACTGCACGCGTTTTGGGATGCCGAAAACGCTGGGATTGACCCCGTCGATGATGGTATCGCCTCTAATACAGAAACTGACGCCGTATTGTCTCCTGTTGAAGGAATAGGCGTTAGATTGTTAACATTTTGATTATTAGGCGCACTTTGATTCGCCATTCTTCTTGTTCTTGTTCTTTATGGTCTTTCTTCGTTGTTCACGGCTAACTTGCCACTCCTTAGAACGAAATAAAAACTTTTCTTCTAAGAATTTGCTATAAGAACAAAAGGACAAACTAAACACATGCACTAGGTCCCACTGGGCGTGCCAATTTGTTCGCTGGTGAATTTGGCGAACAACCTCTTGTTTCCTAATTTATGAAAATTAATTTACTAACAGGACCAACCAAACAAATCCTAGGACAAAGTGCTTTTGAAAATGTCTTTGATTTAAAAAGGAGTGTATTCGTTTTGTGTTTTCTAAGGTATCTTCAATTACTTTTTCGCCATTATCGTGTCTTTGTACTATCAGTCGAAGAAACTAATTAGAAGAAACCTTAGAAAACACAAAAGGAATACACTCCTTTTTAAATCAAAGACATTTTCAAAAGCACTTTGTCCTAGGATTTGTTTGGTTGGTCCTGTTAGTAAACTAATTTTCATAAATTAGGAAATCAGAGGTTGTTCGCCAAATTCACCAGCGAACAGATGTATAGAGTTCAACCAAACAAACAAACGACTTACTCCTCTCCCCAAGAATTGATATTGAGAGTATCCAATAAACGTTGAGAGCTTTAAGTAGAAAAGAATCACAAACCCCCTTATACAAGGAAATAATGGTTGACCTCCAACCAAATAATACAAGACTTCGGTATATAACAATTTGAGTATTCTCTTCTGAACGGTGAGTCGAGGTGGTTAGTCCTTTCTCCACACGGTAAATTAAAGCAGTTAGTCTTCTCTCTACAAACAAGAATCTCGAAGCGGTTAGTCTTTAAGTTCCTTAAACCTTGAAAGTTTTTACACGGGCTGAGCTCATGAACCTTAAACCTTACTTTTACACAGGATAACTAATAACCGATGAGATTTTAATATCGAGCTGATATCGAGTCTATGAAGCTTTTAATACCGGAGTGAGCTTCAACCTATGTTGGTTTTATCACAAGCTGACTAAGAACTTAGGAAATTTTAATATGGGCTGATCTCCAACCTAAACTAGGGTTTGATCACACATTCCCCGAATAAAAGCTTTTAACGGGTTTAGCTTCTAACCTAAATAAATCCCTAAATAGATAATATTCAACAAAGGTGTATACAAAAGATTCCTTTGGTAAGTTTACAATTCTACCCTTCCAAAATTACAAAATATTCTCACTTACAAAAAGACTTTTCTCGCAAAGACATCATGGCTAAATTATTAGTGAGAGAAAGTAAACAAAATGTTTAGAGAGAGTGAGTTGTGTCAAAACATGATTTTGGATGAAATGAAATTGGGGGGAAGGGATCTCTATTTATAGGCTAAAGGTTGGCTCAAAAAGTAATTTTAAATAAATGCAGTTTATGACAATCTAATCAATTAGCACATGTTTACAATCGATTATAAGTTTGAAATATAATCGATTGTAAGTTAAAAAAGGAAGGAATAGATATCTAGCCGTTGTACATCATTAAGGCAATTTCCTAATCATTTAGGACTCAATTTTGAACTGAGCTAATCGATTAAACAAAAGTTTCAACCGATTAGATAAGTCAAAATTTTGCCTATATCAATTTTGACAGTTCCCACTTCATTCGGCACAACTTCAAAATATTTTTGAAAATATTTGCTTTAGTAAAAACAGCTTGAAAATATATTTTAGTGTGTGTGTTTGTATGTGTGTGTGTGTGCGCGCGAGTGCTTTAGCCATGCACTTTTACGATAAATTTCTTATGCCTTACACTTTGTTCACTCAATACTAAATTATACGGGTCTTTGGCACTACAAGACTTTTCCAGATGCTTTCTCTTTTGTAGGCACTTGCTTGAGTAGTTTGAGATGAGACTTTAGTTATATTCCATTTGATTGTTATCATTGGATAGTCAAGTTCATCAAACCTTAATGATTAGGTTTGCATATTTATCTAATTAAGCATTCACGTTTGACTTATCATAAGACATTTAGTTGTCATCATCAAAAATTGATATCCTTATGAAAAACATATTGCCTACAAAATAAGGTTCCACAGAGGCAGCCATCAAGTAGTTTAGAACTTCTATTTCAAAGTTGTTAAAGGGCAGTCGAAGACCCAGGATAAAAAAACATACACTCGTAAAAAGAGATGGCACATTCACCATACTCACTATAAATTCTCTTGTCTTCATCAGGAATCATGACACCCCAATCCGAAGATGGGCGTACGTTCAGAAATGCTCCATCAAGACCATCATTCTGAACAAAGGTGGATATAGTTAAAGAAGAGACTGAATCGACCCAAGAGGTAGAAGTATCTTCTTTTAAATTTTGACTCATAATGGACACTAATTTCTTCTAGTAGAGGAAGAAAAACGTTGCATAAAACCTAGATAATAGTAAAGCGGAAAAAATGTCTCAAAGAAATGTGAAATTTTCTCCTCAAAAATCGTATGATGACTTACTAAAAAAAATCTTATCAATGCTTCAAATCACCTATGTGAAACACTTGAGTGTTTCGGTTCCCGATAATCATTATGTGAGAACCTACAAAAAAATATTTGAAGCATGGGACGCATCAAAGGCGCAAATTTTAAAAAACGATAATTGTTTCTCTTGGTTTTTCGTTTAAGTTAAAGGGCTTAGGGGCCAAGTGTTTCGGATTGACTAAGATAACCATCGACAAACGATTCAAAGGAAGCAATGATTCGCCCCAAATTCTCACAATAGATTAACCCCTCCACCACCACGGTAGATTATAACCGCTCCATTATATATATTAATTATAGTTTTTACACAATGTTTGTTCATTTTAAAATGACATTTATAAGTAAAAATATGACTAAATATTTACATTGTGTTCAACGTCATTTCTATCATATTTATTTTTGGGTTTAATGGTAATACACTGTCAGTGTAAGACAGTTTTACACATGCAATCAATCAAAATGTTTGCAATTGTCATGTAATATCAGTATTTTTAAAATAAAAATATGTTTCATTCTGATAAATGGTTGTGATTGGTTGACAGTGTAAAATATTTTACATTGTAAGCGTATTTTCTTTTTTCTCTTTATTTTTATTCAAATTTGTTTTATACAAAAATAAAATTATATAAAAATTTTAAAATTTAGTCATACAAAATATATCAAGCCGGTTCAAGAATCAAATATTTATTGTTATTCAAATTTGTTTTATACAAAAATAAAAATATATAAATTTATTAAAATTTAGTCATACAAAATATATCAAGCCGGTTCAAGAATCAAATAAGTCGAACTATAAGGGTGTTCAAATTCAAACCAATCCAAATAAAAATCGTAAACCGTTACAAAAAAATTGAAAACCGCAAAAAACCGAATTTTTTTTAATATATTTGAATGTCATTTTGTAAGAACCGCTTGGTTAGGATCGAATTTCGGATTGATTTTTCAAAACCGATCCAAACCAAATCAAACCGCATGTATATATTTTTTATACTTATTTATTTTTATTAGTATATATATTGTGTTAATTTAATATTAAATGATAATTATTTTTTAAAATAATATTTATTAGTTTGATTTAATCTATTTATTTTTATTATTTTTATCTTGTAGTACTAACTTTTGATATAATGTATTATATATTATGTCAAACTTATTATTTATTAGTCCTTTTAGAATATTAATAAAAGCTATAATTTGTAATTTGAATATCTAAAAAACCGATCCAAATTAAACCGCATTAAATTGAATTGGATCGGATATTTTTAATCAATCATCCAAAACCGAACCAAAATGTGAGTAAATTTACTTTTGAATCGGATGATATTTTACTTCAAAATCAATCCAAACCGAACCACGAACACCCTAGTATACATAGCTCAAGTTCAACTCATTTATTTTACGAATTTAATTTTAAGTTCAAATTCGACTAATTTGATTCATAAACCAAATCCAACAAATTAATTATCGAATTAATCTTGAATTATTTCAATTCATTCTTAAAAAAATACTTAAAATACTCGTTAAATAATTTTTCAAGAATTGAATCTACAGTTTGTAGTATATGTTAACTTACCAATTTAACCATCTTTTAGAGTATTTCTGGTTTTGTGGCTTGTTGGACTGCTCTTCTTTTGATTCCTTGGATAATTGTCTTGATATCCTTGACAGTAGGCATTCGCCGCAGTGTAAAGTTGTGATTCTCGCAGCGGTTACCAACATGATTTCGGCCATTTGGTGCGCCAGAAATTCAGTCTGTTTTCAAAACAATTTCAGCTTTTGGAATTCCTACTGCTCCCTTATTATTTCGCAAACTACTCAAGCCGGAAACTCTTCCCTTAAATGTTCCAACAATGACATTCAGGATTTTGTTATTTTGAAGAACTTCTCGGTTACTGTTCGCCCGCCTAAGGTGAGGATCTGTAAAGAGATCATTTGGTATCCTCCTTCGTTCGGTTGGGTTAAAGTTAATATTGATGGAGCCTCTTGTGGAACTCCGGTTTTAGCGGCTTGCGGGGGCATTTTTAGGGATCATGGTGGTAATCATTTGGGTAGCTTTGTGTGTAATCTCGATTCGGAAAATGCTCTTTACGCTAAGCTGATGGGTGTCATCTTTGCTATGGAGCATGCTTCCGTTCAGCATTGGAGTAGGTTGTGGTTGGAGACGGACTCGAAGCTTGTGGTGCTTGCCTTCAGTAAACCTTCTATTGTGCCTTGGAAGCTAAGGAATAGATGGGACAACTGCATGCAAGCTATGAGAAACTTAACTTTTTTGGCAACTCACATTTATAAGGAGGGGAATCACTGTGCATATAAGCTGGCTAATTTAGGCTTGGTAGTTACTAACTATACGTGGTGGAATGGTATTCATCCCACTGTAGCTTTTGATTTCAATAGGAACAAGCAAAGACTTCCTTGTTTTCGTTATTGTTAGGTTTGAGATTTTGGCTTGAGTCCTCCTCATTTTTGTAACTATTTTTTTTCATTTATATCATGGGCCTTGCCCGCTTTTGATTAAAAAAAAAAAAGAGTATGAAAAAAGTATCCTTTCCACACCTATCAGTACATGTACAACCAACATGATTCACACTTTCAGTAAAGTTCAAATATGAGACAAGCATGCAAAACCTCAAATAAACACCCTCTCCAGAAATTTGTCGAGTTTGACTCATGTTCTGATAAATATCTTACATATTCAAAGTCTAATGTACAGAATAATGTGAGAAGGAATGAACACTTCAAATTAATCATATACAATGTACTCTGTAGTACAAAAAGAATGCAATTTCTTTGCACAAGAACAAAAACAAAATGATGCAATACATTTTCACATTCCATAGATAAAACCAGGAATAGAACTTCCAAATCCCTAAAAATGGGTCTGAAACAGGCGAAAAGTAGATATTAATTACAGTTAGAATGAGTAAAATTGCAGTCTTACAGCATATTAGAAACATGATATCTATGTGTTTGATCACCATTCATCAATGTCCTCAAGATTGAGCAAATAAACACAGCTCTGTTAATATGCAAGCTTCAGAACATGAATTAAAAGAAAGGGTATGTGAAGGTTAAGATCTAAAGGTAAAACTAAAGATGTAGTAACCAAAATTCTCTCTTTTACACAAAAATCTGTTACTTTACAATTTCATAACTCTTGTGAACAACAAAGTAACACATAAGATATAGAAGTGCCTTCTTGTTGAATGATGGATCAAGGCTTTGACAAAAATGAACTTGCGGAACTCACTATTCGTATTCAAATTCTATCTTTACATTCATATATTCTCTTCCAAGTTGAATAATGAATTCGGTAAATTTTGCCAAAATTATGCACTCTTCATGTGTTTTGACCTCTGAAACAAATCCATGAATGACCATTTTTTTCAAGTTGGGACATCTTTCCAAAAGCCCAGCTACCCATACTGCGAAAAGATCATTGATTGAAGTCCATCCAAGTTCTAACACCGACACATTCATCAGAAGAGACGAGCCTTGTAAGCCATAATTAAGTACACCGTCTCTTAAATCGTAACTTAATGACAAGTGCATCAATTGAGGAAAGCAAACAGAAATCGTTTCCAAGTCCACAACTTCTTCATCGTCTTCAAAAACAACCCCCCACAGTCGAAGTCTTCGTAACTTTGATGCTTTTGAGATCATATGGTAAAACTTTGGCCACATAATTGTGAAGTTGCTTATGTCTACAAACTCAAGGTTATCTGCATTGTCACCAATATCAAGATGGATGACACTCACATCATCAACCTTCAACACTTTCAAAGATCCCTTTCCAATCAATTCAAAAACCTCAAAAGTACAATCTTTAAGATGCAAACACTCGAGTAAATCCGCTTCGATTACAAATTTATCCAAACCAAACGACTCAACAGAAAATTCCTTCAAAGAAGAGCTACTAAGCTCCATGGAAGCCTGCGAATCCGACATAGCAATTTCCGGGCTAACAATAGACAACGTTTCAAGCCTTGGACAAGCAGTAAGTAAAAGGCACAAATCCAACTCCGAGATACTAACAAAACTCAACGAAAGCGACTGCAAGCAAGGAAACTTCTGATAACTAGGCTCCACACGCGTGATAGAGATCCGACCCAACGCCAACACTTCCAGCTTCTGCCTACCGCATTTCTCAATAATGTTAAACATCGGCGGCATACTCACGTAAAAATGCAACTGACGCAAGGTTTCCCTTGTATACATAAGCCAAGCAATAACCGGTGCAGTAGAAAATTCATGAACATCACCCATCGAAATGATTAAACACCGCAATGCCTTGGTTTGGAAGATTGTTTGAGTAATGAGTATTTCCAAACTATCAGAGGTTAATTCATGATAAACAGGCCAATCACAAGAGCTGAATGAAAGAGTATGGAGATGAGAACGCCAAGCTTCTCTCCATTTCTTGCAAGTTGATGAAGCAATCACAGCCTCACGAGCAGACCCAATATGAGATAGTATATTACCAATCACTTCAACAGGGATATTCTCCATAAGGGAATAAAATAAACTCAAAAAAAAAATCCGGACACCAGAAACACAAAACAGACACACTGACGCTGACACGTCCACGGACACAATAAGCTAAACGTAATTAAAGTGTGTCGGTGTCAGTTTCTGATACCGACATTCATGGAAACACACTTTTTTTTCTTTTTCAGAGGTGTCAATGCTACCCGGCTAAGATTCAAAAACACTTACCCCAACTACACCAATGAAACTGTAATTATGCAAAGATTTGAAGAATTATACTCAACATGAAAATTAAATGCTAATTAGGGCAAAACTAATGCACAGTAATAGTAATCGTAAGGAATCAGAATCGAAGTATGGAAAAAAGAATATGAAAAAAATTGTTGAATCGGGAATTTTGGGAAAATAGGGAGTTATGAAATTCTTAAGCAAGGAATAAGAATAACGGAAATGAAGAAAGTGACAAACCAGAATAATGAAGCGATGATCGTGAAGTTGAAGTGGAATCTGGAAATGGATCAACCAATAGGCGAAGGTTTGAATGAATGAAGAAAAGAGAGAGTGAGGTTCGTTCGACGCTATGCATTTGATTCATTGAATCTTTTAAATAAAACGTCAATAAAAAATAATTTCTTTTTTTTTCCTTCTTGGGAATATTTCTTGTGAGAAAAGGGAAATGATCTACATCGTGGGTCCTAAATACTTTACTTAATTTTGTTCTTTTACAAAAGTATAAATAATTTAATGCAAACTTAATTTTTATTTTTTTTAACTTTAAAAAAATTATGTTGATTTTTGAACGCTTCAAAATATATTATGTTAATTTTTTTAAAAAATGTAAAAATATTTTACACTGTCATTTGAATATATATATATATATAGAGAGAGAGAGAGTACAAATTTTTAATTATATATTGTAGTTGTAAAAATTGTTATATTGTCAATCAAACATAATTATCGTATCACTAAAATATAAAATCTTCTTTTAAAGCCGAAGAAGACGAATTTGTTGGAAAAAAGCTATTTTAAGATAGAACTACAAGATGTGTATTGCTTGAAACCTAAGTGTTTCTTTGATGAAAGGATAGTAAAAGGATTGATAAAACTATTGTAAGATTATGTGATTATCAAGTTTTTGGGCAAGTTGATTGATTACTTTGTGATGATGGATAAATTTAAGGAGATTTGGAAATCCTCGTGGGGTCTTGATATAGTCGACATAGGACATAGATACTACATGGTGGAGTTTGACGTTCATGAAGATCATGAGAAGGTTTTTGTCCAAGGATCTTTAATGATCTTTTATAATCACTTGGAAGTTTGTGAATGGTCCAAACTTTAATCCAATGTCCAAGAATATAGATCTAACATTAGTTTGGGTGTGAATACTTGGACTAGGAATGGAATACTATAATGAGATTTTTTAGTTGTTTTAGGAGTAGCACTGGATTAATATGCAAAAGTTAACATTCGAACAATAGACGTGTCTCATGGTAAACTTGCAAGAATTTGCGTGGATATTGATTCAAGTCTCCCTGATATTGGACAACTATGGTTTCGAGGTTCCACGTTGAATATGAGGGTTTAACCCTCTTGTGAAAGAATCATGAAAAATATCATCATGTCGCAAGAAATTACCTATATTGAAAAATACGGTTATGGTGCTATGATAAATACAATAAGGTGAACCATGCTTGGGTAGCAGAGGGCAAGAGGACTTTAGGATGTTGAATATGTAAAATTTGAATAAACTTTTTTTAACCATATGACCATTGTATTTATGGTGCCATGATAAATATAATAAGGTGAACCATACTTGGGTAGCAGAGAGCAAAAGAACTTTATGATGTTGAATATGTAAAATTTGAATAAATCTTTTAACCATATGATCATAGTATTTATAAACTCTAGCTCTTGGGCCAAGTAGTTTATGTTATTCGTCTGCCCACTTTGCTGAATCATGGGGATATGAAGACCAGTAATCCCCCCTTAGTAAGAGGACCAATTACTTTGTGAAACAATGTTGGTGTTTGTTATTTCACTTCATATATGGCCTGACACGTCCACATATGACCTAAGGGTTGAGTGAATTGGCTTAGTTCAGGCGATCTGTGCCCTAAAAATGTTGGACCAGGTTTGGCAAGCTCACGTGCTCGCCATATGAGGTCGTCCTTATCCGCCCATACCTTTCTAGACCCAAACCAAAGTTATTATAGTTCACAGACCCTCAAGCATGAGGTCTAGAAGGTCAAAATGACTAAGTTATGACATATCAGTTAACATTCCCCCAAGCACAAATCCTGGAATGGCAAAGTAATTTAAATGAGGAAAACAATAATCTAATGTTCACGAGGCCTTAAAGGGCGAGTCCCGCATGAGATATCTTGAAGGGAAAGTACCTCAGGCTAGGCCTTGAAGGGAGAATTGTAACACCATAAACCCCAAAACTTATATAAAAATGTTTACTCGATAATTTAAGGTGTCACCAACGACAATCCTTCAAAACTCATCAAACATTTGAAATTTACACAGCGAAATCAACATACTAAAATATTTCAATTTAACTTCATCAATAAAGTATTAAACTTTTAAAACACCAAAATCAACATTTACTCAGAAACATAACAAACGCTTGTCTCCGATGTTATACGATCAGAGCACTAAAACCACTAATGTGTGATAGAAGCAATAAGTAAAATGAAGAGTATCTCCAACAAGTCACCTTCCACACACAACAACAACTTTACTCCTGAGTATCTGCAAGATGGCCATGGTGGACAACATTAAACAAAAGGGTGAGAAACAACTTCAATATGAAACGGTGTAAAGAATGCAAAGGTAGAGAAATACACAACATATCATACATCCAATATACAATCAACATCACCATAATCTCCCACTCATTCACAACAATATATATATATATATATATATATATATATATATATATATATATATATATATATATATATATAATACAACTCACGACATAACGTGACTCTTATGCATGTGGTACCAACTCAATATTTGGTTATTTCTGGAACCAGGTCCCCCTTCTGAACCCATGATTCCCCCCTTCCGAGCTTGAGACAAGCTACTAGTCCCCTTTTCAGAACTAGCGAGCATGCCTGTTTCAACAACACAACACAATGATGCATGTCCATACAAATCAATGCAACAACAATAAGAATGTTTACAGCCACTTCTGACCATAAACAACATGCATTGACACACAATAGTAACTCCCCCTTTCTGAATTACTATCCAACAATATCAACAAAAATGCAGACCATCAATATATAATCATGTATTTCATAACAAGACAAATCATATTCACACCATATAATATTACCAAACAGCAGCACCACATTAAATGCATATTCACACAATATTCAATCATGTTAAATCATCTTACATTAATTCACCATTAGTTCATTTGATTGCATCGATTATTCATTTATTTGTTATAGCTATTTAGTGCATAACCAGTAAAACTACCAGTTTTCATAATTTCTAGCACCTATCTAGCCTCTTAATTCATCATTATGGGATAGCCATACGCGTTAGCTTTCTAACGCTTCAAACGCACCTCATTTGGACCTACGGGACTGAAGTTATGGCATAAATCGTCGAGTAACAAACTAGGTTTCAATTAAATTTTTTTTTTCAATATTTGGCTAGTATCAATCGATTGACATCAAATCCTTTTGTATTTTTACTTTTAAATGTTTTGCCTTTAGCTACATGTAGTCGATTAATTCTTGGCATTAATCGATTGACATAGTTATTTTTTCTAATTTTTTTCAAAAACAAAACGCATGCAATCGATTGACATATAGTGTCAATCGATTGACATCGGTAAAATTTCCAGAAATTCCCAATTTTCACATGTGATCTTCTTCCCCTTCATTTCCTATCCCTCATATATCATCTCAATGATTATTACCACATTCAATTTCCCCATAACACGAATTGAACAGTACACCACAATATTACCACAATCAAACATATTATAGTGCACATATTAGTCATGGATCATAGCAATTTGACATACAATTCATTCATCACTTTCATCAACATTCATACTCAAGTTCAAAGCTTCAATTATCCAACAATGGCAAAAAATCATATATTCATAAATAGAATGATTCATACATGAATTCAGTCACAACAATCACATAATCAGCATAATCAATCATCAATTTTTTAGATTGTAACCCAACAATAACACATCAAAACATAATTACATTATCCTAATGAGACTAAGGGTCTCTCTTCTCTACCCTTTCATGTTAAACACACATATCTAAGCCATTTCTCCCCCTTACCTTAGATTCCTTGTAAAAATCTGAATTTATCAAGGTTTATGATTAGAGATCTCCCTCCTTCAAGTCCTAACATCGATTTTGTCTCTACTCTATAAATTTTGTTTTCACATACCGACAACTCTAAGGTATCTAATCCTCTTTTTATCTCAAAGACTGAATTTAAACTCTTGATAATTAAACCAAGGCCAGCTAAAACATAAACTCTCTCCACTAACCATCTAATTTTCATTTATGTCAATTCACTAATTCCTACAATTTCTTATTTATTTTAATAAATTAATTAAAAATAACTATCCATTCTAATTATTTCTAATTAAATTAATGATTATCCTTCTAATCCTTTTTCTACCCCGCCAATGCTCTCACCACACCCACGTCATACCCATATACACATATAATTCAATATATAGCACACCACATATTAATTTTATTGAATAAAAATACAAATAATCTAATTAAATAATTTAATCAAATTTCGGGGTGTTACACGAGTCCATCTGGTGGGTAATGTTTGGATCCTTTAGGGCATGTAGTTCAATTAATGATATGTGATGATAGGTTTATCTTGGGAAGGTGCAAATGATACGAGACATTAATGTGTTTGAATGCGTGCAATGTAGGTCATTGATGCTTTGACTCCCTAGCAGTAGGCAGAAACCTACTGCCAAGTGATTATGTCCTGCCCTACCTAGATGCTTTGATTTTATAAATATGTGAGTCAAAGTTTTCTCACCCATTTTCTTTTATGTTTATTTTTTATATTTCTCTAAGAAATTTATTTGTCCAGCTCATTCATGACTTCATCATCAACTTACATAGTTTCAGATATTGAATCATTTCCTCCCTTTATTATTCTACCTTTTTTTATCTAAGAATGGAGATCATTAAAGAGTTAGATGAGAGAGACAATATCATAAAACCTAGTACCCACGAGGGAGTTTGGGAGATGTGGAAACATTGTGTAAAGAATGTGAAACGAACAGACTGGAAGGTTGATTATAACCTTGTAGAGTTAGTAATGTTTGAAATTTATGATAGTAATTATGATTCTAGTGGTCAGAGTGACAATGATAGTGACCCTATTTTTCCTTTTCATTCCCAAGACAAACAAAACTATCAATAGGGGCTAGTACTACAAATCCTTGTTCATAATTTTTTTGTCAAACCCACGAATTCAATGAGAGAATACTTATTGGACTATATTTGTAACTTGAAGACACATGTTTTTTTTCAACCATGGATGTTATTGGGTGACTTCAATGATATTTTAATCCCCTCCGAACAAGAGGAGGAAATGTTGCTCAACCTAAGGAAAATAAGTTTACTGACATGATAACTTCTAGATTAGGATTTCTTTTGAAGTAAATTCACTTCGCAAGCTCAATGTATAGGTGGTCACTTAGTGTCCCATATACTGGATCGGGGTCTCTATGATGTATATTGGCGTATGCATTTCCCCAAGGCTACAATTGAATACCTAGTTTGATGTCATTCTAATCATAACCCCATTGTACTTCGATGTTGTATTAAAATTGCATCTAGAGCAACTTTATGCACCCTATCGTAGCCTCAAGTACTTTCTCTATGAATATTGACCAGAAGAATATTTTCATGGCCACAGTTACAAAGCAAGAAGTCTAACAAGTTCTTATGAGCATGAAATCCTAAAAAACCCTGGTCCTAATAGATTCTAACTCATTTTCTTTACAATGTTATGTGAGGATATTAAGGATGATGTTTGGAGTTTTATGAGGTCCACTTATGACAAAGGTTACATGGATCGTTAGGTGGTCGAATCTCTTATGACTCTAATTCTAAAAGTTAATAACCCACACACTTTCAAGGAACTTTGACCTTTTTTTTTGTAATGTGACTTGTAAGTTAGTCTCAAAAGTTTTAGTGAATCGCTTGGTGAAATTGTGAACCCTCTGCGCATAAGCTTTATTCCAGGTAAAGGTACAATTAATAATGCTATTATTCTCCAAGAATTCATTTACCATATACATAAGTCTAAAAAGGAACAAGGTGATATTACTTATAAGTTTGATCTTGATAAGACCTATAACATAATGGATTTATATTTTTTTCTTGACATCCTACATTACTTTGGATTTCTTTCTCGAATTATCTTTTTGATCATGAGCAGTATCTCCTCTACAAATTTTGTCTCTTTATTATGGAATGGGAGTAGAATTGAACACTTAAAACCTCTTTGTGGCCTCCGACAAGGAGATCCTTTATCTCCTTATCTATTTGTTCTTTGCATGGAAATAATTAGTGATTTTATTAATAAAGAAGTTCATGAGAGCCATTTTAAACCTCTATATATCACTCATCATGGTCCTAAAATATCTCACTTCTTTTTTGCGGATGATGTTATACTATATAAGAAGGAAAAAAACTTCTCAAACACAACTCATTGCTAATTTTTTAAATATTTTTGTTATTTTTCAGGTCTCAAAGTGAGTCTATATAAGTAAAGAACTTATATTTATAAAGGTAACCGTCGAGTCACTAGAGATGATCTTGAGCATCTCACTAATATCATATTTATCAGTCGGTTAGGAAAATACTTGTGATTCAAAATGAAACACAAATGCACAAGAAAATAGAGTTTTTTTGAAAATCTGTGATAAGGTAACTTCAAAACTTTATTCTTGAAAACATAGAGTCTTAAATAAGTCAGGATGTGTCACTTTTGTCAGGATCGTTCTTACTTCTTTACCAACTTATAGTATGTAAATTTGTTGGCTTCCTCAATATCTTTGTGAGACCTTAGATAAAGTTCGGAGGGTTTTTTGCATGATAAGACATATCGATCCATGCATATGGTTGATTGGAACAATATTATTATACTTAAAAAGTTAGGTAGTTTAGAGACTCTTCTATTCTATTTACAAAACACCACTTTGCTAGTAAAATTTGTTTGGAGCTTAGCGCAGCGGACAATAATTTTTAGATCTCACTTTTGGAAGTGAAATATCTCTAAGAAGGTAATGTATTCTTAAATAATAATAATAAAGATGTCTTGTCTACATGAGAATTCATTCTCAAGGCTCTTAATATGTTGAAATATGGTTTTAGTTTTTAATGTAAGAGATGGAGATATCAATGTTTGATTTCATTTTCTCAAAGCTAAATTAGGTAATAAACCTAGTTATGTTTGGAAAATTATTTATCATGCTAGATGGATTCTTGAAAAATGTCGTGTTGATGTATAGGGAACAGTAACAATACAAATATTTAGGAAGATAACTGAATTTTGAATCAACGGGAGTTTAAACTACTAACACATAAACCCTTGGAAAAAAAGGATAAAAGGATTTAGGGGCCCAATGGATAAAAAAAAAGGTTGTTGGAACAATAATTCCATTCACAAGAATTTCAATAATACTTGTATAAAAGGTATATATAATATTCATATTGTTAGAATGGAAGAGATAGATATGGTGATGGGTCGCAGTACATGGAAACTACCTATGGAAATACAAGTGATCCCTAGCCAAAATACATCCAACGGCTCACCAGTTTTTATGTGTTAGTATCGAATTGTTATAATCGCTCTACTATATAAAAGAAGACACATGCCAATTCCATGTACACATTTTCAAACGAGTTGTTATAATCGTTTTACTATATAAAAGAGGACACATGCCAATTTCATGTACACATTTTCAAATTCAAATTTTATTCAGTCTTCTATTCCTACTAATTTTATGTGTAATCGCTCTACTATATAAAAGAGGACACATGTCAATTCCATGTACACATTTTCAAATTCAAATTTTATTCAGTCTTCTATTCCTACTGATTTTATGTGTTAAATGTGTAATCGCTCTACTATATAAAAGAGGACACATGCCAATTTCATGTACACATTTTCAAATTCAAATTTTATTCAGTCTTCTATTCCTACTGATTTTATGTGTAATCGCTCTACTATATAAAAGAGGACACATGCCAATTCCATGTACACATTTTCAAATTCAAATTTTATTCAGTCTTCTATTCCTACTGATTTTATGTGTTAAATGTGTAATCGCTCTACTATATAAAAGAGAACACATGCCAATTTCATGTACACATTTTCAAATTCAAATTTTATTCAGTCTTCTATTCCTACTGATTTTATGTGTTAAAGGTAACGAGTTGATATAATCGCTCTACTATATAAAAGATGACACATGCCAATTCCATGTACACATTTTCAAATTCAAATTTTATTCAGTCTTTTATTCCTACTGATTTAAACATTTGAGTACTAACCTTATAAATCAACCCCTCTTAAAGCTCAAGTCCACCGTAATTACCGATTCTCCGATCTATTCTGATTCCACAACGGAATAGATTCTATTCTAAATCATTAAAATCTTTGCTCTCGGACACTTGGATTTTATTGAATTCATCCCTAGAATCCATTTTCCCGTCTAAAAAAATACACATCTTTCCTGCCATGAATTAATTGGTCACATCTTTCCTGCTATGAATTAATTGGTCTGTTTGGAGATTTCTGGTTACAAAGCTCCCACTAAAGGAAACATATTCTGCACCATCTCAACACGTTTCTTTTTTCAGATTCCACATTTCATGAGAAGCAATGCTACGGCAACCATCATCATTAAGTGAAAGTGCAATCATTGTAAGCAATAAATAAGTAGTAAGGGGAAATTATTTTATTGATTTTCTCAACCTACAAATTATACAGTATTCATAATACAAATTTTTTACATGAATAAAGTAAGAATGTCATAAAAATGATATGCTAGTACATATTGTTGTCTTAAGCCTTGTCAACATCAAATTCAGAGATTTTTATATACTGAAAATTTTTGTTTTCCTCTGTTCTTAGCAAGCAAAATTACAAAAATCCAATTGTGGTATTTGCATGTTTAACAATGCGAACATGAAAGAAGACTTCGTAAACGAGGATCAACGCCAGTTGAATGACAATTTCAACCATTTCCTTGCTTAGCGGCTCCGGTACTTGGCGTTGTCATGAAGGATTCACCACAACCACATTGGCCTTTGGAGTTTGGATTGATAAAAACAAATTCAGATCTGCCAGGAAATAATGTTTTAAACAAACGCAGCAAAAAAATAAAAAATAGAAGCAAGTAGCAGGATCATGCACATCACATGTAACCATAGACTAATATTCATGCCATATATTCACCAACATATTCCCTCATTTACTAGGGAGCAGAGCCGTCTTAAGTTGTTGAGGCCCGGTGTTGGTTAGCTACGGTTCTACCATGACAAAACAACTAAGGATTTTGTTTAGTTACAATTTAACTATGAAAAATTTGAGACACAATGCTGTAATCCATCTTGCACGCCCTCAAAGACGGGCCTGCAAGGGAGGTCTAAGCCTTTTTGTACAACAGGTATATGCTAAAATGGAGAGAAGAGCAACTTCAAACCTATGAGGGATTCAATCCCGAGTTCAGATCAAACAGTAACTAATGCGAATTAGTGCCTTTCGCGCTAAGTTTTCTTGGGCATCGACATTTTATTTAGTGAAGTACTACCCCTCACAAAATTAGGATTACAACAAAATAACTGACTACACCAAAGACCAACTACTCCTAAGACCAAGCATAGCATATCATACAGGTCGTATATTCATGCCACATTTCTCGAGTTTTTCATCAATAGCCTCCCTCTTAGTAATGCATATTCTCATTCCCAAAAGTACAAATACATTCATACATCTTCAGCATAAGGGAGGCAAAAACATTGCAGTATCAAGCAAATCAATAATGCCCAAAACACGCCGTATCAAAATAAAAGCAGGCGTTTCCCATTGCACAACAGATCTAGCTCATAAACACTAAATAATAGTAAGTTATAAAAACAATAACACTAGATATTCACAATTTGGAAGTGGGAGTGAGAGCGGCAAAATAGGGGCAAAAAATTGCAAATTTGCAACAAATTGCGATTAACATTCTAAGTTCATATCTAACTCAAAATATGAATACTTTTCAATTTCAAAGAACACCAATAAAAAGCTAACCAAACAGACCGAACAATTTCACCTAAACACAAATCATGAAGGCAGAAGAAGCATAAAATGTGATTGGATGAGCTTCAAATCATCAGTTTATAATCAAAATTACAAGAGGGCATAAAGACGAACTAAATAAAAAAGTTACCGGAGTTTATCATCAACGAAATCCATCTTGGTTCCAATAACATGCATAAGAGCCTTGGGATCAATCAATATCTTAACACCCTTATCTTCAACCAACTCATCAAATTTCCCTTTTTCATCTGTCAAACCACCACCAAATCTAAATCAACAAACTTCAAATTCAAACCACATTTCATTTCATCATTTCAGATTCAAAATCAGTAACAAAATAACCAAATTCAAAATCTTCAAATTATTATAGTTACCTAATCAAACCAACACATCAAAAAACACAGAATTAACCGTTCACATACAAATCATTATAAGAATCTATAAATAATTAATAACACAATATTGAAAGAGGGTGCAAATAACATACCTGCATAATTTAGGGTATAAGATAAGCCGTTGCAACCGCGAGCCTTGACGCCGAGCTTTAAGAATGGTCTCTGACGCTGCTGCAGCAAGACGCGTATTCTAGAGGCAGCGCCGTCGGTTAAGGAAACGGCTTGGCGTCGCACCGCCGTACCGATCTTCTCTGCCGCCATTGCCATTGCCTTGGAACCCATTAGTTGTTAATTACGAAATTGCCCAAGACTGAATATTGGGAATTTATATGTTTGGGATAGTTTAGTCAAGTAAAAAGATAAGGGTATTCTCGTCATTCCGCTATCTTTATAGGGTGCGTGGCCTCCACGAATGCGGAAGGAAATGCAATAGCCAATCAAAACACGTTCTTTGGTTTCATACTAAGAGCATCTTCAATTGTGTAACTCAATTTTGAGTTTTTTGTGGGAGCTATTGAAGCACGTCAACTTTAAGCAATTTTCACTTTAATAGTATAACGGTAAAAAACTCATATTAGGTCCACAATTTTATGTTATATATTAATATTTTATTTTTTAAAATTTGAAAAAAAAAAGAAATTTAAATATTTGAAAATACAAAATTTAAAATATGATAATATAAAAGCAAAAGAATAATTAAAAATACTATTTAAAAAAAAAGAAAAAGAAATAAAACTAAAAACTATAACTACTATTTATTGGATTTATTACTATTATATTTAATACAACGATGCATTGTAATGCAACGGTTTTACAGGCTGGCCAACTCCAATGGTATTTTCCTTTTAGCTACAGTGTGCCAGTTGGAGAACCAATAGAAAAAACTCTCGTTGGAGATGGTCTAACAAACACTTTCAATTTTATTTGGCCAAAAATAAAATACTTTCTTTCTTTTTTTTTTTTTGATGGGAAAATACTTTCTTTCTTAAACATGTTTCATGTAAAACCCCAATTCCCATCGCGAATAAATAATACATAAATAAATCAGAGTAACTAAAAATTTATTTTTCCGACAGAAACAGGGATACCACATTTTAAAGAAATAAAACACAATCCCTGCCCAATTATTTGATACATAACACATAATAGAGAAAATCATTAACGGGAAACTTTTTCCACCTAAAGGGAAAGGTCAATTATGGAATAAAGCGAAAAGATCCATAACCGACTTGTTTTACAAAATAAATCATTTTAGAACATCAACTATATATACAAAGGTGCTACAAAATACATTCAACAAATGTATATATATATATATATATATATATATATATATATATAATCGTTCCCCGACTCCCGTGCTACGTATCAGAGCAGACACCAAGACCGACAACGGAACGGAGGGTTAATCCTCACAAAAAGACCTCCAGCAACTCTAATCTGCAATGCCTCATAGAGCATTATAAAATAACAGAAGGGTGAGAAATAACAACTAAAATCAAGATTGCATAATAATATACAAATACATAACAATTCACATGCATAGCTATTCTCACCACAAACACCACATACTAATACATATAATATACCACATATACGTAACATATATCTATTAATCCAACAATATAGCATATATCAAGTATCCAATATACTCACATATTTGCACCTAAGGCATACCAAGTCATAACATTTAGAAACACATCACATATCACATAACACATGTCTACGTATAAACATATTATCCACAACCAATGCATTTATCACATATGCACATCACATTACCAATGCTATCACAATCTCAACACATAACCAATCGATGCACAATTTCCACACATAATCAATCAAATCATGATTTTCCACACATAATGCATCCATTCACAATTCTCACACACAATCAATCCATGATTGATGCAAATGCACAGAGACCGACACAACGACTCTATGCAAATGTCATGCGGTACCGACTTCCAATATTTCTCATCACTAGTTCACTCAGGAACTCTGCTGTAACCATCGCTCGTTACATCACTGCAACTCCCCGTCGGGCATACGATGTTCCCCGTCGCTCACACCCCACACGAGCACACGACGTTTATGGATCGCTCACACGCCACACGGGCACACGACCCGATCGCTCACACCCCACATGGGCACACGATCGTCTATAATCATCGCTCACACCCCATATGGGCACACGACGTTATAGCGGATTCCCTCTGGAACCAATCCGTCGCTCACACCCCACATAGGCACACGACGTTTATGGATCGCTCACACCCCACATGGGCACACGATCCGATCGCTCACACCCCACATGGGCACACGATCGCACAAGATGCATATCATGATGCTTGGCATACAATGACTCATGACAATCAAATGCATCTTCACACATATATGCAACCATAATCATGCATATATTTCAACTCATCAATTCCATACATTCACAAGTCAACCATATGAATTAATCAACATCATCACATTCATGCATTGCAAATTAATTCAAACAATGCATTTCAAACCATAAAGGCCACCAAACAACATACATTGAAATTTCACATAAACAATGCATATCATCACAACCCACAAACCACAACAATCATACAGTCACAATTACTTCCACAAGGGATTCACACCATAAAGGCGACCCACAATACATCATAACAACATACATTGATATTCAATCAAACAATGTATTTTACCACACAACAACATCATTAATCACGCATCGAGGTCTAATCCAAAACAATGCACATATTTGCCATAAGGCCACAAACCATCATCACAACATTCCATCATGTATATTCACATCATATAACAGCACACAAGCTACATGTTACATAACAAAAGCATATAGCATGATAACACATCAATCGCACACAATTAACGCGATAAAAACCCGACAACCCGAATATTTTTCAAAAAACATGAATTAATTAAATCATATTTTACCCTCCAAACTATTTTTAATAGAAAGAATATTTCATTAGCTTTCCAACGCTTCAAACGGGGATCAAAACAGACTTACGGTTCAAAAGTTATGAAGAAAACAAAATCGGACATTTTGGAAAATTTGTGTCACCCACGAGTATGCTCAGGTCGACTCATGAGTCGACGCAAGGGTTCTTTAGGTCGACGCAAAGATGCTTTAGGTCGGCGCATACTGCGCAGAATTTGATAAAAACTCAGTTTTCGGTCGTTAAATGACTTCCGGACCTCCGATTTCGATTCCGTAAAAAGCTGCGATCTCAGAATTCAATATACTACAATATTTCCCCCATTAAAAAGCCATCTAACACATTTTCCATTTTTGAAATATTTTGAAACATAATTTTATCAGTTTATCCCAACTCCAAACTCGCTCAAAACCACTCGAAAACACACAAATAACCATTCCCGATTAATTCCTATCCTTACCCGATTAAATATCAACCTATACCAATGTTACCAGACATATCCAAACACTTTTACTCGATCACAACATCAATTTGCACAAAAACATCAATATATATCAAAAACTCAAAAGTTACAAATTCAACTCGATTCAATCAAACGATCACACTAAATCACGACCCAACATCACACGACTCTACTATGCGATTTATTCCGACTTTCGTCCGTAAAAACATCGATTTCTACTCATTTTTACCATTTCGACCTAAAATGAAAAATATAAGAAAATATCCAAAACAATCCAAGAAAACATACACATATACATACACAAGCAAGATATAATTGAAACTTCTCACCCTTACCCGATTATTCGCGCTTTAAACGGATGAATTCCTGATTTTCCTTCTTTTTTCCTCTTCTCCCTTTCTTTCCTCTCTTTTCTCTTCTTTTCCTTTTCTTTCTCTTCTTTCTCTTTTCTTTCTATTTCTCTCTCTCTATTTCTATTTATAATATCTAACTACCCAAATGACCAAAATACCCCTACACTCAAATATCTCGCAACCGTTCTCAAAACGCGATAAAACATAAACAATGATGAAAATAATATATTGTCAAATAAAAGTCAATAATAAAATAATCAAATAGACTCGATTAAATAAAACTGACAAAACTGGGGCGTTACAATTCTCCCCCACTTAGACATTTTCGTCCTCGAAAATATAACTGAGACAAACAACTCGGAATACGACTCTCGCATCCGACTAACCAACTAACATGCCAACACTAGGCACACCACGAATAACACCAACTGACAAACCACCTTGCTAGCAATAACTACAACAACGACACGACAAGGATGACAACTACAACTACAAGATGCAAAGCCCATACAATGCACTTGACGACCAACTCACGACTCAAGGAAAACCCAAGCTACGAACATACACCGGAATTAGCTACTCGCACTCGAACCAACACGATGGAAACGAGGCAACAACACAAACAAGAACACAAGTTCCACGACACAACCTCGATTAAACAACCTCCACATAACCACAATACCAACATCCTTGTCACCCAACATCAGTACAACAATGCTATGATTCCTCAATCGAACATATAACCAAAACATCCATCTACACAGTAGCCCATGAATAATAGTTAAACCTTTCACATATCACTTCCATCCTGAAACGTCCACTGGTCTCAACACTCCTACATATTCCCAATGTTCAACCTATGAACTCTTACCAGTCCCACACGCATATACGAATCATGCCACTTCACGCTTCTATTGCACACTCTGATTACTCGTAACCATCAAAACTACCAATTCCACGTCCAAAGTCTAACTCTTTCTCATATTCACCAAAAATCACTGTTCAGTTTTAATATATCCAACTTCACACTCTACTGTGTTATCTCACACACCAGACACAAGTCTCTGAACTGCTCAAACAATTTTAATTCTCGGACCATCAAAACAGACATACATAACAACTTTCGACTTAACTTTTCAGGCACAACCTTAGCTTTTCTCGAAGGATAATCCAAGCCAAATTCATAACTCGTCACTCATTCTAACCATCCTCGTTGTCTCATACTATATTCTTTCCAACCAACCAGGTACTCAATATTCTTGGAAATACTAAACACTTCGAACCCAGAACCATAAAGATAATATCCCCAAATTGTCCAACACAATACAACCGCAACCAATTCCAAATTCATAATAGTATAGATCCTTTTATAAATCCTCAATTGTCGTAAAGCATAAGCCACGACTTTACCCTCTTGCATTAACACACTGACTAAACTCATCAAAGACGCATCCCAATACCTCACAAACGGTTTATTAGGATCACACAAAATCAAAGCTGAAACCGTAGACAACTTCTACTCCAGCTCACCAAAACTTACTCACAATGAACATCCAAACAAACGACTCACCATTTGCAAGTCAACTGAGATACCAGAAGTATGGACTTCGCAAAGTCTTCCATAACCTACAGTAACAACCAACTAAGCCCAAAAGTTTCTAATCTCCTTAACCAACTTCAGAGCCTCTCAATGTAGAACTGCATCTACTTCCGATGGATCCATAACCATACTCTCATCTGAAATAACATATCCAAGAAAACTAGCCTTTTCAACCAAAATTCTCACTCGAATAACTTAGCATAAAACTTCGTCTCTTTTCAACACTTGTAATTCAAATCTCAAACACTTTACTCGTTCTTCCTCTGAGTTTATAACAAATCCGAATATCCTCAATCAAAACCACTACGAACTTATCCAATTAAATATGGAAGATACGATTCCTCTACTCCACAAACATTACAGATTCCTTATTAACACCAAATAACATCACTGCACGTTGTAATGCCCAAACAAATTCCAAAAGATATAAATTCTTAAAGTTCTTGCAAAATTCTTTTCCCTGGGTAACTGGTTACTCACACACAAGCTTAACCGAGTACATAACAGCCTATCCCAACGATAACAACCATAACCAGTCACATTAAATCGATCAAAGCCTCAACTCACACAATTCACCACTTTTATCAAACATTCCAAACAATTGTGATCCCACTCAAACTCAACCAAACCATTCCAGTTATCTAACCATGAAAGTGGACACTTATTCTCAATCGTTACCTTACTCCACTGTTAGTAATCCATACACAAGTCCTTCTCTTAACCGTCCAAATTCCATAAATCCCAACATGTAGCAACAACCAACCAAAAAGAACTCTTAAATATTACATCAATACCTAAAGGTTCTCTCAAAATCTCCATTAATGCTCTAAAATTCCAAAAGACTTCAAACCTCACCAGAACTCTAAGTTTCGCTTCCCATAGTCTCGATACCGTCATACACATCATGCTTGTTATTCCATGCAATCATCCTTCCGTTTTTGTTACTAACAAAGCTGGAGCTCTCTAAGACCACACCTTAATGTTCCATCCAAAAACACATCAAAAAACCATGCACAACTGACGGCCCATCACTGTGACTTCCTGCCAATTTCCAGAACACTATCATCACAGACAAAACAAACATCTTAGTCCCATCTACTAAGAGTTTCCTACTTACTTAGCAGACATAAGCCTCAACTATTCACCTTCGTCCAATTTGAGTTCACACTCTACTCTCTGAGAACAACCATTAACGATACCCAATCGTTCTCTCTCAAAGACATTCCAATTGACCAACATACAAAAATCTTTAATCCGACTCATTTTCCAGTATAAGAATCCTCATCAACTCATCGAAACAATCCGTAATCACCTGCTTAATTCCAAACAATTCATTGCACACACTATCAAAGCCGGAAAGACACGCCTATTCCCTCCAACATAATTTTCGTCTACTATCAACAAGAGATTAAGGGTGATCAGTTCCTCAATTTGTCAATAGACAGCCGACAATCATGATGGGGCATAAAGCGTCTTTACCAAACTATAATAGCATTTCTTACATCCTGCGCACAAAACTACCTAAGGCACAAATCCTTAGTTGACATAAACCTTACCTCCGTATTCCCTCCGGAACCGGGAACAACACTGTCCAAACAACACTTACAATCTTGCAATTCACAACACACTGAGCCAACGCTCCACACCTGAAGCAACTTGGAGAAGTACAAGCTTCTCCCCCACTTATCTCATTCTCAATCCTGAAGACAAAGGATTAGGAAACCAGAAAGTACCGACAGTGCTCCACGCACATATCATGTACTAAGGGACAACCAACACCGACAGTATTCAACTGTCACACCAACTGACTCAACAACTTGGCCGGACGGACCGGCCTGCTCTGATACCACTAATATAAAACCCCAATTCCCATCGCGAATAAATAATACATAAATAAATCAGAGTAACTAAAAATTTATTTTTCCGACAGAAACAGGGATGCCACATTTTAAAGAAATAAAACACAATCCCTGCTCAATTATTTGATACATAACACATAATAGAGAAAATCATTAACGGGAAACTTTTTCCACCTAAAGGGAAAGGTCAATTATGGAATAAAGCGGAAATATCCATAACCGACTTGTTTTACAAAATAAATCATTTTAGAACATCAACTATATATACAAAGGTGCTACAAAATACATTCAACAAATGTATACATATATATATATATATAATCGTTCCACGACTCCCGTGCTACGTATCAGAGCAGACACCAAGACCAACAACGGAACGGAGGGCTAATCCTCACAAAAAGACCTCCAGCAACTCTATTCTGCAATGCCTCATAGAGCATTATAAAACAGCAGAAGGGTGAGAAATAACAACTAAAATCAAGATTGCATAATAATATGCAAATACATAATAATTCACATGCATAGCTATTCTCACCACAAACACCACATACTAATACATATAATATACCACATATACGTAACATATATCTATTAATCCAACAATATAGCATATATCAAGTATCCAATATACTCACATATTTGCACCTAAGGCATACCAAGTCATAACATTTAGAAACACATCACACATCACATAGCACATGTCTACGTATAAACATATTATCCACAACCAATGCATTTATCACATATGCAGATCAAATTACCAATGTTATCACAATCTCAACACATAACCAATCGATGCACAATTTCCACACATAATCAATCAAATCATGATTTTCCACACATAATGCATCCATTCACAATTCTCACACACAATCAATCCATGATTTATGCAAATGCACAGAGACCGACATAACGACTCTATGCAAATGCCATGCGGTACCGACTTCTAATATTTCTCATCACTAGTTCACTCAGGAACTCTACTGGAACCATCGCTCGTTACATCACTGCAACTCCCCGTCGGGCATACGATGTTCCCCGTCGCTCACACCCCACACGGGCACACGACGTTTATGGATCGCTCACATGCCACACGGGCACACGACCCGATCGCTCACACCCCACATGGGCACACGATCGTCTATAATCATCGCTCACACCCCACATGGGCACACGACGTATAGCGGATTCCCTCTGGAACCAATCCGTCGCTCACACCCCACATGGGCACACGACGTTTATGGATCGCTCACACCCCACATGGGCACACGATCCGATCGCTCACACCCCACATGGGCACACGATCGCACAAGATGCATATCATGATGCTTGGCATACAATGACTCATGACAATCAAATGCATCTTCACACATATATGCAACCATAATCATGCATATATTTCAACTCATCAATTCCACACATTCACAAGTCAACCATATGAATTAATCAACATCATCACATTCATGCATTGCAAATTAATTCAAACAATGCATTTCAAACCATAAAGGCCACCAAACAACATACATTGAAATTTCACAAACAATGCATATCATCACAACCCACAAACCACAACAATCATACAGTCACAATTACTTCCACAAGGGATTCACACCATAAAGGCGACCCACAATACATCATAACAACATACATTGATATTCAATCAAACAATGTATTTTACCACACAACAACATCATTAATCACGCATCGAGGTCTAATCCAAAACAATGCACATATTTGCCATAAGGCCACAAACCATC
This sequence comes from Lathyrus tuberosus, assembly GCA_022829125.1. Lineage (NCBI taxonomy): Eukaryota > Viridiplantae > Streptophyta > Magnoliopsida > Fabales > Fabaceae > Lathyrus > Lathyrus tuberosus. Next base: position 16,410,336 of record JALAZF010000063.1, read on the forward strand.
ATCACAACATTCCATCATCTATATTCACATCATATAACATCACACAAGCTACATGTTACATAACAAAAGCATATAGCATGATAACACATCAATCGCACACAATTAACGCGATAAAAACCCGACAACCCGAATATTTTTCAAAAAACACGAATTAATTAAATCATATTTTACCCTCCAAACCATTTCTAATAGAAAGAATATTTCATTAACTTTCCAACGCTTCAAACGGGGATCAAAACGGACTTACGGTTCAAAAGTTATGAAGAAAACAAAATCGGACATTTTGGAAAATTTGTGTCACTCGCGAGTATGCTCAGGTCGACTCATGAGTCGACGCAAGGGTTCTTTAGGTCTACGCAAAGATGCTTTAGGTCGACGCATACTGCGCAGAATTTGATAAAAACTCAGTTTTCGATCGTTAAATGACTTCCGGACCTCCGATTTCGATTCCGTAAAAAGCTGCGATCTCAGAATTCAATATACTACAATATTTCCACCATTAAAAAGCCATCTAATACATTTTCCATTTTTGAAATATTTTGAAACATAATTTTATCAGTTTATCCCAACTCCAAACTCGCTCAAAACCACTCGAAAACACACAAATAACCATTCCCGATTAATTCCTATCCTTACCCGATTAAATATCAACCTATACCAATGTTACCAGACATATCCAAACACTTTTACTCGATCACAACATCAATTTGCACAAAAACATCAATATATATAAAAAAACTCAAAAGTTACAAATTCAACTCGATTCAATCAAACGATCACACTAAATCACGACCCAACATCACACGACTCTACTACGCGATTTATTCCGACTTTCGTCCGTAAAAACATCGGTTTCTACTCATTTTTACCATTTCGACCTAAAATGAAGACTATAAGAAAATATCCAAAACAATCCAAGAAAACATACACATATACATACACAAGCAATATATAATTGAAACTTCTCACTCTTACCCGATTATTCGCACTTTAAACGGATGAATTCCTGATTTTTCTTCTTTTTTCCTCTTCTCCCTTTCTTTCCTCTCTTTTCTCTTCTTTTCCTTTTCTTTCTCTTCTTTCTCTTTTCTTTCTATTTATCTCTCTCTATTTCTATTTATAATATCTAACTACCCAAATGACCAAAATACCCCTACACTCAAATATCTCGCAACCGCTCTCAAAACGCGATAAAACATAAACAATGATGAAAAATAATATATTGTCAAATAAAAGTCAATAATAAAATAATATAATAATAAAATAATCAAATAGACTCGATTAAATAAAACTGACAAAACTGGGGCGTTACATTTCACCCTATCAAAATCTTTATATTGTTTTCTTAAGTTATTTCTATTTTTTAAAATCCTTACTTTCTCTTTTCTTTCTTTTTTTTATTATTATTATTAATTTTTTTTTAAAAATAACTAATATTTTAGGAACCTTTAAAGAAAAAAAAGAAAATGAAGGAATGAAACATGCCTGACCCAAAGATAAGACAAACTAGAGAAAATTTTATCTCATATCCCTACATTTATTCACATACTCCTACTCATCAATTTTTTGGACGAAAATATCCCCATATAAATAGTCTATATTTCAAAATTTTCATTTTTTCCTCATTTTATCTTTGTACGAACGGTAAAAATCGCATAGAAATATACTTCCGGAGAACCCACACAAGCTACATCTGGATCACAAAATTTTACAAACCGGAGAACTAGAGTAAGCTACTTCCGATTTGCCTTTTTTTTGTTTGTACACCCCGGATAACTTGACATCGTGTTATCCGGTTTGTGTAATTCCTACACCGGATAACCTGATGTCCTGTTATCCGTTTTGTAAAATTTATTCACCGGAAAACTTAAGGTTGGGTTTTCTGGTTTTGTTTCGTTTTATAATTTTTTTAATAGTGGCTCGTTTTAGAGGACGCGACGGATTTATTTATCGACGATACGTTGATGGATCGGTAGTTCGAGCACAGTATATTCGAGATGAAGATCAGATAGCAGATCCTGCACCTGTACCAGCAGCGGCTTACATTCCACCGCATCCACCATTTTATGGATGACCGACTGATACGTCACTTTTGGTGAGGTATCAGAACCACGTGGCTCGTTATCTGTGGGATGGCCAAGTAAGTAAATCTATGACCTTTCTATGGTGAATAAAATGTAATTTTAATTATTTATGTATTATGACATATTCTACGAATTATTTTTCAGGAGAGAGTTCCGAAGAAGGAGCTGAAGGTTACTGCACATGGTAGCAAACTGATTGGATGAGTTCCATCACATCTCTCACCTGCGATTGAGCGGTGGGTATCTGGTTCTAGTTTATCGAGGATAGATCAGAACTTATTATTTGCATTTGTGGAGAGGTGGCATCCCGAGACATCGTCATTCCATATGTCTTTTGGCGAGATGACGATTACACTGGACGATGTTTCTTGCCTCCTTCATATACTGATTAGAGGGAAGTTATGTAACCCTGCACAAGGGTTTACTGACTCGGATGCTATTACCCAGGCTATTGGTCTGATGGGTGTTTCACCGGAGGATGCAACTGAGGAGATTCGTATAAACAGAGGTCCTTACTATAAGTTAGATTGGTTGAAGAAGATATTTATCCGTCTGCGAGCTGAGAGCAGATTTGATTGTGCATCTAGGGCGTATACGTTGTTGCTATTAGGCTGCACTATTCTTACAGATAAGACATTTACTCTTGTAGAGGCAAAGTATTTACCACTCTTTGAGAACTTGGACAGATGTGGTAGATACTGTTGGAGGGTGCTGCACTTGTCACACTATATAGATATCTCGGTGATGCTTCGTTCTATAGTTGCAGACAGCTTGGTGGATATGCCTCTCTACTACAAGTACACATTCTTAATTTTAATCTCATTTAGACTTGTATTATATTATTTGTAATACCTTTAATTGATGATATTCATGATGTGTCACAATGTTGGATTCATGAGTATTTCTCAACTGTTGGGAAGAGAAGATTTTTGAAGATTGCTGGTGTTGATAGTCCATTTTCCAGGGCGATGAAGTGGCAATATAAGGAAGGGATGCAGAAGGTTGATGAGATTAGAGCAGTGCTTGATGGATTGACACCTACTGATGTCATTTGGCGCCCGTTTGAGGAACGCCACTCATAAAAATGTAAAAAATAATATGAAGTTAAACGTGACTTATAAATTAACATGTTTTGGGAGCAGAGGCGTAAGTTGCTTCCAGTGTTGTAAATGTCCAGCAAATCCAATTATCCATGATGTTGCATCTCATGTCCGGTGTTTCCTCCAATCTGTTGTGACGGGTGGCAAGGGAAATCCCTCATTCATGTTTACCTATTAAGAAAGTAAATAAGTAAGACGTAAATCGTATATAATTAAGTAATATAAAAAACTATAATATTTACCTGAACCCAATGATTTGAGTTTACAAAACCAATGCAGTAAATTGACACATTAGGATTATGTGAAGTCGTCATAGGGAAGTAACTCAAACTAAGAGCACTTAGTGAGACAAGAATGATGTTATACCGACTTGCTATCACATAACCCATTTCTAGTAGTGTCATCCATTTATCTACTGGCTGAGAACCTAAAGATGATATAAACAAGGATTCTCTCACTTTTGAATAACGAGTTTCAAATAACTTCTCAAAGAGACTCTTTCTGGGACCTCTCATTTCATTATCCAAATCACGACGAACCATTGACCACCCTTCCTCATCATATCCATGCAAAGATGCAATAGCTCTAAACCCACAATTTCCATCATCCTTTACATCAACAATGTCATCAATAAATGGTCTGATATATTCTGGAAATTGTACAATGTACCTATGAGATGGTTTTTTCTTTGAGGTCTGGGATAACTGTGAACAAGGACTCTTTGAATATTTTTGGGAATTGATGTGTTCTTGATCAATATACTCATGATATGAAGGATCACGATAAACATCATACCCAGCAGGTTTCTTCCCTTTTCTTTTCACTCCTCCTTTGGTCTTTATTTTTTCAGGTGGTGGTACCATCTTTGTTGTAGTGGGGTACGCAATTTCGCACACCCTGCTTTTTAGTGCTCTCTTTCCTGCAACATCTAATGAATGAAACCTCTTCCACAGTGCTTCAATCGCATTTGTCATGTCCACCTCTGTTCCATCCTCTGTATCTACCTCTTGTTCACCTTCCATACTTAGTTTCCTCCAATGGATATGAATAACATCAATTGGTATTGGTTCACCACTCAATGTGTATCTCCCTAACTCACAGGCACAAGGTAACCCATATACTGTTCTACGAAAACACCTGCACATCTGGGTGTTTGTACCCACCATGTCAACCCTATGCCACTCTTCAGCAATATGCCGCAAAGCAGCTCTAGATACTGATCCACGCAAATTCAAATAATATGGACTAGTGTGTGCATGCTCAACCTCATAAAAATTCTTCTGAAATAAAGCTCTAATATTGCCCACTTGAACCTTGATATTGCCATTCATAGCCTCCCAGCATTTGCACATATCACCTAACCTGTTCTCCAACATCTGCTTCAGCTTCCAATGCACAAATTCGACCCTAACAAAAAAAAAAGAAGTTCAGTATAAGTATCATTAATATTACCATAAACACACTATGGCTATAAAACAAACACATTACTCGTTAGTCGTGATGTTGCCTAAATGCAACACTTTATTGATCCAAGCTTCAACAAATTTATGCCTATGAGGTGTCAACCATGTGTCTTTCACATAATCCAGAAAAAGTCCATATTCCAAACAGGCATGCTCAAGCAATTTTAACTTTTGATGGTATTCCACCTCATCACTAGCTTTTACAAGTTCATACCAAAGCTCCTCTATCGGTTTTCGCATATCATTCACAACATACTCCTTGCACTTCGGTTTCACATTCATGTTTATGTGAAATCGGCAAAGCAAATTAACTGTCGCAGAAAATACTATTTCAATTGCTTTCATCAAAGCAAGATCTCTATCAGTTAAAATTACTTGTGGCCATAACCCTTGTTTAGTGAATAACTATTTCAATTTATCTAGCACCCAACACAAAGTCTCTGTTTGCTCAGATTCCATATAGGCAAATGCAACAACAAATGTTAACTCAGTTGATGTCACACCAACTATTTCAAATAAAGGTTTCCTATACTTATTGGTTTTGTAAGTATTATCCATAATCAACATAATAGGAAACATATTCAACAACTTCACAGTGTCTGGATGGGCCCAGAAGATATCTCTCACAACTTCTGACTCATCTTTTTTCCTACTCCAATAAACATAATCAGATTCCTCTATCAACTTAAACAACTATTGCATTTTCGTTCTAGGTCCCCTGATGTTTTTTTTATCTTACTCTTATGTTTATATATTTGGGTGATTCGAGTCACATTCTCCGAATCTCGTTCTTTCAATGACAACAATATGTGTCTTGGAGGAACATGATGTTTTAACAAATCAACAATATGTTATTGGTCATCATCATTGAGTCGACTTACAAACGCAAGACCTTCAAATCTATCAGGTAAACCATGGTTGTGAACTCCACATTTTACATCAATTTTCCAACCAGAACTATCTTTTGAAGGTGTTGATCTTACTTTGAAAGGACAATTACATTTTTTGGTAGCACTTTGTGTTTCGCCATCCCCTTCTTTGTATTTTCCATCTCTATCACAACCAAATATAACTTTGTCACTTCTTCCTCTCTTGCCAGTATTGGTGTCCGAACGAGTTATTATAACAGTGACTCTATTCCTGAGTCCAACCTCCTTAATCCACCTAGTCGCCTCTTCTCTTGTAGGAAATTTTTCTGTAGTCGAGAATATCTATGTTGTATCTACACTTGTCTGATCTTTGTCGCATATCATTAGAGGAATGCCCATGTCTCCTAAACAAACATAAATTAAAAAAAAATAAAAATAAAAATAAAAAAAAATTAAAAAAAACACGCTCCGGAAAACTATGCTCCAAGTTATTCGGTAGACAAAAAACTTAAACCGGATAACTTAACAACAAGTAATCCGGTGTTGAAAAGTATACTAACCGAATATCTAGGAGACAAGTTATCTGGTTTTATTTCTAGCCTACAAAAAACAAACCGGAAAACTTGATGTTGTGTTCTCTGGTTTAGAAACAATAATTAACCGGATTTCATCCTATAAAGTGTTCCGGTTTGGAAAAAATACATTCCGGAAATCCTTACCTTGTGTTCTTCGGTTCTCGTCGAATACTGACAAAAATGACTTTTGGACTCATCTGACTGCACGGTAAAAAGTAATAAAAATTAAATAAAAAATAAAAGGATAGAATTGGAATTTTTGAAAATTCGTAGGGGTATGGGGATAAATGTAGGGGTATGGGGTAAAATTTTCCAAACTAGACCTTTGCGTTGTACCTCACTTTTCTGGGCCATATAATAGGCCTCCAAAGAAAATTGTACCTCATACCCCTATCAGTATCCCTCTACCCCTACATTTTTTAAAATATTTCAATTCTACCCTTTTCACTTATCAAATAATTTTATTATTTAATATTTATCATTTCACACCCCTATCAAATTGTATCGATATGTATTCTAATTCTTCCATTTTTCGATATGTTTTTGAAACTTATGAAAAATTGTATATCCCACACATAAAAAAACTGTTACCTAGTATTTTAGACAACGATTTTATTTACTTTAGGCCACGGTTTTTCTTAATTTTTCAACTTATGAAATATTGTATATCACACGCATAAAAACAGTTGCCTGATACTTTAGGCAACGATTTTATTTACTTTAGCCCACAGTTTTTGCTTGGTGCCTAAACTCAAGTTATTCGATGAATAAAAATTACATACCGAAAACTTGATTGCAAGTTATCCGGTGAATAAAAATTACATACCGGAAAACTTGATTGCAAGTTATCCGGTGAAGAAAAATTACATACCGAAAAATTTGATTGCAAGTTATCTGGTGAAGAAAAATTACATACCGGAAAACCTGATTGCAAGTTATCCGTTGAAGAAAAATTACATACCGGAAAAATTGATTGTAAGTTATCCGGTGAAGAAAAAATACATATCAGAAAACTTAATTGCAAGTTATCCGGTGAAGAAAAAATACATACCGGAAAACTTGATTGCAAGTTATCCGATGAAGAAAACTTAAATACCGAAAAATAATAAATATTAAATAATAAAATAATTTGATAATTGAAAAGGGTAGAACTAGAATATTTTAAAAAATGTAGGGGTAGGGGGATAATAGTAGGGGTATGAGGTAAAATTTTCGCCTCAAAATAATGTAGTTAATAATTAAATATTATCAAAAGTGTTTGCCTAAAACCTTTCGAATTGTTTGCATTAGCTTGGTCATTATTCTAACAATACATTTACAATTTATTTTAAAATCTTATCTATTTTGTTTAGTCAGAAAAAAATGGACTAAATTCTACTATTGTTTACACACTAAAAAAAATAAACATTTTTAATAAATAATTTTAAATTAAATATCTAAAATAATACTATATTTTTAATATAATTCGTAGATTATATAAACAAAATATTTTTATTATATAGCTCAAAAAGCACATAAAATTAATAATTTTTTTTCATATTATTAAGATTAAAAAAATAACATGAATTTTAATAATTAATTAAGAATTAAATTAATATATTAATATATTTAATATATATTATTTAGAGATTTAATTGAAGAAATTAATAATTTAAAATATTTTTTTATAATTTTTAATTTTAAAATTATATATATATATATATATATATATATATATATATATATATATATATATATATATATATATATATATATATATATATATATTTTAAAAAAATTTAGAATTACTAAATTTTTCCGCCTCCAGAATCGTTGGGTCGGCCCTGGAATGAAATGGAGAATTTTTTTTTCTATTAATTCAATCCATCCAGGATGATTTACAAAGAGAAAGACACTAGTGCAAAAAGAGTAATTTACACCCGTTTTTAGAGGGTGTGAATTCAACGGGTGAGAAATGTCTGACGAATTTACACCCGTTTTAAAATGGGTGTAAATAAATGTTATATTACACCCCTTTTTTTGTTGAAATCGGGTGTAAATGTTTATATATATACATTTATAGATGGTATATTACACCCTGTTTTATAGAAATCGGGTGTAAATGTTTACATCTATACATTTATAGATGGTATATTACACCTTTTTTTTGTTTAAAATGGGTGTATAAATATGTAATATTACACTCTGTTTTAGAAAACGGGTATAAATTTTTAAATAATTCTATTTAAATTAAACATATTTACTCCCCATTTGATAAAAATCGGGTGTAAAATGAGCAATGTTTACTCTGAATATTGACAAATTTACACCCTATTTTCTTTAAATAGAGTGTAAAAATATGATATATTACACCCGATTTTACCATGGATGTTGACAAATTTACACCCGATTTTACCATGGATGTTGACAAATTTACACCCTATTTTCATGATATACTACACCAGATTTTACCATAGATGTTGACAAGTTTACACCCTATTTTTAAAATAGAATATGTTTGTTTTATTTTCATAATTATATTATATTTAATTTGATTTAAACCTTTTGCATTTAATCAAATATTTTTATATACATCTAAACATTCGGTAAACAAAAAGCACAACCAAAACAAACATATAATTCATGTAATTCTCACTAATCAAATGAATTCCATTTTCTATTCAATTAGACCTATTTCCACAATGACAAAACCAACATAATTTTCAACTATAAATAGTGTGCATTGTTGTTGTTGATACATGAAAGATTGTTGCTGGTTGGACAAAGCTGCCATTTAAACTTAAGGTGGAGCAGTCATTCTATTAGAGGCAAAAAACGGATTGTGCATTGCAGGTTGCATCATGCATGCCTCTCGCCAGTGCTTGCTCCCATGGATTATAGCTAACGTTTTGGTTGTTTCTTCTGAGTGCGTCGTCACATAGGTTGTCTAGTGTAACCAGGTCTAAACCTCCAGCCTGAATACCGAATAGATAATCTCGCTTATTAACAGAAATAGAAAGCATATGTGCAAGCAAAGGACCGAGGGATGATTGAAGAAAAAACATACCAATTTGCTAGCTGATGTAGCACTCTCATTCGAACTGGGAGACGTAACAAGTGTCAATTCCTAACCAGTGGTTCCATTTGCATGATTTAAAACAGCAAAAGGTTGTTGATCAGCTGAAACCACCATTAACAAAAAAAAATTATGAATTGTGGTCAAAACATCATTATCTAATTTCAATATCCAACACAATACAGAAATAGGAATGCGATGCTGGAGCATAGTTCATTTCACATTATTATTATCCTCTGATAGCTTAAGAAAAAGTTATCGAAATGTAACAAATTACCGACTGGAACGATGGCTAAAGCCAAGGCATTCTTCTCATCCAACTCTGCAGCAGCTGGAATAGGATCGTCTATATTCTAATAATCAAATCAAAACGAGAGAAAAAAAAAACTTTAGCTAGAATAAGATGTAAGTTTTTGCAAAAATGCACCCTTGAGATCTAAAGGTAGACCACAAAAAAAATTAAGTCACCGCTACTTCCAAGTAGCTAAAAATGTAAGTTTTTGTAAAAATGCACCCTTGACATCTATTACAAATAAATTGGACTTACCGTTATAACCTGGATTAACTTTTCATATACTAAAGTAATACTCAAGTAATTCTCCTATTAAGTGCATGTCTTAAACTGACCTTGTGATACTAGTACTGCCTACTTACATCAATTTTTTTATAAAAAATTTCTCAATTATACTTTTCATAAAACTAGAGGTAGTTACCATACATTATGGTGATGTGTGTGTGCGGAAATAATCTACATCACAAGAGATTCCGAAAGCAAACTTTCACGAGGGAAAGGGCATCTCACCTTTATTGATGCACAAATTGCATCACAGCTTAAAAGAACAACACCATCGACCAACTCTTTGCACAAGCGAAAAGTTTCTACGCCGACCTCTTTAATAGCCACACCATCTGCAAATCCTCCAACCTGGTCCAAAATCACTTTGTGGCCATGATGAAGTGACAAAGCCATTGCATTTGCATCAGTGGGTTCCACCCCAATAATTTTCACCTGTTTACATTTAAAATGTCAGAAGTCAGTTAACTACTCAACTTTTCCAAGTGAACAAAGGCACATGCCAAAAATCCATTTCTATTCTAAACAAGCATGAGAACAAAAACAGCTCATTCTATCTTCTGAACAAGAGGGTAACACAGACACCATTCTCTCAAACAACAATCATATCACTCATACTTTACAGAGAATGCGGCATCTTAACATCTAGAATACGCATAACAAAATAAAATATATGGCTAAAAAATTAAACAGAAGCAACATTATCCATTACTGAATAAAATAGCATCCATTTTATAATATTTAATAGGGATTCTTCCTCAAACACACAAAAATAACAGCAACAAGCAACTAATAATCAAGGTTCTGCAATTCTTGATAATCACAGTTATATGCACCGATCAGAGACATCAAAACCCTTGATGTTACATGCGACGATCAGAGACGACGATCAGAGACATCAATCGCAAACCTATTTTGAAACCATACTAATACTAATAACTCTTCGGGCTTAAAATTTCCCTAATACTAACAAGGCATGGATCCAAAAAAACCATATATCCAACTGCCTTGGAGGAATAACCACTATGTGACTTGATCTTTAAAGATATCTCTTCATTCTCACAAGTATATATATTCAAAATCTATCAAATTACTAACAAATTACTAATTACGGTTATTGAAGGGAGAAACCGCATGTAAGCAACCTTGCATTGACTGTAGTCCATTCACTTTACATGTATCTTGTCTACTAATTGAAATTAACGTCTCAACCAAATATTCAACCATGTGTGGCATAGTAAAACCCTGAAAAATATCTAATGCATACATAAAAAAATGCAACACAACCCCTACCATTTCAACCAAAAGTTAAAAACATTTACATTTGCAAAGATTGTCCATTGCCAAACAAGGAGGACAACTAAAAACATAAAAACGTAAAATTGGCTAAATAGAGAAAAGATGAACAGTACTAAAAGCACGTATATTAAGATACCAGAGTTATATATATCAAACAACACCAACATATATGATTGATACTTTCCCTATCACAGTTTCACAATTAGTTATATATAGATATATAACACTTGCCATACAACGACAAGCCCCACTGATAGGCCATCTGTAACACCCCCTTTCTATACCCCCAAATAATCACATAATCATTTAGGCACATATTAAAAATTTTGTCAGAGTATAATTATAACATGGCATAAAAGAGGCATGTCACATCATACACAATTTTACAACATACAACACCTGCTCAACATTGATATGCAACAGTGGGGTAACTTGCAACAGAGGAACTTAGTCCTTACACCCACATCTCAATATTTAGAATAAAAGCGGAAAATCTAAACATTGAATAACAACAAACATATATACATATATACATGAATCATTAAATATTCTCCACCAACATCATACATGTTTACATAAACATTCATCAGCAAGATACATATACATATGTATCACAAAAGAATCACAGCCATCCTAGCTACCCGGTGCTACATATCAGAGCCGACCGACCAAAAGAATGAAGACACGCCTCACAAAAGACCACCAGCATACCTACTCTGCAATGCCTCATAGAGCATTATAAAACAGCAGAAGGGTGAGAAATATTATCATAATAACAATGTATATAATTATATATATAAACATAAAAATACACATATTCCACATTCTCACCACAATCCATCACAATTCCTCCATATACATCACAAGTATATCTATATATCACCCAAGCATATTCATCATGCATACTTTCACAATTCCCAATCATTCCACATAAACATACACAATTATGTTTACTCAACAACACATCATTATAAAGATGATAAATGCAAATCATAGAGACCAACTCACGACTCTATGCAAATGCAATACGGTACCGACTCAATCATCTCAAGTTCACTCAGGAACTTATTGGAACCATCGCTCGTTACCACTGTAACTCCCCGTCGGGCGTACGATGTTCACCCATTGCTCACACCCCACATGGGCACACAATGTTTATGGATCGCTCACACCCCACCTGGGCACACGACCCGATCGCTCACACCCCACACGCGGGCACACAATCTGATTGCTCACACCTCACCTAGGCACACAATCCGATTGCTCACACCTCACATAGGCACACAATCGTTCTTAATCATCGTTCACACCTCACATAGGTACACGACGATACAACGGATTCTCATTAGAATCGCTCAACACAAGAATGTACTTCATTATGCTTCACATGCAAAATGACTCAAGACATTTTGAAATGCATACATATTCACAATATATATTCATGCATTCATCTCATACAATCACATACAATCTATATACATTCACATCAATGCACTATTGTATGATTCGCATTCAAACACACAATCAAAACGGTAAAAGTCGCTAAATAGCACTATTCCTGACTTCCCGACATAATAAAATCGGCCAACAGTTTCCACACCATCATAATCATAAAGTACAGCTCAATAGCTTTCCAACGATATAAAGAACGCCTAAATCGGAGTTACGGTTCGAGAATTATGAATCGTTAAAAGAAAAGAAAATTATATGAAAAAAACAAAAGCGCCCGGCGACAGGGGAGTTTCGCCCGGCGACGCTTCGTTTTCGCCTTCGCTTCGCCCGGCGAAGGAGGGGCGAAGGAAATTCCCCCAAACGTGAATCAAACCAGTAGCTTGGCACCCTCGCGCCTCTCATTTTCGCCCGGCGAAGGAACAACCGCCCGGCGCTCTGGGCCTTTCGCCCGGCGCTCTGCACCAGAAGCAGAATTTCTGCTTCGTTTTCACTGTTCCAAAATCCCCAAAAATTCCATTTTCTCCCCCAATTCACTTCCAACAGTAAAACAATTCATAGCAATGATTCATAAACATGTGGAGATTATACAACACAAATTATATCGGTTTCTATCCGCGAAAACATCGATTTCTACCATTTTCTACACCAATGGGTTTATACCCCAAAACTCATGAAAATCAACAAAAATCCACAATACAATCATACATAATCATATACATTGTTAAGATAACAAGATTTAACACCCTTACCCGGATTCCAAACTTGCTATTGATTGTTCTTGATGAATTTTCCTAGTTTTCCCAAACTTTCTCCTCTTCTTTTCTCTTCTTCCTTTTTCTTTCTCTTCTTTTTCTCTAATTCTCTTTTCTTACTATTTTTCCTTCTATTTTTCCTTTCTATCTCTTTTCTTTCTATTTCTTTCTTTTCTATTTCTTTTCTCTCATTTTCCAAACAATCAATTAAGTCATTTTTCTCACAAATTCTAATTCCACTTAATTTCCAATTTATCATTAATCGAGAAAAGTCTAAAATACTCTCCATTCTAATTTTCCCGAAAACTCTCAAAACGGTAAAATAACGTTTAACACACCAAATTCACAATTAAAATAATTTATCATCCAATTAAAATAAAATACTCCACATGATTGGGAAATAATCAAAATCGGGGCGTTACAACTCTCCCCCACTTTAGAAATTTTCGTCCTCGAAAATATTACCTGATTCAAACAACTCCGGATACGACTCTCGCATCCTACTCTCTAGTTCCCAAGTCATATTGCCTTCCGCAGCGCCTCCCCACGCTACCTTCACAAGTGCAATATCCTTGCCTCTTAGCTTCTTAACTTCACGATCCAGAATCCTAATCGGTAAAGCTTCCACCGTAAGGTTATCTCTCACTTCAACCTCGTCCATAGGAATAACATGTGACGGATCCGGAACATACTTCCGAAGTTGCGAAACATGGAAAACGTCATGCAAATTCGAAAGATTCGGAGGCAACGCCACACGGTAAGCCACAACACCAACTCGTGCAGAAATCTGATACGGACCAATAAAACGAGAAGTCAACTTCTTCGATTTCAAAGCACGACCCACACCCGTAATCGGCGTAACTCTCAGAAATACATGGTCGCCTTCTTGAAACTCAAGATCTTTTCTTCTCTTGTCATGATAGCTCTTCTGTCTACTTTGAGAAGCTTTCATCTTCTCACGGATAAACCTCACTTTCTCCGTCGTTTGTTGTACCATTTCCGGTCCAACTACCGTCCTCACACCTATTTCATGCCAACACAAAGGTGTTCGACATCTCCGACCATATAAAGCCTCAAATGGGGCCATACCTATACTTGAATGAAAACTATTATTGTAGGTGAATTCAATCAACGCCAAATAACTATCCCAAGCACCACCTTGCTCGAGCACACAAGCACGCAATAAATCCTCCAACGATTAAATTGTCCTCTCGGTTTGACCATCCGTTTGCGGATGATAAGCCGAACTCAATCTTAGCTTAGAACCCAAAGCCTTTTGTAAACTCTCCCAAAACCTCGATGTGAATCTAGGATCTCTATCTGATACAATACTCTTAGGAACCCCATGCAACTTCACAACCACAAGAACATAAATCTCGGCTAACCTCTCCAAAGGATAACTAATGTTAATTGGAATGAAGTGAGCAGATTTAGTAAGCCTATCAACAATTACCCAAATAGCATTATGACCTCTTTGCGTATTCGGCAGTCCCGTGACAAAATCCATCGATATACTATCCCACTTCCACTCCGGAATGTCCAACGGTTGCATCAATCCACTAGGCTTTTGATGTTCTATCTTCGACTTTTGACAAGTTAAGCACGCATACACAAATTAAGCCATATCTCTCTTTAACCCGGACCACCAAAAGATTTTCTTCAAATCTTGATACATTTTATTCGCTCCCGGATGAATACTTAAGTTACTTCGGTGTCCTTCTTCCAATATCATCTTTTTCAACTCCGCATCATCGAGAATACAGATACGACCACGGAATCTCAAAACTCCAAAGTTATCAACCTTGAAATCCTCATTTTCATTCATTATCAAATCAACAAACTTCAAGTCCAACTTTTGCTTTTCACACACGGTTGCAAGAAAATCATTCGTAACATGTAGCATACCAAGTCTCACACTTCTCGGCGTCATTTCACAAACCAAACTCAAGTCTCTAAAATTCTCCAAAAGTTCCCATTCTCTCATCACCAATGAGGACATATGTAACGACTTCCGACTCAAAGCATCGGCCACCACGTTTGCCTTACCCGGATGGTAATTCAAACCAAAATCATAATCCTTCAAAAGCTCTAACCACCTTCTTTGTCTCATGTTCAACTATTTTTGATCAAATAAATATTTTAAGCTCTTGTGATCACTAAAAACTTCAAATCTTGCACCATAAAGATAATGCCTCCAAATTTTTAAAACAAACACCACGGCCGCCAACTCCAAGTCATGCGTAGGATAATTCTTTTCATGTACTCTTAATTGTCTTGAAGCATAAGCCATAACTTTTCCATCTTGCATCAAAACACCACCTAAACCAACCAATGAAGCATCACAATACACAACAAATGGTTCCATAGGATTTGGCAAAATCAAGATCGGAGCCGTTGTCAACCTTCTTTTTAATTCATTGAAACTCTCTTCACAATGAATATCCCAAATGAAAGCCTTATCCTTACATGTCAATTACGTTAACGAAAGTGCCAACTTTGAAAATCCCTCAATAAACCTCCGATAATAACCCGCCAAGCCTAAAAAGCTTCGAATCTCCGTAACCGATCTAGGAGCCTCCCATTGCATCACCGCATCAATCTTGGATGGATCAACACTAATACCACTACCGGAAATAACATGTCCCAGGAAACTTACTTCCGACAACCAAAATTCACATTTCGACAACTTAGCATATAATTGTTTCTCTTTCAAAATTTGTAACACAATCCTCAAATGCTCTTCATGCTCCTCCTGAGACTTAGAGTAAATCAAAATATCATCGATGAACACAACCACAAAACGATCCAACTGTTCATGAAAAATACGATTCATGTATTCCATAAACACACCCGACGCATTAGAAACCCCGAATGGCATCACGGAATATTCGTAATGACCATACCGTGTCCTAAAGGCCGTCTTTTGAATATCCTCTTCTTTCACACGAATCTGGTGATATCCCGATCTCAAATCAATCTTGCTAAAAACACGCGCACCAACCAATTGGTCCATCAAATCATCGATCCTTGGAAGCAGATACTTGTTCTTAATTGTCACCTTGTTCAATTGTCGATAATCAATGTACAACCGCATACTTCCATCCTTTTTCTTTACCAACAATACTGGAGCACCCCACGGAGAAACACTTGGTCTTACAAATCTCTTGTCCAACAAGTCATTCAATTGCTTCTTCAATTCTACCAACTCCGATGCCGACATACGATACGGTGCCATCGAAATCGGTCTCGTACCCGGAACTAGATCAATAGAAAACTCAACTTCTCTCTCCGGCGGTACATCCTTAATATCCTCAGGAAACACCTCAGGAAAATCACAAACAACAGGAAACACATCAAGGGACACTTGACTATCCACAGACAATGATGCAAACAAACCGAACAATTGAGCTTCGTCCGCTAAAAGTTTCTTCAATTCTTTAGTGGATAGGAAACTCTCATCTTCATCATCTTCCAAAGAAGGAAACCTTACTAACTTGTGATAGCAATCTATATGAACTCGATTAAATCGCAACCAGTTTATACCCAAGATTACGTCTAAACCTTCCAACGGCAAACACACTAAATCCATCTCAAAGTCTTTACCATAAATGGTCAAAGGACAATGTAAACAAACCAACAAAGTAGTTACTGACCCCATTGCTGGAGTATCAATAACCATCTTACCATCCATCAGAGACAACACAAGATTCAAACGCTCCGCGCACTCAGACGAAACAAACGAATGAGTCGCTCCCGTATCAATAATAGCAACTAAAGGCGTACTATTAATAAAGCATGTACCTTTAATCAAACGGTCTGCACTAGTAGTTTGAGTCCCCGCCAATGCAAACACCTTTCCGCCCGCTTGAGCTTGTTTCTGTTTAGTACACTTAGTACTAATGTGACCAACTTCTCCACAATTATAGCACTTCACCATATTCCTTCTACAATCTGTAGCAGCATGCCCAGTACCTCCACAATTAGAACATTTCACCACTGGCTTCCCACACTCAAATGATTTATGACCTATTTCTCTACACTTATAACACTTAATGGGACCCGAACCTCCTCCTCCAGATCTCTTCTCAAATTTTCCCCTATGCTTGCCCTTATCAACAGGTGTCACATAAGGTCCACTTCTAGCTTGTTGCTTTCCCTTCCTCTCATTCAAACTTTTGTAATGTGTAGAACGAGCCTTACTATCTTCCTTGAAGATTCTACAACATTCCGTCAAATCGGAAAACCTTCTTATCCTTTGATATCCCACAGCCTGTTTAATCTCAGGACGCAAACCATTCTCATATTTAATACACTTTGAGAACTCAGCAGTGATTGCAGCATAGTGAGGATGGAATTGAACCAACTCCACGAACTTAGCAGTATAGTCCACCACGGACATACTACCTTGTTTTAATTCAAGGAACTTCATCTCCTTCTTCCCTTTCACACTTTCAGGGTAATACTTCCTTAAGAACTCAGTACGAAATAAATCCCAAGTTACCTCTTCATCATCCACCTCAAGAATTTGACGCATACCGACCCACCAATCGTCGGCTTCTTCCTTCAGCATGTGAGACCCAAGCCTCACTTTATTCTCTTCCTCACAGTCCATGACTCTGAAGATCCTTTCAATCTCTTTCAACCAAAGTTGAGCACCATCGGGATCAAATCTTCATTTGAAAACCGGTGGTTGATTCTTCCTGAACTCGTCATTAGCATTCACATTTGGCGCACCTTGCACCGCCCTAGCCATTGCTTCCAAAGTAGCAGCCATCGCATTGTCGTTTCTACCAGCCATATTCTAATCATTCCCAAAAATGACAACAAAGTTAAACAATAATTCAAACAATACGACAACAAGACAGACACAACTGACTCAACTCTGGCTCTGATACCACTTAATGTAACACCCCCTTTCTATACCCCCAAATAATCACATAATCATTTAGGCACATATTAAAAATTTCGTCAGAGTATAATTATAACATGGCATAAAAGAGGCATGTCACATCATACACAATTTTACAATATACAACACCTGCTCAACATTGATATGCAACAGTGGGGTAACTTGCAACAGAGGAACTTAGTCCTTACACCTACATCTCAATATTTAGAATAAAAGCGGAAAATCTAAACATTGAATAACAACAAACATATATACATATATACATGAATCATCAAATATTCTCCACCAACATCATACATGTTTACATAAACATTCATCAGCAAGATACATATACATATGTATCACAAAAGAATCACAGCCATCCTAGCTACCCGGTGCTACATATCAGAGCCGACCGACCAAAAGAATGAAGACACGCCTCACAAAAGACCACCAGCATACCTACTCTGCAATGCCTCATAGAGCATTATAAAACAGCAGAAGGGTGAGAAATATTATCATAATAACAATGTATATAATTATATATATAAACATAAAAATACACATATTCCACATTCTCACCACAATCCATCACAATTCCTCCATATACATCACAAGTATATCTATATATATCACCCAAGCATATTCATCATGCATACTTTCACAATTCCCAATCATTCCACATAAACATACACAATTATGTTTACTCAACAACACATCATTATAAAGATGATAAATGCAAATCATAGAGACCAACTCACGACTCTATGCAAATGCAATACGGTACCGACTCAATCATCTCAAGTTCACTCAGGAACTTATTGGAACCATCGCTCGTTACCACTGTAACTCCCCGTCGGGCGTACGATGTTCACCCATTGCTCACACTCCACATGGGCACACAATGTTTATGGATCGCTCACACCCCACCTGGGCACACGACCCGATCGCTCACACCCCACATGCGGGCACACGATCTGATTGCTCACACCTCACCTAGGCACACAATCCGATTGCTCACACCTCACATAGGCACACAATCGTTCTTAATCATCGCTCACACCTCACATAGGCACACGACGATACAACGGATTCTCATTAGAATCGCTCAACACAAGAATGTACTTCATTATGCTTCACATGCAAAATGACTCAAGACATTTTGAAATGCATACATATTCACAATATATATTCATGCATTCATCTCATACAATCACATACAATCTATATACATTCACATCAATGCACTATTGTATGATTCGCATTCAAACACACAATCAAAACGGTAAAAGTCGCTAAATAGCACTATTCCCAACTTTCCGACATAATAAAATCGGCCAACAGTTTCCACACCATCATAATCATAAAGTACAGCTCAATAGCTTTCCAACGATATAAAGAACGCCTAAATCGGAGTTACAGTTTGAGAATTATGAATCGTTAAAAGAAAAGAAAATTATATGAAAAAAACAAAAGCGCCCGGCGACAGGGGAGTTTCGCCCGACGACGCTTCGTTTTCGCCTTCGCTTCGCCCGGCGAAGGAGGGGCGATGGAAATTCCCCCAAACGTGAATCAAATCAGTAGCTTGGCACCCTCGCGCCTCTCATTTTCGCCCGGCGAAGGAACAACCGCCCGACGCTTTGCACCAGAAGCAGAATTTCTGCTTCGTTTTCACTGTTCCAAAATCCCAAAAAATTCCATTTTCTCCCCCAATTCACTTCCAATAGCAAAACAATTCATAGCAATGATTCATAAACATGTGGAGATTATACAACACAAATTATATCGGTTTCTATCCGCGAAAACATCGATTTCTACCATTTTCTACACCAATGGGTTTATACCCCAAAACTCATGAAAATCAACAAAAATCCACAATACAATCATACATAATCATACACATTGTTAAGATAACAAGATTTCACACCCTTACCCGGATTCCAAACTTGCTATTGATTGTTCTTGATGAATTTTCCTAGTTTTCCCAAACTTTCTCCTCTTCTTTTCTCTTCTTCCTTTTTCTTTCTCTTCTTTTTCTCTAATTCTCTTTTCTTACTATTTTTCCTTCTATTTTTCCTTTCTATCTCTTTTCTTTCTATTTCTTTCTTTTCTATTTCTTTTCTCTCATTTTCCAAACAATCAATTAATTCATTTTTCTCACAAATTCTAATTCCACTTAATTTCCAATTTAACATTAATCGAGAAAAGTCTAAAATACTCTCCATTCTAATTTTCCCGAAAACTCTCAAAACGGTAAAATAACGTTTAACACACCAAATTCACAATTAAAATAATTTATCATCCAATTAAAATAAAATACTCCACATGATTGGGAAATAATCAAAATCGGGGCGTTACACCATCAAAAGGTCAGAAGCCCAGAAATAGAACCATATCTTCCTCTCCTCTTTTTGGCTCAAAGTCAAAGTGGGTAATCACAACTTTAGTGGTTCCCATTAACATGGCCATAGCTCCCCCTTTTTTGTCCTAAAAAACAACTTTTACCTATCTGAAACACCCGATTTCCTGATGGTGTGTTTCAGAAAACATAATATAGCTATATGCTGATTACATACATTACATTACACCATTCTCACATACACAATTAATATCATATATAAGTACCTAAATCAGGGGAGCAAAGTCCTACAGTAAAAGAGGCCAAAATGTAAAACAATTAATAAGTGGCATAGCTATTACCTACATAATCCTCTAATAAAACCCCCTTCATGTGTAGCATAAGTTAAGCCTATCAACAGTCAGAGCTCACAAAATGTTTTATCTCATCCATCAAAGCAGAGAAGTGTTCGTTATTTGGAAGCAAGTAAAACCCGACGGTCGCTTGCTCCAGAAAGAGCAACTTCACATTTTGTCCAGCTTTCTCAAGCCCTTTTGCATAACCCAATTGTCAATCCTGAACAAGATCCAAACCAGCAACCACGACGAGGCTCTTAGGAAACATAATCCCTTCAAGGCTTCCACCCTTGGGACCGAAAGGGTTGCACGCGTGATGGTCTCTGTCTTCTCCTTCAGGAAGAAAAGCCCTCTAATACCAGTCTCTATCTTTCACTCTAACAAAGTACCTCCCATCAAGATGCTTTTCAGATTTCGTTATTTCCTCCCCGCTAAACAACGGGTTCAGTAGAATATTCCCCAACACCTGAATTCCAGAGTCCATACCTTTCAAAGCAACATGGTGCACAATGTTCCCGCCCGAGCTATCACCAACCATGTAGATCCGAACCTTGTTATCATTTTTACTCTGCAGCCAAGTCCTAGAATTTCAATTAGTAGACAAGATACATGTAAAGTGAATGGACTACAGTCAATGCAAGGTTGAATACTAATAACTTCTTGATCTGTGTCATTTATTCAAAATCTATCAGTTATCTTCAAATTCAATAATGTTACTAATAACAATTAACGAATCGAATACAGACAAAGTATATAGACTAACAGTGGCATTGGTGCAGCTAAAGTTGCATACTCGGCCCTGAGCGCCTCTATAGAACCGGAATAAAGGAAGCACATGAACATTTAGGCTGTAACACATCAGAGTTGTTAAAAGCGGTGTTTAGCGGCGCGATCCCGGGAAGTTATCCCGGAGCGGCACCCCTACGCTACCGTAAAGCGCTGCGCATCTCAGATTGAGATCGCGGCCGCGTATCCTGAGTTCGCGGGTCGCGGGAGCGGTTTGTATCCCGGTCGGAGCGGGTTTAGCCCGTTTTGGTCCATTTTGTGTTTTTTTTGGAAAATTACATTTTTACCCCCCCAGAAAAATACTTTATGTATCGTAAGCCAAACCTTTCTCTTTCACTGTGCACCGTAACTTTATTCTTCTCTTCACTGCAACACTTTGACCTAACTCCTATTTTCACTGCGCCTTCCATTTAGTTCTCTCTTCGTCGATTTCTCCAGGTAAGTCATCTTCTTACTTTTCTTGTGTTCTTCTATATTCTTCCATCTTCTTCTATATTCTTCTATCTTCTTGTATGTTATCCTACTTCTGTTTTTTTTTTATATCTTACTTCAATATTCTTCTATTAACTTCTTCTGACTTTTTTTTATCCTACTTCTATTATTTATTTTTTTTTTATCGTCAATATTCTTCTATATTATTTTTCTATATTTATTTTTATCTTACTTCTATATTCTGAGCGTTATTTTTTTATGTTTTTTTTCTATATTCTTCATTATTTTTTATTTGTTTTTTTCTATATTATTTTTCTATGTTTTTTTTATGTTCTTTTTACATTACACTTCAAAAATTATATTTTTCATTTGTTCTTCCTTCAGTTCAGTGTTGTTCTTGAGCTGTCCTGATTGTTTTTTTTTTTTCTGTTTTTTTCTCTGTTCTTTATATTAGACAATGCCAACATTAGACAATGGCATTTTAATTATTTACTTGTGTTTTTGATTAGGATCTATGATTTCTATGTTTGTTTGAATTTTCATATAATAGTACTAAGTTTGAACTTTAAAATGTGATGTTTTGAATCTTGATTAAGTATTGTTCTTTGATATTTAATATTAGAAATCTTTTATGAACAAGTGTTGTGTTTAATTTTACATTAAATATATGTCATATGTCTTATAGATTATTATATAATTATTTGTATAAAAAATTATCCCGCTATCCCGCTATCCCATTTTTGGAGTCGGCCGCTCCGCTCCGCTATCCGGGATTAATAACTCTGTAACACATAGATTTATGCTCCTCATAGTTCACAGAAAGGAACTCAACATCAGGATTCATCTCAGCAAATTGACATATCTGTCATAAAACCAAAAACAAAAGAAAATCAGAACCACAACAATGAAATTCATCTCTGAATTAGTTATAGCTTAGGTGTTAAGATCAAGAATAGTACCTTAGGATGAAGGGCTTTGTAGCCACCACAACCAGGAGAGAAAAAATCAACAATCACAAGTTTGTCCCCTGCGTTTAAAAGTTAATCATAATAATTATAATAACAACAAGAAAATGAATTAATGATATGATCCTTACTGGTTGAAGATCCTCCCGCTTGAGCCAAATGTTAGCACCAATTCTTCCAGACAGCGTGAGGCTGGTTTCACAGAGCAGCGAACACTTCCTACTCTCGACAGTGGAGGGATTACAAGCTGCTGCTCCTCCAGCCCACAACACCTAGTGAGCCTAGCCCCTTGAACCATTACTTTTTGGTTCAAACACCCTTGGACATGACTTTCTAAGACAGTGGAAGTTCAGAAAATATAAATCACATAACGAATAAGACATGTATACAATTGATTATGTGAAATTCCAAGTTCTTAAGTTTATTCAAAGTTTCAAACATATTCTATGTGTTAATAAAGTAATACATTTTTCAACAGATTCAAGCGGCACTTTCTACACTTGAAGAAGCTCTAAAATCTGGTTTTGAAGACTTTAAGGTAACAACTATAACTCTACAAGTTACAATATCATATTCGTTGCTAAATAAGCTGCCTAATGTTGTTGTTGAACAGAGAATCAGAACTGGTCCTGACCTTTCAAATGCAAGGGCATCCCCGGAATTCAACCCATTATTGAAAAGATTCGATGAATAATTTATCAATAAGAACGCCATCAATGCCATCAAAACAATTTTTGGAATATTTAATAAGAAATAACCCCTCTGCGTAGACACAAGAATACAACCAGTTTAGCTCTAAGGAATTGATTGAGCAATATGATTCCATCACATTTGATTTTGCCATGTATATTTTGTAGTTAATTATAGGTCTAAAAGAATTAGTGCTAACATTTGGCTCAAGTGGTGCTCTAATTGGGTAGATATTCATGTATGCCGAGGTAGTGTAGTCCTTTAGAATGCAGCCCCAACATGTGTTTAGTTAAGTGGTAATAACTAATGAATGCCAATAATAACAAACAAGCATTGCACCACAAAGACAGATTCCAGTCAAAAAATTGTTAAGTTATACAACACCCAAACAAAAGCACCAGCAAGTTGAAGCCTAAAAACACCCTATAGGAACACTCCTAAAATGCATCCACCAACATCATCCTATCCGCCCGCCAAACTGAAACAAGCAAACAGCAGAAACGACAGGTCAGATTAGCTTCACTGCCACACTGCTTTCCAACCTTCCACACCTTGACAACTTTAAATAAATCAAAACAGTTGGATACTGATCCCCTAAAGATAGCATGCGCCATTCGTTCCACAGCCTCGAGTCGACCACAACTCCGTGATGACAGAAATTGTACTAGCGTCTAGACAGATTGGAATCCTTAGAGGAAATGAAAAACTCAATTTTCGTATCAGAATAGTCATAAGCTGGCGGTTGCTCGAAACTCCAAACTGAAACATCTTTCCACTAAACACAGAAAAATGTGAGCGAGATAGATCTACAGACGTCATGCATGAGCTACTAACATACATAATAATTTAAGCCTTAGAAGCAAAATTTGCTATTGTCAACTTTAACCACATAAGCCAAACCAGATGAAGATCACTGCAGAATGGTATCCAGCTTTTCTAGCACAAAGTTGCTCATGTCAACTTTAACCACATAAGCCAAACCAGATGAAAATCACTGCAGAATGTTATCCAGCTCTTCACAGTGAGAATCATCTGCCAATTAACGACTCCGCTATGCTGAGTTCACAACAGCCAAAGCTTCATAGCAGACTGCAATTTACATAAACTACATTACACCAAATTAAAACAACCATATGACCCATCATCTAAAAAAAATAAAAAATCTATGCCTATCTGATACTTCTCCAATATCCGCAACATCCACATTAGTTCCAATAGATATCCGAATCAGCAAACCATTCCAATACTAAATAGAATCAGAACAATTGTGATAGACCAAATAAATAGAATCAGAAAAATATTCATCTCTCAAACAATGGAACCGTATACAAAACACAATGTGCTAGCTATATTCATTGAAACAGAACAAGATTGATTGAGAAAACAGAAAAGAAAGAACTAGTGAGTAAATTTTACCTCAAGTGCACGTTTGTTGAAGTTGAGTTTTCTGAGACGGTTAATGGTGTGAAAGACGTCGGCGCCACGAACGGGGAAGCCATCACCCATCAGACTACGGAAAGCGGGAAGCTATTGATTCTCATTTGGGAAGCTTTTTGATTCTCTTGCATAAGCTGTCTTGGTTTTGTGTTGTTTGTGTGCAAAAGACTTTGAAACTAAGAAGGGTTTCAATGCCACCAACTGTTCGACGTATTGTCTGTATGAACTTTGCTTGTACTACGAAACCCCATAGACTACGCATGCTCATGCTTGTTCTGTTCTGACATCATTCAATGTTCTGCTCATGTTTTTTCATACAATTTTAACAAATTGTAAATAAATAACATAGTATAGCGATATAGTTTTTAGCATAGTTTCTGAGGTAAATTCAATAGATTAAAAATAAGATGGAAACAAATCTAAACCCTAATATTTTACCTAAAAATTTAAACCCTAATTGAAAAAAGAAAGACAAACCAATTATTTCTGGTTTTTCGCCGTGCATGTTGTCATCGAGCTGTGAGAATGGCCGTACAATGATGAGAGATGACAAAGGTTCCTCGTGTGTGTTACAATGGTCGTCCGATGATGAAGGTTTGTTTCTCGGATGTCCGATGAGATGAAGAAGATGGAGCTCGGCAATGAGAGGAAGGAGATGAAACTCGTGATGGATGAAGAGGATGAAACTCTCGTTGAATGAAGACGATGAAGTTGAGATGAAATGAACAGAAGAAGAGAAATGGGGTTTAGAGAGAAATGGGTTTGATTAATATCTGTAATTAAATTTGATATTGATATGTGTTTTGTTATTATTTTATTTACAAAATATTAATTAATCAATTTACACTCATTAATTTATTTACTTATCTAAATATCACTTAATAAAACCTATTATGATTTATTAATATGTTTAAGGTTAATATTTAGAGATATTAAATTAAATAATTATTTTTTCGCCAATCTTAATTTACACTCGTTTTTCCTTTAACGGGAGTAATAGAGATATTATTATAGTAATGAATTTAATTTATTATAATAATGTTTTTAATTGACACCCATTTTTTAAAATAGGGTGTCTATTGTCACATACTGCTACTGTAAATGACATTTTATTTATAAATATGCCACCGAATTTATTATTTACACCCATTTTCAGTATAATGGGTGTAAATTTTAAAATTATATTCGTCACTTTGCACTAGTGAGAGAATAAGATATACTAGTACCTATGAAAAAAAGGATAGACATGATTATTGTGTGTGAGTGTTTAGACATTCTCATTTATACTTTTAACAATTCTAAACAATTGAACAAAGCATATGTTGAATGTTTTTTAGTCTACCTATAAGAGACTTAATTAAGCCTTCATTTTAGAATTCACCTTATTTTATATCATAATTTTATATTATAGTATTTGAATTGAACTCTAATGTTGACAAGGGTATCTTCTTGGTTTGACAGGAGTTGTGTATGTTGTAGTCGAAGTCTGTTTAAGCATATTGTCGAAATATGTTAACTTGTAATTTAAGTTAGTATGTCGAATTGGGCCTTGCTTGTAAGTTCAATTGTTTAAGTTTGCTTGCTATTCAAGTTATCTTAGTAGTCTATAAATATGTTAGTTCTCTCATGTTATTGAGAGAGGTTAATTGTTGGTATTCACTCGTAATCTTTGAACCCTTATTGAGAAAGTGAATAGAAAAAAAGATTTAACCAATTCTCTATTCTTCATTTTCCTTCTTCTCTCCCTTTTGTAAAACCTAATAGGATTTCTTGTGTTTGTTCAAGAAATTCAAATCTTTTTCTCATATTTTAGTTTGTTCTTGATGACACCAATTCACAACAAACTGGTGCAGTGAGCGTGGAGGAGAAGATGTTGTCAACAAAGTATGGGATTGAGAAATTCACCGGTGTGAATAATTTTGGTTTGTGGGGCTTGAAGATGCAAGCCCTTCTTATTCAACAGTGTTTGTTAGAAGCTTTGAAAGGATCAGAGAAGATGGATGCTGCCCTAACGGAGAAGGAGAAGGCAATGATGGTCGAAAAAACCCACAGTGTCATTGTGTTGAGCCTTAGTGATAAGGTTCTCCGACAGGTTTCAAAGGATAAAACTGCAGCTGGTGTGTGGACAAAACTTGAAGGTTTGTACATGACTAAATTGTTGGTTAATCATCTCTACTTGAAGCAAGCTTTGTATTCATTTAAGATGAGTGAAGACAAAGCCTTGGCTGAGCAACTGAATATGTTCAATAAGTTATTTTTTATCTTGAAAATATTGAGGTCAAGATTGATGATGAAAGTCAAGCGTTGATGTTGTTGTGCTCTTTACCTACGTCTCATGCTCACTTCAAAGAAACTCTCTTGTATGGAAGAGAGTCGTTGACCTTTGAAGATGTTCAATCTATCTTGTATTCTAAGGATTTAAACGAACGAAAGGAGCACAAGCCATCTTCTGTTGGTGAAGGTTTGTCCGTTAAGGGGAAATTCTTGAAGAAAGATGGTAGGTTTGAGAAGAAGAAGGGTAAAGTTCTACAAAATTCTTATGGTGGTAATGCTCCTACTATTAATTCGTATCATTGTAAGAATGAGGGACATACAATAAAAATATGCCTTGATCGTCTAAACAATCATGGTGGAAAGGATAATAGTAATGCAGCCATTGTGCAAGATGGTTATGAATCATCCGATGTCCTGGTGGTTTCAAGCAGCGACTCTAGCAAGGAGTGGATTATGGATTCAGTGTGTACTTGGCACATGACTCCAACTAAAGACGTGTTTGAGGAATTGTGTGATCAAGATGGTGGATCAGTGCTGCTGGGAAACAACAAAGCTTACAAAATTATAGGTATGGATCTGTGAGATTCAAGCTCCATGATGATTCAATAAGATTATTGACTGATGTTACGTATGTACCCGATCTTAAGAGGAATTTGATTTCTCTTGGTGAATTCGACAAGAAAGGATATGTTTTCAAAGGAAAGCAAAGCATCGTAAGGGTAATGAAGGGGTCGAAGGAAGTCTTGAGAGGCGTGAAGAAACAAGGCTTGTATACCCTTAAGGATGAGGTTGTGAGTGGTTAAGTATATGTGGCATCCACGAAACCTGTGTCGAAGACTGAGCTATGGCACAAGAGACTTGGTCATGCCAGTTAAAGAGTCTTGGTCGAATGAAGTTTAACAAAGGTAAACAAAGAACACATGGATCCCTTGATAACATTCATGCTGATCTTTGGGGGCCTGCAAGGAATCCTTCACACTCAGGTGCAAAGTATTTTCTATCCATAGTTGATGATTACTCCAGAAAGTTATGGGTGTTCATCCTGAAGACTAATGATGAAACTTTTTAAAAGTTCAAAAGTTGGAAGACTTTGGTCGAAAACCAAACTGACAGGAAGGTCAAGAGGTTGAGGACCGGCAATGGTCTTGAATTTTGTAATGAGGCTTTTGACAGCTATTGTGCTGCATATGGTATTGCAAGACACAAAACTACAGCAAGGACTCCCCAACAAAATGGTTTGGCTGAAAGGTTTAATCGAACCATTCTGGAAAGGGTGAGGTGCATGTTGTAAGTGCAAGATTGAAGAAGGTGTTTTGGGCAGAAGTTGTTTCTACTGCATCATACTTGATAAATAGGTGTCCCTTAACAACCTTGGGAATGAAGACACTTAAAGAAGTCTGGTCGGGAATCCACCTAGTCTTGACAGACTTAGAGTATTTGGTTATTTAGCCTATACTCATATTAGGCAAGACAAGGTCGAACCTAGAGCTCTGAGATGTCTGTTCCTTGGATACTTAGAAGGATTCAAAGCTTATAGGATGTGGTGCCTAGAGCTAGGTCATAGGAGGTGTATCACAAGTCGAGATGTAGTTTTCAATGAAGCTGAGATGGATTTCAAGAAAACTGATGATATTGGTCGAAGTTTGAAGATCTTTAAAGAAGAGGTGAAACAGGAAGAGATTCCTGTTGAGATGGAGCATAGTGATGCTGAATTGCATAACCCAGATGAAGTAGGAGAAGAATATCAAGTTGATGTCGAAGATGAGGAGACTGATAATGACTACCTATTGGCAAGAGGTAGGTCAAGAAGAGTCATCAAGCCACCTCAGAGACTTAGTTATGCAGATCTCATAGCTTATGCCTTAATCTCTACAAGTGAGATTCTTGACGGAGAACATAGAGACTATAAGGAAGTTATGAGGAGTCGATATAAGACTGAATAGATGAAAGCCATGGATGATGAGATGAAATCTCTCCATGATAATAACACTTGGGAGCTGATCGAGAAACTTGCAGGGGCCAGGTTAGTCAGCTGTAAGTGGATCTTCAAGGTTAAGGAAGGAATCAAAAGAGTGATGTCGAAGCGTTTTAAGACAAGGTTGGTTGCTATGGGGTTCACTCAGAAATATGGTGTCAACTTTAATGATGTGTTCTCACCTGTTGTAAAGCATAAATCCATTAGAATGTTGTTAGCCATGGTGGCAAAGTTTGACTTAGAAGTTGAATAGATGGATGTGAATACAACCTTTCTGTATGGTGATCTAGAGGAAATAATCCTAATGAGGCAACCTGAAGGGTATGCCCAAAAGGGAAAGGAATATTATGTGTGCAAGCTAAATAGGTCCTTGTATGGCCTGAAAAAGTCTCCTCGACAATGGAATAAGATATTCGACAAGTTCATGGCACACATTGGTTTCACTGGGAGCCAGCTCAACCATTGTGTTTACTTCAGATTTTGACTTGGATATTCACTTGTTATTTTGTTGCTTTATGTGGATGACATCCTCATAGCAAGCAATAGTGTCAAAGATGTTATGAAGGTGAAGGATGAACTTGATAAGGAGTTTGACATGAAGGATCAGGGAGTTGCCTCAAAATTTTTTGGGATTGACATCCGGAGAGATAGAAAGTAGACGAGATTATGCTTATCTCAAGAGACATACCTGAAGAAGATTCTCGACAAGTTTGGTATGTCGAATTCAAGGCTTGTTCTAACACCGATTAATCCTCAGTACAAGCTGAGTACGACTCAAAGTCCTAGTACTGAAGTCGAAAAAGCCTATATGAATAGCATTCCATATGCTAGTATAGTAGGTTCTTTGATGTATGCTATGGTCTGTATGAGGCCAGACATAGTATATGCAGTGAGCCTTGTAAGCAGGTATATGGCCGATCTTGGGACGGCGCACTAGAAAGCATTAAAGTGGATTCTCAGGTACATAAATGAGTTTATGAGCTGAGTCCTGATTCATGATAGAGCCTGTGGTGATGATAACAAAGTCAAAATCGAAGGATTTATCGACTCTGATTATGCAGGTTGTATGGATTACAGGAAATCTATTTCTGGATATGTGTTCACTATGTTTGGCACAACAATCAGTTGGAAAGCAACACTTCAGAAGGTTGTTGCCTTATCAACCACTGAAGCAGAGTATATCGCCCTCACCGAAGCTGTAAAAGAAACATTGTGGCTTGAAGATTTTGCTAAGGAGCTGGAACTTCAAGGTCGAGTTATCATTGTTAAATGTGATATTCAAAGTGCAATACACCTGTCGAAGAATTAAACCTATCATGAGTAAACCAAGCACATCGATGTGAGACTGCACTTCGTCAGAGAGATAATCGAGCGTGGAGAAGTTCAAGTGCTGAAGGTTTCGACTAATGACAATGATGCTGATATGATTACCGAGACATTATCGAGTAACAAGTTTTTCCCTGTATGTAGTTAATAAAGTTGCATGATGAAAGCTAGTTTGATCCATTGTTTGTGTAGAGTTTGTTCTAAGGTGGAGTTTTGTGGTATTTAAATCGAACTCTAGTGTCGACAAGGATAACTTTATGGTTTGACAGGAGTTGTGTATGTTGTAGTCAAAATCTGTTGGAGCATATTATTTAAATATGTTAACTTGTAATTTAAGTTAGTGTGTCGAATTGGGCCTTGCTTGTAAGCCCAATTGTTTAAGTTTGCTTGCTATTCAAGTTAACTTAGTAGTTTATAAATAAGCTAGTTCTCTCAGGTTGTTGAGAGAGGTTAATTGTTGGTATTCACTTGTAATCTTTGAACCGTTATTGAGAAAGTGAATAGAAAAACAGATTTAACCAATTCTCTATTCTTCTTCTTCCTTCTTCTCTCCCTTTTGTAAAACCTAATAGGGTTTCTTGTGTTTGTTCAAGAAACTCAAATTTTTTCTCATATTTTGGTTTGTTCTTGACGACATCAATTCACAACATATATGTTAATATATTATATTATTTTTTAAAAGTTTTTTAAAATATTACTACTAAAATATATTTTAAAATATAGGTGTAACTCTCCAAAGTTTTTCCGTTTCAAAATTCTCTAAAAATCAACTCTCAAACAAACCATAAAAATAAAATAACAATGTTAAAAAATGTTATAAAAATATTATAAAAATAATAGTATTAATAAAAATTTCTTTTAAATACACAGTTTAAATATTTGTTAAAATAATAATAATATCATTTTTAAAAATTTTATTTTATTTTTTAGATAAATTGATAATAACCATTTGATTCTTCCCGTCATGATTCTTGATTGTGAATTTAGTCAAGTCCATAAAGCTTTGAAAATATAGATATTATATGGTATGTCAATCAGAGAAGCATAAGGGTGGTACTCGCAAACACTCTAACTTACTATTGAATGTGAGAGGTGTTTAAGTTAGAAAATTATGTGTACTTTGATTTGATGTTAGTGGTCTCTTATATATGAGATTTTCTAGGTTTTGGGGGAGGTGGTGTTTAGCGAGAATACGAGTATGCAACGGTTTTGAGGGGTAAATAGACCTTCCAAAAAAATTTGACCGATTTGAAAAGCAATTTAGTTTTAAAATTGTTTACGTAGCAGAAGCAAAGTGAGTATAAAATCGATTATGCTTATCAAACAGTATATACACATGACACCTCAATCGGTACACAATATGATGATAAATCAAATCAAACATCTAGCCAAAAACAATTAACCAGTGTATTGAATTAATATCATATTTACACATGATGTGTAAATACAATATGGAATTATACTATCACAATTTTTAGCCTTAATCAACAACAAGATAACTCGTAGTGCTAATTCCAACAAAACCTTTAGTTAATAGATAAATATCTACCAATGCAAAACCATAATAACATATAATTCCGAAAGAAATATATATATATATATATATATATATATATATATATATAGAGAGAGAGAGAGAGAGAGAGAGAGAAATGCATGTCAGATCTATAGTGGTTCGACTATTGTCCTTGTTAAGCCTATTCCACTCTTCAATGGTTTCCTATTGAAAATTTTGGTCGCCCACTATAGTTTGTGACAAGTCACATAATTTTTAGTTTAATAACAATATCCAAATAATGCTGAAAATATAAAAATCTTCTATCTAGACCTTCTTGACTCATTGCGAAATCTTTACGCAAAATCTTCTTGAATCTTCCAACCCTAACAATTCTTCTTCAAAGTCTCCATTTTGCAGCGATCTTTTACCAATCCTACCGGTATCTTAAGCGTTGTTTGTTCGAAGATTGAGAAGAACTTTCACTTTGTCTGTAGGCTTCTACACAACACTACCAAAGTAATTCTGAAGAGAAGAGTCTCCTTCTTTTTCATTGGACTTATCAAAACCAACCACAACCATACATATCTTGCAAACCTCTTAAATCTCTAGAAAATCTTCAAAGAAATGTTAAACACAATAACAAATTCTCCCAAAAAATCACAAATCTCCAAAAATGAGATTTAGATCCACATAAAAATGGAATTGGAATGAGATAGAAGATGAAAGAAATCTTTTGCAAGAACACTCAAAACATATTCAAAATCCTTTTGAAAATGAGAGAACAAATGTGCTGTGAAATTTCAAATCAATAGTGGAAATGTATATTTTCCAACATTGTGAGAGGTTTTGAGTAAAAAGACTTTTATATATGTTGGAGATCTAGCACGTAAATGAGTGAAAATGGTGAATGATTCAAGCCATAAGCAAGAGGTGTGATTTGAGTCAGAAAATTAAGTGATTTGAATTAAGAAGAAAAAATATATGAGAATCCATTTGTTTGATTCGAGTCACAAAATCTGTTATTCAAATTGCATGATTTGAGTCATGAAATTTTGTTGTTCGAAAGTAGAGTTCCAGGGGCAAAACTAGGGAAATCCCAATTTAGCGTGATTTGAATCAGACAGTCACGTGATTCAAACCAAAGTGTCATGATCGAATCAAACAACCATGTGATTTGAATCATGAAAACATAAAATCAGTCCCTGAGCTTCTTGTGACCCTAATTCGAGCCATGTGAATATTTTGATTCGAATCACATTTTCATAATCTCATTTTTTAAAGATATAATAACATTATTGGCCTTATCCACCATCCAAATTAAATCTTCTCTGCTTGCTATAGACTTGTTGTCATTAATATATCAGCCAGAATGAACTTGTTGGATTTACACCCGAATCGATCAAACTAAAAGTCAAATGTGCGTAAAATTAGTGGATGCAAATTTTCATAATCAAGCTTGCAAATGTCAGTTGTTTTAATCTACGTTTCACGTAGTTTAACTTGGCATGCCCGTTTTAATGTTTTGACTGCTTTTCGGGCGCGTTTTGATCAATCTGAGTCTTTTAACCGGGAAAATTTATTTCAAAATTTGACCAAACGCTGTATTTTTACAGGTCTTTCATTTCGCGCTGATCATTTTAGTGTATTCATTTTATTTTTTTCGAGGATTTCGATACCAGTCTGATTTTTTCGTTTTTAATAGACGTTACATTTTGTATCTGACTTCATAACCATAGTCGGATAAAAGACGTTACATCCATATACTTTCCCTCTATCTTGCGCATGAAAAGGGAGTTCTCACGTTAAAATCCACAAGGCAATAACAACAACGGTACACTCTCATCTTGCCTCTTCACTTCTCCAACCAAAAACATATACTCTCTCTTAACTCTCAAAGAGAACACACACGTTAGAATTCACACCCCATTTTCTCATCAACCATGACTCTTTCTCACTGTCTTTCTAGAAAATCTCTAAACTGCCACCATTAAACCACACCTGCAACGTTTTAACCCTCTTAACACATCACCACCCTCTTCGGTGCAAAAGACCACTCCATCACCAATAATACCTGCCGTCATCACCGCCTGCACCTTGCTTCACCGTTAACACAACCTGCATCAGCTCATAGCACCACCAAGCTCCAACAAAACTGCAGCTGTGTGTTGAGATCGAAATCACAGACCACCTTCGGCCCTAACCTTCAACACCTTCAACAACTTGTTTTATCCACCCTCAAACACAAACCAAAATCTTACACCTCCTCCATCACGTTTACAACCATCGTGAAACCACCTTGCACCACCTTGCTCACTCCCTCCGTGTAAACACGCTTTCCTTCCACCTGCACTTTTCCAAACCATCCTCGCTAACACACTGCAACAAACCTCGTCCTCTATTCTCATACCAACTCAAACTCCACCGTATTATACCCAACTACGCCGGCGACCTTACAACCAAAAAGCCACCACAACAACTCGGTTTCAGCCTCGTATTCGATTTTGGCAGCAGGGACGAATTCTCTTCGATCTTTCTCAGCACCGCAATACTAACACATTTCAAACAAGCAACAACAACAAACGGCTCCGAATCGTAACCAACCGCATTCTCCAATAGTAACTTTTTTGCATTTCGGTAATGATATTCGAGTTCTTTCATACGTAGTGTCGTTGTTTGCTGTTGTGATTTGGTTTCGTTTCAATCCGGTTAATGGTTGTATTGTGTGTATATGTGGATGTCGTTATCATGTTTCGTCAAACTGCTGCATATTTTACTACTGTATGATGATGTATTTCTTCGGTCTCAATTTAGTGGATCTGCTGTGCTGTTGTTTCGATTGCGTTTTTGTTTCATTTGCAGTTTGGTGAAATCGTAAGTTGTTGTAAGTCGTGTCTCATTGCTGTTTCGATTTCACGTGAATTGTTGACATTGCATTTGGCAGCTACATGATTGTGAAACTTCTGTCTGCAACATGTTTGTTTAATTTATTGTTGTCACGTTGAAGCACCATATGCAAGGAATCAGTATTATATTTGTTGTGTTATGATTAACTAAGGAAGAGAGTAATATTTATTTTTCTCATTTGATTATTTATTTACATTTTTATATTTAAAAAAATTAAAAAATGTTTAGTTATCTTTTAATTATTTATTTTATTTTAATCTTTAAAAAAACCAAAAAATATTTTATTTTATCTTTTAAATATTTATTTATCATTTTGTATTTTTTATTTAAAAAAACTTAAAATATGTGTCATTTTTATTTTCTTCGGTAACTTCATACTTGTTGCTTTAGTATATTGATGGTTCCTTGATGTGTTGGTATTTGGCCTATACCATGTTGTACGATGGATACCATAATCATGTCATGCTTTGATTACTATTTTGGTTTGATTTTTGGATTGATTCCTGACATGTGATATTCGTATGTGCTTCATGAGAAGGTTACATGACCTTGGACTATGCTTTGAATCTTGCTTTATTGATAGTTTGACTTGTTTGAAGGATGCTTCTTGATATGTATTGATAACCTTTGGCTTGTGGGTTCCATAGTGTACATGATTAGGGTTTTGTTGGGTTTGCTTAAGATACTTTGCTTTGTGAGCTTGCATTGATTACATACCTTGATCTTTTCCTTATACATGTGTTGTTACTTGTTCATAAGCTTAACTTTGATATTAGAGGTATTGTTTTTGTGTTTTCTTAAATATTATCCTCATGATGTTTATTTTGCTTGACATTCACTTGTGGTTTTTAGATCTTTATGGTTGAGTATGTTTCAATCCAATGGAAGGGTTTATGGTTGACTTTATAGTCATATGCATGTGCATTTTGTTTCTTTTGCATCTTTTACCTACTTGTATGATCCTTGTTCACCCTCAGTTTGTTTACCTTAGACTGTTTACATTAGGTTGTTTACTCTTAGGTTATTTTAACCTTAGATGGTTTACTATTAGGTTCCCCTGTTTCTCAAAACTCAAATACTTTTCATAAAAAACTTTGACATTAAATCATTGACATTTTCAAAACTTGTTGTAGGTATCCTTTTTGCATCTAACCTTGATTTGTACTTATTGATATTACCATATGGATTTTCTTTAACTTTGAAAACCCATTTACAACCTACAACCTTTCTATGTGGAGGTAGAGTTGTGATAAGTATTATTTGAAAGAATGAAATTGTACTCCATCTGGATAGCTACTAACCACTGATGTTGGGATAAGGCTTCTTTTACAGATGAAGGTTCAACATGTGCAAGCTTGGAATAAACGGTTTGTCCTCTAGTTAATATAGGATGTGCATTATGCATAATTGAGAAAGAAGGCTTACGGATTTGAAAAGAAGAGAATGTAAAGAGTGTTATGTAGGATTATTAACAAGAGATACATTTGGTGAACTAGGAAAACAAAGGTTAATATTCAATGGATTTTGAGTTGCAGTAGTAACAGGTACAACAATAGACTCAGCAGTGACCAAAAATTTATGAGTATTGAGGTTGTTATCTAGGATAGGGCTATCAGGAACATTGTGTAGAAATGACCCTTCTTGGATAAGACTAATAGGGGCATTAAGTATAGTAGACGCACTGTGTGATATATCTATCATATGCTTGGCGCGGCGCAAAAAATACTCCAGCAAATAAACGCTTGAAATCAACAAGAGTTGCCACTGAAGTTTTATTTTTAAAAGGGAAAACATTGATAAAACCCTAAAGGAATTAAAATATGGTCATCGCAACCAAATTTAGATTCGGGGGTCAGTTATGCGCAGGAAAGGAATAAGCACCCCACACATCCTTGTATTCAACAGGAACCGTTTAGTTAGTTTTGTGAAAAATATTAGCTTAAAATGTTTGAGTTTCTTCTTGTTTTTTAAAATGTTTATTTGAAAGGAAAATAAGGACTAAAAATAGGTTTTTTATTAGGGTGTTTGACAAGATGTTGAATCTTGCTCCTACGTATCCTGAAGTGCAATGTGGAATTCAAAGTGTTCAGGACTGGGCCAGGGCATACTCATCAGTCGAGCAGGCCCAACCCATAAGGCCAGGGACAGCCCAATAAGGGCTCCTAACAAGATCACTGCCGAGCACAGGCTCACCTCCATAGGTCGGGCATACGCCTAACCTCAGACGTGTACGCACCCTCGGTTGGACCGTCGGGTGCATGCCCTAAGCTCCCGGGCTCGCCTCTCCTCGACGCCCATGTGCTCCTCCCCGGGAGGAGCCATCTTCGCCCCCAAGTTAGTCCTCCCCGCGAGGACACGTCTCTCCCCGACACGCAAGAGTCCTCCCCGCGGGGACACGTTCTCATGTAACCGCCCCACTCCCGATGGAATCGGTCTGCCCTAATTCCGGAGATTTAGGAACGGTTACCCTAGGGTGAAGATCACGTGCTGGTCTTTACTACGCCACGTAAGCCCTGGCAGTTACTTGGATTGGGCCTGACGATCCAGCCCAATGCAAGTAACCGTTGGCCCTGCGCTGAGGGCTCTCTATAAATACCCTATCACTTGAGAGGGTCAGGTTACGTTCACTTTTACTCTCATCTCTGTACTTGCTATTCTCTGAAAGTTACCTTACTTGAGCGTCGGAGTACCTTGCAGGTACACCCCCCCGCCGTCTTTCAACCGCACCGAAGCTGAAGCCCAGACGACGTTGTTGGCCACAGAAACTGTCTGATCCAGGTACGATCAGTGACGCTGTCTGTGGGAACCCTTTGCTTCCCCTTTTTTCCTCTGTTAAACCGAAGCAACTCTCATTCATCACCGTCATGGCCGGCAATCCGTCCGCTACCAAGGCTCTGGACACCGTCCTCGCGCAACTCGAGAACGGGAACCACCGCGAAGACGCTGCTGCCCTCCACGTCGAAGAAGGCGACGTGAGAGACGGGCAGACCGCCTCCCAGACTCCCAAGACGTGGCTTACAACGCCGCCCACCAAGACGATCAGCAGGCCATTTTTCAGCCAGTTGCTCATCCACCCAATGCAGACGCGAGCACCGTGGCCCTGTTCGCCTTGATCAACTAGACCAATCAGATGATCGCACACCAGAATACCAGAATTGAAGCGCTGGAGCAAGGGCGGGCACGACGATCTTCCCCGCGAAGACATCGCCGTCCACCGTCACCTCGCCGTTCCCCTTCCCCGCTAAGGACTCCTTCAGATGAATCTCGGACCCCCTCGCCGGTACGCGAGGGTCGTCGACCACGTCTCGAGCGCCTCCAGCCGACAATCTCCCAGAAACGCCCTCATTCCCCGCCTCGGAAGGAACCCAGGGCCTCCACCACTACCAAGAAGTCCAAGCAGACTGAGGAGAGGCCGAGACACCGCTCGAGGAATTCCCCTCCATGGCATCGGCGATCCCCTTCGGTGTCCCCGACAGAAAGTGACGACAACGACCAGAGGACCCCTTTGTCGTGGGAGATCATGAATGCCCCAATCCCCGCGAGCATGGAGAAACCTCCACAGCTGGGAAACTATGACGACCTATTCGACCCTGACGACCACGTCGAAAGTTTTGAAGCCATGCTCGACTTCAGAAACGTCAGGGGAGCCATCAAGTGCAGGCTTTTCCCCACCACCTTGAGGAAGGGCGCTATGACTTGGTACAAAGGTCTGGCACCCGGGTCGATCACATCCTGGAAGCAACTAAAGCAACGCTTCACCAAACACTTTATCGCGTCTCGTCGACATCCGAAGACGGAAGCTGCCCTAGAAAGTATCTTCCAGGGGAAGAACAAATCTCTCCGGAACTACATTGAGAGATTCAACAGAGAAGCTGTCGAGGTCCATACGACCGACGACATGAAGAAGTATTTGATCATCCACGGGCTACGCTTTGGATCTGACTTTGCCAAGTCCGTGGGCCTCCGCAGACCCCATCGTCTCGAGGATCTCCTCCAATGGGCGCAGTCGTACATCGAGCTCGAGGAGTCGGAGGCGGCACAGACCGCCCTCTAATCGAGGCACAAAGAAGACCCCCGCGGCCACAAAGAAGAAGACTCCCCTCCCCGTCGAGGAGGAGAAAGAAAGAGAGATAATCGCCCCCGGGAACCTCGTGAACCACACGGACCAGCTGGCCGGTTCACCGAGTATACCCCACTCAACGCTCCCCGCGCGCGTATCCTCTCCGAATGCCAGAACTCAGAATTTATGAAAGAAGGAGTCCGCTTTCCGAAGCCCACTGCCCCTAAATCAAACGTCGACAAGTCAAAATACTGTAGGTTCCACCGGAGTCACGGGCATGTGACGGAAGACTGCATCCATCTCAAAGATGCGATTGAAATTCTGATCAAGAAGGGGCACTTGAAGAAATACGCCCAGAAGAACGATACTCCTCGTCCCAGCTCCCGGGAAGCCCAGAACGTCGAGGAGACGACGCCTCCTCCCGACGAGAGTCGCCTTCAAGTCGGCCTCAGTGTCACCCGACCCGAAGACTTCTTTGTCCCCCCAATCATTGAAGGCCAAGAAGCCATTCGTAACATGTGGGCGACCTTCCCCCACGAGGACCCCGTTACTGCCCGTAGCACCTGGGAAAGCTTCCCCAGGGCGATGGTTATCTCCGGGGGAGGTCCAGAGAAGCTGTCCGTCGGATCGATCAAGCGGAAATTTGACGAGCTGGAATCCGCAACGTCGGCGAACGCAACCACCCTCGAGAAAGTGCGGGGAAACTCCAACCCTATCACCTTCTACCTCGAGGAACTCCCCGGGGGAGCACCAAATGCCATTATTCCCCTCCTGGTCAGGGCGCAGATGGCGAACTTTGACGTTCAAAGGATCCTAGTCGACCAGGGGAGTTCGGTCGATATCATGTATGCTCATCTGTTCGGGACCCTTCAGCTTGACGAAAGGCATCTGACCCCGTACGTCGGTTCAGATCTACAGGGGTTCAATGGAACCACCACCAGAACATAGGGTTACGTGGAGCTAATGGTTACATTCGGGGCCGAAGACACTGCCTGACAGGTGAAGATCTGTTTCCTGGTGGTCGAATGCCCGTCCCTTTACAACTGCATCCTCGGGAGAACCACCCTGGCTGAACTTACGGCAGTACCATCAACGGTCCACCTCAAAATGAAATACTACACGACCAGGGGACGAGTAGTGATGATGCACGGGGACATCAACGCGGCCAGAAGATGCTTCGATGCCGCCATCAAAGGCCTGAGTTCCATCGGCCCCAAACCCAAGACCGTGGCCAAGCCACCCCAGGACGCCGAACAGGTACCTCTCCCGCACGTCAACGCGGTTGAACTCGACAGCAGGTTCCCGGGCGAACCCGATGAAGACGGGGCAGAAGACCTCGACCTCCAGGCAGAGAACAATGGGCGGCCTCTCTACCCAAAGTGCCCCATCCCAGACGGGGACTTTGAGCTCGTGGTCCTCCGGGATGATCCAGATCGTAACGTGAAGATTGGCACCGGGATCCCTGACCTGGCAAAGGAGCAGCTGAAGGCATGTCTGAGGGAGAACGCTGATCTCTTTGTGTGGAGCGTATCCGAGATGCCTGGCCTCGACCCCGAGGTGGCTTGCCATCAGCTCACAGTAGACCCGACTGCTAGGGCCATAGCACAACGTAGGCGTAAGCAGTCTCCCGAAAAAGCGGAGGCTGCTGAAAAAGCTGTAAAAGACCTCCTAGAGGCAAATTTTATTTCGGAGGCCAAATACACGACCTGGCTATCAAACGTTGTACTTGTTAAAAAGAATAATGGAAAATGGAGAATGTGCGTTGATTATGCTGATCTTAACCGGGCTTGCCCGAAAGACTGTTATCCCTTGCCTAACATCGACCAACTGGTCGACAATTCTGCAGGTTACAAACTACTATCCTTCATGGACGCTTACTCGGGATACAATCAAATTCCCATGGACAAGGTCGACAAACAACACACGGCCTTCATGACCGCGTCGGGCAACTACTGCTACAACGTAATGCCCTTCGGTCTGAAGAATGCCGGTGCGACCTACCAACGGATGATGAACAAGGTTTTCCGGGCTGAAATCAGTGACATGCTCGAGGTCTACATGGACGACATGATCGTCAAATCCACAGAAGAAGTCGACCACGCCGCGCACCTCAAGAGGGTGTTCGACACGGCGAGGAGATGCCGTATGAGGTTTAACTCCGACAAGTGCACCTTCGGCGTTCGGGCAGGTAAGTTCCTCGGATTTTACCTCACAGAACGAGGAATCGAGGCCAACCCCGACAAGTGTAGGGCTTTCTTCAAGCTCCCTACTCTGGACTCAAAGAAGTCGATATAATCATTGAACGGGATGCTCACCGCCCTTTCCCGCTTCGTTGCCAAATCCGCACAGTACGCACTCCCATTTTTTAAACTTCTTCGACAAAAAGTGGAGTTTGAGTGGAGCGAGGAATGCGAGCAGGCGCTCGTCCACTTAAAACAAGTCCTATCACAACCCCCGTTCCTCTCATGGCCTGAGAACGGGGAGACACTCTTCTTGTATCTTGCAATCACAAGTGAAGCAGTCAGCGCCGTCCTCATTTGGGAAACCCCAGACGGGCAGAAGCCAGTTTACTTCACGAGCAAAGCCCTCCAAGGCCCCGAGCTCAGATATCAGCAGATTGAGAAAGTCGCCCTGGGCCTCGTCACCGCGGCCAGGAGGCTACACCACTACTTCCTCGCCCACGCCATCATCGTAAGGACCGAACAACCTATAAGGCAGCTCCTCGGATGACCGGACATGGCGGGGAGGATGCTCAGGTGGTCGCTCGAGCTCGTCGAGTTTGACATCCAATACGAAGGGAGGAAATCCCTGAAGGCACATGTATTGGCCGACTTTGTAGCAGAGATGACCGTCCCGAAACCTTCGACCAACGGATCACGGAA
Organism: Lathyrus tuberosus; assembly: GCA_022829125.1. NCBI lineage: Eukaryota > Viridiplantae > Streptophyta > Magnoliopsida > Fabales > Fabaceae > Lathyrus > Lathyrus tuberosus. The sequence goes on from JALAZF010000063.1 coordinate 16,452,370, forward strand.
ATGGACGATCTATGTCGACGGAGCATCCAGCCCAAAGGGAAGCAGGGCGGGCATCATCCTCGAAAACGAGGAAGGCATCTTGATCGAGGTATCCCTCGAACTATCCTTCCCGACATCGAATAACCAAGCCGAATACGAGACCTTCCTCGCAGGACTCCGGCTGGCCGAGGACCTCGGCGCCAAGAAGGTCAAACTTTTCACCGACTCCCAGCTCGTGGCCTCGCAAGTCCGAGGAGAGTACCAAGCCAAGAACGACAGCCTCATAGAATACTTGGCCTTGGTAAAAGAAAAGATGAAAAAATTCACCTCCGTGGAAATAACTCACATCCCCCGCGAGCACAATGCCCGAGCAGATGTCTTGTCCAAATTGGCGAGCACAAAGAAGAAAGGCGGGAACAAATCCGTCATACAAGAGGTACTTTCTCGCCTGAGCATCGACAAACCGGCCATGGTTTCGGACATCAACGCCATCGGGGACAACAATTGCTGGATGACCCCGGTATACGAATACCTCATGACGGGCAAACTGGCCGAAGATCCCAAAGAAGCAGGAATGGTCAAGAGGCGGGCGTGCTCGTACACTATAGTCGAGGATAAGCTATACCGGTGAGGGTTCTCTATTCCCCTCCTCAGATGTGTCGAGAAGACCAAGGTCCCCAGCATACTCCAGGAGATCCATGAGGGAATCAATGCGCAGCACCTCGGCGGACGATCGTTAGCCCGTAAGGCGCTTCGAGCAGGGTATTACTGGCCCACCATGCAACATGACGCCAAGGAACACATCAAGAAGTGCGACAGATGCCAACGACATGGGGACATGCACCTTGCTCCTCCCAACGAGCTCAGTCCATTGTCCTTCCCGTGGCCGTTTGCGCGGTGGGGAATGGATATCCTCGGACCTTTCGCCCAGGGGTCGTATCAAAACAAATACCTCATCGTCGGGGTTGACTACTTCACGAAGTGGATTGAGGCAGAAGCATAGGCCAAAATCACAGCCTTCTACAAAAGAAACATCCTCGCCCGGTTCGGCGTGCCTCAAGCCATTGTCACCGACAACGGAACACAGTTCACCGGCAGGAACTTCCAAGACTTCATCACAAAACTAGGCACGAAGCAACACTTCACGTCAGTCGAGCACCCTCAAATGAACGGACAGTCTGAGGCGGCGAATAGGGTGATCCTCCGAGGATTAAGACGTCGACTAGGCGACGCCAAACAATGGTGGGTCGAGGAGCTACACAACGTCCTCTGGGCCTACCGGACGACCCCACACTCCACAACAGGAGAGACCCCCTTCCGTCTGACATACGGAACCGAAGCGGTGATCCCCATGGAGATCAGGGAACCCTCGAGGAGGACAGAAGTCCCCCTCGACGGGGACGCGAATGACGAAGCCTTGAGGGAAGAGCTCGATTTTTTCGAGGAGATATGTTCGGGCGCTTCTCTCCGAGAAGCTTCGCTTAAGCAGAAAATAACACTACGTTATAACAACAAATTTATTAAACGTGATTTTCAGGTAGGCACCCTCTTCCTACGAAGGAACCAAAAAGACTCGCGAGAAGGCAAACTCGTCGCGAACTGGGAGGGCCCGTATCGCGTCCGCACGAAAACGGGGACAAGAGCCTATTTCCTCGAAAATCTGCACGGGGAAGAACTTGCTCGACCGTGGAACGTTGAAAAGCTAAAACAATATTACAGTTAAGCACTGCCCGCGATGCACTAGCACCGCGACTACGGGGACGCGCTAAGGTACGGGCGCGACACCCCCTAGACAGAACACGATGATCGAAGACTGTGTTGTATGTACGCGAGGACTTTGATCCGACGGGGATACCTCGACCGAGCTCCGCCGTCGTTGTACCAATCAGGCAGAACACCCAGCTCGCGATGGGAAGTTTACGCCATGAAGCTAAGACCTCGACCGAGCTCTTAGCCTCGTTGAAGATCGGAATACATCTCCGACCACCCGACCAGCGCTCCACGCGGTCAGGGACTATCAAGGTCGAGCAATCCCAAAGTATTTATTACTTAGACAGAAAAATAAAGTATAAAAGTCTTTATCACTTGGACAGAAAAAACAAAGTATAGCAAATGCGTTAACATCACACACAATTAAAACCATGCAAACAACACCAGCAGATAAACAAAGGTACATTAAAACGGGCGTAAACCCAGTGTACAAATATTACAATCGAAGGTCAAAAAAGCCCCTGGCACGCAGGCCGGGTAGAAATATCACAATAAATAAAAATGGCTCGAAGGCCGAACAAAACAGGAAAGATAATCCTACTCAGCGGCCGTCCCTTCAGGCTGCTCAGGATCATGGACCTCGTCGGTTCTCATTGATTGCACGATCTGACCGTCGACCACCTCGTAGTCGGGGTCAATCCCCTCGGTCGAAAGGTCGGGGTTGAGGACCCGAAGCTGCTCCACCGCATTCTTGAAACCTATGCCGGAGTTTTGCTATCAGCGCTGCCCGCGAAGTCAGCAACCTATCCTCCTCGGTCTCCTCCTCAGCGGGGCGGACAACTTCCTCCAATTCAGCGTTCCTCGCCAAGAGACGATCCCTCTCCTCCTCGACACCGGCTAGACGTTTCTGCTCCTCCTCGGCACTCTTCAACTTTTCCTCCAATTTCTGTTGAAGCTCGAGCTGGGCCTGGTTCTGGCTTTTGCAGTCAGCCAGCTCCTTACCCACCTTTTCTATTTCGGCCGAGATGGACTGGAAACTTTCTCGCAACCTGTTCAACTCACTCGTGGGGCACGCCTCGTTGTTCAAAACCAAGGCAGCTGCGCAAACCCGTATCACGGCAGACACGTCATCCACCAGCATCCTTCGCCGAGAAGCCTTGTCGACGCTTAAGATGGCCTGAGTTTCAGAGCCACCCACGCAGAGCGAATTATTCCCCACGAAGAAGTTCGGCCTTGTATGATAAGGCGGGAGCACAAATTTCATGGCAGGGAGGCTCTCGTGTTCGGTAAGGTCGATGTCCACCGTGTCTGTAAGCCGTTGCCTCTTCGAAGAGCTCTGGGGGCTGAGAGAATCACTACCCTGGTGAGAGCCAGAGGAACTCCCGGGTGTCGGGGTGGGAACGGACTCCTGCACTCGGAGCTGGTTGACACGACTCTTGCCTCCTTTCTTCGCAACACGGTTGGCCTTCAGCTTCTTGAAGCGCTCCTCAGCGTTCGACATCTTATCTGCAAAGAAAACAAAGAGGTTAGTAGTTCGAAAAGAAGGGTGAAAGGAAAGACATGTCGGGGAGACCACCCCCACCTAACAACTCGAGGGCCTCCTCGTCAGAAAACGTCTCGAGGAGAGCCCTAGTATTGATCACTCGACGCCTCGTCAAGACCTGCCCGTCATCACCCCGAACGAAGTCCCCGTTTGGCGTCACGAGCTTTGCTTTGTTAAACCCACTGACGAACTTAACAATGGCCTCGTGAGCCAAGCGATCCCCTTCAAAAAGTTTGTCGGGGCTGACGATATAGCTGTCCGTTCCCCTCTTGAAGTGTTCTTTAGTCCAGAACAATGGGAACTTAGGCACAAGGGTCTCCTCTCGCCGTCCGCCCACCTGTTTGACGACCCGAGTGTACATAGTATTCACGGCCTCATGTGTGACCGGCCTCACGAGGTAATACCGGTACTTGAAATTCCGCACGGAGTCCATATACGTGTGAAACAGGCTGTTCACTTGTTTGAAGGACACCCAACCGTGCCTACCGTCCCTGGCCTGTCGCTGGAGGTGGAAAATGCGGAAAAACAAGGGCACAGTCGCCCCGATCTTCAGATACTTGCATACCAGCTCGAAGGCCCTAATAAATGCAAGAGAGTTGGGGTGGAGTTGAGAGGGGGCCAAACGCAGCCAGATAAATACGGCCTGCTGGAAGTCCGTGAAAGGCAGACGCCACCCCGCCTCGTCGAACATAAACTCGTAGACGGGGAACCGCATCCCGCTGTACATCGAGCAGATCCGATGGTGTGGCAGAGGCCTAAACACGTTCCACGACTTCGGGGAGCCGATAAGGCCGTGCTCGACAGTGCAAAATATTCCCTCCTCATCCAGGTCGACGAACTCGGACATCATGTTCACAACCTCCTCGCAGGCCCAATCGTCGGGCGTCCTCTCCCCGGCGCTGGATGTCTCCGCCATAGGTGAACTAGGCCCGTCGTAGATATCCAAAGACCCCACAACCACTTGCAATACGTCCATTTACCTGAAAAGCAGAAGGAAATGGTGAATTCGATGACCCATATCAAACCCACCCTTCCACCACTGATCAAGTGAAAGGGCGAGGATGGAACGTCGGCGAACGCGACCCCGCGACCGTCCTCAGGTCTGCGGGAGCACCCCGAGATATTCAACCCACGTCCCCGTGACATTCTGCGTTTCCCCGGGGATTTCATCATTTATCCCCGGGAGATTCAACAAAAAGAACTGAGAGACGTTCATCCCACGACCCCGGGACATTCTTCATGTCCTCGTGGATTTCATCGTCTCTCCCCGCGAGATTCAACAAATAAACTATGAAATTTCTCCATTTTCGCCGGATATTTCATGATTTCCATGGGAACTTCATCATTTCACCTTAAAAATCACCCTACAAATGCAAGCAAAAGAAAAGAGAGAACTTACTTCAAAAAGTACTTCCATAGGGTTCCGGTGCGGCTGTCTGCGGCGGCGAACGGAGGCGATCGGAGGTTAAAGGGAGAGCGAAGGAAGAGAAAATTAGAGCAAAGGGAGAGCGAAAAACATGCAAATGGCACGGTCTTCCCCTATTTATGGAGCTCTCACGAGTCTCGAGGGCTCCTAGGCAATCGATTGTGCTACCCTGGGGTAGCCGCCCTTGGGAATGATGAGTTGTAACGCGTGGCACACATTTCCCCACACGCGTCCTTTCATTTCCCAACGGGCGCCTTCCCATTCACATCTCTTCAGACTTCTCACCTCACCACAACGTCGCTCAGATTCGGTCATCTCATCCCGAGGGTCGATTTGTCTCTCCCCTCTTGACCTACAGCTCCTCGTTAGCATTCATTCCTCGATGCGTCCTCGACATGGCTAGCCCTTAAGTCGTCACTCTGATGCTCAGAGCAACGACTTGGGGGGCTCCTATTCTGGACTGGGCCAGGGCATGCTCATCAGTCGAGCAGGCCCAACCCACAAGGCCAGGGACAACCCAATAAGGGCTCCTAACAAGATCACTGTCGAGCACAGGCTCACCTCCACAGGTCGGGCATACGCCTAACCTGGGACGTGTATGCACCCTCGGTTGGGCCGTCGGGTGCATGCCCTAAGCTCCCGGGCTCGCCTCTCCTCGACGCCCATGTGCTCCTCCCCAGGAGGAGCCATCTTCGCCCGCAAGTTAGTCCTCCCCGCGAGGACACGTCTCTCCCCGACACGCAAGAGTCCTCCCCGCGGGGACACGTTCTCATGTAACTGCCCCACTCTCGATGGAATCGGTCTGCCCTAATTCCGGAGATTTAGGAACGGTTACCCCAGGGTGAAGACCACGTGCTGGTCTTCACTACGCCACGTAAGCCCTGGCAGTTACTTGGATTGGGCCTGACGATCCAGCCCAATATAAGTAACCGTTGGCCCCGCGCTAGGGGCTCTCTATATATACCCTCTCACCTGAGAGGGTCAGGTTACGTTCACTTTTACTCTCATCTCTGTACTTGCTATTCTCTGACAGTTACCTTACTTGAGCGTCGGAGTACCTTGCAGGTACACCCCCCACCGTCTTTCAACCGCACCGGAGCTGAAGCCCAGACGACGTTGTTGGCCACAGAAACTGTCTGATCCAGGTACGATCACAAAGATATGTAGTTCTTGGTAGCAAATGTATGTTTGTTGGTTGATTTTAGAGAACGATGTTTAGGTCGCATTCGAGCTTGGGAGAAAATGTAGGTTTGATTGGTTGGAATTGTTTTTAGGTGGATGACGAATACTCGACCTTAAATAATATGTACATCTTATGTCCGAGCGTTTGAGGATAAAATGGATGTACATACATTCACCCTTTTCATCTGAGTTTTGGATAAAATATCTTCGACGGAAGACGAATAATCGACCTTAAACAAGATGTACATCTTGGTTCCAACTAGTATAGACAAAACATATGTTCATCCAATCATAATTTTAATATGAGTTTTAAATATTTTAAGTGGGAGCGAACAATCAGCCTTGAACAAGATATACATCTTGCATCCGATTATTCTAAAACAACGCGGACGTGCATCCACTCATCAATTTTTCTCCGAGTTTTAAGGAAAAAGATTTTAACTAAAATTTTGAAAGTCTTATATTTTCATTGAAATTTTTTTATCTATTTTGATATTTATTTAGGTTAATCAACTTATAAAAAAAATAACTATATTAAAATAAAATAAGAGAAATAAAAGTTTAAGGGGTGCAAGAAGTAGCAATAACGGGTGTGAATGAATGAACTTGATGAGCTTAGGAAAATGGGATGGCCCAAAAGAAAATTCCTTTCTCCCATTTTAAAATAATCATGAAAATAAATAAGATAAATAAAAAACATAAAACAAATAAATCAAAACAAATTTTTATCTCTCTTTCTATTTTCTCACGCGGCTTCCCTTCCCCATCACTCTTCTTCTTCCAGAAACCTAAATTTCTTCTTCCCTCCTAACACAAACAACATGATCAAGCATTCTCAAATTAAAATAAAAATAAAAATTAAGACAACATAAAAAAGAAGAAGAAAAATTGACGTACCATTCCTGATACCGGCGGCGACGACGTTGTTGTCGGAAGGGGGCGCGAGCATGGTGGTGCGACAACGGCAGGAGCCTCGTGGAGGATTTAATGGCGGTGCTCGTTTTCAATTGTTTTCATTTTTCATTTTTTTTTACGTTTTTTGCTCTGTTTTGAAATGTTTTGATGTTGATAATGGTGTTGGTTTTGTTTGTGTTGTATGTTGAAACTTGGTGAAGGATGAAGTTGTTTATGGTTAAGAAGGAGATTTGAAGATGGATGTTGGTAATGAAGAGATGTTAGTTTTTTTTATTAGTATGTTGTGGTAATGGTTGATGATGAATTAAGAAGGGATGAGGCAAAGATGGAAGGGTGGTTGATCAATGCATTTTGATGCACATTCTTTCACTATTATGCTATGACAATTCTAGAGTCTCTTATGTTATTTTTACTGTTTTTAGTGTGTTTCTTAAGTTAGATTATTTATGTTTTTATCTTAATTCTATTACTTATTTTCTGAATAAATAGTAATTTAACACCTTCTCGCTGTGCAGATCATAACTTGAGCTACGCGATATCGTTTAACGTGTTCTAATATGCGTTGGAAAGCTGAGAGGATACGTTACAAGTTTTGTGTCGGTTGCTATTAGGGTCCGATTTCTCTTGTAATATTTAACCTAAAACTCAGTGCAACTGCTCATTATTCACGTTTTACATGAAATAACATTAGATGGCTATGAATTTTATGGAGAGCTAATCACCTAGGTTGATCTACTGGTTTGTGTTCCACCGATACTTTAAGGTTTTATAATTTTCATTCCAATTTCTTTTTCCTTTCAATATTTTTCTGTGTATCTTGTATGCTTAATTCAAGTTCTATAGAATGTGTTGATTTATTTTGATTGATTTACGTTTCTTAATTATAACCGCGTATTAGTGTAGCTTTTTCGTCAATTCATTCAAATCTTTAATCGTTTGCTTAATTCGGAAAATAGGAGTGTAAACCACATAATGGCAATTGTGCTTGTTTGATTTATGTTGTAATCGAAAAGGGAATAGAATCCTCTTAGGGTTTTAGATTTATAATAATACATGATAAGTTGGGAAACCAAAATAGTATATTAGCTTATTTATTTTATTCCTAATCAGTTTCTTTTAATGAGAAGCATAATCGAAAACCTTAAACCTCCCCCGTTTCAGTCGATTGGTTAAAATACTCAAGAGTCCTTGCGATGCGACTCGAGTGTCGCTTTCGTTTAATACTTTATTAAACTCGTTTTTGACCCCTGTGCGACAATGGGTCAAATTGGCGTTGTTGTCAGGGACTCTCTTTTGATTTTAGCCAATTTTAGAATCCTAGTTTAGAGTATTGTTAGCATATTTTGTTTTTGATTTTATTTGTTGATTTTTAGGGTTGCAGTATAGTGGTAAGTATTCCAACAATCAAATGACTCTGTAAGCTACTGATTTGAATTGCTCAGAATTTTTTCCACAAAATCGGAAGAAAAAAAAACAACAGACCATGCTCTTAGTATTTTTTGGCCCTCAAAATTGTAAATTCCTCGTTTTTCTATTTTATTTGATTTTATTTCTATTTTTCTTATTTTCCATAAAAAAATCTAAAAAAAATTAATAGATTCTATATTTGATTTTATTTGATTTTTAGTCATATTTTTGGAATATTTAAATTTTATTTTAATCATTTTTCTATTTCCCACTTATTTGTAGTACTCTTTATGTGTTGATTTGATTTTGATTTTGATTTTGATTATATTAGTGATTTTACTTGTCATATTTGATAGTGATTTTATTTAATTCCTTATTGTTTTAATTTTAATTTTGAATTTGAAAATCATATCATGGCTAATCAAAATAGAACCTTACGAGAACTTGTTGCACCTGATTCAATTTTTGTTGATTTCTATTCTTTGTTTCATTTTGATGACACTTATACTTGTGATGTTTGCAGTGATACTCACTTTTTCTTCTAATATTTCTTATGAGATTTATATTGACAAAGTTGATGTTGCAGATGTAAATACATCTCTTGCAGCTAAAATTTTGCCATCCATTGAGCAACCACCTGCATTAGAGCTAAAGTCACTCCCTGCATTTTTAGAATTTAATAAAAATTTTCCTTTAATAATTTCATCTAAACTTGATTCTGAACAGGAACAAAAGTTGTTACAAGTATTGAGGAAACATAAGAATAGAATTGGATGAATATTGACTAACATTCCTGATATTAAGTCGTCCATGTGTATGCATAGGATCTTACTTGAAGATGGAGCAAAGCAGTGAGGCATACCCAAAGGCAGCATAACCCCTTGATTTTGGATGTTATGAAAAATGAGATCTATGTTGCACTATAGGACAAAAAAACACTTTCACTTGCCCATTCGACACTTTTACTTATACAAGAATGTTCCTTGATCCTGGAATAAAAATCAAAGACACTGATATAAATTTGAAAGTCCATGGACACCGCCTCAAGCTATTCTATGAGAGCCCCACATATGAGGAAGAAACTATAGAAAAGCTCTCATTGGGAAAGGCTACTTATGCAGTCATCTATCTGCCTTGACTCCTCGGATGTGTTCTTTCCCCTCTCTCTCTCTCTCTCTCTCTCTCTCTTCTTTTCTCTCTTATTTTATGCTTGTTTCCTTCATTAAAGACAATGTGTGTTTTAAGTGTGGGGAAGGATGTCATTTACTTTTCTTATTTTGCTTTCTTCATTTGCATTTGTTTTTTTTTGTTTTCTTTAAAAAATTATGCATGTTTTTTCGTTGGTTTTTAGGGTTGTATTGTATAAGTAATTTCTCCCTTCTCTTGAGTAAATGTTTTTGGTGTGATGTGATTAACTTTCTTTGCATTCTTAGTATGATAAATATGAACAAATTTTGAATTATGCATCATTACCCTTGGTGATAATTTGAGCCTTATAATGGATGACATACAAAATTCCATTTCTTTTTTTTTTCTTGTGTGATTTCACTTATGTTTGTAAGTCACTCTAGAACTTGATTTGACTCTTGTTGAAACTTTTCGTTTACTTGTGCACACTGATATAATAAAGACAATTTTGTTTTTGTTTTATTTTTAGCCACTTAGCCAAAAAGCCAACCCTTAAATTATCATCCTTTGCTTGAAACCCCTTTGATCCTATTTATCCTATTTTTTATTTGTAACTCATGACATGCCTAAAAAAATGAAAAACAATGTTATGAACCTATTTAAGGGGATAAAGGGGACTTGGATGAAGTTGTGTGAGGTTGGATTAGTATGTGTGATATTTCAACAGTTTGCAGTAGGGATGGCAACGGGTAGGGTCGGGTGCGGGTTTTGCACTACCCAAACCCACACCCGAAATTATCACCCGCACCCGAACCCGAACCCAAATGCTTTTCGGGTGGCAAAATGACACCCGCGCCCACACCCGTTGGGTTCGGGTTTTTTCACCCAAACCCGAACCCATAGCAAAAACACAAAAATACAACATTAAATTGAAATTTGAATTAAATTTCAAGATCTTAAGTTATTTTTTTGAATTAGCTAAAAGATTTTTATTAACTTGGCACAAGATAAATTGCAAATAAACATAAAATTAAAATACAACATTAAATTGATATTTGAATTAAGTTTCAACTTTCAAGATCTTAAGTTAATATTACAATTAAAATACGACATTAACATAGATTATCTGTTTGCCAAGAAAATTCCAACAACATGGTAATGCTAGCAAATTCCAAATTCCAGCAACATGCAAGTTAATTCCAAAACAGATAGCAACATCAACATTCCAAAAGAGACCGCGAATTCTCCATTCTCCAACAGACAGCAACATGGCTCAGAAGTTCCTATACTTGTTCTCATCATTTGAGTCACTGCCATCTGACATAAAAACCAACATAGACTATAAAAACAACCATCCACATAAAACCAGCACAGACTATAAAAATAATTATACCAAATTTCGAACATCAAAACACTATAAAACCTAATTTCGAACATCAATATTTATCAGTTTGGAATCAAAAAATATTATCAGAGGTAAAGATCATTCTCATATGCAACATTGTTTTCCATCTTCCAATTGAAAACATGCTAAAGAAAGCCCATATAAAGATCATTCTCATATGCAAATAATTGTTATATAGAAAGGTTTTCTTCATTAAATAATTGGAAACTTTCAAATAAAACTACATGGACAATTATAAAGCATATCAGGTATATTAAAACTATATTGGAAACATTAATTCTTCATTACATACTATCTATATTTACAGCAATATTGGCAGCAATATGGTTTAAGCAGATTACTTCTTGTGATATTTCTATCACTATTAGTTTTTAAAGCATCGGACACTTAGTTTTTACAATCTTGTGATATTTCTATCACTATTAGTTTTTACAATCTTGCACATAATTTTCAAGCAGATTTAATATCAAACTGTTACAAATATCTCTTGCAGCCTATAGCCATTTTGCCAATGTTTCAATTATTTAATCTAGTGTATTACAGCATCGGACATTTAAAAGTGACAAATTACAGATTCTACAACTTCTTGACCATGTATTACATCATCTATTTTTTGGCAATTTTAATTAGATATGGCAAAAGAAAAAGAGAAACAATGTTCCAAACAACATGAATGGCAAGGGAACTCATCAATTTAAGAAATAAAGCAAAGACATAGGCAAATACCAAACATAAAACAGAATTAAATACCAATATGCAATCCAGATTACTACACGCTTATGCAATCCTCCTACTCATTTGCCTGTCCAACAGAATCTAAATGTTGATACTTAATTTTGACAACTCTGATTTTAATGAAGTACATCAACAGAATCGGCTTTGCATGATTTGTATCTACATTAATCTACATTATTCAGAGATCAGATTTGTGAATAGGCAGCTAAGATCTTTCCAAAACAAATTCCCGACATGTTCAGAACCGCATTGATTCGTTTCTAAGACAATAGTTCATATTGAAATCATGACAATTAATAAGCATAGAAACTAAAAACAGAAAATAATGATCCAACTCATGTACTGAAGCATAGAAACTAAAAACAGAAAATATACTCACCATGTTATAGCATAGAAACTACAACTTCTAATCTTCAAAATGGTAACCCAAACAACTTTCCATCAACTCAGCTGTATTAAGAAGTAAACTGAAGTTAAATAAAACACCATTTTATTCAACACTTTTACACTAAATGAAGTGCAAAATACCTTCATCGTCCGACTCCATTTCGTTCAACACAGTAGCAAATTCTCCTGCAACTCTAGAAGTTCCTATACATCACAAGTAGAATAACAAAGCATAATTAGTTCACAATATGTAAAGATTATTAGACATACATTACAATATTGAATTAATAGCTTAAAAAGTTACCATTATTCTCAGCATCCCATAGCCAACTCCTAGCACACATCAAAGCCTCTACAGTACTCCAATTAAGTCGGCTACGATGAGGACTCAATATTCGACCACTATTGCTAAAGGCCGATTCAGAAGCTACTGTAGAGATAGGAATAGCCAAGACATCTCTTGCAATTGCTTGAAGTGTTGGATACACAACTCCATTTACCGTCCACCAATTCAAAATGTCAAAATCTGGAGTTTTTTTATTACTGGCTCCTTCAAATAATGATCCAACTCATATTTAACACTTGAACTTGAGTTTTCGGCAATCGTCTCAATGTATGCATCAAATTCAGCCTCGTCATCAACAACAACAGTTATACCAATGGATGGAGTGGTAGGTTGTGCATCTCTAAGTCTAATCTGTTGATAATCATTGAGCAATTCATAACACATCTCCTTGATTCTACTAACTTGTGCACTTGAATCTTGGCCGTACAACTTAGGAAACCAGAAATCAAGTACAACCATCTTCTTCCTAGGGTCCAATACTGCAGCAACTCCCATCATATCATGAACACCACTCCAATAATTTTGAAATTTTTCCATCATTTTTGTGACCATCATCTCAATAATTGAATTGGAGGACTTCTTCCATTCCTCTATTGCCAACTTAATCTTACAAATCTTAGGAAAATACAAGTTGGCAGTTGGATATTTTGTACCAGAAATCAACTCAGTTACTTCATTAAACAACTTCAAGCACCCGCAAACATCTTTAGCAAACTTTCCAACGGCAACTTATCCTTAATTTTCCTAATCATGGAGTCATTTGTGCTACAATTATCTAAAGTAACAGTACAAAGCTTTGAATCAATGTTCCAGTCCATTAAACAATTAACAAGTGCTTCAACAAGTCTTTCACTAGTGTGAGGGGCTGGAACATAAATGAACCTAATATAATGATACAATCAATCACACTCAAACGACATAATATATACATAAATAATACAATTACGTTATAAAATATAAACTTTGTTACCTCAAGATTCGACTCTGTAAAGTCCACGAGCCATCAATATAGTGAGCCGTAACCGCCATATACCCTTTTTTTTGGTTGCTTGAAGTCCACATATATGTGGTAATCGCCACTCTTCCTTCATGGCTATCTAACATCTTCATAGCACATTTTTTCTCAAAATCATAAACTTTCAATACCTCCTTCTTGATTGTGTTTCGAGTAGGAACTTTAAACAATGGTTGGAGAGAGACAAAGACTCTTCTAAGACCAACGTGATCCACAATTGATAATGGATAGTCGTGCATAATAATAGCTTCAGCAATCAACTTCTTCACATTATCTGGATTATAAGTTCCAATTCCCAACTCTTCCTTTCCTTCTGAGATAGTAGGCATGAGAAATGGTTATCCTTTGTCATGGCTTTTATTCTTAATCTTTTTTTGAATACAACTCAAGAGATGTCCTTTCAAGTGATTTGTTCCATTCTTTGAAGTGCCACTTAGTTGTTTTTTACACCAGATGCATTCAGCCTTTTCTTTCCCATTCACTTTCATTTTTTTAAATTCTTGCCACACATTACTTCTTAGTTTCTTTGATGGAGGTTCTACGCTTGTGTCAATTTCTTCTTGTTGCCCAACATTAGGTGTCGGACTCGGATTAGAAGATACCTCCTGATGTGTTGGTGGACATGTACTTTCTTGTGTAGGATTAGATGTTCCTTCCGGTTCCGGGGTAACCGGGGTTGTGTTCGCTTGATCCATTTGACCTATTAAACAGAAAATTAATCATTAAAACATAACCAATAGATTTCTCATTCTTCAAATTCAACAATTGAACATGAAAAAAATGTGAAGACATATTGATGAATGTCTTAAAAACAACTTGGCATCAATGAATGTCTTAAAAACATTATAGATAGACACAATTGATGAAGACATATTACGACAAGAATTGAAACATGAAGCACTGCAGCTGGCACATTAATAATATAAATACACAGAAAAAGTTTCCTCTATCAAAGTCATTATGTATATGCATCAGTTTTGTTTTTGCACAATGTGTGATACAGTTTACAATGTTGTTCCTTCATTTTCCAAATATAGTAAGCTTAATTACCAAAAGCAATCTGAGTGCCGCCTTAAAAAATATTTTAACTGCTGTTCAACTACCAATTGCTGCGAAAACCAGTAAACAAAATCTTAAAAAGAACTAAAGAAGTAATGTGAAAAGGACCATGCTTTCAATCTAGTCTTAAGAGTTGAACTTATTACTGCTGAACAATTAAAGAGCTCGCAAATGGCTTGCATTTCCTTAAATTAATACTCTGACAGATTACACTTAGTTGATACATAAAGCTATCTCTCTAAAGAGTAGTTAATTCCTATTAGAGAAAATGTTTAATTCTATGAGCCTGTTTGAATTGTGGCTTATTTGAGCTTATTTACTGATAAATTTTATGAGACTATTTTGGAGAACTTATAACATTGTTTGCCGGTTGTTTTCGGTTTATTTTCACAAGTTCTCAAAAATAATAATGAAAATAGAAATACTTTTAACTTTTATTTTATCTTTTGCTATAAAAATAGTTTATGCTTAGAATAGTATTGAACTTTTGTCAAACATTTCATGTGCAGTTTGCATTTGTTGCTTCTTTGTTTTGAATTTGATATCAGTAAAAGTGAAGAATAGGAGCAGTAAGACAAAAGTTAAAAGCTGTGACTCACACACCCAAAAGCTGTGACTCACACACCGAAACCGAGCCAAAACAAGAAAGAGAGATGAAATGAGGAATCGAAACCTCAAATGAAAGTTACCTAGAATCAAAATTGAGAATCAACGGAGGTGATTGAAACGAAACGAACCCACACGGGACTAAAACGAATCGCGCGAGCCCACTTTTACTGAAGAATAAAATCATAATTAAAGTAAATATATAAAACACAATCCCAAAATGAGAAGGAAATAGAGAATACCAGAAGGGAATTTGAGATTGTAGTGCAACCGAACCGAAAGCGAAAAGCTGAAAGCAGATCGTTGTTAGTGTTGCCGCGAAACTGCGCTCTTTGAACAAGAATGGTGGAAATGGTATAGTCATATGATGAGGTCAGCGGTGTTGTGTCGTCTTCGGATGGTTTTGTTTCTCGTCGGCGAACGGTTTATGAGGTGGGGGAAAGGTGAGTTGATGCCTTGATGGTTTAAAGGTAGAGAAGAACGGAGATAAAGATGAGGTTGGAGAAAGGAAAAGTGCATCAACAGTAGTGAAGATGGAGTGAAAGACTGAACCCTAATTTGTTTTACAATTATATGTATATAGGGACACTTTAGTAATTTTATGGCTAAGCGGGTGTGATTTCGGGTTTCGGGCGCGGGTTTTACACTACCCAAACCCGCACCCGAAATTTCGGGTGGCACCCGAACCCGAACCCGAACCCAGTCAACTCGGGTTTTCACCCGTTGACTCGGGTTCGGGTGCGGGTGGGCCCCGCGGATTTGGGTCTGCCTGCCATCCCTAGTTTGCAGGAAAAAAGATGAAAAAAAAGAAGAAAAAAATGAAAAGATATTACTATTCCTTCTGGAAAAAAAATGAAAAAAAAGAAAAAGAAAAGAGAAAATGACTGCAAAGAGAAGAGAAGACTGGAAAATGAATAAAGTAATACTTAGTTCAACTCTCGCAATTCTTTTCGATTCTCTTTGGTCTCTTTAGATTTGAGCCTGGTACCCATTAGGATCTATCTCACTAATTGTTAAAATAGCAAGTGTATTATTTTTACGATGTAGTAATAATAGGGGTTATCCCCAGAATCGATCTCGAGGACTGCGTGTTATTGTAAGTGCAGATGCTAATTCAATTAAACAAAAGTTCCTTGGGGTTTGATTCTTTAAAAATTATAACTAAGAATAATAAAATGAACAAAATTATAAACTTGACTTAAAACAGATATGAGAAGCATGCTAGAGGAAGTGTATGAATTGCACTGCAAAAACTCTAAATCCTTATTCGATGAAACATTGCTCTAAACAAACCTTACCGATTCTTAAGGTTATTTTTCCCTAATTTCTTAGCAGAAAAACCTTTGAGATTCTATCTTTACCCTAATTCCTTAGCGGTCAAGAAAGAATCACAAGCATTATATATGATCAAGAATTCGGTTATTACAGGGTATCCCCATTCCTAGGCAATATCTACTGTAATATTATTATGCAAAAGCATTAGGTTGGTTGGTCCGACCTAAACCCTAACCGTAAATAAATTTCAATTTGTCCGATCGAAAAGCGTTAAAAACATTGCAAAACAAAAGATTAAGGGAAAAAGTAATATCTCATAGAACAATGAAAATTCAAGTCATTACAATGCAATTCAGGGACACCCCCTTGCATTGGGGGGTTTAGTTACTCATAGTATAAAAAGAAATTACAAAATAGTAGATAAACATTATAAAGATAACGGAGGAATTCGATCTTCAATCGCGATGGCTCATGAAAAATCTCCCTTCTCCCGATCACTTGATAGCATTCAACTTTCACGTCAATTCTTTCGTCAAATCAAAAGTCCCTTTCTCCTTCTCAGAAAGTGTCTAAAATACTCTCAAGTCCAGTAACAGCATTAGGAAATGCCCAAAATACCCTCTGGAGTCACTTAGCACAAAAATTCACAAAAATAAGAAGATGTAGCGTCTTGGCCAACACGGGCCGTGTCGGTTGACAAGGGCGGCCGTGTTGGCCCCCTGGCAACTTGATAAAAATATTTTTGCTCCAGACCTGCTGACACGGGCACCCGTGTCAGCCCACTGTTTTCTTCAAAATTTCGTTTTCTTGCTTCTTCCTGACACGGGCCGTGTCAGGTGACACGGCTGGCCATGTCAGGCCACTGTCTTCATTCCAATTTCATTTCGAATCTTGCGATTTCTCTCGCTTTTTCGCTCCGATTCCTCCTAAATGTTTATATGAACCTGAAAACACTAAAGAACACAACCAAGGCATAAAATGAGGTAAAAGAAATATAAAACAAATAAACAATAACAAATTATTAACTAAAACAAACATTGAAATAACGTATGAAAACCACTGATCAAACTCCCCCAAACTTAAACCGTTGCTTGACCTCAAATAACAAGCTTGCATAAATATTTTTCAGATCCAACGATACATATCCAATGAAAGACTTGTGAAGGTAAGGTGTGTCGATACTCATACTTGAGCCTTTGTTCCGATCGGCTAAAACTAGTTCTCTTGGTAATCGTCAGTTAACGAAGGTATTACACAAACACATACCGCGGTAAAACCATGGATCTAAATCCCCCATTCGGTTACTGTTAGATGTCAACATGCTATATATTTATACTTGATACTTGGCATTTTTCATTACTTTCATGTCTTAATTGTGGATTTTTGTATGGAATTGTTATTGTTGTTCATGCATTATATTTATACTGTTGGTGCTTGTAATTTGTGTGCTATTGTGCAGGAAAGTGCACTAATTCATCAAAGATAGAAGACACAAAGAATTGATGCAAGCTGCCAAAGAAAGTGGAAAACAACAGCAGGTTCGCTTTGCGAACCCTGGCGAAGTCCCCAGTGAATGTTCGCTTTGCGAACATTGGCGAAGCTCTTAGCGAACAAAACAGGGGGAAAAGGACCCAAAATTCGCTTTGCAAATGTTTTGGCGAGTGATTCGCTTTGCGAATGAATGGTTTTCTTTGCGAACTCACGAAAACAGCCAAGGGCGATTTAACTTTCAGAGGCACTTAAGGTGCCATTTTCTTTCATTCGCTAGGCGAATGATTCATTCGCAGTGCGAATGTTGCTGATCTCAAGTGTATTATAAATAGATTTTTATGTTTTCTTGGGATGATAACTTAATATTTTCACACCAAAACATACTTTTCTGAGTTTTGATCATCCAAGAGTGAATTTCCACATAGAGAAGATGAAGTCACATCTGATCTCGATTATTCGACGCAGATGTTCTTTCATCTCCTCTTGAAACTTGTCATCCAAGCTACCATGACAATGTGTAGCTAAACACCTCTTGTGTTAAGATTAGAGGTAGTTAATCTTGCTGATATGTATTTCTTTTAATCTTTTGTATACGAACAAGGTTGATGATCAATATATGATGAAGTTGTTTGTTCTTAATGATGTATTTGTGGTTTGAATCACTCTAGACATAGCTTTTCCCAATCTTGACCTAATGTCTTCATCTCTTAAAAACCAAACTCTAGACATAGATTTGGGGTTTAATATTCGCTTTGTATTGATCTTAACTGTTGTTGTTTCGATTGTTAGCGTGAGACATCATCTAACGGTCTAAACAACGATACTCACGAATTTGCTTTAGCCATAAACTTATTCGAGAGGATACACGATTGTATTGGTCAGAACTAAGTTCATATGCTTGATTAATCGGATATGTATGAAAAGGATTAGCGAAATCTAATCTTGACATGCTTTTATAAAACTTACAACATATTTGTTATAGTTTACTTCTTTGCTACCAAAATTGATGTTACAAAACCAAGAACATTTTGAAAACCCCTTACTTAAAACGTTTCGACTATTGAACGACAAGCATCAAAATATCGCACAATCCCCGTGGATACGATAAAAACACCCCCCGAATTACTGTTTCAACAAAATGGCGCCGTTGCCGGGGATTGTTGTTAATTCCCCACAAAGCTCTACTCTAATTTTTATAATGTGTTTCTTGTGAATAATAGGGCAATGGCAAGTATACATGCTTGGTAATGTAGCAAGTGATAAAATAAAGGTCGAACTCACAGGGAAGTGTAAAGTGTTTGAACTACTAATACTAGCTTTCTTCGTTTAAGAAAAGTATGAGCAAGGTAACAGAATTATGAGAATAAGAAACAAGAGTACACACAAATAACTAAAATAACTAAAAGCTAAGAAGGAGTTAAAATATCAGAGAAAATAGTTGATGAGCTAAATCCATTAGTATTGGGTGTTTGAGATGTCTTTATGATGTGAAGTGTCGTGCCTCAAAAGGTCAGAACGTAATCTAGTGGTGTATCTCTACAACATCAAAAACATATATAACTAGGGCAAGGGAACAAATCTCTAAGTCTCACTTGTAACCCTAAAATACGTCTGGTTTTAATTCTGAAAAATCTTTGTGGTCTCAACTTCTTATATCTAAGTAAGTTGAATTAAGTGAGTATCTCTATCCTACTTTATTAACCACTTTTGTTATGAAATCCACTTGTTTATTGGATCTCTCTCAACAACAAGCTTTTACTTTTTTCCTAGTTGATCATTCTAAGAACCAAGTTTATAGCATAAAAACACATAACAAAATAAGACACTAGCCAACACACCATATTAACATAAAAACACTTTTATACTAACTTCATTAGTCTCATCAAACAAGGGTTTAGCTCATAGTGAGTTGAGTACAAACTACTGGAATGAAATTAATAGGAAACATCATCGTACAAAATGTAGTGAAGAAATGCAACCTACTAATAACTTGGAGATCTCTTGCGTTGGATAAACAGCAACAGCTCTCTTCAGTCACGACAGTTCTCAGCAGAGTGTATAGGTCTGGAGGAGAAAAGAATACTCTCTACTAATACTCTAACTCTTGAAACTGAAAATAACTTTAAAAACTGAAAATAAAATATTATTGTGTGTGGAATCTCTTGTCTCTCCGTCTTCAATGCACAAGCTCTCTTTAAATAGTGATGAGTGGAAGTGGTTGTTCATCCTTTCTTGGATCGTGGGTCTCTTGAGGAAAATAAGGTTAGGCCCAAATCAAATCCTTCATGTGGGACAATTATCCATCAATCCTTCCTTTGCAAGTAATCTGGTACAGATGTTGGTGGGAGACAAATTTGCTTTTGGCAGGCGGCTGGAGCAGGCTGGTGGAGCAGAGCAGACGGATGGAGTAGGCTGGTGGAGCAGAGCAGACGGCTGGTGGTGCTGGTGCTGGGCGTCCTCTGCTAAGTGGTCCCCACTGTACTACCTTTTGTCTTCTAGCTTGCTTGATCTTATCCCTTCCTTTTGCTCCATTGCTCTTCATAGTGCTGCCACGTGAGCCCTATTCATTCTTGGCTTTTCATTGTCAATCTTCAACTCTCTTGGTGAAATGGTTGATTAAACCATCAGCTCTCCAAATAGCTACTCATGCTACTCCAGAATCTAGTAACTGGGGTCATGCCTCTTCTCATCATCATCTATCTTCCTTTTAGAGCACAAACACAATGAAAATGTAAACGAAGCACATAAAGTGCTTAAAGCTTAAATCGTGCTAAAACACCTTAAACTCATGCTACAAAAGTGAAATCATGAACTAGAAATGTCAGAAATATTGGGTAAGAGTAACACACTAAAATAGTGTTATCACTCCCCCAAACTTGAATGATCGCTTGTCCTCAGGTGATGTGACAGCGAAAGACATAGGGAAGTGTAATTGGTTCTCAACAGCTTCAGCTAGGCTTAGCAGGGTGATGAGGCTTTAAGATTTGGAAAGGTAAGGAAGTGGTACTGGTGCGAGTTGCTCAGCTTTGAAATTGTCCCAAAGTTTTGCTAGTCCAAAGGGGAACTGACATCTCATGTCACGACCTTACTCTTCTAGTAAACAAGCCACAATTTCCTCTTTTTAATCATTCCTTGTGTACTTTCTTGAGTGGGGTCTCTTCTCTTTTGGTTTCACTAGGGAATTCTGTCCTGATTCTCATTTGATATTTTTGACTAACACATTCGGGACCACACTTTCTCACTTATTATTTATTTTCTTTCTTTTTCTTCTATTTTTTTTGGCAACACGTCTCATCTCAGAATCTTCTCATGTGAGTTCAACTGAATATTATGATGAAGACGCTTGATGTTCCTCCAGTTTCGGGCACAGGAACTTTATTGGTGGTCTTTGCCATTTTTTTTGCACAGGTCTTTGTGTGAAGTGTGTCCCTTCCGTGGTCGTCTCAATCATTATTTAAATCTTCTTGTCCTTCCCTTTGTGATTCCTAGGATTTCAACCTTTCCCTTGATTTTCACAATTCAGTTTCTCTTGGAAAAAATTTTCTGGCTGGTTTAGGAGACTAGTGCTGACGTGACTGAGAACATCAATCTCCTCTGTCAAACTCATTTGGTGAAACTCCTACACCTTGCTTCCCTAACACCTAACAGCTTCATTCCCCTTTTTTATTCTTGAGCCCAGAAATTAAAAGTTTACGCTCCTGACTTAGTTGGATCCCCACGTTCCCTAGTTCTTCCTTATTCTAAGTTATGATTCACACCATTTTCACACCATTTTAACATGAAAGAAATAATCACCAAAAAGTGCCACGCACATCATTCAAACAAAACATCAAACTGTAGGTCATCATGTTCTGGGAGCGTTACAGCATCCCCACCAAAAAATTTAAAACTTTTAAACTAAAACATTTGGCTCAAAACATGGCCACCCAAACACAATATCCAAACTTAGACATAAAACAGCAGTCATAGGTAGAAACGACAGTAAAAGACAGAAACATGGTTAAATTGAGTGAAAATAGGTTGAGTACTGATGCCCTCCCCCAAACTTAGTAAGGACAGTGTCCTCACTGTTTAGTGGTGAGAGGTGGCAAGACAGTGCTCGCCTATTTCCACATTTACCACTTAGGCCCTTAGCCTGGAGTTTTTCCTTGGAGCTTGCAGAGGTTGCTTCTTATTTTTATTCTTGTTCTCCTGCACTCCTGGGCCTTTGACATTTCCCTCTTCAGCTGTAGCAGCAGCGGCCTCCTTCCTAGCAGTCTTCATATGACTCTTTGCCTCTTGCTGTGGCTGTTCTCCACTTTCCTTTGACTGCTCCGCCGGAACATTGTCTTCTTTATCTGCGTCAGGCTTAGCTCCTGTCTTTTCTAATTCGTCACTGTCAGCTTCGTCGTCTCCTTTGACAACTTCCTCTTTCTCAGTTTCTGTAGAGGAGTAATATCTCCTTATTCCTTCCAAATCCTTCTCCTCCGCCCCTCCTTCAGATTACAGTTTTTCTTCCTCAACACCCTCCTTTTTCTTACTCCTTTCTTCCTCCTCAGTAGCTTCCACCCTGTTCAAGTCCTCAGCATCTTTTTCTGCTTCTGATAACATGGTTTCCACAACTTCATCCTTCTTTGTTCCTTCCTCCTCCTAGTCTGACTTATTCAGGTCAAATTTATTTTCGTTTGTTACGGGGCTGGTAGGTGGTGCCATGCCTACAGCCGGCTCCTTCTTTTTCCACTCAGCCTTGAGCTTCTTCTTCTTTGGGGTTTCCTCCATTTCCGGAGATGGAGATGGATAAGCCTTCCTTAACTTCTTCTTTTTGTTTTTGCTCTGACTGGTGTCTGCTGACATGCCCTTGCTAGTCTCACCAACATCTTTCTTCTTTGCCTCTTTGTCTTTCTTCTTCTTCTTTCCCTTCTCTTTTTTCATGGATCTCTTTTCTCCTTCAGCAACAACCATTGGTTCCATATTTCCCAAAATATGATCTAGAAACTCTGAAGCCTTCAACACATGAGATGGGGCTTGCATGGCCCACATTTCTTCCAACCACTGTGTCTTGGCCTCTTGGTAGTCGAAGAATGCTTGTTGATCCCTACGCATCTGCCTCAAGAATTCTATGGCTGGGTCTGGTTGCTCTTCAGTTGCATATGAGGTTTGACTTGTAGTTGCTCTTTTCCTTACTCATTTAGGCTTCATGAGTGTCATGATTAGTGTCTTGTCCAGTGGCTGTTGAGGGGCCCCAAAATTGTCTGAGTCATACTCAGACACACCATGTCTTCGACACAGAGTTGTGATTAAACACGGGAAGAAGAGCATCCCTTCCTTTTTCTTTGAACACGCATGGATTTCCTGCACTATTATTTTTCCCACATTGACAGGTCTCAAGCCGGTGATACAGTGTAAGAGTACCAAGTTTGCCCTAGAAACCGTCTCATTGTGAGCGGTTGGCTTGATGGAATGTTTCAGAAATTGGTACCAAACTTTCACCTCCGGCCTGAGGTCCATCCTCTTGAAGTGAAAAAGGAGAAAAAGGGATTGAGAAGTTTTTAGGGTTTCAGAGAAAAATGGTGGAATGGAAGATGAAGAGGTTTTTTTTTTTTTTTTCTGAAGGTTTGTGTATAGGTAAAAGTGGGGGAGTTGTAAGGATGGTCAAAAAGTTTTAAGAAAATATTAAAAATAAAACGTTTCTTTGAAGAGGAGAGAGAATTTTTCTATTTTAGTGTTTCGTAGGGCAAGGAGTGAAAGCCCTAGGTTTGACACCTGAAAAGACACACTTAAGTGGGTTTACGTGTTTAGGTGGCTGAGGTGTCTGACGTGGCAGACCTGGCCATCATAACTCTGCTCCTTCACTCAGCCCAATGTGCTTACTCCCTATGTTGCGCTTTCTTTCTCTCTCTTCCTTCTAAGAAAAACGTTTCAAATTCTTTTCTAAATTTTCAAGATAAAAATAATCAATGCCAGCTCAACATGATTATTAATCTCATTGGACTTAGGAAATTTTTTTATTCCTTCAATCTTTTTCATTCCTCCCCTTCCACTGTTCTTGTGTCTGTTGCTGGCATATCTGGTCTTGTCATGCGCTGATGCTAGCAGAACATATCATGATCCTGTACAAAGTAAAACAAAAGAAAAAAAAATTGCATAAACCTGGGCTGCCTCCCAGTAGCGCTATTTTAAGGTCTTATCGCCTGACCAACACAAAAATCCATTAATCAATAAAATGGAGAGCATCCCTTGTGTTACTTGAGGACTCTCCAAGGTAAGCTTTGACCCTTTGGCCGTTGACCTTAAATTTCTCTCCATTCTTCTCATTTAACAGTTCCACAGCACCATGGGGGTAAATCTCCTCTAAGATAAAGGGTCCAGACCATCTTGATTTTAATTTTTCAGGGAATAGCTTCAGCCTTGAGTTAAAAAGTAAAACTTTTTGGCCTTTCACTAATTCCCTCTTCTGGCATTTCATGTCATGCCACCTCTTGGTCTTTTCCTTATACACTTCAGCATTCTCGTATGAGAACAGCCTATGCTCATCTAACTCATTTAATTGGAGCGTTCTAGCTTGGCCAGCACTTTGAATATTAAAATTTAATTGCTTCACAACCCAAAAAGCCTTGTGTTCCAATTCAATGGGTAGATGACAAGCCTTCCCATAGACAAGTCTATATGGAGACATGTTTAAAGGGGTTTTATAGGCAGTCCTATACACCCATAGTGCTTCGTCCAAATGTTTGGACCAATCCTTCCTTGTTGGATTAACTACCTTTTCCAAGATTCTTTTGATTTCTCTATTGGACAACTCAACTTGTCCACTAGTTTGGGGATGGTAGGCTATAGCAACCTTGTGCTTAATCCCATATTTTGCCATTAGGTTTTCAAAAAGTTTATTGCAAAAATGAGATCTACCATCACTGATGATAGCTCTAGGCGTGCCATGTCTTGTCAAAATGTTCTTGAGCAAGAACTTAGTCACAACCTTGGCATCATTGGATGGTGTTGCTACTGCCTCAATCCACTTGGACATATAGTCCACAGCCACAAGAATGTAAAGATTTCCAAAAGAGGGAGGAAATGGCCCCATGAAATCAATGTCCCACACATCAAAAATTTCTACTTCAAGAATACTAGTGAGCGAAATCTCTTGTCTCATGGACACATTTCCAACCCTTTGACATCTATCACATCTCTTTGTAAATTCATGAGCATCTTTAAAAATAGAAGGCCAGAAATAACCTGATTGCAACACCTTGGCTGTAGTTCTTACTCCTCTAAAATGTCCACCATATGGGGCTTTGTGACATGCTAATAAGATCTGGCGTGCCTCCTCATAGTTAACACATCTTCTTAGCAACTAATCTGCACACTTCTTGTATAGGTATGGCTCATCCCAGAAATAGTTCTTTACAGTGTGAAAGAACCTCTTTCTCTATTGGTAGTTGAATTCTGGTGGCACAACCCTACTGACTAAGTAGTTCACAATGTCAGCGTACCAAGGAGTCATGCCATCAGTAATCACCAACAGCTTCTCATCCGGAAAACTTTACTTAATCTCTCCACTGTTTTGAGGTTGCACTTCTTCAGGAAGTCTTGAGAGATGATCAGCAATTGAGTTCTCTACTCCTTTTTTGTCTCTTATTTCCAGATCAAACTCTTGTAGAAGAAGCACCCAACGTATACGCCGTGGCTTTACATCTTTTTTGGCAATCAAATATTTAATTGCTGCATGATCCGTATACACAATGACTTTAGTTCCTACCAAGTAAGGTCTGAACTTATCAAAAGCAAACACTACTGCCAGCAGCTCCTTCTCCATGGTTGTGTAGTTGATTTGTGCTTCTATCAACGTTTTACTTGCATAGTAAATAGTATGAAACACTTTGCTATGCCTTTGGCCTAAAACAGCGCCAATGGCAAAGTCACTAGCATCACACATCAACTCAAATGGCTTGGACCAATTTGGAACTTTGACTACAGGTGCAGAAATGAGGGCCTTCTTCAAAAGATTGAAAGATTCAAGGCACTCTTCACTGAAGACGAAAGGCGTGTCATGCTGCAGCAGCTGGCATAGTGGTTTAGAGATTTTTGAAAAATCTTTTATAAACCTCCTATAAAATCCAGCATGCCCCAAGAAACTCCTAATGCCCTTGATATTGACTGGTGGGGGTAGTTTTTCAATTACCTCCACCTTTGCTTAATCTACCTCCAATCCTTCTTTAGAAATTCTATGACCAAGAACAATTCCTTATTTTACCATAAAATGGCATTTTTCCCAATTGAGGACTAAGTTGTTCTCTTCACACCTGATCAGCGCCAATTCCAAATTCTTTAGGCAATCGTGAAATGATTCTCCAAAAATTAAAAAATCATCCATGAATACCTCCATGGAATTCTCTATGATATCCGAGAAAATAGCCATCATGCAACGTTGGAAAGTGGCTGGTGCATTGCATAGTCTAAACGGCATTCTTCTGAAAGCAAAGGTGCCATATGGACATGTGAATGTTGTTTTTTCTTGATCTTCCGGGGCTATTGCAATTTGGTTGTAGCCCGAATATCCATCTAAGAAGCAATAGTACTCCTTTCCAGCCAACCTATCCAGCATCTGGTCAATGAAAGGCAAGGGAAAATGGTCCTTCCTTGTTGCCTTGTTCAGCTTCCTATAATCCATGCAAATTCTCTAACCAGAAACTGTTCTAGTAGGAATGATCTCGTTCTTCTCGTTGATTATCACTATCATGCCTCCCTTCTTCGGTACGCACTGGATTAGACTTACCCACACACTATCTAAGATAGGGTAGATAATTCCTGTGTCTAACCACTTGATAATCTCCTTTTTTACAACCTCCTTCATGATGGGGTTCAGCCTTCATTGGCTCTCAATGCTATTCTTAGCATTTTCTTCCAACAGAATTTTGTGCATGCATATTGCTGGGCTAATTCCCTTAATATAAGAAATCTGCCATGAAATTGCCTTCTTGTGTCTCTTCAGTAGTGAAATCAGTTGCTCTTTTTGCGCCTCTTGCAGATCTGTAGCTATGATAACTGGCAGCTTCTGTCCCGCCTCCAGATATGCATACTGTAAATGCTCCGGAAGTTGCTTAAGCTCCAATTCAGGGGGTTCTTCAATGGAAGTTAGCTGTTGTTTATGAGCAACAATGGTGGATTCTATCACTTCCACATACTGTTCCTCTTGCTTTGGCATTGGACCATAGATGACTCCATCTTTTAGTCCTTCGTCTTCCACTTTTCCTGACTCAATTTTCAACACATCATTAGCCTTTAGAAGGTTTTTGTGAATTAAACCTTCCCAACTAGATATCATAGAACACTCAGCCACCTCCTCTTCTGGGTATTGCAAGGCATTAAGTATGTTGAACACTACTTGCTGCCCGTTCACCCTCATGGTGAGTTCTCCTCTTTCAACATCAATTAAGGTTCTACCCGTTGCTAGGAATGACCTTCCCAACAAAATGGGCGTCTCCTCATCAGCTTCAAAATCCATAATGATAAAATCAGCAGGGAAGACAAACTTGTCAACCCTTATCAACACATCTTCAATCTTCCTTTGTGGGTAGTAAATACTCCTATCAGCCAGCTGCAAGGTGATGGTTGTAGGCCTGGCAGCACCTATCCTCGGCTTCTTGAATATTGATAGAGGCATGAGATTAATGCTGGCCCCTAAATCACATAACGCATTTCCACAAAAGGTGTCTCCAATGGTGCATGGAATAGTGAAACTTCCAGGATCCTTCAACTTGGGAGGGAGTTTGCCTTGAACCAATTGACTACACTCTTGTGTAAGTGCAACCGTAGCAAACTCTCCCACCCTTTTACGTTTGGTAAGCACATCCTTCATGAATTTTGAATAATTTGGCATTTGTTGAATGGCTTCAATCAATGGTATGTTGATGTGAAACTGGTTCAAGATCTCCATAAACTTTGAAAATTGTTGCTCTTCTTTTGCTTTTTTTATTCTTTGTGGAAAAAGGGGTGGTGGTCTTTCTTGTACAAACTTTTGCTTCTTGTTGGCTTCAGTGATGACTTCTTAACATTCGGGAGGAATGTAATCTTCAGTGAGCACATTATCTTTGTGCTTTTGCTGTTTGGATGAAGACGGTTCTCCATCATTGTCTTTTGCTCCAGGACTGTCGGGCTTAGACACAGCTGTACTTGACTCCTTGCTCTTTGTAATGGTCTCTTCAATTTCCTTGCCACTTCTTAACTTAAGAGCTTGGCAAGTCTCAACATTTTTCACTCCAGTTTGTGTGCTAGGAGTCTCAGTAGAGCTGGGAAGATTTCCCAAGTTTCTTGAACTTAGAGCCGTAGTAATTTGGCCCACTTGGTTCTCCAAGTTCTTGATACTTACTCCTTATACTTGAAATTGATTCTTTGCTTCTTGAATAAAGGACTTGAGCACATTCTCCAGATGGTTGTTTCCCTGGTTAACCCCAGCATAGTTAGGGTTAGAAAATCCAGGTGGATCTTGAGGTGTGGTTGCTTGCGGTTTAGGTTAATTTTGATTGTTACTCCAAGAAAAATTAGGATGATTGTGCCATCCTGGGTTGTAAGTGTTGCTATAGGGATTATTGTATCTGCTGTTATTGTTCGGATTGCCAACATAGTTAACTGAAACAGGATTGGCAGAACATTCTTTAAATAGATGTGGTCCTCCACAGTAAACACAGGCAACCTCAGAAGCGTCAGTAACCACCTTAACAGGGTCAGGTTTTGGCACTTCAGGATTCATCAGATTGTCATACCCCAAATTTTGACCTCTAAGATTTCCCATCATTGTGCAAATCATCATCACAATATGGATGTACTTTCATGCCTCATCAATCTCCTCGAGGATTGTTGAGCATTCACTACCATCAAGAATTAGGGTTTCAAGCCCTTTCAGAGCCTTAGACAAAGGATCAATCAAGGAATGACATGATCTTCAACTTGTCTAACCTCTCAAACATCCACAATGGATCAAAAGGACTCCCACTTCAAGGATCAAGCACAAGGCTGTTCCCTTCTAGGTGGATCAAGTCTCAAGATCGACAGTGTCACCAAATTAGGGTTTTGGTCGACCAGGGCCTCCAGATGGAAAATTTTCATCTGGGCACAAGCCAATGATCCAAAACATAACCTAATATACTTCATGGGACCTCATGGACCCAATCATCAAGTCAATTTTGCCTCAGGGGATGCATACATCAAAAATCAGGAATTAGGGTTTCTTGACCTAATTGACCCCTAAGTTGACTTTTGGGACAAATCATGAGCCAAGACCTCAAGACATGATTGGAGGGTCTTTAATATACCATATTGATCCATTTGGAACAATGGATTAATCCAAGAAGCTTGGGCAACAAGTTTCAATTTCATCTGCACCACAATTAGGGTTTCGCGGGAAAAGTCAACTGTAACTTTGACTTTTGACCAGGACATGCTCCCAAGCCCTAAGACATGATTCAATATACCCTATGACACCCATGGAACATGTCCATCAAGTTTGATTTAGGTCAAGGACATGATTTCATGAAGAATTACACAGTTTGGAATTCATCTGATAAAAAGTCAACTGTGCACAAAAGTCAACTTTGACTTTTTGAGATTTTTCACCAAAATGGACTTTTAACCCTAAAATGATGTTAATGTATGATTTGAATCATCATTCATCAAGAAAAATCAAAGAAAGTGGGATAACTTGTAAAAGGGGTAACCATAAAAACTTAGAAAAATTTCTAAGTTATGGAAAAAGTGACACTAATGTGCAAACTTTGGAGGACCATAACTCCTAAACCACAAGGCCATTGTTACCCATTCAAAGCTTGATTTGTAGATCTCATTGCCCTCTACAAAAGCTTCATACTGACCTATGTCCAAATTCCTCATGGATTTTGAGTTATGGAGTGATCAAAATCAAGAAAAGTCACTTTGTTCCAACACTTAGTGAAAATTTCACTAAGTCAGATTTTACCCTACTTTTTGCCAAATGTAGGGGGATTTTTCACTTGGATTTAAAAGAGATAAAAACCAAACATGTTCAAACAGTTGTTGTATCATGTAAGGGCTTTCCAAAATGACCAAGAACATTACCAAATTCAATTTGAGTCATGAGATATAACATTGGCAAGTTGCCTTGTTGAAATCTGTCAAGGCAAGGCAGATTTTGCATTTTTGCTCGATTTGCCAAAATCAGCCAAATCCAAATGCTCCTATCCACTTGGACACCTCTGAGGATTGAATCTAAAGGGGATAATCACTGAGCCAAGCCTCCAAAGTCTTTGGAACAAGAAATAGCATGTTGAACCTAGAATTGCCAAAATAGGGACAAGACTCCAATTTTGGATTGGAGCATTCAATGGAAGCATCAAGGTGGCATGGACTGAGCCATTCTCAACTGAATTCAGTCAAGACTTATCCAAGACCAAGGGAACCACAACCCTGTGCCCTAACCTCTAGTCAATGGCTAGAGGAGACTTAGATTTTCATTTGCCAACATTGGCCAAACCTACTCAGCAGTTGCCATTCACTATTCCTTGCAAAACAAACTTAATATACTATAAATAGAGCTCAATTGTGATCAGTTTGAGTACACCAAAGCCATCAAATAGATGCTTTCCTCAAAATCTCTTCTTTCACTCCAATTTTGCCTTCTGTGGCAAGTCACTATCGGGTTTTGAGTTTGGGAGCTTTTCCAATCAAACCAATCACACACACACCTCACATACATCATATAGAAGTGATCCAAACACTCACATAACATCTGGAACACAGATTTCACAAAATCACCAGCCAATTGCTCAAGTTCTTGACAGTTTTGCAGTTGAGGTACCATCTTCAACTCCAAACCATTTCAATATATTCCAAGCATTCATACACACTCCATGGAACCTAGGGAAGCTATCCAGATCATTGGAACCTAGCTGTAACACCTCCAACACAAATCACGATCACCAGCTGCAAGTGGTAAGCATGAGCTCTTCTAACTCTATGATCCATGCAATTTTTGCTGCACAATAATTTGGCCATATGTTCATAATCATGCATGGAATGTTTCCCCTCAATTAATTGCATTGTTTGAATCGTGTATCAAAAATCCTAGCCTTCATGCAGAAATTAGGGTTCTTGAGGATTTTTCATGATTTCTTGTTATATGTTTAATTTAAATGAAATTAAATACCATAGACATGATCGTGAGGTTGAAACGAGTTGATTGGTATGTGGATTGCATGATATGATTAAGTATTCAGTGAGATTGAAGAGAAAACACAAATCTGGGCAAACCCAGAACACGCGCATGTTCTTGGTGTGTTCTTGGCGCCATTTTTTGAATATTTGAATATTTGAATTTTGTGATTTTATTTAATTGATTCAAAAATTAATTTCTCTCTGAGTTTTAATGATTTTGAGTTGGTTCTTTTTTTAATAATTCACAAAAATGTTAAAATATTTTATTTTCCCAAAAAATCCCAAAAATATTATTTATTTTGTATAATTGATATTTTTGCAAAGAATTAATGTTTTAATTGTTTTTGACATTTAAAATATTTTTTCCACCTTGATTTTGCAACTTTTAATGCTTTCTAATTATTTTGTAGGTCAATACTTAATTTTTGAAGCATTAATCCAAGATCACAATTTGTTTTTCCTATGTTAAACAATTTTGATCATTTTAATTGTATTTTTATTCAATTAAAACACAATTTTGAAAACAAATTAGGGTTTTTGGATTAATTCAACCCTCATAAATCATTTTCAAAACACTTTGGGCCTCTAATAGAGTGTAAGACCCAATCCTTTTTTGACCAAATCATTTTTGGGCCTCAGTATATTATATAAGTCCCGATACCGTAAAAAACAAACGGCGCGATCATCGCCAGTTTAAAAATAAACCAACTGGGCCTCTCCTTGAGCTATAAGACCCATTCAAAACTTTTGGGCCTCTATTAGAGTGTAAGACCCAATCCCCTTTTAACCAAAACCATTTTGGGCCTCACTTATTGTATAAGTCCCTCTACGTTAAAAGAAAATCTCGGCGCGATCGCCATTTTTAACGAAAAAATTAATTGGGCCTACCCTCGTGTTATAAGCCCCACTCTTTTTCTTTAAACCTTTTAGGCCTCTTGAGAGAGTGTAAGACCCATCCCTTTGTACAGAAAATAATTTTTGGGCCACAGCCACTTGTATAAGTCCCTCTGTACAAATTCAAACAGTGCGCTCACTGATAAAACCCTAGGCCTCTCCTTGAGCTGTAAGCCCCAAATCTTTCTTTTTCAAAGCACTTTCTCCTTTGATTTTGAATATACTGTTGTTTTCAATCTTTCTTTGTTGAACAACTAACCAAACAGCATGGAAGCTCTACAACCGAGTAAGTGTTTA
Organism: Lathyrus tuberosus; assembly: GCA_022829125.1. Taxonomy (NCBI): domain Eukaryota; kingdom Viridiplantae; phylum Streptophyta; class Magnoliopsida; order Fabales; family Fabaceae; genus Lathyrus; species Lathyrus tuberosus. The sequence goes on from JALAZF010000063.1 coordinate 16,484,331, forward strand.
CACGCTTTCATTTACCGCTTTCATATACATATAACTGTATTGTGGGGCTGTTTCGCTGTAAGTCTTCTTTCATAAACTCATATCAACCGTGTAATAATAATATAGATATTTAGAGTTTCCCTGGCAACTACGTCTAGAACTAGGTGACGCCGTTTCGTTTATTCGTAGAAATAGACAACTAGATCCCCAATAGGATCACCAGATACAGTCTTCTCTTCGGCTGTCCTCATTAGGAATTGTCAAGAAACTCTACTCCCAGAGATGAATGTATTCTCCGTGAATGGCATCTTTGAGTTTTCTTCCAAATTCTCGAACTTTCCTGACTTGATCTATTCCTTGTGAATATCTTGCCTTGAATTTCTCGGGGTTTAGGGACCCACGGGCTTCTTAAAAGCATCGGCCTCCTCTTGGGCATCGTACAAGGACCCACAGGCTTCCTAAAAGCAACCCCGCCTCCTCTCAGGCTTAGTACAAGGACCCGCCGGCTTCTTAGAAGCATTCACAACCTCCTCTTAGGCTTCATATAATGATCTCTTCCTCCGGGAATGATAGCCTCCTCTTGGGCTTCGTACAAGGACCCGTCGGCTTCTTAAAAGCTTCCAGCCTCCTCTTGGGCTTCGTACAAATTGTCCGACGACCTCCTAGAGGTATAGGAACAGAAATTAGTCACTGCATAGAACAATCCTTTCAAAGAGTCTACTACTATTTCTCAAAGCATGGTACAAAAGATAAAACTCTAGACACGGACAATCTAACGTCCTTGAGTCTCAAAGACATTCTCAAGTGACCCCTTCGTTAAATAGGAAGAAAACCCATAGACTCGGACAGTCCCGATACCCTTCAGATTTCCCACTTCCTTAAAGAACAGGAATAGCCCGGATCCTCGAATCAAATCCTCGAGTACAGTGTTGCTCATATAAGAACTGATTTTCTCTTTACATCAGCATACTGGACCTGTCACTCAACTAAAACCGTAACCATAGCCTCCTCTTAGGCTTTGTATAATGATCATTCTCCAGTGAAGTTAGCCTCTCTCTTGGGCTTTATACAATGATTCTCCCCAGCGGAGTCAAACAACGTTTAGCCTCTCTCTCGGGCTTTGTACGAGACACATAAGAGACTGCCTCGTTGAGTCAATCACCCTTTTGCCTCCATCTCGGGCTTTATACGAGATACAAAAAGGTTCTTATTGAGCCAAACAAATTTTTGCCTCCATCTCGGGTTTTGTACGAGATACAAAGACTCCCTCGTTGAGTCAAAACCTTTTAGCCCCTCTCTCGGGCTTTGTACGAGACACATATTAGCCTCCTCTTAGGCTTTGTATAAGAAAACCACTGGTTGATCCAATCAACCTTTTAGCATCAAAGCTGTGCCTCGTTCACAGTACACAAACATCAACAACTCCTTCCCCTTCATCTAATTGCTGTAAGCGGCAAGCCTCTGGATCATCTACATCCATGCCAATGTCCCTCTTTTAGTATGAGAAATTCCTTAGGAAAGATGGCATTGCTCTAAACTGAGTTAAAGTCTTCTCCTTCAGGTTAAAATCCCCTATAAAGGAAATTATGGCATTGCCGGATTCACAAATCCCGATTAAAGTAATCCTCCTTTACAGTCAGTCACCCAATAGTTGTGACAAACAGACCCCTTTAGAGATGACAAATTCTCTCTAAAGTCAAACCCTTTTAGCTTCACATCTTGGGCTTTGAACAAGATACAAACCACCTTTCGCTTCACGTCTTGGGCTTTGAACAAGACACCAAAACAACCATTTCCTCCCATAGAATAGGAGGAACTACGATCGCTCTGATTTCCCTGTTTCGGTAAACGGGAATACGTAGGCATAAGATCGAAAGAAAAGATCTTAGCGAGCACACCAAACAAAAACCCAAAATTCCATACTCTCATACATTCGTCCTAACATCCTAACCGATAGCCTAAAGCACCCCTCGTCAACAAAATAACCTAGGAGAAACCCCGAATCTTTGTAGCATCTGTAAACCAATAGTTTTGACTGTTTAATCTCAGTATGCAAGCAGGGTTAATTGGAGACATCTATTTCCCTTCCTTCATCAGCTTTAATAGGATAAAAAATGAATTGAGCTGTAGTACCAGAGCGATCGTGCTTCGCAACCACATCCAAAAATAACTCGCTACAGAAAAATGGCGACTCTGCTGGGGAGAATCATGAGGATCTGTTTTACCTTAGTCATCATCGTCCCCATTTTCCACAGAAAAATGGTGACTCTGCTGGGGAATACCGTTACAGGCCTCTTTAGGGATCTTGTCCCCTACGTAGAAACCTTGACGTCATTAGGATCTTAGGTCAAAACGCCATTAATTTGGAATGAAACCACAGATTGGGGCTTCCGCCGGGGAACCCATTTTCTGTCAGGAACTTAGGATTCCTAGCTTTAAAGGTCTAGGATGATTAGGACAAATATATATACTGTTTTTCATAATTGCTATACATGTTTATTTTTCTGCTAATGGGAATGCGTGTGATGCCGCATGTGGAAAGATTGATTATACACTTAAGATAAGTGATGGCGACGAGGTCGACCATCAACCTCAGTGGAGGCTGACCAATGCAACCCATTCTCTCACCTAGACAATGGGCCGATTGTGATGTCTGAGAAGCTGAGGAGCCAAACCCTTTTGTAGTGCGAAAACTATCGGGAATAGTTGTTACGCGATACTACCCTCATTTGAGGCTGGTGATCTATTTTTGGTGAATGTCACTTACTCTAAGATCGCTCTACAACTCGCTGGCGATCCGCTTGTTGTTTTGCTTTCCTGGGAGGAGCTGATGATAATGAGTACAGGTACAAAAATCACCTTAGTATAAACCTTTGGGGATGGGTAGAGCCTTGACTTCATGACAACGACCCTTTAACCCCATGTTTTTTCTATGTTTTTGTGTGCTGCATTCATGCATTCATTTAAAAAACATTAAAACATTCAAAAAATTCTTCTCTTCTAGTCTCTCTGTTTTTCAAATTAAACTAAGATAATGATTGCAAATATCAGAGAAAAGGATTGCGCTAATGGATTTCGGTAGAAGGAGAACCCATACGTACACCCTCAGGATTCCAAAACTAGAGGATTTGAGAGGTTTGGCGAGGATGATCACAAACCAAGAGGCTTTCAGTGCCAAACACGGAGGTCTGCTACCACTGTTAAGAGTCCATGTGATTGAGGGAATCATGGATGCGCTCGTTCAATTCTACGATATAGTTTATCACTGTTTCACATTCTCGGATTACCAGCACACACCAACGCTGGAGGAGTATTCTTTTTCGATTGATTTACATATCACTGATCGAGCTCCATTTTCTGGACTGGAAGAAATTCCAAAGAATCAGACCATTGCAAGATCAATTCATTTGGACGAGTCTGAGGTTAGGACTCACCTAACCACTAAGGGTGGCATCCAAGGTTTGCCAGCCCAGTTCTTGACAAAGAAGGCCCTGTACTTCGCCAGTATCGGGAACGTGACTGCTTTTGAAAGCATCTTTGTTTTACTCACCTACGAGTTATTTTTGTTGCCCAACATTAATAATTTCGTCGATATCAACGCTATTAAGGTTTTTCTCATTGGAAACCCTGTGCCGACTTTGCTCGCAGATGCGTATCATTTTGTACATTTGGGAAATTTGTACAGCGGAGGGGAGATTATATGTTGTGTACCTTTGCTTTACAAATGGTTTATCTCCCACTTGCCCAAGTCTGCTACTTTTTGGGATTGCAAGAGTGCCTTACGTTGGTCGCAGAAGATCATGTCCCTCACCAACTCTGCTATAGATTGGTGTAATAGGATCTATGATGGAATCATAATCATTGATCGTTGTGGAAACTTCCCCAACATACCCTTCATAGGAACTAAAGGAGGAATCAACTATCATCCGGTGTTGGTTCGCGTCAGTTTGGATACCCGATGAGACACGTCCCACGGGGTGTTCATCTGGAAGGTCTTTTCTTCAAGGAAGGAGAAAATGACAGAGCACTAAAGATGGAAATAGTGCACGCTTGGAAACACGTTCATAAGAAAGGACGGGAGTCTCTAGGAAAACCGGACTGTGTCTCGGTGGAGCCTTATCTCCACTGGGTACAAACTAGAGCTTTCAAGGTAAAGATGCCTTATCCTCGTTACGGAATTCTTCCGCCGAGGGAATCTGTCATGTACTTCATGACGGAAACTGAAAAGCTTCAGGTTACTCTCAACAAAGTTCAAAAGGAGAGAAGGTCCTGGAAGAACAAGTACCGCACTCTCGATATAGAGTGCATCAAAATACAGGAATTACTAAAAGAAAAGTATGCTCTGATTGAAATTTTGGAGCAACATGCTGTAGAGAATTAAGATGACCAAAGGAATTTGCTCACTCCTTTCACTTGGCAAAGGAATGTCAACCCGACAACGGCTCAAGAGCCCCGGTCAAAGAAAAGGAAAGTACCAGAATCAGCACCCGATTTCTCTTCAGAGAGGACTCGGGACCCATTAGCTTAGGTTTCTGTTTCTGCACCTTGTAATCTACTGTATTTCCATTTCTGTAATCCTTTGAATTTCAATAAAAAGGGGTTTCCCCACTGTTTGATATTTGCAATCTAATTGTCAAAGTTTATTTTGATTAAACCAAAAAACAATTAATATAATCATTGCATTCATCATTCTCACATCGCGTATTCTTCTTCCCTACGAATCTCACGTTTGTGTCTCGGTTCTAGAGTCAAACTGTCTCATTCGTATAATACTCGGGTCAATCGTCAGAAAAAGATGGATGATCTTGAGGAAGAAAACAAAGAGTTGAAAGAAGAGATCGACGCTCTGAAAGAGGATATGAGAAAGCTTCGTAACGACATGCAAGCCATGGCAGAAGCTCAGCTACAAAGGACTGTGATCTCAGAGATCACCTCGACGCCCATAGTGGAGAAGTATGATCCTAGGTATCAAATACCGAAAGATCATCCTTGGGGCATGCCTGTTAACTATATCCCGGAAGGATATGTTTCGCCGATCACTGAAGATCAGGGAATCATAACGGAAGCCGCTGGGCCTGAAGGTTACAAACTTTGGGAAAGCGAAGATGCCAGGGGCATACTGAAGACTCCTGAAGGTTACAAACTTCGGGAAATGCCAAGATTCGCTACCGTAGTCACGGTACCACCCCCTGTGGTGCACACTGTCCCGGAAGGACAGATTCCACCGATACCTTCTGGTAAAAAGGAAACCATGTTCGACAGAATGGATGAATTCCAGGAGCAGTTTCTGGAAATGCAGAAGGAGCTGCAAGCCATTCGCGGTCAGGATTTATTTGGAAAGGACGCCACAGACCTCTGCTTGGTCCCCAATGAGAAAGTTCCGCACAAATTTCAAGTGCCCGACTTTGAAAAATACAAGGGTAACTCTTGCCCTCAGAGCCATCTGGTGATGTACGCTCGGCGAATGTCAACTCAAACGGAGAATCAGGACCTACTGATTCACTACTTCCAGGATAGTTTAACCAGTGCCGCATTAAAATGGTACATGGGTTTAAACTGTGCCACGATCAGTACTTTCAGAGATCTTGGCACTGCCTTCGTCCAACAATACAAATACAATTTGGACATGGCACCGGACAGAGATCAACTCAGATCAATGTCACAAAAGGATAAGGAAACCTTTAAGGAGTATGCCCAGAGATGGCGTGAAATTGCCGCTCAGATTTGTCCACCTCTTGAGGAAAAAGAGATGACAAAGATCTTCTTAAAGACCTTAAGCTCATTTTACTATGACCGAATGGTTGCCAGTGCACCCAGTGATTTCATCGAGATGGTGGACATGGGCGTACGTCTTGAGGAAGCCGTCCGAGAAGGACGTTTGACAAAAGACGCTGGATCATCGAGCAGTACAAAATGATACGGTAGTGCTCTCCCTAAGAAAAAAGAGCAAGATATTGGGAATATCTCTCTCAGAAAGCAAAGGCGACGGTACCAACCAGTAGCAGCTATAACTCCTGCTATCAGCACCGTGCCTACATATCAACCTCAGGTTGCGCAGAGCTAACCTGATCAGCAAAGGACACAACAGCCTCTTCAGTAGGCTCGTCCTCCATATAATAACAACCGTACAATGCGGCTACCAGGATTTGATCCTATACCCGTATCGTACGCGGAACTATTTCCGTTACTACTGGCCAAGGGGCACATCCAGACTAAGTCTCCTCTTACAGTACTGTAAAATCCGCCTTTTTGGTTTAAGGCGGATCAGACTTGCCCTTATCATCAAGGAGGATCGGGGCATAACATAGAGACTTGTCTCAATTTCAAGTCCGACGTGCAAAAACTTGTTAGGAGCGGGCTCTTATCTTTCAAAGATACGAATCCCAATGTTCTCACAAACCCGCTGCCTCAACATGAGAAACCTGCAGTCAACTTGATTGAGAGAGAGACTAACGATGTCTATCAAATCCATGATGTACTCTTGTTGAAAACCAATTTGGTCAAGATGCATTGTAAATAGAGTGGATATGGCCATGTGCCACCTCATAATTATCACCAGTGTGATATCTGCTCTAAAGACAATCAGGGATGTTCTGTGGTGCAAGCAGCCCTACAGGAACAGATGGATCTCGGATGGATCCAAGAGCACCGAGTTCGTGGAGTTAACATGGTCTATACGAATTCCAACATCATTTAGAACCACGACATCCGTGCGATGAATGCCAACCTGGTGGCGATGCACTCAAGGCAAAGCCAGTATTATAATCTGTCGCGACACGATTACAGTTCCTGTCTGACTTGCTTGGTAAACAAACAGGGATGCTCTTTCATACAAGAGGCCCTCCAGCGTCAGATGGATCTTGGATGGATCCGAGATTACCATGATAGGAACCCTTATCAGATCAACATGGTTCAGATCGTCGATATTCGCGTGATGAATACCAACCTGGTAGAGTTACATACTGAGCAGGTCCGGCTCGGATTCTTAATATCACATGACTATCAAAGCTGTAAAGCGGGTTGCAAAAACGATCGAGGTTGTACCCTTGTCTAGGAGGCACTTCAGCACTTGTTAAATCACTGGTGGATGCCAATCTATATGGATGAAGATACTCAGCAACTTAGTATCAATAACAGGAATCCTACTCGGCGTCAGAGTCAGGATGTCCGATCAGTGGAAGCTAACCTAGTGAGGTTACATTGTATTCAAAGTGGGCGTGGCCAGGTGCCACCACACAATTATGACCGTTGTAGTGTCTGTTCAGAAAGTAACCAAGGGTGTTACCTTGTGAGAGCAGCTCTTCAGGGTCAGGTGGATCATGGAGAGATTCGTCCATATCCGGGTTCTGGACCCATCAACTGGACGCCGAACTACCTTGCCGATCAAGTCGAGGACGTTGTCACAATCTCTGGTCGTCACCAGACCAGGGATGTTTTTGCCATCATCCCTCTACTTGACGAATCTAGAATTCCCAACCGGGAACGGATCGAGATTACTTATGATGGTCAGAAAAATCAGAAGGTTCCCATAGTCATCTATCTGCCGGGACCAACACCGTATGAATCAACTAAGGCTATCCCTTACAAATACGGTGCAACGACCATTGAAAATGGAAAGGAAATTCCATTACCCTCCGTCGTGAACATTGCAGACATCAGTCGTGTAACACGGAGTGGTAGAATCTTCAACCGAGGAGTTGGAGAACCTAACAGAGAAAAGGAACTTCAGACAGAAGCTCCCAATCCATCAGTCGGTCAATCCAGTAATCCCGACCTTTCGAAAAATGATGATGAGATGCTGAAGCTCATCCAAAGGAGTGAATACAACATTGTTGATCAACTGTTACAAACTCCTTCAAAGATCTCGGTATTATCACTGTTACTCAGTTCAGAAGCCCATATGGAGGCTCTACAGAAAGTCTTGGAGCAAGCCTTTGTGGAACAGGATGTAACCATCAGACAGTTTGATAGTATTGTCTCTAACATCACTTCCTGCAATAATTTGGGATTTAGTGATGAGGAATTACCCGAAGAGGGTCGCCGTCATAACATGGCGCTCAATATCACAGTTAACTGCCAGGACGATGCTTTAGCCAGCGTACTGGTAGACACAGGGTCAGCCCTGAATGTTATGCCGAAGTCCACTTTGATACAATTATCATTCAAAGGCCCTCCGATGAGAATCAGCGAGGTCGTCATCAAAGCGTTCGACGGATCCAGAAAAACAGTTATCGGTGAAGTTGATCTTCCCATAACTATTGGTCCTCACACTTTCCAAGTCACTTTCCAGGTCATGGACATCCGGGTAACATACAGTTGTTTATTAGGAAGACCTTGGATACATCAGGCTGGAGCGGTCACTTCGACCCTCCACCAAAAGCTAAAGTTTGTCCAGAACGACCAACTCATCACGGTCTGTGGAGAACAGGCCTTGCTCGTGAGTAACTTATCATCGTCTACTTGTGTAGAACCCGAGGAGGTTATTGGGACGCAGTTCCAAGCGCTGTCGGTCGACAAGGACAATCAATCCCAAGGAGGAACCTCAATTTCCTCATACAAAGATGCTATCAAAGCGGTCGAGAGTACCGATACAACCGGGTGGGGACAACTTGTCATTCCTACTAACAATACAACAAAGAAGGGTATTGGTTTTTCTGCAACCTGTACCTGGACAGCTGCTAACGATGAAAGTCTTCATCCCATTCAGGATTTCTTCCACATTGGAGGTTTCCTTCACCCAGTGTCTCAAGCAGTACATGCTATCAATGAGGAAGATCCCTCTGACACAGATGAAGAATGGAAGTCCTACCTTAACGAGGACGATTATATGTCTCAGGAAGAGGTGCCTATACCATTTTGCTATCCCGCACAGAGTCCGAGATTTATACCAAGGTCAGACGTCGAAATGATATACGGGGATTGTGATCCGGAAGGATGTCGTGCTCCGCCAAATTCATTAGAGGAAGACACACTGATGAAAGACAATTTTGACTACAACTACTATTGCCCAATGGATGGTCTGCCAATGTGGCAGCCTTACCCAGGAAACTTGGGGCAAGAAAGTCAGCCGAACAATGAAAATCAGCTGACCGTCATTGAACAGAATACCTGTGTCCCCACCATGTCATGGGATCAACACTCAGGTCATTCAAAAACTACTCAACATGACGATGAATTTGCAATGTTTGCAGGACTGGAATTCATCAACTATGCTTTTCCCGAGGTCAACGTCATCGAGAGAGATGACTCATCCAGTTCCAAAGAAGTGTGGGACACCTTGGGACAACCAAGTGGAAAGTTTGACTTTATGGTCAAACACACTGCTCCCGAAAGCTCTCGTATCAGGCTCGAAGATATCCATCCAACTGGATGGGGAGATACAGCTGAGAGCACAAATGCTATGCAAAATACAACAGAGGAATTCTCCTACGACAACTCTGCCTGGAGACGGATTCCAATGATCCTGCTCCACCAGAAATCAGCATTATTTCTGAAGACAAATCAAGGAAGGTATCAGACTTTGTGATTCACCGAGGAGTTCGCCGCCAATGGGTTGCTGTCGATGTTCCGGAGGTCATTCACCAGTCAAAGTAATTGCCATATTTAACCTTTCACCCTGCCCAGGTGAAACAAATGTTTTGATAGGGCTCGCTTTCTGTAAATTTTCCCTCTTCGCTTCGCCCAAAGCGACAGAGTTTTGTTTTATAGGGCTGTAGTTTCAAGAATCGACTTGTTCATTAATAAAATAACGTCGTTCTGTAATTTCTGCATTAATTGCTGTTTTCTCTTTTCGTTTTTCAGAAAATGGTAATCCTAAAAAACAATTCAATAACAAAAACAAGCAGTAAAATAAATACACTGCACACACTTTTGCATTTTCTCTATCTCTTCTAAACACGAATCATCACGTCATGCAGATTGCTTGTTTTAAACCCCGTTGAAACATACGATCCGATGCCTTTTCCTGACTTTGAGTTCCCGATATTTGGGGCTGAAGAAGAAGTTGACGACAAAATTCCAGAAGAGATCTCCCGATTACTCAGACAAGAGGAAAGGTTCATTGAACCTCATAAAGAACCATTGGAAACGGTAAACTTGGGTTCAGAACAAGAGAGAAAAGAAATCAGGATTGGGGCACTTCTCAGTCCAACTGCCAAAGAGAGTTTGATAAAGCTTCTCAAATAATTCCCCGATGTATTCGCTTGGTCCTATCAGGATATGCCAGGGTTGGATACCAGCATCGTGGAACATCACTTACCGTTAAGGTCAGAATGTCCGCCAGTAAAGCAAAGGTTGAGACGGACTCACTCAGACATGGCCATCAAAATCAAAGAGGAGGTACAGAAACAGATCGACGCGGGTTTCCTCGCTACATCTGAATATCCTCAATGGTTAGCCAATATCGTACCCGTTCCGAAAAAGGACGGAATGGTCAGAATGTGTGTTGATTACAGGGATCTGAACAAGGTTAGTCCAAAGGACGACTTTCCTTTACCACACATTGACATGCTGGTAGACAGCACAACAAAGTTCAAAATTTTCTCCTTCATGGATGGGTTCTCGGGCTATAATCAGATCAAAATGGCGCCGAAAGACATGGAGAAAACATCGTTCATTACCCCATGGGGTACCTTTTGTTACAAGGTGATGCCGTTTGGTTTGAAGAACGCTGGGGCAACCTATCAAAGGGCTATGACTACTCTGTTTCATGACATGATACACAAAGAGATAGAGGTATATGTCGATGACATGATTGCAAAAGCTAAGACAGAAGAGGAGCATGTGACCCACCTGTCGAAACTATTCGAGCGTTTGAGAAAATACAAACTCCGCTTGAATCCCAATAAGTGCACCTTCGGTGTCCGTTCGGGGAAACTCTTAGGGTTCATCGTCAGCCAGAAAGGGATTGAGGTTGATCCTGACAAGGTGAAGGCCATTCAAGAAATGCCTTCTCCGAAAACTGAAAAACAAGTCAGAGGATTCCTGGGCCGTTTGAACTACATCTCCAGATTCACATTCCTCATGACCGCGACCTGCTCGCCAATCTTCAAACTGCTCAAGAAGATACAATCATTTCTCACTGATCCCCGGGGCAAGTGGACTCCAAATTATGATGGCCCCTATGTGGTCACGAAAGCTTTCTCAGGCAGCGCCTTGAGACTTGCAACCATGGACGGAGAGGAATTTGCCTACCCCACGAATGTTGATGTAGTCAAGAAATACTTCGCCTAAACTAAAAAAAAACGTCTCGGTGGATTGAAAACCCGAAAGGGCAGTCCAGGCAAAAGTTAGAGACAGAATAAAAAAGAAAATCATCCCGGTGGATTGGAAACATCATAGTACAATCCAAGCAAAAATTAGGGATAATGGCAGGTAACTATGTTCAACAGAGGCGAGTCCCTCAGCAGCAGCAGTTACATCATCCGTCAGAAAACTCCAGTCAAGGTCATCTTCGACAGAAGCTCAGGATGCCCCGAATTCAAAGTTGGTAGAAGGATAGCGGTCGTTATGTTTCAACGTAGCCCTTTTCCCTGTAAATTACCATTTTCTAACTTTGTAAATACTCTTTGGAATCACGCGTTTGGCTGATCTCCATTTTATCAATAAAATTTGAGCCTTTGTGCTTTTGTTTGTAATTCTTATTTGTTTTAGCTTTACAGAACGACGTTGTTAATATGATTAACGATTCTTGAAATGAAACAAAAATGAATTTACTTGTTAAAACTTTTTCTGCTTTAAAATAAAGATGGCAATTTCTTTTGACTGTTGAACATCAAAAGAACATCGACTGCTTCCCCGAAAACAAGCGAACTTCAAAGTGCAGAATCAAAGTACTCCTTCTAACCTAGTACGCCTGAATGAAGGGATCAACTGTGTCAGAGACCTTTTTTCGTCTGACACGCTTCGGCTGAGTTCTTATCTCCTAAGCCTGACCAACATAGCTCCCATCAGGGACTATCTTTCCTAAGCAAGGTAGAATTGCTATTCTGAACCAACGGTACTTCTTTGCCCTGCAATGGCCGAGTATCCAGTCGTGGTCATCTTTTAGTTTGTATGTTGCGTCCGTTTTGTCAGCATATACATACATGCATCATGCATTATTGATTTGCATACACATTTCATATTGCATCACTATCACTCCAGTCGGTCTTATCCCTAGTGATAGCTGTCTTCTCGGTCGAGTTGTCAGTTCTTTCCTCGATTAGGAAATGTTACATCTGAACAATCTCTCTCCTCCAGTTTTATTTCTGGATTGAAGTTGGGTCCTCGACCACTTTGATAACTTGAACCTATGAAAGACCAGAGAGCCCTCAGTTAACATCACTCTTCGCCGTTGAAGATGATATCCTTGTTTTCCCGGATTAAAGAAAATCCCGAGAGAAAGCCTCCTAAATCGGAGATTCGACAGTACGGCAGTTTTTCTCCAAAAAACCCACTGATGAAAAGGTCATCGGCACCTCAAAATTGGATCACATCATATGGCATTTCTACGAGAAGATCTCCGAGAAAAGTATGATGTAAAGACCCCGAACGAAGGTAGTCTCTCAAGAGACTCGTTTTCCCCAGTAGATTCGACAAATGGCGTCTCCAAACAGAGAAGTTTGTGCACCTCTACAACTCAGACGATTGGGTTCCCCAGCAAGTCTGACATCAAAACTTTTTCCACTCAAATGGCATCTCCCCAGGAAAATTCGGCGAGAAGTTTGAAGGAAAGCCGCTACGAATAGCGTCCCTTGTCAGTAAAGTTTATTGACGAAAGAAACTAAGACCAGTTCCTTGGTAGGAAACCAGGATCGAGGGGAAGTTTACATCAGAATCTAAGACCAGTTCCTTGGTAGGAAACCAGGATCGAGGGAAAGTTTACATCAGAAACTAAGACCAGTTCCTCGGTAGGAAACCAAGATCGAGGGGAAGTTTACATCAGAAACTAAGACCAGTTCCTCGGTAGGAAACTAGGATCGAGGGGAAGTTTAAATCAGAAACTAAGACCAGTTCCTTGGCTGAAGACCAGTGTCGAGGGGAAGTTTACCTTTTCTAAGCATCATTGCTTAGCAAAAGAAGATGAATGCGATCTGCCATTCATAACCACCATCAAAATTTCGGGTATTCCGATATTTAATCCTCTTGCACCCCGAATGCCCGAATACCTTCGTCATTCACACCTTCGGGTCCAAGAAGATTAAATAGGGGCATCTGTTATACCCCAAATTTTGACCACTAAGATTTCCCATCATTGTACAAATTATCATCACAATATGGATGTACTTTCATGCCTCATCAATCTCCTCGAGGATTGTTGAGCATTCACTACCATCAAGAATTAGGGTTTCAAGCCCTCTCAGAGCCTTAGACAAAGGATCAATCAAGGAATAACATGATCTTCAACTTGTCTAACCTCTCAAACATCCACAATGGATCAAAAGGACTCCCACTTCAAGGATCAAGCACAAGGCTGTTCCCTTCTAGGTGGATTAAGTCTCAAGATCGACAGTGTCACCAAATTAGGGTTTTGGTCGACCAGGGCCTCCAGATGGAAATTTTTCATCTGGGAACAAGCCAATGATCCAAAACATAACCTAATATACTTCATGGGACCTCATGGACCTAATCATCAAGTCAATTTTGCCTCAGGGGATGCATACATCAAAAATCAGGAATTAGGGTTTCTTGACCTAATTCACCCCTAAGTTGACTTTTGGGACAAATCATGAGCCAAGACCTCAAGACATGATTGAAGGGTCTTTAATATACTATATTGATCCATTTGGAACAATGGATTAATCCAAGAAGCTTGGGCAACAAGTTTCAATTTCATCTGCACCACAATTAGGGTTTCGCGGGAAAAGTCAACTGTAACTTTGACTTTTGACCAGGACATGCTCCCAAGCCCTAAGACATGATTCAATATACCCTATGACACCCATGGAAAATGTCCATCAAGTTTAATTTAGGTCAAGGACATGATTTCATGAAGAATTGCACAGTTTGGAATTCATCTGATAAAAAGTCAACTGTGCTCAAAAGCCAACTTTGACTTTTTGAGATTTTTCACCAAAATGGATTTTTAACCCTAAAATGATGTTAATGTATGATTTGAATCATCATTCATCAAGAAAAATCAAAGAAAGTGGGATAACTTGTAAAAGGGGTAACCATAAAAACTTAGAAAAATTTCTAAGTTATAGAAAAAGTGACACTAATGTGCCAACTTTGGAGGACCATAACTCCTAAACCACAAGGCCATTGTTCCCCATTGAAAGCTTGATTTGTAGATCTCATTGCCCTCTACAAAAGCTTCATACTAACTTATGTCCAAATTCCTCATGGATTTTGAGTTATGGAGTGATCAAAATCAAGAAAAGTCACTTTGTTCCAACACTTAGTGAAAATTTCACTAAGTCAGATTTTACCCTACTTTTTGCCAAATGTAGGGGGATTTTTCACTTGGATTCAAAAGAGATCAAAACCAAACATGTTCAAACAGTTGTTGTATCATGTAAGGGCTTTCCAAAATGACCAAGAACATTACCAAATTCAATTTGAGTCATGAGATATAACATTGGCAAGTTGCCTTGTTGAAATCTGTCAAGGCAAGGTAGATTTTGCATTTTTGCTCGATTTGCCAAAATCAGCCAAATCCAAATGATCCTATCCACTTGGACAACTCTGAGGATTGAATCTAAAGGGGACAATCACTGAGCCAAGCCTCCAAAGTCTTTGGAACAAGAAATAGCATGTTGAACCTAGAATTGCCAAAATAGGGACAAGACTCCAATTTTGGATTGGAGCATTCAATGGAAGCATCAAGGTGGCATGGACTGAACCATTCTCAACTGAATTTAGTCAAGACTTATCCAAGACCAAGGGAACCACAACCCTGTGCCCTAACCTCTAGTCAATGGCTAGAGGAGACTTGGATTTTCATTTGCCAACATTGGCCAAACCTACTCAGCAGTTGCCATTCACTATTCCTTGCAAAACAAACTTGCTCTACTATAAATAGAGCTCAATTGTGATCAGTTTGAGTACACCAAAGCCATCAAACAGATGCTTTCCTCAAAATCTCTTCTTTCACTCCAATTTTGCCTTCTAAGGCAAGTCACTATCGGGTTTTGAGTTTGGGAGCTTTTCCAATCAAACCAATCACACACACACCTCACATACATCATATAGAAGTGATCCAAACACTCACATAACATCTGAAACACAGATTTCACAAAATCACCAGCCAATTGCTCAAGTTCTTGACAGTTTTGCAGTTGAGGTACCATCTTCAACTCCAAACCATTTCAATCCATTCCAAGCATTCATACACACTCCATGGCACCTAGGGAAGCTATCCAGATCATTGGAACCTAGCTGTAACACCTCCAACTCAAATCACGATCACCAACTACAAGTGGTAAGCATGAGCTCTTTTAACTCTATGATCCATGCAATTTTTGCTGCACAATAATTTGGCCATATGTTCATAATCATGCATGGAATGTTTCCCCTCAATTAATTGCATTATTTGAATCGTGTATCAAAAATCCTAGCCTTCATGCAGAAATTAGGGTTCTTGAGGATTTTTCATGATTTCTTGTTATATGTTTAATTTAAATGAAATTAAATACCATAGACATGATCGTGAGGTTGAAACGAGTTGATTGGTATGTGGATTGCATGATATGATTAAGTATTTAGTGAGATTAAAGAGAAAACGCAAATCTGGGCAAACCCGGAACACGCGCGTGTTCTTGGTGTGTTCTTGGCGCCATTTTTTGAATATTTGAATATTTGAATTTTGTGATTTTATTTAATTGATTCAAAAATTAATTTCTCTCTGAGTTTTAATGATTTTGAGTTGGTTCTTTTTTTAATAATTCACAAAAATGTTAAAATATTTTATTTTCCCAAAAAATCCCAAAAATATTATTTATTTTGTATAATTGATAGTTTTACAAAGAATTAATGTTTTAATTGTTTTTGACATTTAAAATATCTTGTCCACCTTGATTTTGCAACTTTTAATGCTTTCTAATTATTTTGTAGGTCAATACTTAATTTTTGAAGCATTAATCCAAGATCACAATTTGTTTTTCCTATGTTAAACAATTTTGATCATTTTAATTGAATTTTTATTCAATTAAAACACATTTTTGAATACAAATTAGGGTTTTTGGATTAATTCAACCCTCATAAATCATTTTCAAAACACTTTGGGCCTCTAATAGAGTGTAAGACCCAATCCTTTTTTTGACCAAATCATTTTTGGGCCTCAGTATATTGTATAAGTCCCGATACCGTCAAAAAGAAACGGCGCGATCATCGCCAGTTTAAAAATAAACCAACTGGGCCTCTCCTTGAGCTATAAGACCCATTTAAAACTTTTGGGCCTCTATTAGAGTGTAAGACCCAATCCCCTTTTAACCAAAACCATTTTGGGCCTCACTTATTATATAAGTCCCTCTGCGTTAAAAGAAAATCTCGGCGCGATCGCCATTTTTAACGAAAAAATCAATTGGGCCTACCCTCGTGTTATAAGCCCCACTCTTTTTCTTTAAACCTTTTGGGCCTCTTGAGAGAGTGTAAGACCCATCCCTTTGTACAGAAAATAATTTTTGGGCCACAGTCACTTGTATAAGTCCCTCTGTACAAATTCAAACAGTGCGCTCACTGATAAAACCCTGGGCCTCTCCTTGAGCTGTAAGCCCCAAATCTTTCTTTTTCAAAGCACTTTCTCCTTTGATTTTGAATATACTGTTGTTTTCAATCTTTCTTTGTTGAACAACTAACCAAACAGCATGGAAGCTCTACAACCGAGTAAGTGTTTACACGCTTTCATTTACCGCTTTCATATACATATAACTGTATTGTGGGGTTGTTTCGCTGTAAGTCTTCTTTCATAAACTCATATCAACTGTGTAATAATAGTATAGATATTTAGAGTTTCCCCGGCAACTACGTCTAGAACTAGGTGACGCCGTTTCGTTTATTCGTAGAAATAGACAACTAGATCCCCAATAGGATCACCAGATACAGTCTTCTCTTCGGCTGTCCTCATTAGGAATTGTCAAGAAAATCTACTCCCAGAGATGAATGTATTCTCCGTGAATGGCATCTTTGAGTTTTCTTCCAAATTCTCGAACTTTCCTGACTTGATCTATTCCTTGTGAATAGCTTGCCTTGAATTTCTCAGGGTTTGGGGACCCACGGGCTTCTTAAAAGCATCAGCCTCCTCCTGGGCATCGTACAAGGACCCACAGGCTTCCTAAAAGCAACCCCGCCTCCTCTCGGGCTTAGTACAAGGACCCTCCAGCTTCTTAGAAGTATTCACAGCCTCCTCTTAGGCTTCGTATAATGATCTCTTCCTCCGAGAATGATAGCCTCCTCTTGGGCTTCGTACAAGGACCCGTCGGCTTCTTAAAAGCTTACAGCCTCCTCTTGGGCTTCGTACAAATTGTCCCGACGACCTCCTAGAGGTATAGGAACAGAAATTAGTCATTTGCATAGAACAATCCTTTCAATGAGTCTACTACTGTTTCTCAAAGCATGGTACAAAAGATAAAACTCTAGACACGGACAGTCTAACGTCCTTGAGTCTCAAAGACATTCTCAAGTGACCCCTTCGTTAAATAGGAAGAAAACCCATAGACTCGGACAGTCCCGATACCCTTCGGATTTCCCACTTCCTTAAAGAACAGGAATAGCCAGGATCCTCGAATCGAATCCTCGAGTACAGTGTTGCTCATATAAGAACTGATTTTCTCTTTAAATCAGCATACTGGACCTGTCACTCAACTAAAACCGTAACCATAGCCTCCTCTTAGGCTTTGTATAATGATCCTTCTCCAGTGAAGTTAGCCTCTCTCTTGGGCTTTATACAATGATTCTCCCCAGCGGAGTCAAACAACGTTTAGCCTCTCTCTCGGGCTTTGTACGAGACACATAAGAGACTCCCTCGTTGAGTCAATCACCCTTTCGCCTCCATCTCGGGCTTTATACGAGATACAAAAAGGTTCTTATTGAGCCAAAAAAAATTTCGCCTCCATCTCGGGCTTTGTACGAGATACAAAGACTCCCTCATTGAGTCAAAACCTTTTAGCCTCTCTCTCGGGCTTTGTACGAGACACATATTAACCTCCTCTTAGTCTTTGTATAAGAAAACCACTGGTTGATCCAATCAACCTTTTAGCATCAAAGCTGTGCCTCGTTCACAGTACACAAACAACAACAACTCCTTCCCCTACATCTAATTGCTGTAAGCGGCAAGCCTCTGGATCATCTACATCCATGCCAATGTCCCTCTTTTAGTATGAGAAATTCCTAAGGAAAGATGGCATTGCTCTAAACTGAGTTAAAGTCTTCTCCTTCAGGTTAAAATCCCCTATAAAGGAAATTATGGCATTGCCGGATTCACAAATCCCAGTTAAAGTAATCCTCCTTTACAGTCAGTCACCCAACAGTTGTGACAAACAGACCCCTTTAGAGATGACTAATTCTCTCTAAAGTCAAACCCTTTTAGCTTCACATCTTGGGCTTTGAACAAGATACAAACCACCTTTCGCTTCACGTCTTGGACTTTGAACAAGACACCAAAACAACCATTTCCTCCCATAGAATAGGAGGAACTACGATCGCTCTGATTTCCCTATTTCGGTAAACGGGAATACGTAGGCATAAGATCGAAAGAAAAGATCTTAGCAAGCACACCAAACAAAAACCCAAAATCCCATACTCTCATACATTCGTCCTAACATCCTAACCGATAGCCTAAAGCACCCCTCATCAACAAAATAACCTAGGAGAAACCCCAAATCTTTGTAGCATCTGTAAACCAACAGTTTTGACTGTTTAATCTCAGTATGCAAGCAGGGTTAATTGGAGACATCTATTTCCCTTCCTTCATCAGCTTTAATAGGATAAAAAATGAATCGAGCTGTAGTACCAGAGCGATCGTACTTCGCAACCACATCCAAAAATCACTCGCTACACAGATTCTTCATCATTTGGTGGATCTGAGCTACTTGAGCAGCAAGAACTGTGGTCTCAGTGACTTCATGAATTCGTGCTTTGAGAATTCTTTCAGGTTCACGATAACCACTGTAAACTGGTTGTAACGACCTGCGCATGCAATAGCTTAAGCCTGTCGTATCACCAAATCACAGCAAACGTTAAAAGCTTAAATACAGTCTTAAATGAAAAAAATAAAAATACTTTTTCAAACTTTTTCACTTCCCCGACAATGGCGCCAAAAGCTTGTTAATTCCCCACAAAGCTCAACTCTAATTTTTATAATGCGTTTCTTGTGAATAATAGGGCAATGGTGTCACATGCAAGTATACATGCTTGGTAATGTAGCAAGTGATAAAATAATGGTCGAACCCACAGGGAAGTGTAAAATGTTTGAACTACTAATATTAGCTTTCTTCGTTTAAGAAAAGTATGAGCAAGGTAATAGAATTATGAGAATAAGAAACAAGAGTACACACAAATAACTAAAATAACTGAAAGCTAAGAAGGAGTTAAAATATAAGAGAAAATAGTTGATGAGCTAAATCCATTAGTATTGGGTGTTTAAGATGTCTTTATGATGTGAAGTGTCGTGCCTCAAAAGGTCAGGACGTGATCTAGTGGTGTATCACTACAACATCAAAAACATGTATAACTAGGGCAAGGGAACAAATCTCTAAGTCTCACTTGTAACCCTAAAATACGTCTGGTTTTAATTCTGAAAAATATTTGTGGTCTCAACTTCTTATCTCTAAGTAAGTTGAATTAAGTGAATATCTCTATCCTACTTTATTAACCACTTTTGTTATGAAATCCACTTGTTTATTGGATCTCTCTCAACAAAAAACTTTTACTTTTTTCCTAGTTGATCATTCTAAGAACCAAGTTTATAGCATAAAAACACATAACAAAATAAGACACTAGCCAACACACCATATTAACATAAAAACACTTTTATACTAACTTCATTAGTCTCATCAAACAAGGGTTTAGCTCATAGTGAGCTGAGTACAAACTACTGGAATGAAATTAATAGGAAACATCATCGTACAAAATGTAGTGAAGAAATGCAACCTACTAATAACTTGGAGATCTCTTGCGTTGGATAAACAGCAACAGCTCTCTTCAGTCATTACAGTTCTCAGCAGAGTGTACAGGTCTGGAGGAGAAAAGAATACTCTCTACTAATACTCTAACTCTTGAAACTGAAAATAACTTTAAAAACTGAAAATAAAATATTGTTGTGTGTGGAATCTCTTGTCTCTCCATCTTCAACGCACAAGCTCTCTTTAAATAGTGATGAGTGGAAGTGGTTGTTCCTCCTTTCTTGGATCGTGGGTCTCTTGAGGAAAATAAGGTCAGGTCCAAATCAAATCCTTCCTGTGGGACAGTTGTCCATCAATCCTTCCTTTTCAAGTAATCTGGTACAGATGTTGGTGGGAGACAAATTTTCTTTTAGCAGGCGACTGGAGCAGGCTGGTGGAGCAGAGCTGACGGCTGGAGCAGGTTGGTGGAGCAGAGCAGACGGCTGGTGGTGCTGGTGTTGGGCGTCCTCTGCTGAGTGGTCCCCACCGTACTACCTTTTGTCCTCTAGCTTTCTTGATCTTATCCCTTTCTTTTGCTCCATTGCTCTTCATAGTGCTGCCACGTGAGCCCTAGTCATTCTTGGATTTTCATAATCAATCTCTAACTCTCTTGGTGAAATGGTTGATTAAACCATTAGCTCTCCAAATAGCTCCTCATGCTGCTCCAGACTCTGGAAACTGGGGTCATGCCTCTTCTCATCATCATCTATCTGCCTTTTAGAGCACAAACACAATGAAAATGTAAACGAAGCACATAAAGTGCTTAAAGCTTAAATCATGCTAAAACACCTTAAACTCATGCTACAAAAGTGAAATCATGAACTAGAAATGTCACAAATATTGGGTAAGAGTAACACACTAAAATAGTGTTATTAATTGTTGTTTGATATTGTAAGCATTGCAATAGTTGTTTTGTTTTAAGCTTGTTAACTTTTTCTTGTGCTTGTTGATTTGTTTGGTTTAGTGTGCAGACTCTGTTTTATGCGAGGGATGTTACCCGCAGAAAAACTTCTTTTTGATCCTGAAATCGAAAGAACTGCGCGTAAGTTAAATAGTAGAACAAGGCGGAGAAGACAACTTTCCAAAGAAAGACGAGAGCGAGACGAAAGTTCAACTTCAACGCAAATACCACAGTTACCGCCAACTATGGCTGCACCACCACCACCACCACCTGCTTCAAGACCTTGTACAAATAGTCCGAGACACACTGCATAATTTTCGTACAATGTTCAGAACGGTCGGCATTCAGAAATAAAGACCGGTATCCTCTCACTTCTATATCAGAATCATTTCACTGGTATGGATCACGAGGATCCTTTTACACATCTGAGTAAGTTCTATGAGATTGCGGGAGCAACTGGTGCACCCGAAGCTGAAAAAGAATCATTGTTTAAGAGACTATTCCCGCATTCCCTCATTGGGAAGGCCAAGGAATGATATCTTGACCAATCTACGGCAATCATGGCGGACTGGAACATACTTGAGGAAAAGTTTTTGGAACGATTTTTTCCACACAATCCTTTCATGGAGGCTGAAACAGCAATTGCAATTTTCACTCAGGGTGGAAATGAATCTCTCAACGAAGTTTGGGAGAGATTCAAATCCATGTTGAGAAAGTGTAAAGGGCATGGTTTTGATGAGCTTTCCCAAATTCATATTTTCCGAAATGGTCTTTAGTTGGTTCATAAAACACTGTTGGATGCCACCTGGATCCTTAATGACCAAAAGTGCCGATGAAGCCATTTCCATCATTGACAAGATGGCTTTAAACGACCATCAGGGGAACCATAATCGTGGCCCTTCTCAAAAAACACCTGGAGTTCTGGAGTTGGGAACCAATGATGTTATACTTGCTCAAAACAATCCCAACAAGTGGAGTTGTTGACAAAACAAATGTCCAAGCTTCCTCAACAACTCAAAGAGATTCATGACTCTCCGAGCAAGAGTGCACATGTAGCTTATTGTAAATTTTGTAGAAGAGATCATCTTACCGGATATTGTCCTCTGGTTTGGAGGAGGTAAATTATGCTGGAAATCCAACTTAAGGTTATTAAGGAAGACCTCCTTACCAAAATGCTCAACAACCGTACCAAAATCAACAAGGCTACCAACCAAGAGGCAAATACCAAAATCAACAAGGATGGAGACAAAAATCCTTACCAACCACCCCAAGATCAAAGTGAAAGTTCAAGAATGGAGGAGACTTCCACCCAGTTTATGCAATTATCAATGGCAACTCAAAAGAGTACGGAAGCTTTGATTAAAAATCTTGAATCTCAAGTAGGGCAACTTGCCAAGCAATTAGCCGAAAAGCAACCGGGGCCATCCTTCTCCGCTAACACTCAAACCAATCCCAAAGAGCATTGTAAGGCCATTTTCACAAGAAGTGGAAGAACAATTGGAGAAGATGTTGAACATGAGGTGCTAGTTGAAAAGGAAAATGATATTGTTATGGAGGAAGTCGAAAAAAATGATGAAAATGGGGTAGTTGAAAAGAATGATGAAGAAATGAAGAAGAAAAAAGAAAGAGAAAGAAAGGAGTTTGAGAAGGAAGTTTTACAAAGAAGATTACCATATCCCCCTACTCCAAAGAAAAAAGAGAATGATAGGCATTACGCAAGATTCTTAGAATTATTTAGTCGGTTGCAAGTAACCGTTCCTTTCTACAAAGCTCTTGAACAAATGCCTAAGTATGTCAAATTCATGAAAGACATACTTACGAAAAAGAAGAGGTGCACTGACAAAGACAACATTGATCTTAATGCCGAGTGTAGTGTCGTCATCCAAAGTGTGCTTCCGCGGAAAGAGCAAGATCCGGGAAGAGTAGATTTACCTATTACTATAGGTAATGATTTTAAATGTAAAGCTTTGGTTGACATGGGTGCTAGTATTAATCTGATTCCTTTGTCCGTGGTGAAGAGACTTGAAAATATGAATGTAAAATCAACAACCAAGACATTGCAGCTTGCGGATAAGTCAAGAACTCGTCTGTATGGTGTTGTGGAGGATGTGCTTATAAAAGTGGATAAATTTCTATTTCCAGTTGATTTTGTGATTGTTGAGATGGATGAGGACGAAGATACGCCGATTATATTGGGCAGACCGTTCATGAAAACCGCTAAAATGTTTGTGGACATTGATGAAGGCATAATGAAGGTGCAGATCAAGGATAGTGGTAAGGAGGAAGAAGCTTGTTTTACATTGTTCAAAGGAGTGATGTATGAAAATCATGTAGATGAAAGCGATCATAAGAAGAAAGAATTGGAAAGAGAGAGTTTCCGGAAGAAAAAGGATGAAGATGTGAAGGTGGCTTTGATGACGTCATGTTGGGATTGGTCGTTTCTAAAGAAAAGAAGATCAAAAACCGGGCACGATAATGATTGAAGTTCTTGTTCGTAGAGTGTTTTTCTCGGAGGCCAATTCTTTAGCTTTTGGTTTCGAGGCATCAAGTCTCCGGACCGTCGAGCTTAGCCGACGTTAAACAAGCGCTTGTTGGGAGGTACCCCAACATTATAAGTATTTATTGCTTTATTTGTTGTTTTAATGATGTTTGATGTTTAGAGTGGTTTAGGAAGTGGCAGCAGTGTAGAAAAAAATTGCAAAACCTGTCATGTTCGCTGGCGTTCGCTTTGCGAACCTGGGGCGAGCATTCGCCAGCCAGTTCGTTTTGCGAACCCAGCGAGACAGGGGAAGTGTGTTGCTGCCACCTCAGTTTAAAAAGGGTTTTTAATGTTTTGGGTGGGCCAACACTTGGGCCCAACACCCATTTCATTTTCTGAACAATTGAGAGGGAAAACCCTACTCCCACTATTGCCTCTCTATCATTCAAACATAACACCTTCTCAAGAACTCAATTCCTCACGTGCTCTATTTTTTCAAATTTCACCCAAGTTTTTCCCCTATTTCAATCACAAGCTCAGGTTTGCATCTCTTTTTTCTTGCTAATTTCTGTCGGATATTATGCTAGGGTTGTGGTTTACATTAGAGACATTTAGGAATTTAGGGTTTACTTTCTGTTGTAAGGTTTGGATGCTGATACATGCTGAATATTGATTAAGCCTTAGAATAGAAATGATTTTGTGAATGGAGCTCTAATGTTGGACTGTTTGGCTGCTGTGTTTTTCTGAATTTTCGTGGGTTCGCTGCTTTATTCGCCTTGCGAACCTGGGCGAGCATTTGCCAGACCTTCGCTTTGCGAATCTGGGGCGAATGTTCACCAGCCTTCGCTTTGCGAACTCTGGAACGAACATAGCAGAATGCCGAAATTTTTTTTATGTTGATTCAATTGTGATTTGCTTTTGGCTGCCAATTCTAATGACTGTGTTTCTACTTTTTGCTGTTTTACTTGTTGTTGTGTGCAGATGGCCCCCAAGGTTAACCCCACCAAGAAAAGAAAGTCCTCCATATCGCGACAAGTGCCAATCCAATATGACGACACTCGCTTTAGAGGTGCCAAACAAGCAGCAAGGCATCTTACCTTGGAAAAAATAAGCATTTTAGCGGAAAGGAGGTTCAACTTGAGTGACAGAGGGAGTTATCGGTTTGTGGCTGCACTGTTGGAAGAAAAAAAAAGGGACGACTGATAACTCCAGTTGATAGCTACAATGTAGAGCTTGTCCAAGAATTTTTTGCGAACGCCCTTCCTGATGATGGCGAACAATTTAGTTGGATAACCTTAGTTGGGGGGAAGGTTGTGAGATTTGACCGTAGAGCAATTAGTATTCTTCTTGGAAGTCCTCTGCCTTTAAGAGCTAGCGAGATTGATGATTACCATAGGGACCTACACCTTCACCGAGATATCCCAAAAATGGCCAGAGATCTTCTTAGACCAGGAAAAACTGTTGGACTCAATCCATCTGGGGTTGCTATTAGGTACTGGCGGGAGGACATGCAACCTTTGGCCCAACTTATATTGCTTTTGGTGATAACCAATATCAAGCAGAAGTTGCATTCCTCAACCATCCCGATTCCTCTTGCACAACTTATCCATAGTATTTTGATAAATGTGCAGATTGACGTAGCCCGTATTATAGCCGATGAGATTAGGGCAATTGTTCCTTGTCTTATCATGTCTTTGTGTACGGGTAATGGGGTTGATATTCCCACACACCGCTAGGTCACTATCCCGTCGGCTATTAATGATCATTATGTCGACAAATTCTGCAAGCCAAAGGGGACAAAGGGTGAGACATCGGGTACTGGTGCTGATGCTAGCAGAAGGGGTGAAGATGCTTTTGGTCCTGGGTCTCAGAGTTTTTACCCTTATCAGCAGGAGATATGTCAGTACAACCGGGACTAGATGGCGGCTTCTCTACACGCCATGACTAATTTACATGACTCCATGCAGGTACTACAGCTGCAGATTCGCGATCCTGCCACTGAGCATACGATGATGTCAAGGGAGCAGTTCCTTGCACATGTTGGTTGGCCTGAGGCCAGGCCAATATTCGGTGGGGGAGAGGACATTGCTGGTGCTGATGATGATGCTGATGAGGAGGGTGATGATGCTGAGGTAGAGGTATTTGGCTCTGGATCTGGTTCAGAGGAGGAGGTTGAGGTGTATGCTTCAGAGTCCGAGGAGGACTGATTTTTTTGTGATGATGATTTTGTACTTCCTTTGAGCATCAAAGTGAATTTTTCTTGTATTCTGTTTTTATTTTAGTTTTTATTGATGTATTCTATCGACTTTGTTGGATTATTTTGGTTATTATGATGTACTTGTACCCTTTTGTGGTACTTTTGACTTTGTAGGTGTGTTCACACCAGTACATTATTATTATTAGTAATATATGTTATTTTTCAGTAAATTTTTCTATTTTTTATTTTACTAATATTTCGATTTTAATTATTGTTATTAAGTGTTAAGTTCTTCAGTTTACAAATGCTCAACACTTAAATTGTTATTATACTTTTGCGTTAATTGTTGTTATTAAGAGTTGAATTCTTCAGTTTATGAATGTTAAACTCTTAAGCTGTTGATATGGTTTTTATTGTTTTATGTTGGTATGCTTGTGGAAGTTAATATTTCCAACTTTTGGATGTTTGGTGGAAGAAACTTAGGTTCGTGTTGATTGTGCATCAAAGAAGATTCCTCCAAGATTGGATGGCTATGATATTACTTTAAGCATGATGTTGTGGAAAGGTACATAGTTACCTAGTTCTAGAATTTAGAATGTTTGGGAACTTTGTTGTCTTTGTACAAATGAAAATGTTGTTTCTTGTTACAACTCTATTTGATTGCTTGTGTCATTTAGGTCCAAAAATCACAAAAGTGATAAACCTCCATGTTGTACTAAATGCTTTGGATTGATGATGAATGTTGTTTTATACTTATAATTCATGCTTTAGCTTGCTTGTTGTTTTGAAATTGTGGAAGCATAGAAATGATCAAGGCAATGTTTGTGCACTTTGAGTATAACCACCATTCCAAAAACACTTCAAGTCACCTTGTGAGTGTGCGTGTATTTGAAACCTCTTTTGAGCCGAAATGAAAATTTTGACTAAATCATGAACCTGATTTTAACCCGTTTTGAAGAGCATTTAAGCTAAGATTATGGCAATGTTGAAGTTGGGGAGAATGGTTTATCTTGAAAAGAGAAAAAGGAGTTGGTGATACAATGCATTCTAAGACAAAGAAAAAAAAAAGAGAAGAAATAAAAAGAACAAAGAGAAAAGAAAAAGAAAAGAAGAGAATGCATTGTGAAAGAAAGAAATAAGGATTGAACAAGATCGAAAATTTTGAAAAAGAAATGCTCTTCAAAGTCATTACCCTTTCTTGTTTCAATGGCCGTGTACATATGTCCTTTGTTTTTAACCCCGACCATGTTACAACCGATAGAAGCCCTTAGTGATCTTTTACTTCCATAGTTTCTTGCGATCGATTAGATATTATATTAATTGCTTAGTATTTGCATCATTTGTCATTTGAGCGAAATTTCCCCGCGGTTGGAAACGCGTTAATTTCCTTCAATCCTTTTTCGAAGAGGAGTGTTAGAGTGACATAAGCATGATTGTTTAGTTGTTTCTGGAAACATTGTCTGAGATTTGTTTTAAGAATCAAGTTCTTTTCCATTGTCGATTCTAGGGTTATTTAATTGTGCTTTGTTACAATTGTTGTTTTATTTGAGCCGTTTATCCTTTCTTGGATTGAATCAAATGCTCGAGCGAATCCTCTTGTTTTCAATGAGAGACATACTTTGCTTGAGGACAAACAAAGACTTAGTTGGGGAGAGTTGTTAGATGTCAAACATGCTATATATTTATACTTGATACTTGGCATTTTTCATTACTTTCATGTCTTAATTGTGGATTTTTGTATGGAATTGTTGTTGTTCTTCATGCATTATATTTATACTGTTGGTGCTTGTAATTTGTGTGCTATTGTGCAGGAAAGTGCACTAATTCATCAAAGATAGAAGACACAAGGAATTGATACAAGCTGCCAAAGAAAGTGGAAAACAACAGCAGGTTCGCTTTGCGAACCCTGGCAAAGTCCCCAACAAATGTTCGCTTTACGAACAATGGCGAAGCTCTCAGCGAACAAAACAGGGGGAAAAGGACCCAAAATTCGCTTTGCGAATGTTTTGGCGAGTGGTTCGCTTGCGAATGAATGGTTCGCTTTGCGAACTCACGAAAACAGCCAAGGGCGGTTTAACTTTCAGAGGCGCTTAAGGTGCCATTTTCTTTCATTCGCTAGGCGAATGATTCATTCGCAGTGCGAATGTTGCTGATCTCAAGTGTATTATAAATAGATTTTTATGTTTTCTTGGGATCATAACTTGATATTTTCACACCAAAACATACTTTTATGAGTTCTGATCATCCAAGAGTGAATTTCCACATAGAGAGGCTGAAGTCACATTCGATCTCGATTATTCGACGCGGATGTTCTTTCATCTCCTCTTGAAACTTGTCATCCAAGCTACCATGACAATGTGTAGCTAAACACCTCTTGTGCTAAGATTAGAGGTAGTTAATCTTGCTTATATGTATTTCTTTTAATCTTTTGTATATGAACAAGGTTGATGATCAATATATGATGAAGTTGTTTGTTCTTAATGATGTATTTGTGGTTTGAATCACTCTAGACATAGATTTTCCAAATCTTGACCTAATATCTTCATCTCTTAAAAACCAAACTCTAGACATATATTTGGGGTTTAATATTCGCTTTGTATTGATCTTAACGATTGTTGTTTCGATTGTTAGCGTGAGACATCATCTAACGTTCTAAACAACGATACTCACGAATTTGCTTTAGACATAAACTTATTCGAGAGGATACGCGATTGTATTGGTCGTAACTAAGTTCATATGCTTGATTAATCCGATATGTATGAAAAGGATTAGCGAAATCTAATATTGACATGCTTTTATAAAACTTACAACATCTTTGTTATAGTTTACTTCTTTGCTACCAAAATTAATGTTACAAAACCAAGAACAATTTGAAAACCCCTTACTTAAAACGTTTCGACTATTGAACGACAAGCATCAAAATATCGCACAATCCCTATGGATACGATAAAAACACCCCCCGGATTACTGTTTCAACAGTTACCTCTCCAACTATGCTTTGGGGTTAAGTCTTTTCTTCGATTTTCTACCCCTGTCATTCGGATAATCAGATTAAGGCAATTTTTTTGTTTTCCCTCACATGTACAAGATTGATCGAAACTTTTTCTAGGCACCATTATCTCTTCTTTTCTTCTCGCTCATTGGCGTTTATTTGTCTACTTTGGGACAACAATTGAGACTCAATCGCCGTTAGGCTAAGTAACCGGGTGAGGGTTACCCAACTTAGAAGGACTAGTTGTCTTTATCGCCATTATTCACTTTTTCGGTGACTTAAGTCATTCTCTCAATCAACCTTATACATGCAATTCTTTTTAGTCATGCCGGACTATCACTATGAACTAATCGGGGAATACTTCTCAAATCCAAGTACTATGGCACAAATCTACACGTTGGACTCGTTTTCTTACTTCGGGGAATCTAGGGTGTTCGGGTCATTCCTAAGTTTTCAAACTTTCCCAATGTCCCTAGTTCTAACTTTTCTTCCCTCGAACTCTATATACTTTCCTGACTACCTCACACATCACAGAATTCACAAGCAAAAATTTTCGGCTCTAATTCAAGGGGAAATTCAGAGTGGTTTTCATAAAACAACACACAAAACAGACTTGACCCGTACAAAAAAAGGAAAAACTAAAAGCAGTAAATCCTCCCCCAAACTTGAACTATACATTTGCCCCAATGTGTTAGAACAAGAGTGAGAGAGGTCACTCACAGAGATCCTTCTCGGGATGCTGACGGTAATGCAACACCACTGCTACATCATTGTTTTCACATGTAGGATCCAGATTATTTCCTGCAACCAAAACAAAAAAAATAGCAAAAAGAAAGAAATTAATCAGACAAGCGTGGGTTTCCTCCCACGTAGCGCTTCGTTTAACGTCGCATGGCTCGACGGGTTACTCCCCAATGCTATGGGGGATACTTTAGCTTACACGTTTAGTTGCTTGACCTTTCCGCAACAGAGCACCGGTTAGATTCAGGAATAAGAGCTACATTGTGATTCAACTCACATCCAACTTCCACATTCTTCCTTTGATGTTTTTTTCTCTTCTTTCTTTGATGTTTCTTCCTCTTGTTGACTTCTTGACTGGATTTTGGAGTCTTGCTAGGTGCAATATATGACTCAGATGCTGCAACCTGATGGATTATTCCGGAGACTTTTTCAAAAAGTGGTTTTGAGCTTTTGCTTTTTCCCACTGTTCGGATCATTCCAACTGAGGGGTAATTACTTTCCTCTTGACCTTGCTTCTCAAGCTCCAACACTTTTAAGGTTCTTTCCTCCTCAAAATATTTCAAAGTTAGAGTGCCAGCTTCAATATCTACACTGCACCGACTAGTCATCAAGAATGGTCGACCTAGTATGATAATTGTCTCCTCATCCTCGGGAAGATCAATGATCTCAAAGTCCACTGGGTAGGTGAAGTTATCAATAGTCACAATCACATCTTCTGCTAGCCCGATGACCGCTTGGTAGTGTGGTCGGCAAACTTCAGATTTGTTCCCGTTTCACTTATTTTTCCTATACCCGTCTTTTTGAAAATTGAGAGAGGCATGAGACTCACACTAGCACTCGAATCAATCAAGAACTTCTTAAAAGTTCTGTCCTTTATGGTACAAGGAATTGATACAGAACCAGGATTTTTCCGTTTGATTGGAATTCTCCTACCTTGTGATCCCCCACTGCTCTCCTCAATTATACTCTTTAGCTCCTCTCCACTAGGTTTCTTTTTCCCAATGACCTCCTTCATGAATTTCTTATATAGAGGTATTTGTTCAAGTGCTTCGAAGAAGGGCATATTAATCTCTAACTTTTTGACCAATGAGCTGAATTTCTCAAAGTCTTTTATGGTGTCTCCTTCTTTGTCACTCTTGAGGGGTACAATAACTTGATATTAGGTTTAACTGCTTCTTTTCTTTTCTCTTCGGTTGTCCTGGTTTCTTCTGGCTCTCTCTGACTTTCTCGCACCTCCAGATCCACCTCTATACACTGATACTCATTAGCTGCCCTTTCTTCTTCTTCTGTAACTTTCCGGCTCCTTGTGGTAACAACATTGATATTCTCATGACTCTTCAGATTTGGTATGGTGACGCTTGGGAGGGTGCCTGGTGCTTGAGAGTTTGCAAATTGTTGAGCTATCTGACCCAATTGAACCTCCAGATTTTTGATGGAGGTTGTGGTATTCCTTTGGTTATTCCGGGTCTCTTCCTGGAATTGCATGTTATGAGCTGCCATCTTCTCAATGGCAATCTCCCATTGTGCTTTTTGGGGAGCCTGTTGCTGCTGTGGGTATTGGTGTTGATTTTGATCTTTCCAGGAGAAGTTAGGATGATTCTTCCACCCCGGATTATAAGTTTGAGCGTAAGGGTTATTCTGCTTTAGGAATTTTATCTCTTCAATTTGTTGCAGAGTCGCAACACAATGTGCAGTATAATGGGGTCCACTACAAATCTCACAACTCACGGGTTGACCAGTTTGAACTTGTACCACATTTTGAGTACCCACTTTCATATCCTTTAACCTTCTTTCAACTTCCGCAGCAATCTGATCTTCCACCTTCACAACCTGATTATTCAACTTCAAGTCGATCACACCCTCAAATTTACTCAAACTTCAATCATATAACTCTAAATGTTCATTGGCCGCAATAGCTTCAATAATTTTCTTGATACCAGTCGTGGTGGTGAAGTTGGATTATCCACCAGCAGCTATATTAATAAGTTGCTTAGTTTTCATTCGGAGGCCATTTACAAACATCTGTATCTGCTCAGCTTGATCCATGTTGTGATTTGGACAGGCTACCAAAACCTTCTTGAACCTCTTGTAGGCGTCGCCGAGTGATTCTCCTTCCTTCTGTTTAAAGTTCACAATATCATATCTTTTTCATATATAAACAGAGGCCGGCAAATACTCATTCAGAAACGCCCTCTCTATCTCTTCCCAAGTAGTAATACTCCCAGCATGTAACGAGTAGAACCACTCTTCCACATCTTCCGCAAGGGTGAAAGGAAACATTCTTAACTTTTTTGCTTCCTCAGTGTGCCCCTCAATCTTGAGAGTGGTGCTCATAGTCAGAAATCTTTGCAGATGTTTGTTGGCATCTTCATTAACCTTTCCGGTGAAAGGTCTCCTCTCAAGTTGAGTGATGATGCTCGGATGCAACTGGAAATTCGGCACATTCACCGGTTGGTTCACAATTTTTAACCTACCAGCCGTGGTATTTGCTCCACCGTAATCGTCTAGAAATCTCTCAGTTGGTTGATTTCCAGCCATAATCACAGTATCTCTACCCGCGTCTGAACCTGTTTCTGAACCTGAATCTGATTGCTCCGAATGAACATAAACTCTTTCTTCTTCTGCTTCTGAAGCTTCCAGTCTTGCTTGTCTACGCCTTGCGTGTAAAGTTCTTTCGATTTCTGCGTCAAAATTAAAATTAGCTGAGGGTTTTCCTCGCATAAAAATGTTAGACGCAGATTAGTAGTAATCACTACTACGGAAAACCCATTTAACAACGGTTGGGAATGACATATAATGACGCGGGTGAAGGCGTTGTTATGTAGATTGTCGTTGTAAGTTCGCTGTTTCTACAACGGTCTGGAAACCATTGTTGAAAGGAAGGACGCGCGCCATTTATTACAATGGTTATCATAATAAACCGTTGTGATACATACACTTAGGTACTGGGTCGAAACCCATCAACAGCGAATTATGTAAAACATAAATTACCTATGATCTCGGTTACAATAGATAACCGTTGTTGTAAGTACCCTGAGTTTATTATATTAAATGTAGATTGCTTATTTTCCAAACACCTCACTAAAGAAATATACATGGAATCAATTTGATGAAGAAGTCTATAATCTGCAAATTAAACTGTTCTTGAAAACCAACTTAAACAAACCAATGTTTTCTGATTGCATTCGTCTCATCGTGCATTTCACGCTGTTTTACATATATATTGTGGTTTATTGATCTGACTCCTTCAATATATCGCTATCTTCGATTATAGTTAAATTTCCATAAGAACAAGACATTGGATAATCTGCCTCATCATCATCACTTATCATCATAATTTTTTTAATCGGAAGTTTTACGATTATAAGTGTTGATGGAGAGGCAGATTAACTAATCATTTGTTGTTAATGAAATTTAACTATAATGGAAGATGACGATGTATCTAAGGAGCCAGATCATTATACCATAATATATATATTAAACATCGTGAGATGAACGATGAGAGGGATGCAATTCGAAAACATTGATTCATATAAGTTGGTTTTCAAATACAACCTAATTTCCAAATTATAAGTATCTATGTCAAATTAAATGAATGTATTTTAAGTGAGGGTTAGTGAAACAAACAATCTACATAGAATATAATAAACTCAAACAACATATTATACCAGATCTAGATATTATAAACTCATATAATACGCTTGCTACCACCAACATCAACACCCGGTATCATCCCCTTAACCTGTAAGGAAACACAACAAACTTAAAAAATGAGCATCCTCAGTTGAAAACAAACCCTAAAACCATAATCTAGTGAAGAGTAAAGAGAGGAACAGGAATAACGAACCTTTTAATGAAACTAATCACGGAACAGGAATCAATTATGATGTTCAACTAGTTTGGGAATCAATGAAGAAGAAATATAAGGAGGAAGAAGCTTACACAAAAGCTTCATACTTCTTATATTTCTTTTCATTGTTTCTAAAACTAGATGTAGTTTGCTTACACTGTTGTTTCTTCATTTACTAACATCTTGTTCGTGAAGCTATGAAGAAAAAGTATAAGGTGGATGAAGTTTCCATCATAGCTTCATGCTTCTTATACATTTTTCCATAGCTACACAAACATTATGAAGTTTCCAAAGTATGGTCTTTGTTAATGTAGTGAAAACGAATCTGAAAAAATGAGAACAATCAATAAAAACAACATGCAACAAACGAGATAATGGGAAATATCTAACAATAGATGGAAGAAGAAGAATACCTTAATGTATGAAGCACAAGATTCACAGCTAATGGTGAAAACGAAGAGAAAAAATGGGTTCTAGGGTTTCACTTTGAAGGCAACGGCGCTACTGTCAATAAGTGAAAGTTATTTCGCTTATATATAGGTAAACTATTTCACAACGGTTAACAAAACCAACCGTATAGATAGTTATTTATTTATTATAAATATATCACTACGGTTAACAAGAATAACCGTAGTGATAACCCTTTTATCTGTGAATTTTAAAATAAATAAAAAGGAAAAGGTGCGCCTTAACGTTAACAATGTAATTCAAACATCAACAATGTAATTCATAATGCATCTGCAGTTTAAACATCACCAATGTAATTCAAACCCTAATTCAACTATTACATTTCATAACAAAGTAAACATTAAACATAAAGGAGACAAGAAAACATAACATCTTGAGATTTCCAGAAAATATCTCTGATTTCAGTTTGTTCTTCAAATTCTTTTTCTTTTTCTTTAAATCCTCATACATAACCTTCAAATAGCCCACAACTTCCAACTCCGACTTCATAATGCTCTCATCTTCATTTCCATCTCTTTCTCCCACGTCTTCATCTCATATGAACAAATTACATGTTTCATCGCTCCTCCAAAATGGACATCTCCAAAAAAGCCTTCCTTTATTTTGTCCCTTCTTGCATTGGTACGGAACCATACGACCATCACAACCACAAAAATTTCCAGATCGAGATTTTACAGAGGAAGAAGACATAGAAACACGTTTGGATGATTTTGTCTTCAAATGCGACATTGCAACACCTTAAAGTAGAACACTTTCTTGTTGTTGTTGTCTTCTTCCCGACAATGGTGACGGCATTGGTGTTAGGGTTGTTTCGTCTTGTTTCTTTTTTCAGTGGATAAATTGATATATACTTGGTGTTTAAAATACATAAAAAAGTTTTTAATAACGGTTTTAAGAAATAACCGTAGTGATATGCTTATTATTTTTTAGTTAAATATAAATAAAACTAAAAAAGGGCGCATTTACGTCAAAGGAATAAACTATTTGAGGGCGATGAGGTTCGAACCCATGAAAGCTTGATTGTATCACCACGGTGTTCACAACAACTGTTATTATACCCTTGAAATTTCCAATTAAAATAATGCACGCGCATCCAGTACACACTATAACAACGTTGTATAGGATGCTGTTGTAAACCTGGCGTTGTTGTTTGGGCGTTTTGTAGTAGTGAATAGTAATAATCCAAAAGTTATAAAATAAAATAAAAATTAAAAATAAAAATAACAAAAATAAAATTTTAGTCACAGAGTGACAAAATTCCAATTGAATTAACACAAGAGATTATAATTTGGCAGTCCCCGGCAACAGCGCCAAAAACTTGATCGTTAAAATAACAAGTGTACTATTTTTACGATGTAGTAATAATAGGGGTTATCCCCAGAATCGATCTCGAGGACTGCGCGTTATTGTAAGTGCATATGCTAATTCAATTAAACAAAAGTTCCTTGGGGTTTGATTGTTTAAAAATTATAACTAAGAATAATAAAATGAACAAAATTATAAACTTGACTTAAAACAGATATGAGAAGCATGCTAGAGGAAGTGTATGAATTGCACTGCAAAAACTCTAAATCATTGTTCGATGAAACATTGCTCTAAACAAACCTTACCGATTCTTAAGGTTATTTTTCCCTAATTCCTTAGTAGAAAAACCTTTGAGATTCTATCTTTACCCTAATTCCTTAGTGGTCATGAAAGAATCACAAGCATTATATTTGATCAAGAATAATTCGGTTATTTCAGGGTATCCCCATTCCTAGGCAATATCTACTGTAATATTATTATGCAAAAGCGTTAGGTTGGTTGGTCCGACCTAAAACCTAACCGTAAATCAATTTTAATTTGTCCGATCGAAAAGCGTTAAAAACATTGCATAACAAAAGATTAAGGGAAAAAGTAATATCTCATAGAACAATGAAAATTAAAGTTATTACAATGCAATTCAGAGACACCCCCTAGCATTGGGGGGTTTAGCTACTCATAGTATGAAAAGAAATTACAAAATAGTAGATAAACATTACAAAGATAACGGAGGAATTTGATATTCAATCGCGATGGCTCATGAAAAATCTTCTTTCTCCCGATCACTTGATAGCATTCAACTTTCACGTCAATTCTTTCGTCAAATCAAAAGTCCCTTTCTCCTTCTCAGAAAGTGTCTAAAATACTTTCAAGTCCAGTAACAGCATTAGGAAATGCCCAAAATACCCTCCGGATTCACTTAGCACAAAAATTCACAAAAATAAGAAGATGTAGCGTCTTGGCCAACACGGGCCGTGTCGGCTGACAAGGGCGGCCGTGTTGCCCCCCTGGCAACTTGATAAAAATATTTTCGCTCCAGACCTGCTGACACGGGCCGTGTCAGGTGACACGGGCACCCGTGTCAGCCCACTGTTTTCTTCAAAATTTCGTTTTCTTGCTTCTTCCTGACACGGGCCGTGTCAGGTGACACGGGTGGCCGTGTCAGGCCACTGTCTTCATTCCAATTTCATTCCGAATCTTGCGATTTCTCTCGCTTTTTTGCTCTGATTCCTCCTGAATATTTATATGAACCTGAAAACACTAAAGAACACAACCAAGGCATAAAATGCGGTAAAAGAAATATAAAACAAATAAACAATAACAAATTATTAACTAAAACAAACAGTGAAATAACGTATGAAAACCACTGATCACTCACCACTACATTGATCACGTTACAACCCGAATAAAGTCCTTTTGATCTTTGTATGCATATATTTCAAGTGTGGATGTTAGAGTCTTTTCAAGCTTATGATATTGCTAACTTTCATGATGTGCTTTGAGTGTAAATAGATAACCTAAACATTTGAGAGTGAGAGAATATTTATATCCTGTGAGGATCTTGCCACTTCTGATGTATTCTTTGGTAAATTGTTTTCTTATTTGCTTTAACTATCACAAAAAGTTACTCACTAACACCATATTACTTGAAGTTTAGAATGAGGATTTAACTTACCCCTTAAAGATTCCGAAATTCTCTGAATTTTCATCCTCTATTTTGTTCTTGTTTCTTTTTCTTTTACTCTGTTTTGAATTTTGACTTTAGAGTTTTGCTCGGAGTGCAAAAGTTTAAGTGTAAGGGAATTCAATCAGTGCATTTTGATGCACATTCTTTCACTATTATACCACAACAATTCTAGAGTCTCTTATTTTATTTTTACTGTTTTTAGTGTATTTCATAACTTTAGTTTATTTATTCTTTTATTTTAATTATGTTACTTATTTTTTGAATAAACAGTAATTTGACACTTTCTTGCTATACAGATCATAACTTGAGATATAGAATGTCTTTTGACGGTTTCTAATATGAATTGGAAATCTAAGAGTATAATCTACAGGTTTTGTGTTGAAGTCAGAAACCAATTCGGAGTGTGGAGGAGTCAAAATACTATGCTTTCGTGCCATATTTTATAAATTAATTAGTTTTAGGCCAAATTTTATATATTTCGGGTGGATCTCTATTAGGGCCCGATTTCTGTTGCAATATTTAACCTAAAACACAGTGCAACTATTCATTATTCACATTTTACATGAAATAACATTAGATGGCTATGGATTTGATGGAGAGCTAATCACCTAGGTTGATCTACTGGTTTATGTTCCACCGATACTTTAAGTTTTTATATATTTCATTCTAATTTCTTTTTCTTTTCAAAAAATTTCTGTATACCTTGAATGCTTAATTCGAGTTCTATAGAATGTGTTGATTTATTTTGATTGATTTACGTTTCTTAATCACAATCGCGTGTTAGCGTAGCTTTTTCGTTAATTCATTCAAATCTTTAATCGTTTGCTTAATTCGGAAAATAGGAGTGTAAACCACATAATGTCAATTGTGCTTGTTTGATTGATGTTGTAATTGAAAAGGGAATAGAATCCTCTTAGGGTTTTAGATTTATAATAATAGATGATAAGTTGGGAAACCAAAATAGTAGATTGGCTTATTTATTTAATTCCTAATCAATTTCTTTTAATGAGAAGCATAATTGAAAACCATAAACCTCCCTCATTTCAGTCGATTGGTTAAAATACTCAAGAGTACTTGCGATGCGACACGAGTGTCGCTTTCGTTTAATACTTTATTAAACTCGTTTTTGACCCTTGTGCGACAATTGATCAAATTGGCGTTGTTGTCGGAGACTCTCTTTTGATTTTAGCCAATTTTAGAATCCTAGTTTAGAGTATTGTTAGCATTTTTTGTTTTTCGGGTTGCAGTATAGTGGTAAGTATTCCAGCAATCAGGTGACTCTATAAGCTACTGATTTGAATTGCTGAGAAGTTTTTCCACAAAATCGGAAGAAAAAAAACAACAGACCATACTCTTAGTATTTTGGCCCTCGAAATTGCAAATTCCTCTTTTTTCTATTTTATTTGATTTTATTTATATTTTTCGTATTTTCAAAAAAAAAAATATAAAAAAAATTTATATATTCTTTATTTAATTTTATTTGATTTTTAGTCATATTTTCATAATATTTAAATTTTATTTTAATCATTTTTCTATATTCCACTTATTTGTTGTACTTTTTTATGTGTTGATTTAATTATGATTTTGATTTTGATTATATTAGTGATTTTACTAGTCATATTTGATAGTGATTTTATTTGATTCTATATTGTTTTAATTTTGATTTTGAATTTGATAATCATATCATGGCTTATCAAAATAGAACCTTACGAGAGCCTCTTGCACCTGATTCACTTTTTGTTGATTTTCATTATTTGTTTGATTTTGATGACACTTATACTTGTGATGTTTGCAGTGATACTCACTTATTTCATCTGATATTTCTTATGAGATTTATATTGACAGAGTCGATATTGCAGATGTAAATACAACTCTTGCTGCCAAAAATTTGCCATCCATTGAGCAACCACCTGCATTAGAGCTAAAGCCACTCCCTGCATTTTTAGAATTTAATGAAAAATTTTCTATAATAATTTCATCTAAACTTGATTCTGAACAGGAACAAAAGTTTTTACAAGTATTGAGGAAACATAAGAACACAATTGGATGGACATTGACTAACATTCCTGATATTAAGCAATCAATGTGTATGCATATGATCTTACTTGAAGATGGAGCAAAAGAAGTGAGGCATACCCAAAGGCAACATAACCCCTTGATTTTGGATGTTATGAAAAATGAGATCTATGTTGCACCAGAGGACAACGATAAGAACACTTTCACTTGCCCATTCGACACTCTTACCTATAGAAGAATGTTCTTTGATCCTGGAATAAAAATCAAAGGCACTGATAAAAATTTCAAAGTCCATGGACACCGCCTTAAGCTATTCCATGAGAGCCCCACATTGGAGGAGGAAACTATAGAAGAGCTCTCATTGGGAATGTCTACTTACGCATTCACCTATCCGCCTTGACTCCTCGAATGTGTTCTTTCCTCTCTTTCTCTCTCTTCTCTCTTATTTTATGCTTCTTTCTTTCATTGAATACAATGCGTGTTTTAAGTGTGGGGAGGGATGTCATTTACTTCTCTTGTTTTGTTTTCTTCATTTAAATTTGTTGTTTTGTTTTCTTTAAAAAATTATGCATGGTTTTTCGTTGGTTTTTAGGGTTGTGTTGTATAAGTAATTTCTCTCTTCTCTTGACTAAATGTTTGTGGTGTGATGTGATTAACTTTCTTTGCATTTTAGTATGATAAATAGGAACAAATTCTGAATTATGCATCATTACCCTTGGTGATAATTTGAGGCTTATAATGGATGACATACAAAATTCCATTTCTTTTTCTTTCTTGTGTGATTTCACTTATGTTTGTTAGTCACTCTAGAACTTGATTTGACTCTTGTTGAAACTTTTTGTTTACTTGTGCACACTGATATGATAAAGACAATTTTGTTTTTGTTTTATTTTTAGCTATTGGAATAATATAAGCAAGTGTGAGTAAGTGGGAAAATAGTCCCACATTGGATAGGAATGTGGTGACTTGAGCATTTATAAGCGGGAGAACCCACTCACCTATCACCTTAAGGTTTTAGGTGGACAAGTGGTGTGTCTCTCACAAAGGTGCCTAGTCCTACACTATGTATTCATGCTCCCTAGTAAACTCCCATCAACAAATGATATCAGGAGCCTTTGGTTCGAGAAAGGGACCGACTTACTTGTATCGAAATGCCCAGGAAGTGGTGTTCCGTTGAAATTGATGCCCAGGAAGAGGTGAATCGAAATGCCCTTGAAAGACCCTTGAAAAAGGTGTCAACGGCAGTACATGTATAAAAAAGGGGGAACATTGTGGACTCACACTTGAGGGGGAGTATTGAAATAATATAAGCAAGTGTAAGTAAGTGGGGAAATAGTCCCACATTGGATAGAAATGTGGTGACTTGAGCATTTATAAGTGGGAGAACCCACTCACCTATCACCTTAAGGTTTTAGGTGGACAAGTGGTGTGTCTCTCATAAAGGTGCCTAGTCCTACACTATGTATCAATGATCCCTAGTGATAAACCCCCCAACAATAGCCACTTAGCCAAAAAGCCAACCCTTAAATTATCATCCTTTGCTTGAAACCCCTTTGATCCTATTTATCCCATTTTTTTATTTATAACTCATGACATGCCTAAAAAAATGAAAAACAATGTTATGAACCTATTTAAGGGGATAAAGGAGTCTTTTATGGAGTTGTGTGAGGTTGAATTAGTATGTGAGATATTTCAACAGTTTGCAGGAAAAAATATGGAAAAAAAAGAAGAAGAAAATGAAAAGATATTACTATTCCTTCTGGAAATAAAAGAAAAAAAAGAAGAAAAAAAAGAGAGAGAGAAAATGACTGCAAAGAGAAGATAAGGCTGAAAATGAATAAAGTAATAATTAGTTCAACTCTCGCAATTATTTTCGATTCTCTTTTGTCTCTTTAGATTTGAGCCTAGTACCCCTTAGGATTTATCTCACCACTATCTTGATCACGTTACACCCCGAATAAAGTCCTTTTGATATTTGTATGCATGTATTTCAAGTGTGGACGTTAGAGTCATTTCACGCTTATGATATTTCTAACTTTGATGATGTGCTTTGAGTGTAAACAGATAACCTAAACACTTGAGAGTGAAAGAATATTTATATCCTGTAAGGATCTTGCCACTTCTGATGTATTTTTTGGTAAATTGTTTTCTTATTTGCTTTAACTATCACAAAAAGTTACTCACTAACACCATATTACTTGAAGTTTAGAATGAGGATTTAACTTACCCCTTAATGATTCCGAAATTCTTTGAATTTGAATGCTCTATTTTGTTCTTGTTTCTTTTTCTTTTACCCTGTTTTGAATTTTGACTTTAGAGTTTTGCTCGGAGTGCAAAAGTTTAAGTGTGGGGGAATTCAATTAGTGCATTTTGATGCACATTCTTTCACTATTATGCCACTACAATTCTAGAGTCTTTTATTTTAATTTTACTGTTTTTAGTGTGTTTCATAACTTTAGTTTATTTATGCTTTTATTTTAATTCTGTTACTCATTTTTGGAATAAACAGTAATTTGACACCTTCTTGCTATACAGATCATAACTTGAGATATAGAATGTCGTTTGACGCTTTCTAATATGAATTGGAAATATTAGAGTATAAGCTACAAGTTTTGTGATGAAGTCAGAAACCAATTCGGAGTGTGATAAAGTCAAAATACTGTGCTTTCGTGCTATACTTTATAAGTTAATTAGGTTTTGGACAAATTTTATGTTTTTCCGGTCGGTTTCTATTAGGGTGCGATTTTCTCTTGCAATATTTAACCTAAAACGCAATGCAACTGTTCATTATTCACGTTTTACATGAAGTAACATTAGATGGCTATGAATTTGATGGAGAGCTAATCACCTAGGTTGATCTACTGGTTCGGTTCCACCGATACTTTAAGGTTTTATATATTTCATTCCAATTTCTTTTTCCTTTCAATATTTTTCTGTATACCTTGTATGCTTAGTTCAAGTTCTATAAAATGTGTTGATTTGTTTTGATTGATTTATGTTTCTTAATCATAATCGTGTGTTAGAGTAGCTTTTTCATTAATTCATTCAAATCTTTAGTTTATTTCTTAATTCGGAAAATAGGAGCGTAAACCACATAATGTCAATTGGGCTTGTTTAATTGATGTTGTAATTGAAAAGGGAATAGAATCCTATTTGGGTTTTAGATTTATAATAATCGATGATAAGTTGGGAAACCAAAATAGTAGATTGGCTTATTTATTTAATTCCTAATCAGTTTCTTTTAGTCAGTAGCATAATTGCAAACCTTAAACCCCCTCATTTTAGTCGATTGGTTTAAATACTCAAGAGTCATTGCGATACGACTCGAGTGTCTCTTCCATTTACTACTTTATTAAACTCATTTTTGACCCGTGTGTGACTGCGGATCAGTGGTGGAGATAGGTGGTGATGTTGTTTATGAAAAAAAAAACACACGTGAGAGAGTTGTGCGTGTGTTTTATGTGAAGGTTTATGTGGAGATAGGTTTGGGGTAGTATGATGGCTTTTTTTTTGTCTTCTTTCTTGTCTAATTTCTTCCATATTTATACTAAAAACTAGGTCAACTAAAAAATTAATAAAAAAATACACGACCAATCAGAAGTGAGAATCCACCAATTACTTGTCAAACAAAATATTTTCCAATTTTTTAAAGTCATATGATAATAGTTGGAAATAAAGTAAAATTCACACATTTTTTTATTATTTTTTATATTTTCAAATAAATTCTAAATGAATTATAAA
Source organism: Lathyrus tuberosus (assembly GCA_022829125.1). Taxonomy (NCBI): domain Eukaryota; kingdom Viridiplantae; phylum Streptophyta; class Magnoliopsida; order Fabales; family Fabaceae; genus Lathyrus; species Lathyrus tuberosus. The sequence goes on from JALAZF010000063.1 coordinate 16,526,765, forward strand.
ACAAAAAAAACTATTTTTTATTTTTTAGAAATAAAAGGAATAAATGAAATTAAACTAAATAAATATAACAATGAAATAACATTAAAAAAAAATTGAAACAAAAAAATAATAATTGAAATTAAACTAAATAAATCCAAAAAAAAATATAAAATTAAGATTTTTGTTATTTTTATATTCTTTAGATATAAAAGGAATACATGAAATTAAACTAAATAAATGCAAAAATGAAATAAAATTAAAATTTTCATTATTTCAAAAGCACAGACAAAATTGGGGTACAACAACTGCCCCTACTTAATTGTCTGTAACTTAGAGAATTTGAATGACCAAAGTATTCATATGATCTTTGTGAAAGGTAATTAAGTAAGAAAGACCCAAATTTGTCCATCGAGGTACTGAAAGAAATAAAAGCAAGGAGAAATTATCTAAATTAGGATAGGGAGACAGATCATCGTCAACACGAGAGTTGATGCGTAGACCAAGGTAATGAGATAGTCGTCAACTCGAGAGTTGACACATAGATCAAGGACATTAGACTCACTGGGTATATGAAAGGTCAATACCCACCCAAGGGTTTAGTGATTTTTTTTACAACAAGATCATAAGATCAACTCCAACCGCTTATGCTGGTAGGCTAATCGACAAATGAATTGGATGATCAACTACTCAAGCCATTTATGTTGGTAGGCTGATCCATAAATGAATTAGATGATCAATTACTCCAGCCGTTTATACTGGTAGGCTGATCGATAATGGAATTGGAATATCAATTACTCCAACAGCTTACGCTGGTAGGCTAATCGATAATGGAATTGGATAATCAACTACACCATTCGTTTATCAAAAGGAGAAGGCAGCTAGCTAAGGAAAGAAGAGAATGTGAAGGAAATTCTAGTAGTAGTCCATCAACAACTCCTATTCTTACACTAGTCATGACTGATCCACCACCCCCCACCTCCCGCAAGAGGTCCTTGTAGTAATAGTCTAAGCAGAAATGCTCAGTTTGCTAGAGCTGCAAACAATGCAAGACACTCGGAGATGAAAACCAGGATACTTCAACTTTTGTATGCAAATCCCTTCACAAGACTTAATCATGAAGATCCTTACAAACACCTTACAAAATTCTATGAGATTGTTAGCGCAATTGGAGCTCTAGAAGCGGAAGAGGAGCAAATGTTCAAGATATTATTCCCTCATTCTTTGATAGGAAAAGCAAATGAATGGTATCTTGATCAACCTACTCAAATAATGACTGATTGGAATGTGTTAGAAGAGAAATTTCTTGAGATATTCTTTCCACACAATAGGTTTATGGAAGAAATGACTTCAATGGTGGTGTTCTCTCAAAGTGTTAGTGAATCTCTTAATGAAGCTTGGGAGAGGAACAAATCAATGCTAAGGAAATGTCAAGGTCATGGTTTTGATGAACTCACACAGATTCACAATTTTTCGGAATGGAATCCAACCACAACCCAAAACTCTTTTGGATGCAACCGTGGGTGGTTCTTTGATGTCGAAGAGTGCGGAAGAAGCAATAGCTATTATTGATAGAATGGAACTCAACGGTCATGAAGGTCAACACAAACGAGGTACGACACAAAGGAAACTGAGAATTATTGAGTTGGGAACAAATGATGCAATTCTAGCCCAAAACAAATTGATATCTCAACAGGTGGAGTTACTCACGCAACAAATGTCGAATCTCCCACAACAAATTAAAGAGATGTAAGAGATTCCTAACAAACATCAACAAGTTGCTTCTTGTGAATTATGCAAAGGAGACCATCCTACCGGTTATTGTCCTTCGATTGAAGAAGAAGTGAATTATATGCGAATCCAAATTAAAATCAAGGCTACTAACCAAGGAGAGCAACTTATTAAAGCAACCAAGGTTACCAACAAAGAGGAAATAACCAAGGTTATCAACAGGGTTGGAAACAAGAAGTCGGATCTTCAAACCGTCAAAATCCTTATCAAAACTACAATCAACCTCCACAACCTCAAAGTGGAAATTCAAAGATGGAAGACACTCTCACTTAATTCATGTAAATGTCAATAGCAAACCAAAAGAGTACCGATGCGGCTATCAAAAATCTTGAGACGCAAGTTAGTCAATTACCTAAGCAATTAACCGATCAACACAAAGGAACTTTTTCCATAACCACTCAAGAAAACCCGAGGGATCATTGTAAAACAATTCAAACTCGGAGTGGTAGACAAATTGACATGAGCATTGGTGGTGAAGTTGAGGGAGAGGAAGGTGTAGTAGAAAAAGAAAAGGAAAAAGATGAGATGGAAGTAGAAAAGAATGTTGAGGGAGAATTAGTTGAAAAAGAGAAAGTTGAAAAAGAAGAGAGAGAAAAGAAAAAAAATAGAGGAGAATAAGAAAAATAGTAAAAAGGAGAAGGAAAAGATGAGTAATATACCGATTCAAAATTTTCCATATCCTCATGCTCCTTCCAAGAAGGACAATACTATGCATTGTGCTCGGTTCTTGGATATATTTAGTCGGTTACAAATCAATATTCCATTTTCTGAGGCCCTCGAGCAAATGCCTACATATACAAAGTTCATGAAGGATATCCTTACTAAGAAGAGAAGATATACGGATCAAGAAACCATCACTCTTGATGCTAGTTGTAGCACAATCATTCAAAGGACTCTACCGCAGAAAAAAGGAGATCCAGGAAGAGTTGCATTACCTATAACTATAGGCAATGAATACCATGGAAAAGATTTAATTGATTTGGGATCTAGAATTAACTTGATTTCGTTGCCAGTGGTTCAATGGCTAGGAAACATTGAAATGAAATAAACTAAGATGACATTGCAATTAGCTGATAAGTCTAGAACCCGTCCTCATGGAGTAGCGAAAGATGTCCTAGTGAAAGTGGATAAATTCTTGTTTCTAATTGACTTTGTTGTATTGACATGGAGGAAGATGAAGATACACCATTGATTATTGGCTGACCTTTTATGAAGACCGCTAGAATGATGATTGATGTTGATGACGGTCTAATGAAGATTAGAGTTCAAGATGAAGAGATGTGTTTCACCCTTTTTTAAGGCATGAAGTATTCCAAAGATAATGGAGATGGTTTTCGAATGGATGATATTGATGAAGATGCAATGGATGTGAAAAGGAAATCTTGTTGGAGGATTCCATTTCCAAAGAAACTTGGAATATGAAGGGACAAAGGTTGAAGAAGCTATCTTGGTGGTGAATGTGATTGAGGGACAAGTACAATTTCTCTTGGTGATCCGTAAATTCACCACCAAATCGTCGAGTTAATTGACATTAAACAAGCGCTTATTGGGAGGCACCCCAATGTCGTAAGTATTCTATTTTATTTAGAGTTTTATCATGTCAAGTGTTTGTTCAAAATGTGCAACAATGAGTGTGGTGAAAATTTTGCAAAAATGGGAAATTGTCTGGCTTGCCTCTGTGTCGCTGGGTGAGCTTGCCCTGTCTCATCGGGCGAGCGGGCGAAAACCAAACCAAATTTATTTTTTTACCATAGCATTTTAAGTCAAATTGGTTTTTATACTTGTTAGGCTTTGATATTACGTGGCCCACTTCTTCATCAGATTTTGGCTGTAGTTGTGTTTGTATTTCTCATTTGCATCCCAAATTTTCCCTCTCACTCTCACATTCACTCTCATTCTCACATTAACTCTCACTCTCACTCTTGAACCCTAACGAAGAGAAGAAAAAATTTCCTCTCCATATCTTGTGCTTTTGGCTTTCACTAACTTCCTCAAGACCTAATCTAATCTCACTTGATTTCTACCTGTTCTACTTTGTTAATCATTACATGTTTTGTGCCCTCTTTTGCTCTCTTTTTTCTTATTTTGATAGCATTATATTAGATGATGGTAGGATGTTTGATAATTTGTAGAATTTGGTAAATTTCTAGGTTAGGGTTGGTAATTGAATTAAATTGGATTTGTTTTGCATGTTAATGAGTTATGTTGTTATGCATGTTTGAGATTCATACACTAGCATAATGCATGTTAACTTAGGGATGATTTTGTGTTGATTGTGCTAAATTGGGTCTCACCTGGACAATAAACATTTTCGTACTCTCGTCTCTGGCTCGCCAAGCGAGCTCGCCTTAGCTTCACTGAGCGAGGCTGGCAAAACTTGTGAATTTTTTTATTTTGTTTGTTGGCATCCTGAGCTGTAATTGATATAAGCATTCCCTCTTACTAACAAGTATGTGTGTTGGTGCTGGTTATTTTGTGATTCTTGTTTTGCAGATGGCGCCTCTTAAGACTACCAGATTATCTAAGAAGCAAAAGACGGGATGAACCTCCTCTCGTCAGCCTAGGCCATTCGATCCTACTCGTTTCAAGGGGACCAAGCAAGCTGATAGGTACATGCAGCTAGAGAAGAGGAAGATTTTTGCTGAAATTTTTTAACATCAATAGGCAAGGAACTTATAGGGAATTTGCATTGATTTTTGAGAAGAAGAAGTAGGGCGGGTTGATAAGCCCTCCTAAGCACTTCAACTATGATATTATGGGGGAGTTCTATGTGAACGCCCTTCCTAATGATGGTAAACCCTTTACTTGGACCACGATGGTGAGAGGGCAAACTTTGAGATTAGATAGGAATGCAATAAGTGAAGTGTTGAAGCACCCTCTTACATTGGAGCCTGGAGAGATTGATGAGTACCACCTCCAATTGAACAGGCAAAGAAACATTGAGAAGATGTCTAGATCTCTCTTGTTGGAAGGATGTAGTGTGCAGTATAAGCTATCTGGGGTTACTGTAAGACATCTGAGAGAAGACATGAGGCCTCGGGCCCAAATTGTGTTACTTCGCGTCCTATATAACATTAGGCCACGGACACACAGGTTTTCTGTTTCTTTAGACATGACTCATTTGGTTCATAGTATTCTCACAGATAGGCAGATTGATTAGCCAATATTATTGCTAATGAGTTCAAACAGGTGGTGGAGAGTGGGATCAAACTGAGGGCTAAGGCTGATTGCCCTTTGGTTTTTTCTTGCATGATTATGTCCCTTTGTGTATACGGTCGAGCCAGTATCCCTCCTCACTTTCATGAGCATCTTTTAGGTGATATTGATGATTTTTACGTGGCTATGCATAATGTGCCTAATAGGAGGAGAGCTGCAACTGAGGCGTCAGGTTCTGGTGCTGGTTCTAGTTTTGGAAACTTGGATTTCTAGAATTGGGACCCTAGGAAGAAGGCATTCTGTAACTATAACTAGGATATGTTGCAGACGACTCAGAGGGCTCTCATTTATGTTCATGATTCTATGTAGCATTTGAAGCTGCATGTGAGGGAGCCCATAGTGGATCATTCTATTGGTACCAGGGAGCAGTTTCTGGCATATGCTGGATGGTCTGAGGGCAGACCATTCTATAGGGAGGAGGCAGCAGCTGGACATGCTGATGATGATATAGATGATGCTGGTGATGATGCAGGAGGTGATGAGGAGGATACTGACACTGATGTAGAGTTTGATGATTTTGAGGAGTAGAGGATTTTGTTTAGCAAGATCAAAAGGCTTGCTTGTTTCGACAAAGTGAAGTCTCTTTTATTTAGCTTTTTGGTCATTACTAATATTGTTTATGTTATGTTCTAGTTTATATTTTAGCTTAGTTTGGATATTATTGTTGTTTAAGTTCAGTTTGGATATTGTTGTTTCAGTTGTAGTTTTATAACTACTTTTGGATATGTACTACTACTTTTGAATGTTTCAATTAGTTGCTTAAATTGTTTGTTATTTTGTTTCTTCAACAATGGATTGGGTTGATGTTTGTCTTCAAAGATTGGTTGCTCTTTTGTTCAAAAAGTATCCAATGAAGATTCAACCAAGTTTGGATGGTGATGATATGAATTTTAATGTGATGAATGCAAGAAAGGTACATGGTTGCTGCTTTCTAGAATGTTAGAATGACTTTGAAATTTGTGCTTTATGTAAATGTTTATTCTTGTTTCATTTTTGCAAACTTGTTTAAATGCTTGAATCACTTAGGTCCAAAACCATAAATTGTGAGAAACCTCCATTGTTCACTTAAATGCTTTGGATGACTGATGACTTTGTTTTAACTCGGTTAATTCATGTTTAATCTTGTAATTGTTGTGATTTTGTGAAAGCATAGAAATGATCAAGGAACTTTGTTGATAATGAACACAACCATAACTAAAAAGTGACTTACCTTGTGAGTAGTGAGTATTTGTTAACCCCATTTGAGCCTTAAAAGATTAGAACCCATTTTGGTGATGAACTTTGATTGTGTACATAAAAAAAGTTGAAATTTAGTTCATCATTGAATTTTGTGGGATTCTAAAAAAATTCTTGAAACCGTTAAACCTTGAAAATTGTGTTGAAATTTTATGCTTGAGCATTCACTTAGGGTTGATTGTATTCAAGTTGGGGAGAAGAAAGGAATGGTAGGTTGCTTTGGTTTGAAAAAGAATTGAAAAAGAAAGAAAAGTGTGAAAGAAAATTGTGAATAAGAACTTGAAAAAAAAAGAAAGAGAATTGTTGAAAGAAAAGATGAAAAATAATTGTGCAAAGAAAGTTTGAAAGAGTGGATCAATTGAGCAAAAGAAAGAGGTGAATAAAGTTGTGAAATGTATAGAACTGGTATAGTAAATGCTCTTTTTGTTTGGAAATTTCGTTTCAAAATCCTAAGAAATGACCCTTTGTTGTGAAACCCGGACAATCTACAACCTTGAAAAGCCCTTAGTGATCTATGCTTCCATGATTTCTTATATGATTGTTTAGATGAATGTATGAATTGATCAAGATGTTAGCATTTTTATCAGGTGAGAGTAAAAGCCCCGCATTAATCACATCCGCAAAATTTCTTCATCCATTTTATGAAGAGGAGAGTTAGAGTGATTCAAGTGTGAGAATTTAGTTGCTTTTGAATGCATTGCATGGTATTTGTGTTTAGAACTTAATTCTTATTCATTATTCGATTCTAGGAAGTGTTGAGCATTACTTGTACGTATTCTTCTGTTGAATTTGAACCGTTTAATTCTCTCTTGGTTGAATTTTACGCTTGAGCAAATCCTCTTGTTTTAATGAGAGGCGTACTTTACTTGAGTACAAACAAAGATTTGAGTTAGGGAGAGTTTGTTGAATGCCAATCTTGAATAAATATTCACTATTTTTCTTGGCATTTTTCAATACTATTTTGGGTTTCCTAGTGTTTAATTCCATAGTTTTGCATTAAATGTCATAAAACTTGCTTGTAGCTTTGGTATCCATTATGTGTGTGCTAGTATGCAGGATTGATGTTAAGAAATCAAAGAAAAGAGACACAAAACCAAGAATAGGGAGCAAAATCAAAGAGGCCAAAATTCAGCATCCTCGCCAGGCGAGTCTTGGCGACCAGAAAGCGAGCTCGCCTGGTGAGCTCTGGCGAACCAAAGGTGAGGCAATTCATTGTAGAGGCATAAGCAAAACTGCATCATGGTCGCCTGGTGAGGTCTGGTGAACTTGAGTTTGTTGGGAGAGATCATATATTTCCAAGAAGGAGGTTTAATGATTTGAGGCAATTAGAAGTCCCTAAAAGTGGACTTCGTCGGGCGAGCCCTAGCTCGCCGGGCGGGGCAACGCAGATTTTATTAGATATTTATAGGATCTCTTGTTCACTTTTAGCCATAATTTTCAAATCTTCTTATTTCCTTTCACACAAAACCCTAGAACTTAGATTTTTAGCAAAAGAAGTTATCTTTATTTAATTGGAGTTGGATTCGCATCCTTTGTCGATTATTCAACTCGGATGTACATTCATATCCTTCCATTGCTTGTGAAGCAAGCTACCATGGTTATGGGTAGCTAAACCTCTTGTATCAAGATTAGATGTAATCAATCTTAACTTGTATGTATTTATTTTGATCTTTTGTATGTGAACAAATTGATAATCAATGTAGATGATAACCTTTGCCTTTAATGAATATTTATGGTTTAAATCATAGTTGAGAAACATCTTTTAAGTCTTGATCTAAATTTATCATCTATCAATTATCAAATGCTAGACATAGATTTGGAGTTGATATTCACTTGTATCAAAGCTTTAGGTTATTGTATTATTTAATGGAGTGAGAGATCATCGATTAAACAATACGGTAAAAATCGTAATACCGTGTTAGAAATGAATGATATAGATGAGTGATACGTGGTTACATTGATTATGAATGAAGTTCACATGCATGATTAATAGAATACATATGAAATAGGTTGATGAAATCTAGTCTTGATATGCCTTTTAAAACGATAATCTTTCTAAACTTTTATCATTGCTACAAACTCTTATGAATGTTACTTTCACCAAACGAAAACCAATCGAAACCCTCACTTAAGACATTGTTAACTATAGAACGGCAGTAATATCACTTCAATCCCCATGGAGACAATAAAACAAATACCCACTGAAAACACTTTTAAGAATTATCAACTACTCCAGACATTTATACTGGCAGGTTGATTGCCAAAGAATTGGATGATTAACTACTCCAAACATTTATATTGGTAGGTTGATCGATAATGGATTGGATGATCAACTATTCCAACCATTTATACTGGCAGGTTGATCGACAATGAATTGGAAGATTAACTACTACATCCCTTATTCTTGGCAGGTTAATCGCCATAAGAAGTCAATGATCAACTACTTCATCCACTTATACTGACAGGTTGATTGATAATGAATTGGATGATCAACTATTCTGATAATTTATACTAGAAGGTTGATCGCCAGAATAGGATGATCAACTACTCTAGCCATTTATACATGTCTCCTGATCAACACAAAAATTTGAGATTAAGCTATTGATTAACTTAACTCATAAAGCAAGAGTCTGTAGCGCGATTTTTGTGGTTTCGAATCACTATCGCTTTGGTACTACAGTTCGATTCATTTTTTATCCTGTGAAGCTGATTAAGGAAAGGAAATAGATGTCTCCAATTAACCCTGCTTGCATACTGAGTTTAAACAGATGACTGTTGGTTTACAGATGCTATCAAAATAGGGGGGTCTGTCTTAGGTTATTTTGCTTAAGATTACAGTGTCTAGACTATTTGCGAGGCTTTTGGTAAGGTATTAGATCTGATGCTTTTTGATTGATGCATGGAGGTACTGGACTTTGAGTTTTTTATTAGTATGTTCGCTAAGATTTTGCAATCTTATGCCAACGTATTCCCGTTTAACGAAACAGGAAAATCAGAGCGATCGTAGTTCCCTCCTATTCTAAGGGAGGAAAAGATGTTTTGGTGTCTTGTTCAAAGCCCAAGATTGAAGCTAAAAGGTTTGACTGAGAGAGAACTTGTCATCTCTAAAGAGGAACTGTTGATGTTCGTATGCCTTGATTAAAGCACAAGTTTGATGCTAAAAGGTTGATTGACTCAATCGGGGATTTCTCTATACAAACCCTAAGATGAGGCTATTGACCCAACAAGAGAGTGTTTATTATTTGTCTCGTACGAAGCCCGAGATAGAGGCTAAAAGGGTTGACTCAATAAGAGAGTACTAAAAAGTGACTGACTCAACAAGAGAGTGCTTTTATATGTTTTGTACGAAGCCCAAGACGGAGGCTAAAAAGGTTTGACTCAACAAGAGAGTACTTTTATCTGTCTTATACGAAGCCCAAGACGGAGGCTAAAAAGGTTGACTCAACAAGAGAGTCACTACGCCAAAAATGACTTTTACTAGCGCACCTTAGACAGCGCTTTTATGTAAAAGCGCTGCTATAAGTTAAATAAAAAATAAAACACGGAAACTGTAAACGAAAAAGAGTAAAAAGCGCTGCTAAAAGTCCTACCTTAGACAACGCTTTTTTAAAAGCGCTGGTAAAGGACCACATTAGCCAGCACTTCTGAGAAGCGCTGCTAAAGGCCTATATTAGCCAGCGCTTTTCTCAAAAGCGCTTTCTAGAGTCATATAAATTTAAAAAAAAATAATCTCAAAAGCGGTGCTAAAGGCCAATATTAGCCAGCGCTTGTAAAAAGCGCTGCTAAAGGCCTATATTAGCCAGCGCTTTTCTAAAAAGCGCTGTCTAAGGTCTTATTAATTAAAATAAAAAATTGAATAGTATCAGTATTCTATTTTTCATATCTCTATTCTTTCCCTCTGCTGCGAACTGCGAACGACGAGAATGAACGAAGAACAGCTCACGCCACCATCGTCCACCTTCCTCCACCGTCTCGGTTACAGTCTCGCCGTCGTCCTTCCTCCATTGTCCTCCACCGTCCTCCACCGTACTCCACCGTTCTCCACCGTTTCGGTAAGATTTCTTCTTTTCTGTTATGGTTAACGTTAGAGATGGTCAGGGTCATAACAAGACTCCATTACTTTAATCATTACAAGTTTTTTCTCAGTAATCCAACAACTGTTCCACGGATTTGTAAGGTCCATTTTCTGATATGAACATTTCTGCTTTTAGGGTTCTTCTTTGAGGAATCTGATTGATGTAAACCATATTGTCTCTTTTATAAACAACTATGCCTTGATTAACCAAAAAAAAAATTAAATCAAGATATAGAGTGGGGTATAGGTACTAAGTGTTTTGTTGTTCTCTTATGGATATTAATATCTTGGTTTTATGCTATTAAATTCAAAACTATAAACGATTCAATTTTGGAATTCTTCAATGGCTTATTCCTGCCTTAATCTCTCTTGTGATTGTTCTTTTCAGATTGTTGTTTGAGGAGAATTTGTTTCGAACCAAGTGCTACTACGAGAAAGGTATTTTATTCTTGCACTCAAATCTTCATATGGTAGACGATACGTGAAATAAAAGTTTGTATTAATATTCTTTTATGTTCTTTTGAAATAGTTGCGTGAATAATTATAGTAGTGTTTTTGTTTACCTTAATAAGTAGGAAAACCATGGATAAAAAATGGATGTCTGCCGATCGATTGTCCAAAGAGTACGAGAATGGGGTATTGGAATTCGTTAAGTTTGCTGTTCAACACGTTGAAGACCCCAGTCGAATGAAATGTCCTTGCTTGGGTTGTTGTTATGTGGGTCGGGTTGACGCAGATGGATTGAAATCGCATTTACTGATGCATGGAATTGATCAAAGTTATAAGTGTTGGATATTTCATGGTGAGAAAACTAACGAGAATGTTGAACCGAGTGGGAAAAGTAATACGACCTATGCTTCAGACGACAAAGACACGGAAACATATGATTGTGATCGAGTCGAAGAGATTGCAGAAGCACTTGAAGAAGATCTTCATGATTGTCCCAAAATGTTTGAGAGGTTGGTAAGAGATGTAGAGAAACCGTTGTATAAAGGTTGCACTAAATTCACAAGACTGTCTGCGGTATTAAAGTTGTACAACTTAAAGGCGGGCGATGGATGGTCGGATAAAAGTTTCACAGAGTTGTTGGCCCTTATGAGAGAAATGCTACCGGAGGATAATGTTCTTCCTAATCGAACCTATGAGGCCAAAAAAATGTTGTGCTCTATTGGCATGAGCTATGATAAGATACATGCTTGTCCAAACGATTGCGTTTTGTTTTGAAACGAATATGCATCGTTAATTGAGTGCCCGAAATGCGGTTTGTCTCGATATAAGAAAAAATTGTCTCCAGCAAAAGTCTTATGGTATTTTCCTATAATTCCGAGATTTAGGCGTATGTTTCGTAGTGAAACCGATGCAAGACACCTGACTTGGCATGCGGATGAAAGAATTATTGATGGAAAGTATCGACATCCGGCTGATTCACCACAGTGGTCAAAAATTGATAATGATTATCCTGACTTTGGAGAAGAAGCAAGAAACCTTCGCTTGGCATTATCTACTGATGGAATGAACCCACATGGTCTTCAAAGTATCTCACATACCACATGGCCTGTGATTCTTATGATTTATAACCTACCTCAATGGCTATGTATGAAGCGTAAGTACATGATGTTATTGATGTTAATTTCTGGGCCTAAACAACCAGGGAATGACATAGACGTATACTTGGCACCCTTAATCGAAGATTTAAAGTTTTTGTGGGAGAATGGTGTGGAGGTTTATGATGGGTATAGGAAAGAAAGTTTCAACTTGAGGGCGATGTTGTTTGGCACAATTAATGATTTTCCAGCATACGGAAATCTATCAGGGTACAACATAAAAGGTCAAGATGCGTGTCCTATTTGTGAAGATAAAACAGATTCGACGCGATTGGAGTTTGGTCAGAAGAATGTCTTTCTCGGTCATCGTAGATTCTTAAATTCTAATCATCACTACCGTGGGTGGAGAAAAACATTCAATGGAGACACCGAACAGCGTAAAGCTCCACCTGTATTGTCAGGTGACCAAGTTTTTGAAAAGGTGAAAGATGTGCATACTCAGTTTGGCAAGCCTTTTGCACATAAGGTTGTCAAAGGTGGGTGGAAGAAGAGGTCGATATTTTTTGAATTGCCATATTGGAAGTCTTTGTACGTGAGACATTTTCTCGATGTTATGCATATTGAAAAAAATGTATTTGAAAGTGTTATTGGTACGTTACTCAATATAAAAGGAAATTCTAAGGATGGCCTTATAGCAAGGGAGGACATGTTAAAAATGGGAATAAGAACTGAATTAGCACCCGTGAAGAAAGGAAGACGAACATATCTACCACGTGCTGCTTTTACTCTATCAAGAAAGGAGAAAAAAATATTGTGTAAGTTTCTGAGTGAAGTTAAAGTTCCAGAAGGATACTCTTCAGATATTAGAAGACTTGTGTTTATGAAAGACCTCAAGTTGAAGAGTTTAAAGACACATGATTGCCATGTTATAATGGAACATTTTCTACCAATAGGTATACGTTCTATTTTGCCAGAAAAAGTAAGAAGCGCCATAACTAAATTGTGTTTTTTCTTTAGGTCAATTTGTAGTAAGGTGATAGTTATTACCTTGTGTGAGCTTCAAATGTATTTTCCTCCCTCTTTTTTTTGACATAATGGTACATCTAGTTGTTCATCTTGTGAAAGAGACATAGTTGTGTGGACCAGCTTATATGAGATGAATGTACCCTGCTGAACGTTATATGAAAATATTAAAAGGGTACGTGAAAAACCGAAGTCTACCAGAGGGTTGTATTGTTGAACAATACATTGTTGAAGAAGCGGTTGAGTTTTGTACTGAATATTTATCCAATGTTCAATCGATTGGACTCCCCAAAACTCATATTTTCGAAAAAAAGGAAGGTAAACAATTAATTGGAAATAAAATTATGACAATATCAAGGGATGAACGGGATCAAGTGCATTTGTATGTTCTGCACAATGATAACGAGGTTGAGCCATATGTTGAAATGCACAAGGATGTACTCCGAAGGTTAAATCAGAACAGAAATGAAAATTGGATAGTACGAGAGCACAATCAAAGTTTTATACAATGGTTAAAGGATCATATTTATTCGAAGCGCTCTTCAGATCCCGCTTCAGTAACAGAAAGGTTGAGATGTTTGGCATATGGTCCAAGTTTGCATGTGTTTTCTCATAGCGCATACGCAATTAATGGATACACATTTTATACCAAAGAACAAGATGATAAAAGTACTATGCAAAATAGTGGTGTCACCGTGCTAGCTGAAGCAATGCACATATCAAGTATGAAAGACTTAAACCCCATATATGCAAATCTGTCATATTTTGGAGTTATTGAGCACATTTGGGTGTTTGATTACGAGAAGTTTCAGATTCCTATCTTTGGTTGCAAGTGGGTAAATAGTAGTGGCATACGAATGGATAAGTCAGGATTTTTGCAAGTGGATCTTAATAAGGTGGGGTACAAAGATGAGCCTTTTATTCTAGCATCTCAAGCTAAACAAGTGTTTTATGTCACTGACCCGACGAGTACGAAATGGTCTATAATGCTTTTATCTAACAAAGTTGTTGATGATAGCGGTGTAGATCAATGTGATATTGATGTTGAGAATGAGTCATGCATTATACGGAATGAGTTGTATAATAGAAATGATCAAGATGAGGATCTTATAGCGGATGAGTCAGATATCAGAAATGATCTTAACGAGGGAATTTGGATCAATTCATCCGTCCGCATTGCTAAGAAACAAGTAATTCATATTCCAACCAAAAAAAGAAAGAGATGTTAGTGAAAGAGGTAATATAATAAAATGATATATATTATAATTTTTTATTCATTTATTTATTTATGTGAATTGTTCTAAATATTCATTTATATTTTATTAGCATTATATGGATTGGAGTGAAGGTATATTAATTATCACATTTTTTATTATATTAGTGATGATACTTGATAAAACTTAGGATTTATCCATATTTTGTTTTCATGTGTAGTGTCCTCGGCAACGTAATGATATAGATTGCGGTTATTTCATGTTGAGGTTTATGAGAGAAACTCTTTTTTTGGATCGAATAGAGATTCCATCCGATGTATGTATTTCTAACTTATGAGTTATTTTAATATTTAACACATATTTCTCATATAATTAAATAGTTGAAACTAAATCAAACTATGTTATATTATTATGTAGTACTTTGATGAATTCAAGTGTGCGTATTACTCAAGAGATCATTTGGATGAAATTAAAGAGGATTGGTGTCAAGTCATTATTGAGCTCGGAGTTTTATAAGGTATATTGTACTCTTACTTTAATTGATGAGAATTTTGAGTATGTATAACTTTGTAACTATAGACATTGTTTATGTCTTGTTTTAATTGAATTACAATCTTTTTGTGCTGTTTCAGGTTATATGTGCAAAGTAGAAGATAGAGTTATATTGATGTGCATTGCTTTTTGCTTAGCATTTCTATAAGTAATATGTAGATTTGAAGCAAAATGTTTTGTTGGATGAAATGATTTGTATCATCAATTGTTTTGTATATATAAATTGTTGGCTGAAAATTGTATATATAAATAGGCAAAATTGGTGCGTATATATTGGTTTGAAACTCCAATTTATGATATTTTGGTGCAAAATGTGGTTGAAAAACAGGTGCATATTGTGGTTGAAAACCTGGTGCAAATTCTGGTTTAAAAACAGGTGCATATAAACTGTATAAAACAAACAGCGCTTTTTTTAAGTAATTTATATAAAAAAATTTGTATACCTTAGACAGCGCTTTACACTAAACGCGCTGTCTAAGGTGGGGTTTAGACAGCACTTTCGCAAAAAGCGCTGGCTAAAGTGGAGTTTAGACAGCGCTTATACCAACATGCGATGTCTAAGGTATACCAATAAAAGCAAAAGCGCTGTCTAAGGTATACTAAAAAAAAAAGGCAAAAAGCGTTGTCTAATGTTAGTCTGAAAAAAACAAAAAGCGCTATCTAAAGCACCATTTAGACAGCGCCTTTACAAAAAAAGCGCTGTCTAAAATATAAACAAAAGTGATGTCTATTGTAAAAGCGCTATCTAAAGCGGTGCTTTGACAGCGTTTTTTCAGTCAAAACACCCCTTTAGACAGCGCTTCTTACATTAACCAAAGCGCTGTCTAATCTTTTAGCAGCGTCAGTTTAGACAGCGCTTTTAAGTGCTGTGTAATGCCAAAAAAAGTGCTGTCTAAAGGCTTTTATGGCATAGTGAGTCTTTTATACTCGACAAGAGAGTGATTTGCTGTCTCGTACGAAGCCCGAGATAGAGGCTAAAAGGAAAGTGACTCAACAAGAGAGTCTTGAAAAGTGATGGACTCAACAAGAGAGTCTGAAAAGGTTAACTCCGCTAGGGGGAATCATTGTACAAAGCCCAAGAGGAGGCTGACTTCGCCGAGGAAGGGTCATTATACAAAGCCTAAGAGGAGGCTATACTTCTGTCGGGGATTCTTGAGATCCCGAGGCAGGGCCAAGAAGGGAATCAATCCTTGTAGGGGAATGCAAAAGGAATTGATAGACCAGAAACCTTGAGGCTCTGGTTTGAGATAGTGTTATCTGACCCGGGTTGGGGAATTTTGGGAGAATGACGGGGTTTTAGAACTCGCTAAGTTTTAACTCTCGGCTGGAGATTAATCCAGAATCTGGGGTTTCTCTTATGTTATAGGGGACTTGAGAATGTCTTTGAGACTCAAGGGAATTAGACTATCCAAGTCTACTAGTAGAGTTTTATCTTTTGTATGATGTCCAAGAGGAGGCCGACTCGTTTAAGGGATGAGTATCAACCCTAAAATTGGTCTGAAGGTTTTGACTCCTTTTAGAAAGACAACTCTAACGAAGGATGACTAAGTTTTTCCCTATACATTTAGGAGGTTGTGAAGGTCCTTGTACGAAGCCCAAGAGAAGGCATGAGAACTTTTAAGAAGCCGAAGGGTCCTTATAGAACGCCCAAGAGGAGGCGGGGATGCTTTTAGGAAGTCTGTTGGTCCCCAAACCAAGAGAAGTTCAAGAAATGCAATTCACAGAAAATAGATCATTCCAGGAAAGTTCGAGAATCTGGAAGAAACTCAAGAGGTGCTATTCACGGAGAATAGATCAACTCTGGGGAGTAGAGTTTCTTTGACAATTTCTAAGGGTGACAGTCTGAGAAAAGGTTCACCGAGAATACTGCCTTTCTCTTTGTTCCATATTGTTTAACCCCAAGAGAAGGGAAGACTGTATCTGGTAATCCTATGGGGGATCTAGTTTTATTTGTATTCGAGAGTTACCAACAGGCTTTACCTAGTTCTAGACGTAGTTGCCGGGGAGAACTCTAAATAACTATACTAGTATTACACAGTTGATATATGACAAGTATATAAAAGGATGTGAAAGAAGACTTACAGTGAAACAACCCCACAATACAGTTATATATATATGAAAGAGGTAAATGAAAGCGGATAAACACTTACCCGTTGTAGAGCTTCTATGCTGTTTTGTTAGTTGTTCAACAAAGAAATTAAAGAAAGTTTTGATAACAACTATGGATTTGAATCTAAAATCAAAGGAGAAAGTGCTTCAAAAAGATTGTTGGGGCTTACAGCTCAAGGAGAGGCCCAAGTTTTAACGATGATCGCACCGTTGTTTTGAAAACTGTACAGAGGGACTTATACAATATGTGAGGCCCAAAATGTTTTTATGTACAGGGGGATGGGTCTTACACTCTATTAGAGGCCCAAAGATTTTTTAAGAAAGGGAATGGGACTTACAACGTGAGGGGAGGCCCAAATGACTTTTGTTCTGAAATGGCGATCGCGCCGAGATTTTTTTTAACGTAGAGGGACTTATACAATGTCTGAGGCCCAAAAAGGTTTTGTTTAAAAAAGGGATTGGGTCTTACACTCTATTAGAGGCCCAAAGATTTATTTTTGTACAAGAGATGAGACTTACAACTGAAGGAGAGGTCCAGGGTTATTTGTTTGAAAACGGCGATCTTGCCGAGGTTTTTGAAAACACAGTGGGTCTTATACAATATCTGAGGCCCAAAAATGGTTTGGTTTCAAAAAGGGGTTGGGTCTTACACTCTATTAGAGGCCCAAAGAGTTTTTAAATGATTGATGAGGGTTGAATTAATCAAAACCCTAATTTTGTTTAAAAAGGAATTAATTTTGTTTAAAAATGAATAAAAATTATTGAAAACATATGAAAAATTAGTGGTGATCTTTGATCAATGCTTAAAAAATCATGTTTATATCCACAAAATGACTGGAAACCAATTAAGTTTGGAAAATCAAGAAGGAAAAAATATTTTAAATGTTAAAAAACAAATAAAAATTAATTTTTTGCAAAAATATCAAGTATATGAAATAAATAATATTTTTGGGAATTTTTGGCAAAATAAAATATTTTAACATTTTTGTGAATTATTAAAAAAAGAATCAACTCAAAATCATTAAAACTCAGAGAGAAATTAATTTTTGAATCAATTAAATAAAAACACAAAAATTCAAATATTTGAATTTTCAAAAAAGGCGCCAAGAACACACCAAGAACACGCGCGAGTTATGGGTTTGACTTGATTTGCATTTTCTATCCAATCTCACTGAATACTTGATGAAATCATACAATCCACATATCAATCTGCTCGTTTTCACCTCACGATCATGTCTATGGTCTTTAATTTCATTTACTTTAAGCATGGAATAAGAAATCAAGACAAAACCTCAAGAACCCTAAAATTTGCATGAAGGCTGAGAATTTTGATACACGATTCAAACAAAGCAATTAATTGAGGGGAAACATTCTATGCATGATTATAAACATTTGGCAAAAGTATTGTGCGAGGAAATATGCATAGATTAAGAGATGACCAAGTTTAGGCTTACTTGAAGGCCGTGACAGCAAGAGCAATGTGATTTTTGAGTTGGAGGTGTTACAAATGAGTTGTGATGATCTGAACAGCTTCCCTACACCATATGGAGTGTGTTTGAATGCTTGGACTTGATTGGAAATGGCTGGATCACTTCATGGCATCTCAACTTTAACTTGGTTGAAAACTTGAGCAACTGGCTGGTGATTCTGAGAAATCAGTGTTACAGTTGTGTGTTTAGTGTTTGATCAACTCACATATGATGTTTATGAGGTGTTAGAGCAATTGGTTTGAGTGGAATTGCTCTCTACTAAAAAATTCGACAGTGACTTGCTAAGAAAGGCATTTTTTAGAGTGAGAAGATGATTTTGAGAAAGGCAAGTGTTGTAGGCCTTTGGTGTACTTAAACTGAGCACAAATGAGCTCTATTTATAGTAGAGCAAGTTTCTTTTGCAAGCAATAGTGAATGGCAACTGCAGCAGCTCATTGTCCAATTGCATCACTTTGGAATCTTAAGTCTCCTCTAGCCATTGACTAGAGGTTAGAGCACAGGCCTTTTGTTCCCTAGTTCAGAGATCATCCTTGACTCATTCAGTTGGAAATTGCTCAGTTCATGGTGCATCCATTGAATGCTCCAAAAAAAATTGGAGTCTTGTCCCCTTTTTAGGCATTTTTAGGTTAGGCATGCTACTTTTAGTTCCAAAGACTTGGAAGGCTTATGGATCAGTGTTTGTTCCTCCTTGGTCTCCCCCTGAGGTGTTCAGATGGATAAACTTGTTTATCATTTGCACAATTTGATCAAATCGAGCAAAATGCACAAATCTACCTTGCCATGAAAGTTGCAGCAAGGCATATTGCCACTGTCATAACTCTTAGCTCAAATGGAATTTGATGGAGTTCTTGGCCATTTTGGAAAGCTCTCATATGATACAACATATGTGTGATCATAGTTTGTCTTGATACTTTTTGGACCCAAGTGAAAAATGCTCCTACATTTTGAAAAAAGTGAAACAGATTCTGACTTAGTGAAAATTTCACTAAGTGTTGGAAAAATGCCACTTTTGTGTTTTCAGCCATTTTGATCACTCCATAACTTAAAATCCATGAGAAATTGGAATGAGCCGTAGTTGACACTTTTAAAAGATGCCACGAGATCTATAAATCCATCTTTAGATCAGCCAAAATGGTTGCTTGGATCACAAGTTATGGTCCTTGGAAGTTGGTACCCTAGCCACTTTGTTCCATAACTTAGAAAATTCCTAAGTTTTTTATGGTTACCCCTTTTACAAGTTATCCCACTTTTTTTGATTTTTCTTGATGAGTGATGATTCCAATCACACATTAACATCATTTTAGGGTTAGGGAACCATAATTGACCAAAAAATAAAAAAGTCAAACTTTGACTTTTGGGCACAATTGACTTTTTATCAGATGAATTCCGAACTGTGCGATCCTCTATGAAATCAAGTCCTTGACCTAAATCAAACTTGATGGATTGATTTCATAGGTGTTATAGGTTGTATTGAATCGTGTCTCAAGGTTTGGGAGCATGTCTGGATCAAAAGTCAAAGGTACAGTTGACTTTTTCCTCAAAACCATAATTGTGGTCCAAATGAAAATGAAACTTTTGCATCAAGCTTCTTGGATAAATCCATTGTTGCAAATGGATCAATTTAGTGTGTTAGAGACCCTCAAATCATGCCTTGAGGTCTTGGCTCATGTTTTGTCCCAAAAGTCAACTTAGGGTGAATTAGGCCAAGAAACCCTAATTCCTGATTTTTTTGTGGATGCATCCCCTGAGGTAAAATTGACTTGATTATTGTGTCCATGAGGTCCCTTGGAGTATCTTAAGTTGTGCTTTGAAGCATTGGCTCATGCCCAGAGGAAAATTTCCATCTGGAGGCCTTGGTCGACCAAAACCCTAATTTGGTGACACTGGCGATCTTGAGGCTTGATCCACTTGGAATGCTGCAACTTTGTGCTTAATTCTTGATGTAGGAGTCCTCTTGATCCACTGTGGGTGTTTGAGAGGCTATACAAGTTGTAGATCATGTCATTCCTTGATTGATCTTTTGTTTAAGTGCCCTAAGAGGGCTTGAAACCCTAATCCTTGATTGTAGTGAATGCTCAACAATTCCTTGAGGAGATTGATGAGACATGAAAGTATCTCTATTTTGTGATGATGATTGGAACAAGGATGGGAAACCTTAGTGGTCAAAATTTGGGGTATGACAGATGCCTTTATTTAATCTTCTTGCACCCGAATGTGTGAATGACGAAGATATTCGGGCATTCGGGGTGCAAGAGGATTAAATATCAGAATGCCCAAAATTTTGATGGGGTTATGAATGGCAGCTTGCTCATCAATCTTTTTTCTCTAAGCGGTGATGCTTTAGAAAAAGGGTAAAAACTTCCCCTCGATCCTGGTCTTTAACCAAGGAACTGGTCTCGATTTTCTGAAATAAACTTCCCCTCGATCCTAGTTTCCTACCAAGGAACTGGTCTAAGTTTCTGGTGTAAACTTCCCCTCGATCCTGGTTTCCTACCAAGGAACTGGTCTTAATTTCTTTTGTCAATGAACTTTATTGACAAGGGACGCTATTAGTAGCGGTTTTCCTCAAACTTCTCGCCGAATTTTCCCGGGGAGATGCCATTTGATGGAAAAAGTTTTGATGTCAGACTTGCTGGGGAACCCATTCGTCTGAGTTGTAGATGTGTTCAAACTTCTCTGTTGGAGACGCCATTTGTTGACTCTACTGGGGAAAGCAAGTTTCTTGAAAGACTGCTTTCTGCTTGGGGGTATTACGTCATACTTTTCCCGAGGTCTTCTCGGAGAAACGCCATGTGATGCAATCCAATTTGGAGGTGCTGATGACCTCATTTGATAGCACATTTTCAGAGAGAAATTGCTATATTGCCGAAGCTTTAATTAAAAGGCTTTCTCTGGGGATTTTCCTTAATCCGGGAAAGCGAAGATATTATCTTCAATGGTGAAGAGTGACGTTCGTCGACGGTCTTCCTATTTTTCAAAGGTTCAAGTTATCAAAGTGGTCAAGGGCCAACTCTAATCTAGAAATAAACTTGAAGAGTGACTGTTTAGACGCAACACCTACTGACAAGGACGAAACTGACAACTCGAGTGACAGGAGGACTTTTATCACTAGGGGATAAGACCGACTAGAGTGATAGTGATGCAATATGAATATGAATGTAAATTAATAATTCATGATGTATGTATGTATATGCTGACAAAACTGACACGACATACAAACTGACGGATGAACAAGACTGGATACTCGGCCACTGTGGGGGACGAAGAGGTATCATTTGTTCAAGATAGGAATTCTGCCTTGCAAAGGAGAGATAGTCCTTGCGGGGAAAAACATTGGTCGGGCTTAGGAGGTAAAAACTCTGCCGAGGGTGTCGGACAGAATGTTCGCATCCGAAACAGTTGATCCTTCGTTCAGGTGTACTGGTTTAGAAAGAGTACTTTGATTCTGCACTTTGAAGCTCAATTGCCTTCGGAGTAGCGATCGATGTTCTTTCGATGTTCAACAGTCAAAAGAATTGTCATCTTTATTTTAAAAGCAACAGAAAAGTTTGACAAGTAAATTCATTTTTGTTTTATTTCAAGAATCGTTGATCATGTTAAAAATGTCATTCTGTAAAGCTAAAACAAATAAGAATTGCAAACAAAAGCACTAGGGCTCAAATTTTATTGATAGGATGGAAATCAGCCAAGCGCGTGATTCCGTAGAGTATTTACGAAGTTAGAAAATGGTAATTTAAGGGAAAAGGGCTACATTGAAACATAACGATGGTTATCCTTCTACCAACTTTGAATTCTGGACATCCTGAGCTTCTGTCGAAAATGATCCTGACTGGAGTTTTCTGATGGAGGGCATTACTGTTGCTGAGGATTTACCCGTGTCAGATGTAGTTACTTGCTATGAATCCCTAACTTTTTCCTGGATTGTACTTTGAGATTTCCAATCCACCAGGATGATTTTTGATCATGTCTCTAATTTTTGCCTAGACCGCCCTTTCGGGTTTTCAATCCACCGAGACGTTTTTTTTTTATTTAGGCGAAGTATTTCTTGACTACGTCAACATTCGTGGGGTAGGCAAACTCTTCTCCATCCATCGTTGCAAGTCTCAAGGCACCGTCTGAGAAAGCTTTCTTGACCACATAGGGGCCGTCATAGTTCGGGGTCCATTTTCCCCGAGAATCAGTGAGAAATGATTGTATCTTCTTGAGCACAAGGTCTCCTTTCCTAAAAACGCGAGGTCGGACCTTTTAGTCAAACACCTTCTTCATTCTTTGCTGATACAACTGACCATGGCATAGTGCTGTTATTCGTTTCTCTTCTATCAGATCGACTTTGACACCATTCAGCTTCTGTTAGCTTAGCTTCCATCAATACCCAGATTGATGGGATATCTACCTCTATGGGGAGCACTGCTTCCATGTAATATACTAGAGATAAAGGAGTTGCCCCTGTTGAAGTGCGAACAGATGTGTGATAACCGTGAAGAGCAAAGGGTAGCATCTCGTGCCAGTCTTTATAGGTTATAACCATCTTCTGAACAATCTTCTTCATATTCCTGTTAGCCGCTTCTACCGCTCCTTTCATCTTGGGTCGGTAGGGAGATGATTTATGGTGTTCGATCTTGAACTCAGCGCACAACTCTTTCATCATCCTATTGTTCAAGTTAGATCCATTGTCAGTAATGATCTGGCTTGGAACACCATAACGGCAGATGAGATTGTTTTTGATAAATCGGACCACCACTTGTCGGGTTACATTGGCGTATGACGTTGCTTCAACCCACTTGGTGAAGTAATCAATGGCTACCAGGATGAACCGATGTCCGTTCGAAGCCTTGCGTTCGATCATGCCAATCATGTCGATTGCCCATATGGAAAAAGGCCATGGGGAAGAAAGAACTTTGAGATGCGTTGGAAGTACATGGATTTTGTCTGAGTATATCTGACACTTGTGACACCTCCTTATGTACTTGTAGCAATTAGATTCCATTGTCAACCAATAATACCTGGCTCTTAGAATTTTTCTCGCCATTGTGTGTCCGTTGGCATGAGTGCCAAAGGATCCTTCGTGAATTTCTTTTATCACCATATTTGCTTCTGGTCTGTCTACGCGTCGAAGCAAGACCATGTCAAAGTTTCTCTTATAGAGTGTATCACCGCTCAAAAAGAAGCTGCCAGCTAGTCTCCTGAGAGTCTTCCTGTCATTTCTGGATGCCCCAGGCGGGTACTCTTGTTTCTGAAGGAAGCATTTGATATCGTGATACCAAGGTTTGTCGTCTATGACTGCTTCAATCATGAAGATGTAAGCGGGCCGTTCTAGGCGCATTATGTCAATCTTAGGTATGTCATTCCATTGACCTACACTAATCATGGAAGAGAGAGTGGCCAGTGTATCATCCATGTGGTTCTCTTCACGAGGGATGTGATGAAACTCGATTCTTTTGAAGAATGGTAACAACCTTCTCGCGTAATCTTTGTAAGGAATCAGTCCTGATTGGTATGTGTTCCAATCTCCTTTGATCTGATTGATAACCAGAGCTGAGTCGCCATATACATCCAAGTTCTTGATCCTTAAGTCGATCGCTTCTTCGAGACCCATGATACAAGCTTCGTATTTGGCTTCGTTGTTTGTGTTCTTGAACGTAAGTTGGGCGGTGAAAGGAATGTGGGTACCCTGAGGTGTTATAATGATTGCCCCAATTCCTTTTCCATAATGATTGACAGCTCCGTCAAAGATTAGTCCCCATTGGGAACCTGGTTCTGGCCCTTCACTGGGTAGTGGTTCATCGCAATCTTTCATTTTTAAATACATGACATATTCGTTTGGGAAGTCGAACCCGATTGATTCCTGATCTTCAATCAGTTTATGAGCCCAATGATCGACTAAAATACTTCCTTTGACGACTTTCTGAGCATGGTACTCGATGTCGTATTCTGATAACAACATCTGCCAACGGGCAATCCTTCCTGTGAGAGCAGGCTTTTCAAAGACATACTTGATCGGATCCATTTCGGAGATTAACCAAGTAGTGTGTCAAATCATGTACTGGCGAACACGTTTGGCTGCCCAAGCCAGAGCACAGCAATTTTTCTCAAGCATAGTGTACCGAGTTTCACAGTCTGTGAATTTCTTGCTCAGATAGTATATGGCATACTCTTTCCTTTTGGTTTGGTCTTGTTGGCCAAGTACACAACCCATTGAGTCTTCCAAGACTGTTAAATAGATGATCAGTGGTCTTCCCTCCATTGGAGGTGATAGAATCGGTGGATTCAATAGGTATCCCTTAATACCGTCGAAGGCGGTTTGGCAGTCTTCTGTCCAAACGCAGTCCTGATTCTTTTTGAGTAATTTGAAGGTTGGCGCGCATGCCGCGGTCATAAGGAATATAAATCTGGAAATGTAATTCAAACGTCCCAGGAATCCCCTGACTTGTTTTTCAGTCCTCGGAGAAGGCATTTCTTGAATGGCTTTGACCTTGTCAGGATCAATCTCAATCCCTTTTTGGCTGACGATGAACCCTAAGAGTTTCCCTAAACGGACACTGAAGGTGCACTTGTTAGTTTTCAAGTGGAGTTTGTACTTCCTCAACTGCTCGAATAGTTTTTATAGGTGGGTCACATGCTCCTCTTCTGTTTTAGATTTGGCAATCATATCATCGACATATACCTCGATTTCCTTGTGTATCATGTCATGAAAAAGAGTAGTCATGGCCCTTTGATAGGTTGCCCCGGCGTTCTTCAACCCGAATGGCATTACCTTGTAACAAAAAGTACCCCATGGGGTAATGAATGAAGTTTTCTCCATGTCTTTCGGCGCCATTTTTATCTGATTATAGCCTGAGAATCCATCCATGAAGGAGAAGACTTTGAACTTTGTTGTACTGTCAATGTGTGGTAAAGGAAAGTCGTCCTTTGGACTAGCCTTGTTTAGATCTCTGTAATCCACACACATTCTAACCTTTCCGTCCTTTTTCAGAACTGGTACGATGTTGGCTAACCATTGAGGATATTCTGATGTGGCGAGGAAACCCGCGTCAATCTATTTATGTACTTCCTCTTTGATTTTGATGGCCATGTCCGGTGAGTTCTTCTCAACCTCTGTTTTCCCGGCGGACATTCTGACCTTAACGGTAGATGATGTTCCACGATACTGGTATCCAACTCTGGCATATCCTGATAGGACCAAGCGAATACATCGGGAACCTCTTTGAGAAGCTTTGTCAAACTTTCTTTAACATTTGGACTGAGCAGTGCCCCAATCTTGACTTCTTTTCTCTCTTCTTCTGAACTTGAGTTGACCGTTCCCAACGGCTCTTTATGAGGTTTGATGAACCTTTCCTCTTGTCTGAGTAATCGGGAGATCTCTTCCGGAATTTCTTCGTCATTTTCTTCTTCAGCCTCAAATACCGGGAATTCAAAGTTAGGAGAAGGCATCGGATCGTACGTTTCAATGGGGTTTAAAACAAGCAATCAGCATGACGTTATGATTTGTTTTTAGAAGAGATAGAGAGAATGCAAGAGTGTGTGCAGTGTAATTTTTTTTTTTGGAAAATTGCTTGTTTTTATTGTTTGAATTGTTTTTTAGGATTACCATTTTCTGAAAATGCGAAAAGAGAAACCATCAATTAATGAGAAAATTATAGAATGACGTTATTTTATTTATGAACTTGTCGATTCTTGAAACTACAGCCCTATAAAACAAAACTCTGTCGCTTTGGGCGAAGCGAAGAGGGATATTTACAGAAAGTGAGCCCTATCAAAACATCTGTTTCACTTGGGCAGGGTGAAAGGTTAAAACAAAGATGGCCATTACTTTGACTTATGAATAATCTTCGGAACATCGACTGCAACCCATTGGCGGCGAACTCCTCGGTGAATCACAAAGTCTGGTACCTTCTTTATTGATTTGTCTTCAGAAATGACGCTGATTTCTGGTGGAACAGGATCGTTGGAATCTGTCTCCCAGGCAGAGTTGTCGTAGGAGGATTCTGTCATACCCCAAATTTTGACCACTAGGATTTCCCATCATTGTGCAAATCATCATCACAATATGGATGGGCCATCATACTTCATCAGTCTCCCCAAAGATGGGTGAGCATTCACTACAATCAAAATTAGGGTTTAAAGCCCTCTCTGAGTGTTTAGACAAAGGATCAATCAAGGAATGACATGATCTTCAACTTGTCTAACCTCTCAAACATCCACAATGGATCAAAAGGACTCCCACTTCAAGGATTAAGCACAAGGCTTCTCCCTTCTAGGTGGATTAAGTCTCAAGATCGACAGTGTCACCAAATTAGGGTTTTGGTCGACCAGGGCCTCCAGATGGAAATTTTTCATCTGGTCACAAGCCAATGATCCAAAAACCTAACCTAATATACTCCATGGAACCTCATGGACCCAATCATCAAGTCAATTTTACCTCAGGGGATGCATTCATCAAAAATCAGGAATTAGGGTTTCTTGACCTAATTCACCCCTAAGCTGACTTTTAGGGCAAATCATGAGCCAAGACCTCAAGAGAGGGTTTAAGGGTCTCTAATGAACTATATTGATCCATTTGCAACAATGGATTAATCCAAGAAGCTTGAGCAACAAGTCTCAATTTTATCTGCACCACAGTTAGGGTTTTAAGGAAAAAGTCAATTGTAACTTTGACTTTTGACCAGGACATGCTCCCAAGCCCTATGACATGCATCAATATACCCAATGACACCCATGGAACATTTCCATCAAGTTTGGTTTAGGTCAAGGACATGATTTCCTAAAGAATTGCACAGTTTGGAATTCGTCTGATAAAAAGTCAACTGTGCACAAAAGTCAACTTTGACTTTTTGAGATTTTTCACCAAAATGGATTTTTAACCCTAAAATGATGTTAATGTATGATTTGAATCATCATTCATCAAGAAAAATCAAGAAAAGTTGGGTAACTTGTAAAAGGGGTAACCATAAAAAACTTAGAAAATTTTCTAAGTTAAAAATAAAGTGGCTAGGGTACCAACTTTGGAGGGTCATAACTCCTAAACCACAAAGCCATTTTCTCCCATCCAAGGCTTGATTTGTAGATCTCATTGCCCTCTACAAAAACTTCAACTAGACCTGATTCCAACTCCTCATGGATTTTGAGTTATGGAGTGATCAAAATCAAGAAAAGTCACTTTGTTCCAACACTTAGTGAAAATTTCACTAAGTCAGATTTTACCCTACTTTTTGCCAAATGTAGGGGGATTTTTCACTTGGATTCAAAAAAGATAAAAAAAAATATGTTCAAACAGTTGTTGTATCATGTAAGGGCTTTCCAAAATGACCAAGAACATTACCAAATTCAATTTGAGTCATGAGATATGACATTGGAAAGTTGCCTTGCTGAAATCTGCCAAGGCAAGGCAGAATTTGCATTTTTGCTCGATTTGCCAAAATCAGCCAAATCCAAATGCTCCTATCCACTTGGACACCTCTGAGGATTGAATCTAAAGGGGACAACCACTGAGCCAAGCCTCCAAAGTCTTTGGAACAAGAAATAGCATGTTGAACCTAGAATGGCCAAAATAGGGACAAGAATCCAATTTTGGATTGGAGCATTCAATGGAAGCATCAAGGTGGCATGGTCTGAGCCATTTGAAACTGAATTCAATCAAGACTTACCCAAGACCAAGGGAACCACAGCCCTGTGCCCTAACCTCTAGTCAATGGCTAGAGGAGACTTGGATTTCCATTGGCCAACATTGAACAAACACCTGCTGCAGTTGCCATTCACTGTGGATCCCAAAACAAACTTGCTCTACTATAAATAGAGCTCAATTGTGATCAGTTTGAGTACACCAAAGCCATCAAACAGATGCTTTCCTCAAAACCTCTTTCTCTTGGCAAAAATGCCTTCTTTAGCAAGGCAACTTTGAGTTTTTGAGCTTGAGAGCTTTTTCATCACAATCAATCACACACACACCTCATATATATCATATGTAAGCTGTGCAAACTATCACAAGTGACCTGTAATCACAAAATCACAAAGTCACCTCTCAAAACCTCAAAATAGACTTTTGTTGCATTTTTCAAGCCATGTCTTGATTCAGTCACTTTCCAAACCAGATAAAACCTCAAACACACTCCAAATATCATCCTTGAACTGTCCCAAATGGTTCCCCTCATCTGGAACACCATTTGAGAGAGTTGCTCTTTTGGTCACTTTTAACCCCTTTTGCAAGAAAGGGACTGTTTGTGTTTTTGCAGGTACCAGTCAATTCCAATCATCCTAAAAGCTTCTAAGGGATCATTTGAGTGTGTCTAAAGCATCAAATCATTTCTGGAATAAGAGGTTTGACAGATTGCACAAAAGCTCCAAAATCTCAAAAAAGAGGTAAGCCTCACAACTTGGAATCTTTCAAACATGCAATGCTTTGAAGTCCATTGATCATAAACATCTCATACATGTTGTATATGTTGTGTTTGAGCTAATTCACCATGTAATCCATGCTTGTACCAAGCTGTAGCATAGAAAATGCATTTATAGGTCATTTTCAAAACCACTATCGGGTTTTGAGGAAGGAGTGTGATCTGAAAAAACTACCACCATCATTAGATTCCTTATGAAATTCTGGTCCAGATGCATATAAATTTTGTCTCAAACCATTAAGAATTGAGAAAGTTATGACCTTCACGTTTCTGAGCCAAAACTTGCCAAAACTTGCCTTGGGCCAGGCCTAAAACCAAGTCATGCCTTGTATATTTGTTGTTTTGTTTCAAACAATGGATGTATCACCACCCTAGTGGTAAGGCGCGCGCCTTGTAACCTTGAGGTCTTGGGTTCAAACCCCACCCATGCCATTTTGTGTTTTTTTCACATTTTGCCATTTTTTCCAATATTTTCATGGTTTATTAATTAATTGGAAAATTAATAACTCTTTCAATTTAAATTATTTTTTATTGGTTATTTTTGCAAAAAATCACAAAAATGTTGAAATATTTTACTCCACAAAAAAATTGAATTTATATTATTTATTTAATATAATTAGTATTTTTGTGAATAAATTCACTTTTATTTGTTTTTAAACATTTTAAAATGAATATTCATCTTGAAAAATCAAGACCAAATGAGTTTTAATATCTCTTGTGATTTATACCTCATTTTTCAAACCTTAAACAAAAATCACAAGTGGTTTATTCAAACCTATTTGGTATTTTTCATTGATTTTCTTTAAATATTTACTTTTAAAGAATAAAATTAGGGTTTCTTTGATTTTCACTCAAACAAATCATTGTCAAACACTCATGGGCCTCTAATAGAGTGTAAGACCCAATCCTTTTTTTGACCAAACCATTTTTGGGCCTCGGTGTATTGTATAAGTCCCGATACCGTCAAAAACAAAACGGCGCGATCATCGCCTTTTGAAAAATCAAACCTTGGGCCTCTCCTCGAGCTATAAGATCCATTCAAAACTTTTGGGCCTCTAATAGAGTGTAAGACCCAACCCCCTTTTAACCAAAATCACTTTGGGCCTCAGATATTGTATAAGCCCCTCTGCGTTAAAAGAAAACCTCGGCGCGATCGCCATTTCAAACGGAAAAATCATCTAGGCCTACCCTCGTGTTATAAGCCCCACTCTTTTTCTTTAAACTTTTTGGGCCTCTTGAGAGAGTGTAAGACCCATCCCTTTGTACAGAAAACAATTTTTGGGTCACAGTCACTTGTATAAGTCCCTCTGTACAAATTCAAACAGTGCGATCACTGATAAAACCCTGGGCCTCTCCTTGAGCTATAAGCCCCAAATATTTCTTTTCCAAAACACTTTCTCCTTTGATTTTGAATATACTATTGTTTTCAATCTTTCTTTGTTGAACAACTAACCAAACAACATGGAAGCTCTACAACCGGGTAAGTGTTTATACGCTTTCATTTACCGCTTTCATATACATATAACTGTATTGTGGGACTGTTTCACTGTAAATCTTCTTTCATAAACTCATATCAACTGTGTAATAATAGTATAGATATTTAGAGTTTCCCCGACAACTGCGTCTAGAACTAGGTGACGCCGTTTCGTTTATTCATAGAAATAGACAACTAGATCCCCAATAGGATCACCAGATACAGTCTTCTCTTCGGCTGCCTCATTAGGAATTGTCAAGAAACTCGCTCCTAGAGATGAATGTATTCTCCGTGAATGGCATCTTTGAGTTTCTTCCAAATTCTCGAACTTTCCTGACTTGATCTATTCCTTGTGAATAGCTTGCCTTGAATTTCTTGGGGTTTGGGGACCCACGGGCTTCTTAAAAGCATCGGCCTCCTCTTGGGCATCGTACAAGGACCCACAGGCTTCCTAAAAGCAACCACGCCTCCTCTTGGGCTTAGTACAAGGACTCGCCGGCTTCTTAGAAGTATTCATAGCCTCCTCTTAGGCTTCGTATAACGATCTCTTCCTCCGAGAATGATAGTCTCCTCTTGGGCTTCGTACAAGGACCGACCGGCTTCTTAAAAGTTTCCAGCCTCCTCTTGGGCTTCATACAAATTGTCCCGACGACCTCCTAGAGGTATAGGAACAGAACTTAGTCATCTGCATAGAACAGTCCTTTCAAAGAGTCTACTACTGTTTCTCAAAGCATAATATAAAAGACAAAACTCTAGACTTGGACAGTCTAATTTCCTTGAGTCTCCAAGACATTCTCAAGTGACCCCTTCGTTAGATAGGAAGAAAACCCGTAGACTCAGACAGTCTCAATACCCTTTGGATTTCCCACTTCCTTAAAGAACGGGAATAACCCAGATCCTCGAATCAAATCCTTGAGTACAGTGTTGCTCATATAAGAACTGATTTTCTCTTTAAATCAGCATACTGGACCTGTCACTCAACTGAAACAGTACCCATAGCCTCCTCTTAGGCTTTGTATAATGATCCTTCTCAAGTGAAGTTAGCCTCTCTCTTGGGCTTTGTACAATGATTCTCCCCAACGGAGTCAAACAACATTTAGCCCCTCTCTCGGGCTTTGTACGAGAAACATAAGAGACTCCCTCGTTGAGTCAATCACCCTTTCGCCTCCATCTCGGGCTTTGTACGAGATACAAAAACTCTCTTGTTGAGTCAAATAGCCTCCATCTCAGGCTTTGTACGAGATACAAAAGCTCTCTTGTTGAGTCAAATAGCCTCCATCTCGGGCTTTATACGAGATACCAAAAGATTCCCTCGTTGATCAAAACCTTTTAGCCTCTCTCTCGAGCTTTGTACGAGACACATAATAGCCTCCTCTTAGGCTTTGTATAAGAAAACCACTGGTTGGTCCAATTAACCTTTTAACATCAAAGTTGTGCCTCGTTCACAGTACACAAACATCAACAACTCCTTCCCCTCCATCTAATTGCCGTAAGCAGCAAGCCTCTGGATCATCTACATCCATGCCAATGTCCCTCTTTTAGTATGAGAAATTCCTAAGGAAAGATGGCATTACTCTACACTGAGTTAAAGTCTTCTCCTTCAGGTTGAAATCCCCTATAAAGGAAATTATGGCATTGTCGGATTCACAAATCCCGGTTAAAGTAATTCTCATTTATAAACAGTCGTAACAGACAAACCCCTCTTTAGAGATGACAAATTCTCTCTAAGGTCCACACTTTTAGCTTCACATCTTGGGCTTCGAACAAGATACAAATAAACCTTTTAGCTTCACATCTTGGGCTTCGAACAAGATACAAATAGACCTTTTAGCTTCACATCTTGGGCTTTGAACAAGATACAAACCACCTTTCGCTTCACGTCTTGGGCTTTGAACAAGACACCAAAACAACCAATTTCCTCCCATAGAATAGGAGGAACTACGAACGCTCTGATTTCCCTATTTCGGTAAACGCGAATACGTAGGCATAAGATTGAAAGAAAAATCTTAGCGAGCACACTAAACAAAAACCCAAAATCCCATGCTTTCATATATATCTGTCCTAACATCCCAACCGATAGCCTAAAGCACCCCTCGTCAACAAAATAAACCTAGGACAAACCCCGAATCTTTGTAGCATCTGTAAACCAACAGTTTCGACTGTTTAATCTCAGTATGCAAGCAGGGTTAATTGGAGACATCTATTTCCCTTCCTTCATCAGCTTTAATAAGATAAAAAATGAATCGAACTGTAGTACTAGAGCGATCGTACTTTGCAACCACATCCAAAAATGACTCGCTACAGATTCCTCTGTTGTATTTTGCATAGTATTTATGCTCTCAGGTAAATCCCCCCATCCAGTTGGCTGGATGTCTTCGAGCCTGATACGAGAGCTTTCAGGAGCAGTGTACTTGACCAAGAAGTCGTACTTGCCACTCGGTTGTCCTAAGGTGTCCCATATTTCCTTGGAACTGGAGGAGTCATCTCTCTCGATGACATTGACCTCAGGAAAAGCATAGTTAATGAATTCTAGTCCTGTAAACTTTGCAAATTCATTGTCGCACTGGATATTTTCTGAATGCCCTGAGTGCTGATCCCATGACATGGTGGGGACGCAGGTATTCTTTTCAATGATGCTCAACTGATTTTCATTGTTCGGCTGATTTTCTTGCCTCGAGTCTCCTGGGTACGACTGCCAGATAGGCAGACCATCCATCGGGCCATAATAGTCGCGGTCAAAGTTGCCTTTCATCAGAGTGTCTTCCTCTAATGAGTTTGGTGGAGCACGACATCCTTCTGGATCACAATCTCTGTATATCATTTTGACGTCTGACCTTGGTATAAATCTCGGACTCTGTGCGGGATAGCAAAATGGCGTAGGCACTTCTTCCTGAGACATATATTCATCCTCGTTAAGATATGACTTCCACTCTTCATCTGTATCGGAGGAGTCTCCTTCGTTGATGGTATGTACTTCTTGAGACACTGGGTGAAGGAAACCTCCACTGTGGAAGAAGTCCTGAATGGGATGAAAACTTTCATCGTTAGTAGCAGTCTGGGTACAGGTTGAAGAAAAACCAAGACCCTTCTTTGTTTTGTTATCAGTAGGAATGATAAGCTGTCCTATCCCTTTGCATTGTTACTTTTGATCACCTCGAGAGCCTCTTTGTACAAGGAGATCGATGTTCCTTTCTCTAATTGATTCTCATTGCTCACCAAAATTGCATGGAACTGAGTTCCAACAACCTCCTCGGGTTCTACACAAGTGGACAATGATAGGTTACTCACGATCAAGGCTTGTTCTCCCCAGACCGTGACAAGTTGGTCATTCTTGACAAACTTTAGCTTCTGGTGAAGTGTCGAAGTAACTGCCCCAGCCTGGTCTATCCAAGGTCTTCCCAACAAACAGCTGTATGTTGCTCGGATGTCCATGAACTGGAAAGTGACTTGGAAAGTGTGAGGACCGATAGTTATGGGAAGGTCGACTTCGCCGATAACTGTTTTTTGGGATCCGTCAAATGCTTTGACGACGACCTTACTGCCTCTCATCAGAGATCCTTTGAATGATAGTCGCATTAGAGTGGACTTCGACATAACGTTAAGAGCCAATCCGGTATCTACCAGTATGCTGGCTAAGGCATTGTCCTGGCAGTTAACTGTGATATTGAGCGACATGTTGTGACTATTGCCTTCTTCTAGAAATTCCTCATCACTGAACCCTAAGTTGTTGTAGGAAGTGATATTGGCGATGATGCTGTCGAACTGTCTTATTGTTACATCCTGTTCCACAAAGGCTTGCTCTAAGACTTTCTGTAGAGCTTCCCTGTGAGCTTCAGAACTGAGTAAAAGAGATAACACAGAGATCTTTGAAGGAGTTTGTAATAGTTAATCAACAATGTTGTATTTACTCCTTTGGATGAGCTTTAGCATCTCATCATCGTTCTTTGAAAGGTCGGGATCAATGGATTGACCGCCTAGTGGATTGGGAACTTCTGTCTGAAGTTCCTTTTCTCTGTTAGGTTCTCCAACTCCTCTGTTGAAGATTCGACCGCTCCGTGTTACTCGACTGATGTCTGCAATATTCACAACGGAGGGTAATGGAACTTCTTTTCCATTCTCAACTGTTGTTGCACCGTAATTGTAAGGGATAGCTTTATCAGACTTGTACGGTACTGGTCCCGGCAGATAGATAACTACAGGAGCCTTTTGATTTTTCTGACCATTGTAAGCAACTTCAATCAGCTCCTGGTTAAGAACCTTCGATTCGTCAAGTAGAGCGATGATGGCGTAAACATCTTTGGTCCTCTCGCGATCAGAGATTACAACAACATCTTTGATCTGGTCAGCAAAATAGTCGGGCATCAAGTTGATGGACCCCAAAACTGGACATAGTTGAATCTCTTCGCGGTCCAACTGACTCTGAAGGGCTTCTCGCACGAGGTAGCATCCTTGGTTATTTTCCAAGCAGACTCTACAACGTTCGTAGTTATGCGGTGGCACCTAGCCACGTCTGCTTTGAATGCAGTGTAACCTTACTAGGTCCGCTTCCATAGATCGAACATCTTGACTTTGATGCTTTGTAGGGTTCCCATTAATCATGTTGACTTGTTGCGTGTCTTCGTCTAGATAAATCGGAAGCCACCAATGATTTAACAAGTGTTGCAAAGTTCTTTGAACGAGAGCACATCCTTGGTCACTCTCACAGCATACTGTACAGTTCTAATACTCATGCAAAGTCAGAAAACTGAGCTGGACTTGCTTAGCGTGTAATTCTACCAAGCTGGTATTCATCAAGCGAATATCGAAGATCTAAATCATGTTGATCTGATAAGGATTTTTATCATGGTAGTCCTGGATGCATCCAAGATACATCTGACGCTGAAGGGCCTCTTGTATAAAAGAGCATCCCTGATTGTTTACCGAGCAAATCAGACAGGAATTGTAATCGTGCCGCAGCAGATTATGATACTGGATTTGCCTTAAGTGTATTGCCACTAAGTTGACATTCATTTCCAGAATGTTGTGGATCTGAATGATGTTGGAATTTGCATAAGTCATGTTAACTTCACAAACTCGATGCTCTTGGATCCACCCGATATCCAATTGTTCCTGTAGAGCTGATTGCACCACAGAACATCCTTAATTGTCTTTAGAGCAGATATCACACTGGTGATAATTGTGAGGTGGTATATGGCCATACCCGCTCTGTCTGCGATGAATCTTGACCAGATTGGTCCTCAATAAGAGTACATCATGAATTTGATAGCTGTTGTTAGACTCTCCTTCTATCAAATTTACTTCAGCTTTCTCGTGTTGAGGCAACGGGTTCGTGAGAACATTCAAATTCGTATCTTTGAAAGATAAGACCCCGCTCCTAACAAGCTTTTGTACGTCGGATTTGAAACTGAGACAGTTTTCTATGTTATGCCTTGGTCCTCCTTGATGGTAAGGGCAAGTTTGATCCGCTTTAAACCAAAAAGGCGGATTCTCTGGTACTGTAAGAGGAGACCTGGTTTTGACGTGCCCCTTGACTAGTAAGAGTGGAAACAATTCTGCATACAACATCGGTATAGGGTCAAACCCTGGTGGTCGCGTTGTACAATTGTTGTTGTACTGAGGACGAGCCTGCTGAAGAGGCGATTGTGTCCTTTGCTGATATTGTTGTTGATTCGGTTGGCTCTGCGCAACCTCAGGTTGATACGTTGGAACAGGCACAGGATTGATTGCAGGAGTTACAGCTGCTACTGGTTGGTATCGTCGCCTTTGCTTTCCGAGAGAGATATTCCCAATATCCTGCTCTTTTTTCTTAGGGAGAGCACTACCGTATTGTTTTGTACTACTTGATGATCCAGCGTCTATAACTAAACGTCCTTCTCAGACTGCTTCCTCAAGATGAACTCCCATGCCCACCATCTCGGTGAAGTCACTGGGCGCACTGGCGACCATTCTGTCATAGTAAAATGAGCTCAAGGTTTTCAAGAAGATCTTTGTCATCTATTTTTCCTCGAGAGGTGGACAAATCTGGGCGGCGATTTCACGCCATCTCTGAGCATATTCCTTAAAGGTTTCCTTGTCCTTCTGCGACATGCCTTTGAGTTGATCTCTGTCTGGTGCCATGTCCAGGTTATACTTATATTGTTGAACGAAGGCAGCGCCGAGATCTCTGAAAGTAGCGATCTTAGTGCAGTTTAAACCCATGTACCATTTGAATGCGACACCGGTTAAACTATCCTAAAAATAATGGATCAGTAGCTGGTGGTTCTCTGTCTATGTTGACATCCTCCGAGCGTACATCACCAAATGGCTTTGAGGGCAAGAGTTACCCTTGTACTTTTCAAATTCGAGCACTTTGAACTTATGTGGAACTTTCACATTGGGGACCAGACAAAGGTCTGCGGCGTCCTTTCCAAATAGATCCTGACCACGAATGGCTTGCCGAAGTTTGTAACCTTCAGGAGTCGTTGTCATGCCCCTGGCATCTTTGCTTTCCCGAAGTTTGTAACCTTCAGGCCTAGCGGTTCCTGCTGCAGTTTCCGGATCTTCAGTGATCGGTGGAATATATCCTTCCGGGATATGATTGAGTGGCATGCCCCAGGGATGATCTTTTGGCATGTTATACTGAGGATCAATCCTTTCCACGATAGGTGTAGATGTGATCTCTGAGATCACAATCCGTTGTTGTTGCATTTGAGATGCTATCAGTGCTTGCATGTCACCGTGAAGTTTTCTCAGATCCTCTCTCAGAGCGTGGATTTCTTCTCTCAGCTCTCAGTTCTCTTCCTCGAGATTATCTATTTTCTTCTGAATGTTGGCCCGAGTATTGTACGAATGAGACAGTTTGACGCTAGAATCAAGACACAGATGTGAGATTCGCAGGGAAGAAGAATGCGTTTATGCGAGAATGATGAATGATATGCAATGATTATATTTAGTTTTTTTTTTATTCAAAGTAAACTTCGACAATTGGATTTCAAATATCAAATAGTGGGGAAACCCCGTTTTATTGAATTCAAAGATTACGGAAATGGAAATACAGTAATTACAAAGTGCTGTAAAAGGAAATCTAAACTTATGGGTCCCGAGTCCTCTCTGAGGAGAGCTCAGGTGCTGGTTCTGGTACTTTCCTTTTCTTTGATCGGGGCTCTTGAGCCGTTGTCGGGTTTTCATTCCTTTGCCAAGTGAAAGGAGCGAGCAAATTCCTTTGGTCTTCTTGATTCTCTACAGCATGTTGCTTTAAAATGTCGATTAGAGCATCTTTATCTTTCAATAGTTGTTGTATTTTATTACACTCCACATTGAGAATACTACATTTGTTCTTCCAAGACTTTCTCTCCTGTTGAACTTTGTTGAGAGTAACCTGAAGTTTTTCCGTATCAGACATAAAATAAAGGACATGGTCCCTTAATGGAAGAACTTCTTGACGAGGGTAAGGCATCCTCAGCTTGAGAGCTCTAGTTTATACCCAGTGGAGATAAGGTTCCACCAAGACACAATCTGGTTTTCCTAGAGACTCTCGTCCTTTTCTACGAACGTGTTCCAGACATGCACTATTTTTGTCTATAGTGCTCTGTCATTTTCTCCTTCCTTGAAGAAAATACCTTCCAGATGAGCATTACGCGGGACATGCCTCATCGGGTATCCGAGTTGACGACGAACTAAAACTGGATGATAATTGATTCCTCTCTTAGTTCCTATGAGGGGTACATTTGGGAAGTTTCCACAATGGTCAATGATTCTGATCCCGTCATAGATTCGATTGTACCAATCGATGTCAGAGTTGGTAAGAGACATGATTCTCTACGACCAACGTAAAGTACTCTTTTGATCCCAAAATGCAGCAGACTTTGGCAAATGGGAAATGAACCATTTTTATAGCAGGGGTACACAGCATGTGATCATTCCTCCGCTGTACAAATTCCTTAAGTGTATAGAATGATAAGCATCTGCGAGCAAGGTTGGTACAGGGTTTCCAATTAGAAAAGTCTTAATGGCATTGATATCAACGAAGTTATCGATGTTGGGAAATAGATGTAACCCGTAGGTAAGCAAAATAAAGATGCTTTCGAAAGCGGCCATGTTCCCTATACTAGCAAAGTACAGATCTTTCTTTATCAAAAACTGGGCTGGCAAACCTTGGATACCACCCTTAATGATCATGTGAGTCTTGACCTCTGACTCGTCCAAATAAATTGCCCTTGCAATGGTTTGATCTTTTGGAATTTCTTCCAGTCCAGAAAAGGGAGCTTGATCAGTGATAGCTAAATCAGTCAGGTGAGAATACTCCTCCAGTGTTGGTGCTAGCTGATAATCCGGGAATGTGAAACAGTGATAAACTGGATCGTAGAACTGGATTAGTGTGGACAGGATTCCTTCAATTACATGGACCCTTAACAGAGACAATATTCCTCCATACTTAGCTCTGAAAGCCTCAGGGTTGGTGATCATCCTTGCCAACCCTCTTAAATCCTCTAGTTTTGGAACTTTGAAGGTGTACTTGTGAGTCTTCCTTCTACTGAAATCCATAACGCAATCTTTCTCTTTGATATTTGCAATCATTGTCTTAGTTTAATTTGAAAAAAGGAGAGACTAGAAGAGAAAATTTTTCTTTGTTTTAATGTTTTTTAAATGAATGTATGAACGCAGCACACAAAAACATAGAAAAAACATGGGGTCAAAGGGTCGGTGTCATGAAGTCAAGGCTCTACCCAACCCCAAAGGTTATACTGGTGATTTTTGTACCTGTCCTCAAAATCACTGACCCCTCTTGGGATAACGACAGCAAGCGGATCACCAAGTGAGTTGTAGCATCTTAGAGTAATCTCAAATGAGGGAAGTATCACGTGACAACTATTTCCGATAGCTTCCGCACTACAAAATGGTTTCAGTCTACTAAAATCCTCAGCTTCTCAGATAACCCAATCGAACAATCTGCTTTTAACAACCGAAGTCGTATAGGCATTGAATCCGCAAAGGGCATCTGCATTGATTCGATGGTCGACCGGGACCTCTTATTTGGGAGTCACTCTCTGTAAGATTACCCGTCTAGTGCCATCACTTATCTTAGGTGTATACTCAATCTTTCCAGATGCGGCATCACACTCATTCCCATTAGCAGAAAAATAAACACGGATATCAATTAGGAAAACCAGTATATATATTTGTCCTAACATCCTAGACCTCTAGTCCTATGATCCTATACAGACAATGGCTCCCCAGCAGAGTCGCCATTTCTGTGGTACTTTGTGAATTTAAGGCTTTCTACCTAATACTGTGAGAGAGAAATGCCTCCCACTATGGTCGCCACTCTTTTGTAGCGCGATTTTTGTAGTTTCGAATCACTATCACTTTGGTACTACAGTTCGATTCATTTTTTATCCTGTGAAGCTGATTAAGGAAGGGAAATAGATGTCTCTAATTAACCCTGCTTGCATACTGAGTTTAAACATATGACTGTTGGTTTACAAATGCTATCAAAATAGGGGGTCTGTCTTAGGTTATTTTGCTTAAGAATACAGTGTATGGACTATTTGTGAGGCTTTTGGTAAGGTATTAGATCTGATGCTTTTTGATTGATGCATGGAGGTACTAGACTTTGAGTTTTTGATTAGTATGCTCGCTAAGATTTTGCAATCTTATGCCTACGTATTCCCGTTTAACAAAACAGGGAAATCAGAGTGATCGTAGTTCCCTCCTATTCTAAGGGAGGAAAAGATGTTTTGGTGTCTTGTTCAAATCCCAAGATTGAAGCTAAAAGGTTTGACTGAGAGAGAACTTGTCATCTCTAAATAGGAACTGTTGATGTTTGTATGCCTTGATTAAAGCACAAGTTTGATGCTAAAAGGTTGATTGACTCAACCAGGGATTTCTCTATACAAAGCCTAAGAGGAGGCTATTGACCCAACAAGAGGGTGTTTATTATTTGTCTTGTACGAAGCCCGAGATAGAGGCTAAAAGGGTTGACTCAATAAGAGAGTACTAACAAGTGACTGACTCAACAAGAGAGTGCTTTTATATGTTTTGTACGAAGCCCAAGACGGAGGCTAAAAAGGTTTGACTCAACAAGAGAGTACTTTTATCTGTCTTATGCGAAGCCCAAGACGGGGACTAAAAAGGTTGACTCAACAAGAGAGTCTTTTATACTCAACAAGAGAGTGATTTGTTGTCTCGTACGAAGCCCGAGATAGAGGCTAAAAAGAAAGTGACTCAACAAGAGAGTCTTGAAAAGTGATGGACTCAACAAGAGAGTCTGAAAAGGTTAACTCCACTAGGGGGAATCATTGTACAAAGCCCAAGAGGAGGCTAACTTCGCTGAGGAAGGATCATTATACAAAGCCTAAGAGGAGGCTATACTTCTGCAGGGGATTCTTGAGATCCTGAGGCAGGTCCAAGAAGGGAATCAATCCTTGCAGGGGAATGCAAAAGGAATTGATAGATCAGAAACCTTGAGGCTCTGGTTTGAGATAGTGTTATCTGACCTGGGTTGGGGAATTTTGGGAGAAGGACGGGGTTTTAGAACCCGCAAAGTTTTAACTCTCGGTTGGAGATTAATCTAGAATCCGGGGTTTCTCCTATGTTGTAGGGGACTTGAGAATGTCTTTGAGACTCAAGGGAATTATACTATCCAAGTCTACTGGTAGAGTTTTATCTTTTGTATGATGTCCAAGAGGAGGCCGACTCGTTTAAGGGATGAGTATCAACCCTAAAATTGGTCTGAAGGTTTTGACTCCTTTTAGAAAGACAGCTCTAACGAAGGATGACTAAGTTTTGCCCTATACCTTTAGGAGGTCGTGAAGGTCCTTGTACGAAGCCCAAGAGAAGGCATGAGAACTTTTAAGATGCCGAAGGGTCCTTGTACAACGCCCAAGAAGAGGCGGGGATGCTTTTAGGAAGCCTGTGGGTCCCCAAACCAAGAGAAGTTCAAGAAATGCAATTCACAGAGAAGAGATCATTCTAGGAAAGTTCGAGAATTTGGAAGAAACTCAAGAGATGCTATTCACGGAGAATAGATCAACTCTGGGGAGTAGAGTTTCTTTGACAATTTCTAAGGGTGACAGTCTAAGAAAAGGTTCACCTAGAATACTGCCTATCTCTTTGTTCCATATTGTTTAACCCCAAGAGAAGGGAAGACTGTATCTGGTAATCCTATGGGGGATCTAGTTTTGTTTGTATTCGAGAGTGACCAACGGGCTTTACCTAGTTCTAGATGTAGTTGCCGGGGAGAACTCTAAATAACTATACTAGTATTACACAGTTATGATAAGTATATAAAAGGATGTGAAAGAAGACTTACAGTGAAACAGCCCCACAATACAGTTTTATATATATATATATATATATGAAAGTGGTAAATGAAAGCGGATAAACACTTACCCGTTGTAGAGCTTCCATGCTGTTTTGTTAGTTGTTCAATAAAGAAATTAAAGAAAGTTTTGATAACAACTATGGATTTAAATCTAAAATCAAAGGAGAAAGTGCTTCTAAAAGATTGTTGGGGCTTACAGCTCAAGGAGAGGCCCAAGTTTCAACGATGATCGCACCGTTGTTTTGAAAACTGTACAGAGGGACTTATACAATATGTGAGGCCCAAAAAGTTTTTATGTATAAGGGGATGGGTTTTACACTCTATTAGAGGCCCAAAGAGTTTTTAAGAAAGGGAATGTGACTTACAACGCGAGGGGAGGCCAAATGACCTTTGTTCTGAAATGGCGATCGCGCCGAGATTATTTTTAACGCAAAGGGACTTATACAATGTCTGAGGCCCAAAAAGGTTTTGGTTAAAAAAGGGATTGGGTCTTACACTCTATTAGAGGCCCAAAGATTTATTTTTGTACAAGAGATGGGACTTACAACTCAAGGAGAGGCCCAGGGTTATTTGTTTGAAAATGGCGATCGCGCCGAGGTTTTTGAAAACACAGTGGGTCTTATACAATATTTGAGGCCCAAAATTGGTTTGGTTTCAAAAAGGGGTTGGGTCTTACACTCTATTTGAGGCCCAAAGAGTTTTTAAATGATTGATAAGGGTTGAATTAATCAAAACCCTAATTTTGTTTAAAAAGGAATTAATTTTGTTTAAAAATTAATAAAAATTATTGAAAACATATGAAAAATGAGTGGTGATCTTGGATCAATGCTTCAAAAATCATGTTTAGATCCACAAAATGATTGGAAACCAATTAAGTTTGGAAAATCAAGAAGGAAAAAATATTTTAAATGTTAAAAAACAAATAAAAATTAATTCTTTGCAAAAATATCAAGTATATGAAATAAATAATATTTTTGGGAATTTTTGGAAAAATAAAATATTTTAACATTTTTGTGAATTATTAAAAAAAGAATCAACTCAAAATCATTAAAACTCAGAGAGAAATTAATTTTTGAATCAATTAAATAAAAACACAAAAATTCAAATATTTGAATTTTCAAAAAAGGCGCCAAGACCACACCAAGAACATGCGCGAGTTCTGGGTTTGGCCTGATTTGCATTTTCTATCCAATCTCACTGAATACTTGATGAAATCACACAATCCACATATCAATATGCTCGTTTTCACCTCACGATCATGTCTATGGTCTTTAATTTCATTTATTTTAAGCATGGAATAAGAAATCAAGACAAAACCTCAAGAACCCTAAAATTTGTATGAAGGCTGAGAATTTTGATACACGATTCAAACAAAGCAATTAATTGAGGGGAAACATTCTATGCATGATTATGAACATTTGGCAAAAGTATTGTGCGAGGAAATATGCATAGATTAAGAGATGACTAAGTTTAGGCTTACTTGAAGGTCGTGACAGCAAGAGCAATGTGATTTTTGAGTTGGAGGTGTTACAGACGAGTTGTGATGATCTGAACAGCTTCCCTACACCATATGGAGTGTGTTTGAATGCTTGGACTTGATTGGAAATGGCTGGATCACTTCATGGCATATCAACTGCAACTTGGTTGAAAACTTGAGCAACTGACTGGTGATTCTGAGAAATTAGTGTTACAGTTGTGTGTTTAGTGTTTGATCAGCTCACATATGATGTTTATGAGGTGTTAGAGCAATTGGTTTGAGTTGAATTGCTCTCTACTGAAAAATTCAATAGTGACTTGCTAAGAAAGGCATTTTTGAGAGTGAGAAGATGATTTTGAGAAAGGCAAGTGTTGTAGGCCTTTGGTGTACTTAAACTGACCACAAATGAGCTCTATTTATAGTAGAGCAAGTTTGTTTTGCAAGCAATAGTGAATGGCAACTGCAGCAGCTCATTGTCCAATTGCATCACTTTGGAATCTTAAGTCTCCTCTAGCCATTGACTAGAGGTTAGAGCACAGGCCTTTGGTTCCCTAGTTCAGAGATCATCCTTGAATCATTCAGTTGGAAATTGCTCAGTTCATGCCACCTTGGTGCATCCATTGAATGCTCCAAAACAAAATTGGAGTCTTGTCCCCTTTTTAGGCATTTTTAGGTTTGGCATGCTACTTTTAGTTCCAAAGACTTGGGAGGCTTATGGATCAACGTGTGTTCCTTCTTGGTCTCCCCCTGAGGTGTTCAGATGGATAAACTTGTTTGTCATTTGCATAATTTGATCAAATCGAGCAAAATGCACAAATCTGCCTTGCCATGACAGTTGCAGCAAGGCATATTGCCACTGTCATACTCTCAGCTCAAATGGAATTTTATGGAGTTCTTGGCCATTTTGGAAAGCTCTCATATGGTACAACATATGTGTGATCATAGTTTGTCTTGATACTTTTTGGATCCAAGTGAAAAATTCCCCTACATTTTGAAAAAAGTGAAACAGATTCTGACATAGTGAAAATTTCACTAAGTGTTGGAAAAATGCCACTTTTGTGTTTTCAGCCATTTTGATCACTCCATAACTTAAAATC
Source organism: Lathyrus tuberosus (assembly GCA_022829125.1). NCBI lineage: Eukaryota > Viridiplantae > Streptophyta > Magnoliopsida > Fabales > Fabaceae > Lathyrus > Lathyrus tuberosus. Next base: position 16,570,732 of record JALAZF010000063.1, read on the forward strand.
CATGAGGAATTGGAATGATTTGTAGTTGACACTTTTAAAGTATTCCATGAGATATAAAAATCCATCTTTGGATCAGCCAAAATGGTTGCTTGGATCACAAGTTATGGTCCTTGGAAGTTGGTACCCTAGCCACTTTGTTCCATAACTTAGAAAATTTCTAAGTTTTTTATGGTTACCCCTTTTACAAGTTATCCCAATTTTCTTGATTTTTCTTGATGAATGATGATTTCAATCACACATTAACATCATTTTAGGGTTAGGGAACCATAATTGACTAAAAAATCAAAAAGTCAAACTTTGACTTTTGGGCACAATTGACTTTTTATCAGATGAATTCCAAACTGTGCGACCCTCTATGAAATCAAGTCCTTGACCTAAATCAAACTTGATGGATTGATTTCATAGGTGTTATAGGGTGTATTGAATCATGTCCCAAGGTTTGGGAGCATGTCTGGATCAAAAGTCAAAGGTACAGTTGACTTTTTCCTCAAAACCCTAATTGTGGTCCAGATGAAAATGAAACTTGTGCATCAAGCTTCTTGGATCAATCCATTGTTGCAAATAGATCAATGTAGTGTGTTAGAGACCCTCAAATCATGCCTTGAGGTCTTGGTTATGTTTTGTCCCAAAAGTCAACTTAGGGGTGAATTAGGTCAAGAAACCCTAATTCCTGATTTTTGTGTGGATGCATCCCCTGAGGTAAAATTGACTTGATGATTGGGTCCATGAGGTCCCTTGGAGTATCTTAATTTGTGCTTTGAAGCATTGGCTCATGCCTAGAGGAAAATTTCCATCTGGAGGCCTTGGTCGACCAAAACCCTAATTTGGTGACAGTGGCGATCTTGCGGCTTGATCTGTAACGCCCCTGTTTTGTCTTATTTATTTAATTGAGCCGATTTAATTATTTTTGTTTTATATTATTTTATTCTTGACTTTTATTTGACAATATATTATTTTTCATCGTTGTTTATGTTTTATCGCATTTTGAGAGCGTTTGCGAGATATTTGAGCTGAGGGGTAAAATAGTCTTTTTAGGGGTTTAGATATTTTATATAAATAGAAAGTGGAGAGAAAAAGAGAGAAAAGAAAAGGAAAGAAAAAGAAGAGAAAGAAAAGGAGAAGAAAGAAAGAGAAAAGAGGAGAAAGAGGAAATCGACATAACACCGTTTCGAGCGCGATTAATCGGGTAAGGGTGAGAAGTTTCAATTATATCTTGCTTGTGTATGTATATGTGTTGTTTGTTGTAATTGTTTTGGTTGTTTCGCGACTTTTCGTATCAATTGAAATTAGGAGCGATTGATAGAAATCGATGTTTTCACGGATGAAATTCGATAAAAACTGAGTAGAATACTTGTTGTTAGGCTTGGATCGTGTTTTGGTTGTTACAGCATGAATTGGAAGTATTTGGGGTGGGAGAATGATGAATTTGAACCCAAATGACCTGTGTTAGCGCTGCTGGGTTTTTCTGGTTTCGCACTGCGAATGGCCATCGAAGGGGAAAACGAGCGTTCGCGTGAGGTTCGCACTGCAAACGTTGTGTTGTTTTTCTTTCTGCCACGGTTCGCTGGGGGATTCGCACTGCGAAGGGGACAACGAAGGTTCGCTGGGAGTTCGCACTGCGAACTGTAGGATATTTTCCTTTCTGACTTGGTTCGCTGGGTCATTCGCACTACGAATGAGGGTGCGAAGGACTCGCTAGGAGCTTCGCCTTGCGAACATGACGGATTTTCCAATTTGTTTTCTTTATAACTTTTGATCCGTAAGTCGGATTGAGGCGTGGTTGGATGCTTTGGAAAGCTTAGGAGATGTTCTTTCTTATATTATTGGTTTTGGGATTAGTGGCCGATTTAATTATGTCGGGGGATTGGAATAGCGTTGTTTTGTCGGCTTTTACCGTCGTAATTGTGTGTGATTGACGTGTTACCATGTGATATGCTTTTAATATGTATCGTATAGCTTGTGTGCTGTTATATGATGTGAATATATATGATGGGTGTTGGCGATGAAGGTTTGTGGTCTTATAGAGAAAAAAATGTGTTGTTTTGGGTTTGATTTCAATGTAGGATAATGATGTTATTGTGTGGTAAAATACATTGCTTGAGTGAATATTGATGTATGTTGCTGTGATGTGTTATGGGTAGCCTTTGATATGTGAAATTTAATGTATGTTGGTGGGTGGACTTTATGGTTTGAAATGCATTGTTTGAATTGATTTGCAATGCATGAATGTGATGATGTTGATTAATTCATATGGTTGAATTGTGAAGATGCATTTGATTGTCATGAGTTCTTGTGTGTCAAGCATCATGATATGCATCTTGTGATATCGTGTGCCCTAGTGGGTGTGAGCGACGAAACGGTTCCAGAGGGAATCCGCTATAACATCGTGAGCCTTATACAAAGAGGACCTAAAGCGATGATTATAGACGATCGTGAGCCTTATATAAAGAGGACCTAAAGCGATCGGATTGTGAGTCTTGTACAAAGAGGACCTAAAGCAATCCATAAACGTCGTGAGCCTTATACAAAGAGGACCTAAAGCGACGGGGAACATCGTTTTCCCGATGGGGAGTTACACTAAGTAACAAGCGATGATTCCAATAGTTCCTGAGTGAACTAGTGTTGAGAAATGATGGATGGATGGTACCGCATATGCATTGCATAGAGTCGTTGTGTCGATCTCTGTACATTTGCATAAATCATGAATGGATTGATTATGTGATTATGTGTGGAAAATCATGAATGGATTGATTATGTGATTATGTGTGGAAATTGTGAATTGATTGAGTATGTGTTGAGAATTATGATTGAATTGGTGAATTGATGTGCATATATGATAAATGCATTGGTTATGGATGATATGGGTTATGTATACACATGTGTTATGTGAGGTGGTGGTGCGATTACATATGTTATAACTTTGGTATGCCTTATGTGTGAATATGTGATTATGTTGGTATAGTTTATATATGCTATGTGGTAGGATTGTTAGAAAAATGTTATGCATCTGTGGCGTGCTATATGTATTGGTATGAGATGCTTGTGGTGAGAATGACCGTATATGTGAATTATATGTTTTGCATATTATTATGCAATCTTGATTTAGTTGTTATTTCTCACCCTTCTGCTGTGGTTTATTGCTCTATGAGGCAATTACATATTTGTAGTCTTGGAGGCTTTTGTGAAGATTAGTTCTCCATTCTTTTGTCGGTCTTGGTGTCTACTCTGATACGTAGCACGGGAGTCGGGGAACGATTATGTTATATATGTATACCTTTGTTAGATTTATTTGTATTACCTTTATATGTATATTTTGATGTTATAAAATAATTTATTTTGTAAAACAAGTCAGTTATGGATCTTTCCGCTTTATTCCATAATTGAACTTTCCTTGTATATGGAAAAAGTTCCCTTTTACGTTTATTCCATTTCGTGTTATGTATCCAATAATTGAGCAGGGATTGTGTTTTCGTTCTTTAAATGTGGCATCCCTGTTTTCTGTCGAAAAAATAAATTTTTATTCACTCTGATTTATTTATGTATTATTTATTCGCGATGGGGATTGGGGTGTTATATTAGTGGTATCAGAGCAGGTTGGTCCGTCCGGCCAAGTTGTTGAGTCAGTTGTTGTGATAGTTGAATATTGTCGGTGTTGGTTGTTCCTTAGTATGTGATATGTGTGTGAAACACTGTCGCTGCTTTCTGGTTTTCTAATCTTTTGTCTTCAGGATTGAGAATGAGATAAGTGGGGGAGAAGCTGGTACTTCTCCATGTTGCTTCAGGTGTGGAGCGCTGGCTCAGTGTGTTGTGAATTGCAAGATTGTAAGTGTTGTTTGGACCGTGTGGTTTCCGGTTCCAGAAGGGATGCGGAGGTAAGGTTTATGTCAACTAAGGATTTGTGCACAAGATGCAAGAAATGCTATTATAGTTTGGTAAGATGGTTTATGCCCCATCATGATTGTCAGATGTCTATTGACAAATTGAGGAACTGATCGCCCTTAATCTCTTGTTGATAGCAGACGGGAATTATGTTGGATGGGATAGACGTGTCTTTCCGGCTTTGATAGTGTGTGTAATGAATTCTATGGAATTTAGAAGATGGTTACGAATTGTTTTGTTGAGTCGATAAAGATGCTAATATCGGAATGTGAGACGGATTAGAGGTTTTGGTATGTTAGTCAAGTTGGGAAGTAATTGAGAGAGAATGATTGGGTATTATTAAGGGCTGCTTCTCAGAGAGTAGAGATTGAACTTAATTAGACGAAGGTGAATAGTTGAGGTTTATATCTGCTAAGTGAGTAGAAAACTCTTAGTAGATGGGACTAAGATGTTTGTTTGGTCTGTGATGATAGTGTTCTGGAAACTGGCAGGAAGTCACAGTGATGGGCCGTCAGTTGTGCATGGTTTCAGATGTGTTTTTGGATGGAACATTAGGGTGTTGTCTTAGAGAGCTCCAGTATTGTTAGTAACAAAAAGGAAGGATGATCGAACGGAATAATAAGCATGATGTGTATGATGGTAGTGAGACTATGGAAAGCAAAACTTAGAGTTCTGGTGAGGTTTGGAGTCTTTGGAGTTTTAGAGCACTAATGGAAATCTTGAGAAAACCTTAGGTGTGGATGTAATATTTGAGAGTTCTTTTTGATTGGTTGTTGCTACATGTTGGGATTTATGAGAATTTGGACTGTCAAGAGAAGAAATTGTGTATGGATTACTGACAGTTGAATAAGGTGACGATTGAGAATAAGTGTCCACTTTCATGAACAGATGACTGGAATGGGTTGGTTGAGCTTGAGTGAAATTGTAATTGTTGGAATGTTTGATAAGAGGGGTGAAGTGGGTGAGTTGAGGCTTTGATCAATTTGATGTGACTGGTTAAGTTTGTTATCATCGGGATAGGTTGTTATTTCCTCGGTTAAGCTCGTATGTGAGTAACCAGTTACCCAGTGAAAAGTGTTGCAAAAACTTTAAGAATTTATGTCTTTTGGAATTTGGTTGGGCATTACAAGGTGCAGTGATGTTGTTTGGTGTTAGTAATGCGTCTGTAATGTTTATGGCGTAGAGGAATCGTATCTTCCATATTTATTTGGATAAGTTCGTAGTGGTTTTGATTGAGGATATTCGGATATGTTATAAACTCAGAGGAAGAACAGGTAGAGTGTTTGAGATTTGAATTGCAAGTGTTGAAAAGAGACGAAGTTTTATGCTAAGTTATTCAAGTGAGAATTTAGGTTGAAAAAAGTTATTTTTCTTGGATATGTTATTTCAGATGAGAGTATGGTTAGTAGATCCATCGGAAGTAGATGCAGTTCTACAGTGAGAGGCTCTGAAGTTGGTTAAGGAGATTAGAAATTTTTGGACTTAGTTGGTTGTTACTGCAGGTTATGGAAGACTTTGCTAAGTTAGTACTTCTGTTATCTTAGTTGACTTGCAAAGGGTGAGTCGTTTGTTTGGGATGTTCGTTGTGAGTAAATTTTGGTGAGCTGAAGTAGAAGTTGTATACGGCTCCATTTTTTATTCTGTGTGATCCTAATAAACCGTTTGTGAGGTATTGCGATGTGTCTTTGATGAGTTTAATCGGTGTGTTAATGCAAGAGGGAAAAGTCGTGGCTTATGCTTTACGAAAATTGAGGATTCATAAAAGGATCTGTGTTATTCAGGATTTGGAATTGATTGCGGTTGTATTGTGTTGGAATATTTGGAGGTATTATCTTTATGGTTCGAGGTTCGGAGCGTTTGGTAATCACAAGAATATTGAGTACTTGTTTGGTCGGGAGGAATACGGTGTGAGACAACGAGGATGGTTAGAATTTGGGACGAGTTATGGATTTGGCTTGGATTATCCTTCGGGGAAAAGCTGATGTTGTGCCTGAAAAGTTAAGTCGAAAGTTGTTATGCATGTCTGTCCTGATGGTCAGAGAATTAAGATTGTTTGAGCAGTTCAGAGACTTGTGTCTGGTGTGTGGGATAACACAGGAGAGTGTGAGATTGGTAGGCTTGATGGTTTCGAGTAATCAGAGTGCGCAGCGGAAGCGGGATGTGGCACATTTTGTATTTACGTGTGTGACTTGTAAGAATTCATAAGTTGAACATTGGGAACATGTAGGAGTGATGAGACCATTGGACGTTTCAGAATGGAAGTGTTAGGTGAAAGGTTTAAATATTATTCATGGCCTACTATGTGGATGGATGTTTTGGTTGTATGTTCGATTGGTGAATCGTAGCATTGTTGTAATATTTTTGTGTGACAAGGAGGTTGGTATTGTGGTTTTGTAGAGGTTGTTGAAACGATGTTGGGTCGTGGAACTTTAGGTTCGTGTCCTTGTTGTGGCCTCGTTTCCATCGTGATGGTTCGAGTGCATGTGGCTAATTCCGGTGTGGGGGATTAGAGGAGTGTTACCCACGGTGATGGTAACGATCTTGTTGTGTTCTGGTTCTAGAGTGAACCTGTGTGTTCGTAACTTGGGTATTCTTTGAGTTGTGAGTTGGTCGTCAAGTGCATTGTATGGGGTTTGCATCTTGTCGTGGTAGTTGTAGTCGTTGTCGTGTCATTGTTGTGGTTGCTGTTAGCAAGATGGTTTGTCAGTTTGTGTTATTCATGGTGTGCTTTTGTTGGCATGTTAGTTTGTTAGTCGGATGCGAGAGTCGTGTCCGGAGTTGTTCGTCTCAGTATATTTTCGAGGGCAAAAATGTCTAAGTGGGGGAGAATTGTAACTCCCCGGTTTTGTCTTATTTATTTAATTGAGTCGATTTAATTATTTTTGTTTTATATTATTTTATTCTTGACTTTTATTTGACAATATATTATTTTTCATCGATGTTTATGTTTTATCGCATTTTGAGAGCGTTTGCGAGATATTTGAGCTGAGGGGTAAAATAGTCTTTTTAGGGGTTTAGATATTTTATATAAATAGAAAGTGGAGAGAAAAAGAGAGAAAAGAAAAGGAAAGAAAAAGAAGAGAAAGAAAAGGAGAAGAAAGAAAGAGAAGAGAGGAGAAAGAGGAAATCGACATAACTCTGTTTCAAGCGCGATTAATCGGGTAAGGGTGAGAAGTTTCAATTATATCTTGCTTGTGTATGTATATGTGTTGTTTATTGTAATTGTTTTGGTTGTTTCGCGACTTTTTGTATCGATTGAAATTAGGAGCGATTGATAGAAATCGATGTTTTCACGGATGAAATTCGATAAAAACTGAGTAGAATACTTGTTGTTAGGCTTGGATCATGTTTTGGTTGTTACAGCATGAATTGGAAGTGTTTGGGGTGGGAGAATGATGAATTTGGACCCAAATGACCTGTGTTAGCGCTGCTGGGTTTTTCTGGTTTCGCAGGTTCGCACTGCGAGTGGCCAGTGAAGGGGAAAGTGAGCGTTCGCGTGAGGTTCGCACTGCGAATGTTGTGTTGTTTTTCTTTCTGCCACAGTTCGCTGGGGGATTCGCACTGTGAAGGGGACAGCGAAGGTTCGCTGGGAGTTCGCACTGCGAACTGTAGGCTATTTTCCTTTCTGACTTGGTTCACTGGATCATTCGCACTGCGAATGAGGGCGCGAAGGACTCGCTAGGAGCTTCGCATTGCGAACATGATGGATTTCCCAATTTGTTTTCTTTATAACTTTTGATCCGTAAGTCGGATTGAGGCGTGGTTGGATGCTTTGGAAAGCTTAGGAGATGTTCTTTCTTATATTATTGGTTTTGGGATTAGTGGCCGATTTAATTATGTCGGGGGATTGGAATAGTGTTGTTTTGTCGGCTTTTACCGTCGTAATTGTGTGTGATTGACGTGTTACCATGTGATATGCTTTTAATATGTATCGTATAGCTTGTGTGCTGTTATATGATGTGAATATATATGATGGGTGTTGGTGATGAAGGTTTGTCGTATTATGGAGAAATAAATGTGTTGTTTTGGGTTTGATTTCAATGTAGGATAATGATGTTGTTGTGTGTTAAAATACATTGCTTGAGTGAATATCAATGTATGTTGTTGTGATGTGTTATGGGTAGCCTTTGATATGTGAAATTTAATGTATGTTGGTGGGTGACCTTTATGGTTTGAAATGCATTGTTTGAATTGATTTGCAATGCATGAATATGATGATGTTGATTAATTCATATGGTTGAATTGTGAAGATGCATTTGATTGTCATGAGTTCTTGTGTGTCAAGCATCATGATATGCATCTTGTGATGTCGTGTGCCCTAGTGGGTGTGAGCGACGAAACGGTTCCAGAGGGAATCCGCTATAACATCGCGAGCCTTATACAAAGAGGACATAAAGCGATGATTATAGACGATCGTGAGCCTTATACAAAGAGGACCTAAAGCGATCGAATTGTGAGTCTTGTACAAAGAGGACCTAAAGCAATCCATAAACATCGTGAGCCTTATACAAAGAGGACCTAAAGCGACGGGGAACATCGTTTTCCCGACGGGGAGTTACACTAAGTAACAAGCGATGATTCCAATAGTTCCTGAGTGAACTAGTGTTGAGAAACGATGGATGGATGGTACCGCATATGCATTGCATAGAGTCGTTGTGTCGGTCTTTGTGCATTTGCATAAATCATGAATGGATTGATTATGTGATTATGTGTGGAAAATCATGAATGGATTGATTATGTGATTATGTGTGGAAATTGTGAATTGATTGAGTATGTGTTGAGAATTATGATTGAATTGGTGAATTGATGTGCATATGTGATAAATGCATTGGTTATGGATGATATAGGTTATGTATAGACATGTGTTATGTGAGGTGGTGGTGCGATTACATATGTTATAACTTTGGTATGCCTTATGTGTGAATATGTGATTATGTTGGTATAGTTGATATATGCTATGTGGTAGGATTGTTAGAAAAATGTTATGCATCTGTGGCGTGCTATATGTATTGGTATGAGATGCTTGTGGTGAGAATGACCGTATATGTGAATTATATGTTTTGCATATTATTATGCAATCTTGATTTAGTTGTTATTTCTCACCCTTCTGTTGTGGTTTATTGCCCTCTGAGGCAATTGCAGATTTGTAGTCTTGGAGGCTTTTGTGAAGATTAGTTCTCCATTCTTTTGTCGGTCTAGGTGTCTGCTCTGATACGTAGCACGGGAGTCGGGGAACGATTATGTTATATATGTATACCTTTGTTAGATTTATTTGTATTACCTTTATATGTATATTTTGATGTTATAAAATAATTTATTTTGTAAAACAAGTCAGTTATGGATCTTTCCGCTTTATTCCATAATTGAACTTTCCTTGTATATGGAAAAAGTTCCCTTTTACGTTTATTCCATTTCGTGTTATGTATCCAATAATTGAGCAGGGATTGTGTTTTCGTTCTTTAAATGTGGCATCCCTGTTTTCTGTCAGAAAAATAAATTTTTATTCACTCTGATTTATTTATGTATTATTTATTCGCGATGGGGATTGGGGTGTTATATGATCCACTTGGAATGCTGCAACTTTGTGCTTGATTCTTGATGTGGGAGTCCTCTTGATCCATTGTGGGCGTTTGAGAGGCTAGACAAGTTGTAGATCATGTCATTCCTTAATTGATCTTTTGTCTAAGTTCCCTAAGAGGGCTTGAAACCCTAATCCTTGATTGTAGTGAATGCTCAACAATTCCTTGAGGAGATTGATGAGACATGAAAGTATCTCCATTTTGTGATGATGATTGGCACAAGGATGGGAAACCTTAGTGGTCAAAATTTGGGGTATGACAGAGTCGCCACCGCACTTTTATTTTTCCAAAGGAATGGGGAAAAGAACGAACAAATCCCAAAGAAGTTTTAAAACAAAACTAATAAAAACAGAGACAAGGGTAAGGGTGTTGGTTATGCAATGGGAAGGTGTTAGCACCCAAAACATCTATAGTACTCTATAGGAACCTCTTGAAAATCTATGTTTGGCTTAAAAAGGTGTTGTTTGCAAAAGATAGAAGAGATGAGAAGTGAAATATTTTTTAGGGTTTTTGGTGTTTGACAAGACTTCCTGAGCCTCGTGCCTATGTACCCACAAAGTGCAATGGAGGATCAAAACCTCTTAGTTCGTGGTAAAAATTAACAAAAGAGATTTGTTGTGATTGATTTTAAATGGAAAGACAAGTTGTCATTTTAAGGAGAAAAATCAACTAATCACCCACAAGTATATGAAAATGGACCTTTGCATCAAACATCAAACTATGAGAATAGGAGAATTACATCTTAACAATGAAAATTACTCGTGTCTAAAACTTAAGAAAAAAAGTTTTAAATGAAAAGTGCACAAATGGCACAAAATGATTTGAATGGGTTATGTATTTTTTAAGTCTTATGAAAATGGTCTTGATATGCTTAAGATGAATTAGCATTTATTTAAGAAAAAGAGTTTGAAAATGACTTGACAAAGTCAAGGTTTATTGAGAAAGTGGTTCAAGTTTGAAAACAAGAAGGTTTTGAAAAAGAGAGAAGATTTTGAAAATTTAAGAAGGGGAGGAGATGAAGAGACTACCGTAATGCATAAAGTAAAAGCAAGGAAAGGAAATATCTAACCAAGAGCAAACCTCTGACACAAGTCAAGCCAAAACTCCAATCCTTTGGATTAAGCAACAAGTAACCAAATAAGTAGAGAAATAACCAAGTATTAGATAAAGAAGAACTTAAGCCAATGCCTAAGATGAGGTAACAGGGCTAAGTTTTTCAAAAGTTAACCCAAGGGTAAGGTACCAGATGAATTCCAAGGTCTCATGTCACAACTCCAAAGCATAGGATCAAGAACCTAATTCTAAGTCCATAAGTCCAACATCCAAGAATGGGATAGTAACCAATAGTCCAATGGAAACATTAAGTCTTTTAATGGTTTTGCCTTTTTTAATGTCTTAAGAAAAGGAAAAGGAAGAGTCGAAGTGGACAAAAGGAAAATGGCATAAACATAAACAATAATAATATGACATGAATGATAATAATAAAGCAATATATAAAAAGAGTAAGAAAGTAAATGACATAAAAATGAAGGTGCATAAAAGTAAATGGCATAAAGATAAATGTTAGCACAATTATATGGTTAGTATAGGTGTTAAAGTTAATAATCCGATTCGGGACAAATTTAGCGCTATGTTAAGCAATCGTAGCACAATCTATAAGGAAGATCATACTATGGGAGATCGGTCAATAACAATTTATGTACCATACATGTTAGAGATATGATAGAGATCATACTCCTAAAACATGTAGCATAAGTAAAAACCAAGGAGGGATCAAGAACTAAGGCAAGGAGATTGGTCCATTACATCAACCAATCCTTCATTACATCAACCAATCCTTCATGACACTTAGGTTGTTAGACCGAACTGGGTGAACAATTCTTGTGTGCACTTTACTTTTCAGCAACTTCTTTAATTGTCTATATCTTGTATATGTTGTTGATAACAGACCAGATGTCTCGACATGTTATGTGACATCTGGGTCTGTCATACCAGAATTTCAGTCTTGTTACTGTTCCCACAGTTAAATCAACCTGCAGAACGCCAAGAGCGGTACCAATTTTCCCTTCATAGTTAGAAAGGACCATGTTGTGGGGCTTAAGATCAGAGTCGAATTTACCGATCTTGCTTAGTAGGAAATGTGGCATTAAATTTACTATAGCCCCACAATCCACCAAGATTTTATTCACAGCCACGTTCTCTACTTTCCCTGTAATGTACAGAGGTTTCAAGTGCCCTTTCATGGCCTCAGTTGGTCGTTCAAAGAAAGCATTCTGTTCTTCGACACAACCATTGTTCATCACATAGTAGCACACAGGTTGGTGCGCTGCCATTTCAGCCTCAGCGTTGGCATCCAAGTTTTATACTTCAGTTATCCAATCATATTCTCTTGGCATTACTGAAACCATATTAACAATGATGTTTAAAGAGGCATCAGAGTCAGAATCGAAGTTGTGAGTCGAATCTTCGTCCTCAGCTGCTTCGACTGCAAACCTCTCAGCTTCTTCCTTCTTGGAAGTAAATAACCTACACCCCACAGGCATCTAATTTGTTATTTTTGTCCCAACATCGTTATTGCTAGCAGGCAGAACGTTGGTACTAGTTTCAGTTATCTCTTTCGCCTGAGCTTCTCTCAAAGCCTTCCTTCGTCTCTGTTCCCTTCTCCACTGGGACCTGGACATAGGATTTTTTCCTTTGTAATTCTCAGAGATATAGACAGCTTTATTAGAGGACTTGAATTCTTTCTGGTACTCCATTGAAGAACCTCTAGCTACGTCGAAATTCTTCCATCTCTGTTTCCCTTTCCATGCTGCTTCAACTAGTTTGACCCACTTTCCAGTTGGTACCTCACTGCTAGGCTTGAAAGTAGCCTGCTTAGCCCTTGGCATTTGTGGCCTTTGGCCATATTGTTTTTTAGTAGCTTTCCTTGGGTCAAAACGCCCTGGCCTTTGAGAAGCTCTTTTCTCACATCCAGATTTGGCTTCTTTCCCCGCTTGGAGGCTATGAGCAGCTTCTTTGTCGAAGATAGCACTGCATCGAGGCCACAGCATGACTTCACAGTTCTTCCCCTGGCACCTGTGGAGAAAATCAACAATGGTTTCATCTTCTCTGGGATAAGCCAGCTTGTTGCAGTCTTCTTGATGAACCTGTTCATCAACATCCATTGCCTGTCCGTTAGTAACTTCGACCATGTTTATGTCAACTTCATCTTTTAAGCGCATTTTGGAGAAGTGGACATCAAGGCCTTCAGCAGCCTCATCCATCTGTCTGAAACGGACAGCAGTCTTTTTTGTCACCATCTGCAATTTTGATGCTTCAGCTTCGGCATGGATCTCGACTGTAGCCTCAGTGTCGAACCTTTGAACTTCAGAAGATGTCCTAAAGTAGTGTTCAGCAGCCATACATATCAAGTGCTCAAGCTGGCAGCCATCCATTTCCTCGACTTCTTTAATGAACACAACATCATTGGTAAGGTCCTCAGTAACCTCAACCACTGTGGCATTTCTGCCAAGAGCTTCATTGGTGCTAACACTGTCTGAGCTGCTGTCAGATTCCTCACCTAGTTCGACCATGTTAACCTCATGGGGCTCTGTGTAATTTGCTTCAGCTACTTCAAGAGGGTTGGTATCAATTTTCATCTGGGTCTTAGTTTTCTCCCCAAATTTGAGTCTGCCTTCCTGAATAGTATTCTGCACCAGATCCCTGAAAACAAAACATTGAGAAGTTTTATGACCCAAATAATTATGGTATTTACAAAAGCCTCTCTTTTTTCTTTGCTCTAAAGGTGGTATTTTAGCACCAGGAGGCACTAGTATTTGACCATCCTTAACTAACAAATCAAAAATTTCGTCACATTTAGTGATGTCGAAAGTGTATGTTTTCTTTGGGAACCTATCGTTCTTTTCGGTTTCGACAGGGTTTTTCCCATTTGAAGGGACTAATAATTTACAAGAATAAGGAGGACCTTGCTTAAGTTCAGCAAGATCTATTTCACTTTCGTCGAACTTAACAGGCTCGTCATACAACTCTTCGATGCCCTCCTGGTATTCGACGTAAGCTACCTTTTTGTTTCTGTTCACCCTAGCTTTCTCATCCTTGAGACGCTCTAGCTGTCGAACTCTGTCAGCTAACTGGGCCATATCCCTTAGATACTGGGTGTCCAGTTTTTTCTTGATAGAGTAATCAAGGCCACCAGCGGCCATTTCGACAAGTTTATGCTCAGGCACTTGTGTAAAGCACCTAGCCTTGAGTAGTCAAAACCTGTTCAAGTAATCATCTATTGGCTCATTGAACTTTCGTTTCACACTAGCCAATTCTTTCAAACTAATTTTAGTCCGCCCCATGTAAAATTGCTCATGGAACAAACGTTCTAACTGGGTCCAATTACAAATTGAACCAGATGGTAATGTAGTGAACCACGTGAATGCATTTTTAGTGAGGGAACTAGGGAAATACTTCACCCTTAGACTCTCATCATTCGCAATCTCACCAGCTTCGATCAGGTAGCACGCCACATGTTCGACGGTAGATTCTGTAGTATCTCCTGAAAACTTAGTAAACTTTGGTACTTTTGTCCTGGGGGTAATTCAGCCTGGAGTATATAGTCTACTATAGGCGAAGTGAAGTTTGGCCTAGAAAAACCCATATTTAGGCCATTTCAAGCCATTATTCTCCCGACCATGGCTGCCAAATTGTTCTCTGCTGCTACATTATTGCGTCGAACCTGATTCACCACATGATCAGCGTTTTGATTTCTGTTTACTAACACCATCCTTGGTTCCTCCTCTTCAGGTATAGGTATTTGATTTCTAGGAGGCTCCTCCCTAGGTAGTTCGACCAACTTTGGATTCACTGGATTCACTTGTTGAGCGTTTTCCCTCCTCTTGACTCCTTGATTTTGGTGTTGAACAGGCGCGGGTATTCCAATGAATTATGCTATACGCGCCATCTGGGCTGTCATCATTTGATTGGTTCGAGTAGTATTCTGGATCAATGGCTAGAAAATCTCTCCCATCATCTGAGACAAAGCATGTACCATTTGCATGTTGCTCTCATCCATCTGTTGCCTCAAATATGTTGCAGATTCATTTGTTAAGTTGGGTCCTTGAGCAGAATATCCTAAACCTATGGACTGGCTGTTTCAACCCATGTTAATTCCAGAACCTGACTCCTGTAAAGGGGAAGATATCACATTCTCTGAAAATATTGGGGGTGCAGTACGCAAATTCTGCATCATTGCCGTTGGCATGCCATAGATTGGGTTCCTAGGCAAAGGCTGTGAAAATCCTGGGGGAGGTAATTGCCTAAACGTCGAACTTCCTCCTGGTGGAGTTTGAGGATTTGTCACTGATGGGCCAATGTACTCCAGGACTGGCTGAGTATAAGGCCTCACATATGTCGCCCCTGGTCCTACTGTCGAAGGCGTTGGCTCTGTCACCATGGTTAACACTGTTGACCCTCCTGTCGAAGGAACTGGAGTTGGCGCCACAGTACTTCTTGGTATTTCTTGAGGATTGATGGTGCTGTTCTGAACGCTTGAACTGCTTGGTTAAGGATTAGTCCCAGTAGAACTGGGATTTGAATTCCCTTGGCCAGATGCCATTTTCCTCGGGTTTCTTCTCTTTGGTCTATATTCGTTTGAATTGGCTACCTTTCCACTTCTCAAGTGCATACAATAACGTTTGCCACAATCTCGACCAATGAAACAAAAAAAAATTCAAAAAGGCAGTTATAAAACTTCCTTTTGACAGTTATTTAAAAGTTATAAACTTCCAAATACACGTTTACCACTGTCCCACTAGGCGTTCCAATTTGTTTACCTTGGAAATTGGTAAACAACCACTGATCTTCTAAAACAATAAAGTTCTAGTAACTTACAGGATCGATCAGATTGATCCTAGGACATGTGTTATGAGTGTATTTAAAATGTTTCACAAATGCATAAAACAAACCTTTCGACCATGCTGGCAAACAAAAAAGGATGTTTTGAAATGTAAATAAAAAGTGATAAAAGGCAGGAAAATGTTTAATTCGAACAAGAAACTTAGAGAAAACAATGTAAAAGAAAATTCAATGAAAGACTGAAGTTTAAATGGTAAAGAAAATGCATAAAGTCTTGAATAAACTGCAGAAATGTAAATGCTTGAAGGTAAAGGCTTCTTAATGTAAAAACTGCAAAGTAAAAACTTTGTAATGTAAAATGCTTAGAAGTAACAGACTGAATTAAAGGACTTCAAAGTAAAGGATCTAAGGTAGAAACTTCAAAGTAAATTGCATTGCAATGAAAGATAATGGTGATTACAATCACGTACATTCTCGCCTAACTCTTTTCTCTACACGCTGGATACTTTGAGTGATTACAGAGTTACTTGTACAACACAATTTTTTCACACATTCTAACTCTAGAACTAACCTATTTATAATACTCTAAAATAACCACCATTTGACGGTTTACTCCTAGAACACGCCACTTGGCACTTTGCATGTCTTCAACTTCTGAATATTCGCCACTTGTCCTCTTTTCAAATTCAAATAGTAGAATTTCCCTCCAATAATTAACTGTAACTGCAGCACATCATCCATAGCCATTTTACCCTGTCAAATTGACTCTTTGGACTTGGAAATGTTTGAAGTCTTAAAATCATTCTCTTTGACTCAGGCTTTCAACAAATATGGTCGAAGCCTTCTTCTCCTTTAGCTTATTATTTTAAAGAATAACTTCTTTAAAAGCCAAATCTATTTGAAATCATGTAGCGTCGAAATTAGGAGCTAACAAATTGCCCCCCAAAAATGTCCTTTCGCCAGTGTTGGTAGGAAGGTCATTTTTTGATAGAACCATTTTCGACGCTTGCGCATTCGACTATGAGAAGACGTGGTCATAAGTGACCAACCCACGATCTAGAAACTATTCAGTTTCTTTCAATCACGCTTATGACGTCATACCATAATGGCAAATCTTCAAACGTCTTTTTCGCCGCATCCTTGAACAATTTTCATTATCACCTTTCTTGGAACTAGACATTTGCAGTCTGATCATAACTGCCACCACTCAAACAATTTTGCAAAAACAGACACGCGTCCCACTACCCATTTTGCTCCATTGGTGGATTGACAACCTTTTTAACTTCCAAACGCCTATAAATACCCTTTTTCCATAACTTATTAAACTTTTGCATTCTCAGAATTTCTTACAACCCTATTTCTTCATCCTTCAAACTCTCTCAAGAAAAACCCATAACGCATTCTCACTTTTCTTCAACTTCCAACAATGGCGTCTTCACAAACCATCCCCCAAGAAACAAAAGGTCAAAAAGGTAGAGCCACACAGTTCAAGCAATCCCTTCCACCATTTTCGAACATTCCAGGACCTAAGGTGGTGAAGAATCGACAGTTCATGCCAGAACCCCTTCTTGCAGAAGCGAGGAGCATTTACGAGTCTCGGGTAATGATTCCTCTCATTGTTTCTGATAAAACTTATGCTTTATGTGGCCCCTTAGCTGATGTTAAACCCACCGATGAAAAACTTAGTGAGTTTTTCCCTTCTTACCGTAAATCAAGACCTTTAGGGCAAAAGAGCAACCATAAGGAGGATGAAGCTTCCCCTGATACACCCACCTTGACTAAGATGGATCTTAGGTATCTTCATGATGGTACTAGATTGTAAGAGCTGTTAACCAGTTAAAGGATTTTGACCTTTGGATGACCAGGATGGAAAAGGTCAAAGCTGGTCATTGGAAAACCATTGGAATTTATGATCTGCTTATGCTGTCGAAGACCAATATTCCTTATTGTTTGCATCTGCTGGCAGCATCACTTTACTTTTGGGATAGTACCCACTACACTTTTCATCTTCCTTGTGGGATGGTTACCCCCACACTCTTCGACCTGGCTGCCATTGCAGGGCTTCGACCAGATGGCATTTCATATGATCCTGAAACTGATGTAGAAGATACCATAGGGATCTCTGATTCCAAGCTTACATAAATCACCACAAACGTGACACTGAAGAAATAACTGACAAGGAACACATTGTATTCCTCACCGTATGGTTGTCGAGGTATATATTTTACTCAAAATCCCTACAGGTGGCCAAGAAATATCTCACTCTGGCCAACCAACTTCACAACAACAGAGGAGTTTGCCTTAGTGGGTTGATTTTGGCAAACCTCTATGAGTCTCTCAGCGAAGGGGCAGCTCGACTCAAAGACTTGGAGGCCCAGTGCACTGTACACCTGAATGGCCCCCTCTGGCTGCTTTAATTATGGCTTAATGCAACCTTTGAAGCTAGCCTTCCCAGGAAAGGGCAAGTCGATGAGGACTCTGCTGAAATCAAAGAAAGGAGGGTCGAAGGTACTCGCCTGGTGAAACTCATGCCCAATGATGATGGGGAAACTCTCAAAGGAGCCTTCTCCAGTTACATTATGATGTTTGCCAAGCGGTATGATTTCACACCCAGTATGGCCCCTTTTGCTGAAAGAAAATGTGGACCTGAGTGGTTTACAAGGCCATTCCCTAATTCATCCAAAAAACTCCATACTGAATCTGTTTCAATCTGGGAAGCCTTTTTTATTCCTAGATTTATCATTCAGAGGCTGAATCTTGGAAGAGATATGACAACCTTGATTGCTTACTAACCAAACCTTATCTCTCGACAGTTTGTGTTGGCTCAAATTTTCCCCAAGTGTATGTATGAGAAGAAAGGCCATGTAGTCCTTCATACTGCCAGTTTTGATGAAGGAGGTTCTGCAATCCCTTTCGACCGGTGGAACGCTAGAAAAGCAACTTTTTCCCCTGTGCACTTTCAACCCACATTTTTGTGCACTAAACCATTTC
Organism: Lathyrus tuberosus; assembly: GCA_022829125.1. Taxonomy (NCBI): domain Eukaryota; kingdom Viridiplantae; phylum Streptophyta; class Magnoliopsida; order Fabales; family Fabaceae; genus Lathyrus; species Lathyrus tuberosus. Next base: position 16,589,022 of record JALAZF010000063.1, read on the forward strand.
ACAACTGGTGGTCGAAGTACTATAGTGAACAATTTCTTGATGTTGCTGCCTTCTCTTCATTACTTGACCAAGCTTTTCATGATGTGCAGGAGAAAACCAAGAAGAGTAAGTTCATTCATGTCAAAGAAATTCAGGCCTTCCAAAAGTACTTTGAAACTGTCTATCGACCAGATGATATTAGTCGAACCGTTCGTGAGGCTGCTGTCACTTTGAAGGAGAAATTTCTACAAAGAATGGATTAGTTGAAAATCCCTTCAAACGTTCCTCTTGAGAAACGTTATGAGGTGGCTTTTGAACTCTTTCCTCCCAAGTTCCCTCGACTGCCTAACGTTGATTTTGGAGCGGCACTTGCCCCCCATTTCCAGACTGGTTTGTCTGTGGTGAGCACCTAAAACTCCTTCGACAGCATTCTCAACCGAAAGCCCAACAGGTGGTTGCGACTAAACATACGCTGGATAGTTTCAAAGGACACCTTCATATAGGGGTCGAGGATGTTCGTGTCGAATCCGAAATATATGAAGGTTTGAGGCCCTCGATTTGTGATTTTTAACTAACCACTCAATTATTAATCTTGTAATAATCATCTGTCTTTCAGCTATGGCCAGGAAGACCAGCTCATCGAAGGGTGCTGCAAGAGTCGAAAAGGAAACTGAAGGCACAAAGCTATTTTATATCCCTTGCCTAAATCTTTTTGTGTAACCAACTTCTAATATTTGCATCACCTTTTAGACTGCTCGAAAACCTCCAACGCCTTCAAAAAAGGGCAAGAAAGGTGCTCAAACAGTTGTCCCTTCAAATGCTGATTATGAATCCCCTGAGGAGGTAGTGGCCAAAAAGAAAAGGAAGCTTACCAAAGCTTCTGGAGCTACCACCCAATCCTCCTCAAAGGCAGCCAGAATTCTTGAGAAGATACCTGCTGATAGTGGTGTCAAGAAACAACTCTCCAAGATTGTGTCGAAAACGACTACTGGTGATCCTGAGAGCGCAAACTCAAGTCCTGATGCCGCAACTGTACAGGTATGCACACTATCTTTACTCAGCATTTGTATTCCTTACTAAGATTTCTTTCAATCTTATTCTCTTTACTTGTGGTTTTCAGGCTGATGTAGGTGGTTTTAACCCATCACAAACTTCATTCAGCTTTGCAACGACTATCCTGAATAGCCAAGGTGAGCCAACTTATCACCCTACCTCTGACCTTGGTTCTGGATATAGTTCACTGAGCGAAATTAACCAACCTATCCCTCTTACAGTTCCTCATTCTGAAGCAGATGAAACAAACAAAAACTCGCCCACCAGGACCAACACTCAACAATCCCAAACAGATGGCTCTGAACATGAAGAGGATGATGCTTCTAACCAACAACCTCTCGACCATCCAGAGACCATTGCCATGGACGTAGAAGGAAGGCGAATTGAAGAGGAAGAAGAGGAGGTCGAAAATGAAGAAGAACAAGAAGAAGAGAGGGAAAGAACTGAGCAGGATCAGACCCATTCACCCGTGGCTGAAACAGGTTCTGTCAACAATCCAACTCCTGGGCCTACAGTCACTTCGACTACTGGAGGATCCCCCACTGGAGACCCACTGGCTTCCCTTAAATGGTCGAATCCTCGAGAGTATGCCAAAATGATACTTGGGAAGAAGTACAGCTCTTCAGGTACTATCCTTAGTACTTCGACCAGTTCTGGGGATTTGTCACTGATGGGCCAATGTACTCCAAGACTGGCTGAGTATAAGGCCTCACATATGTCTGAGGATTTGTCATTGATGGGCCAATGTACTCCAGGACTGGCTGAGTATAAGGCCTCACATATGTCGCCTCTGGTCCTGCTGTCGAAGGCGTTGGCTCTGTCACCATGGTTAACACTGTTGACCCTCCTGTCGAAGGAACTGGAGTTGGCGCCACTGTACTTCTTGGTATTTCTTGAGGATTGATGGTGCTGTTCTAAACGCTTGAACTCCTTGGTTGAGGATTAGTCCCAGCAGAACTGGGATTTGAATTCCCTTGGCCAGATGCCATTTTCCTTGGGTTTCTTCTCTTTGGTCTATATTCATTTGAATTGGCTACCTTTCCACTTCTCAAGTGCATACAATAACGTTTGCCACAATCTCGACCAATGAAACAAAAAAAAATAATTCAAAAAGGCAGTTATAAAACTTCCTTTTGACAGTTATTTAAAAGTTATAAACTTCCAAATACACGTTTAGCACTGTCCCACTGGGCGTGCCAATTTGTTTACCTTGGAAATTGGTAAACAACCGATGATCTTCTAAAATAATAAAGTTCTAGTAACTTACAGGATCGATCAGATTGATCCTAGGACATGTGCTATGAGTGTATTTAAAATGTTTCACAAATGCATAAAACAAACCTTTCGACCATGCTGGCAAACAAAAAAGGATGTTTTGAAATGTAAATAAAAAGTGATAAAAGGCAACAAAGTGTTAAAGTCGAACAAGAAACTTAGAGAAAACAATGTAAAAGCAAATTCAATGAAAGACTAAAGTTTAAATGGTAAAGAAAATGCATAAAGTCTTGAATAAACTGCAGAAATGTAAATGCTTGAAGGTAAAGGCTTCTTAATGTAAAAAATACAAAGTAAAAACTTTGTAATGTAAAATGCTTAGAAGTAACAGATTGAATTAAAGGACTTCAAAGTAAAGGATCTAAGGTAGAAACTTCAAAGTAAATTGCATTGCAATGAAAGATAATGGTGATTACAATAACGTACATTCTCGCCTCACTCTTTTCTCTACACGATAGATACTTTGAGTGATTACAGAATTACTTGTACAACACGATTTTTTCACACATTCTAACTCTAGAACTAACCTATTTATAATACTCTAAAATAACGACCATTTGACGGTTTACTCCTAGAACACGCCACTTGGCACTTTGCATGTCTTCAACTTCTGGATATTCGCCACTTGTCCTCTTTTCAAATTCAAATAGTAGAATTTCGCTCCAATAATTAACTGTAACTGCAGCGCTTCATCCATAGCCATTTTACCCTGTCAAATTGACTCTTTGGACTTGGAAATGTTTGAAGTCTTAAAATCATTCTCTTCGACTCATGCTTTCAACAAATATGGTCGAAGCCTTCTAGCCGAAGCCTTCTTCTCCTTTAGCTTATTATTTTAAAGAATAACTTCTTTAAAAGCCAAATCTATTTGAAATCATGTAGCGTCGAAATTAGGAGCTAACAGTGAGATGAAAGATGAGTCACATAAGAGTGGACAACAATGTAAAGTAATACAAGTACTTACCAAATTCAAACCAAGCTCAACTATTAGATAGTTGAAAGAATTATGCAAAACAATGCACTTATACTCATGCAAATGTCCTAAGACTACACTAGAAGTAAAGTCAATCAATAACAAAGTGCAATGGATCCTAAAGGGGTGAGAACCTACATAGATCAGTAGATATGTCCTACTATAGTCAACTCATGTTAATAAGCAAAGGAGACTAAAAAAGATTCAAATCGTGTATCATATTTTAACTCAAACAAATGTCATCACAGTGTTCATGTAAGATACACTTTAAAAGCTCAAACATGTAAACTTGAAGGAAGAAACCACATGGGGCAGTAGCATTACTTGTTATAACCAAGTCAAAGTGAGGTTTAAGAAGTCAAGAGATGCTCATTAAATCCACACCAAGTCATGTTCAAAAGATTAAGCAATTCTACACAAAGATGTCATACTTATGAAGCATTACTCAATTATGAACTTACAATGACCAAGTAAGCATGAATTTGACATTGGAATGACCTAAGTAAGAATATAATTCATGTATTCAATGCTTAAGAGTAACCCTAATTCGTCACAAAGTTTCGTGTCAAACACATTCTCAAAAGTTAGAACAAGTAAGGACCAAAAATTAACCTAAACATCCCCTAAAGGGCATGTGAACTTTCAATCATGTAAAAGAAAGTAAATGTCATGTCAAGTAAGTGCCTAAGTGTCATACCCCAAATTTTACCCTCAGATTCTCTGATCATTGTCATATCATTTTAAGTCAACCTTATTTTCGTATTTAAAGTCATGTAGTCCAATAATCAATAGTCATGCATTTTTTCGTTTATTTTTTTGTCACTTATTGTCATCTGGATTTTAAATTTTCGTCTGTTTTTATCTTAGACTTTGTTCCGATTTTTGTCATCTATTATCTTTTTTTAATTCAATTGTTTTCATGCATAATCTTCAAGTTTAATCTTTATTTTAGAGTTTAGAACTTTTTACTTTTAACTTGGAATTATTCATTTATTATTTTTTTCACTAGTGTAAATTAAATTTATTTCTTCTTTTGTTAATATATTTTAATTTACTATTATTATTAGTTATTTATTATTTTTATTAACCATTTATTAAATTTATTATTATTATTATTATCAATTATTTATTATTTTTATTATTATTATTAGTTATTTATTGTATTTATTATTATTATTAGCTATTTATTTATTTTTTTTATTATTGTTATTTTTATTATCATTTTTTATTTCATTATTATTACTATTACTTTTATTTCATTATTATTATGACTATCCAAGATTCCATTGCTGTTGAAGAGCCATACCTGTTATGTCACAAAGAAACACAATTCAATCAAAATGGGAACTAATTCATGGTGGCATTCACATGATCAGACAAGTTCAAGACATAAAAACACCGGTTTAAATTCTTCCCAAAACATATATCAAACATGTTGGACTTGAAAAGGAAAAACAGAACATGTTTCAAGCATATCAAGTTGAAAAGGGAAAGGTTGTGAATCACTAATAGTGAAGAGCACGACAAGATCAGACAATCATTCATGTGTCATTCAAAAGTCATAACTTGTGTTCTTTCCTAAAAGAGCTCCAAACATGCCAGTAAAAGAGATTTATCAACTACATAACCTGACGGTCATCACTCTCTCTTATTCATTCATTTTGGTCGGCTAACTGCAAGGAGACGCGAGGAGAGTTCATCACGAGAAAGAATATGTGCCATGAGAAACGCGAAAACGAGACGAAGTCAGACGGAGGGAGTTACCACGCTTGAAGCAGATAAGAAGAGGAAGTGCAATTCATTTTCTAGGTAATGCATTCATTATTTACTTTATTTTATTTTATTATTATTTGTTTTTTTAGTTAAATTCATTTTGGGTTCTGATTAGTTTTGTTAGTTTTGTTTTCTTTAAGCCCATCACTCTTTTTGTTAATCTTTTCTTTTCTTTTCATTAATTACTTTAGATTATTTGTTTATGTTTTTATCAATTAGTACAATATAAAAAGAATATATTTTTATTTTTATTTTTTAGTTAGTTTAGTCAATTGTGAAATATTTGAAAAAAATGTAAAAAGAACAAAAATTTTTTAATTTTTTTTATTATTATTTTGTAACATTGAAAATACCAAATATATGTTAATCATTTATTTCTAATATTTTCCTATTTGTAATTTTATTAGTTAATTTGAATTATATTAAAATGTAATTAAATTTGTGTCATAATTATTATTTGATTTAAATATTTATATTTAAATTAATTAATAATTTCTTGATGCCCGATTCCAAGGGATGATCCCTTTTGTTGACTGCCATGTCATACTTAGGAAAACTTTAGGTCCTTCCCCTTTCATCCTAGCCTTAGGATTAGAGTCGCCGTGCTCTTTGTTGTGTTCTGCCATGGACACCTCTTTCCCTGTCATCCTAGCCTTAGGATTAGAGTCGTCGTGCTCTATGTCCTGCCATAGACACTTTCTACCCTTTATCATAGCCTTAGGACCAGAGTCGCCGTACTCCATGTAAGTTCCTGCCATGGACACTTACTTACCTCCCTTTCAACTTAACCATAACTTTGGAGTCGTCGTACTCCATGTGAGTGTCTTTCCATGGATGCTTACTTTCCCTTTGGAACCTTGACCATTGTCGAGAGTTCCTCACCCTCTTTGAGGGGAACTACGAATGCTTTGATTCCATTCCCGTCAGTATACGTAGGCACGAGATGCGATGTCTTGGCGAGCATACTTAGAAACTAACACCTAGGTCTTTCCCTTATCATGACCTAAGCAAGCAAACAATAAATAACACAAATAAAACTAGAGGTTCCTGTAGAGTACTACATATACTTAGGATGCTAGCACCTTCCCTAGGTATAACCAATCTCCGAACCTTAGATCTCTAGCTTTGTTCTTACATAGCACAATTAGGGTTTTTGATCTTTACATTTTCCTTTGGATAAATCAAAGTTCAGTGGTGAATTTCAAAGATTTGTGAATCAATTTAATCCAATAGCTTGGTATCTAATTCTCACCGCGACAGAAATGGCAACTTCACTGTGGACTACTTTAAGAGGGTTAAACCTAACTTGCTTATTTGTGTTATTTATATGCTTGCTTATCCGTATATATTTGTAAAAACCAAGGAGGGATCAAGAACTAAGGCAAGAAGATTGGTCCATTACATCAATCAATCCTTCATGACACTTAGGACAAACTTATGCATCAATACAAAGTACCTCCAATGATCAAGGGTCAATCAAATGGTAGATTTGAAATGATGAAAGTTCATCAAGCATTAATCTAAATCTCATAGACAAGATGGAAAACACATCATCCAATTAATCAAGAGAAAAACAAAAGGAAAAAGAAAGAGAAGGAAATATGAAAAGATGACCAAATTAAATCAAGACACAAGATCACTTCATCATCAATTTCAATCTCCTTTCTTGGTGGATTAAGGCACTAAACCTATCATCAACACAAAGCACCCAAAATGAATCAAATTATTCATTTAATGATAGATTTGTATTGATGAAGGTTCATCCAACCTCATCAACACCCAAAATCCATCGAAATTGAGGAGAAACTTGGTCAACAAGTTATGATCCAAGGCTACAACTAGCAAACCAATCAAAATAAAATAAAATGCAATTAAAATGATTTTAAAATGAATTTGAAAATAAAAATGAAAGAGAAAATGAGAAAGAGGTATCCAAACCATAAATCAAAGTTCAAGAAAATTACTCCAAGTCAGAAACAACTCAAGAATTATATATATATATATATATATATAAATTTTGGAGAATTTTAAAATGCATAAAAGTAATTTTAAACTATTTAAAATAAATGAAAAATGAAAAAAATAATGAAAAATAGTAAATTATGAAATAAAAATATGGAAAATAGCTATGAAAATAGAAAATAATTTTATGAAACTATGAAAAAAATTGGAGTGAAAAATGTTAATGGATGCATTTTTTTATGAATTTTTGAAATTAAATGAGAAAAAGAAAAAAGAGAAAATAAAATAAAAAGCTGGAAAATACCACAACCTTAGATATGATCAAAGGCTGAGACCAAAAATGCGCGTGACCATCATATGTCATTTAAAAAAGATTCAAAGGCTCATATCATGATGGACACGGTGGGTTTAAGTGAAATAACACATGTGATCCATTTTAAAACAAAACAAACTCAGGCCACCATGAAACTTCTTTGATCGTCTTCTCCGGTGAGAGGCTCTCCGGATCTTTGCAAATGGCAAAACAAGATCACGAGACCAGTGTTATTGTGACCGTCTTATTGAAGAGAACTCAACTATGTGCATCATTTTCATTGATTGAAAGTGAGTGTCGCAACTGCGAAAATCAACCGACGAAAAAGACAGAAGAGTCACCACCGAACGTTATTTATCCCGACGTAGGGAAAGGAAACGATCGAAGAAAACCTAAAAGAAGGGAAAGACATGGTCGTCGCAACCATAATCTGGGTTCGGGAGTCGGTTACGCGAGAGAAAGGTATTAGCACCCCCTCGCGTCCATCGTACTCGATGGGATCCACGCTTGTTGTTCTGATCAAAGGGTGTATATATCTAAAGCTCCACTGCTAACTGGAAAGGAATAGAATGAGAAACAAAGAAGATAGGAAAAAGAAAGGGGGTAACTCGATAGGACATCGCCGTCCTAAGCCTACGTATTCCCTCGGGAGTGGGAAAGTCAGAGTAAACGTAGTTCGGAGGACTATGGGTGAATGGGGGGAGGTTGCTCGCCAAGACATCACCGTCTTGTGCCTACGTATCCTCAATCGTACGAGAGAGAGGAAGTCAGAGCAGTCGTATTTCTACCTTCTATGGGTTTTTGTTTGTTTAGTGTTTTTTAGGTGGACGACACTAACGTTCACGTTCTAGCAGTTTAAGTGTTGCCGCTCGTTGCGTGGAGTCTTACGCGTTTACCTGTTTGCGGTAAAACGGAAATAGCGTGTCCTTACGATTAGAATGAGTGAGATGAGAAAAGAATCCCGAAGGAAGATGATTGGTTTGTTTATGTCTTTTAGAAGAAGTGTTTTAATTTGTTTTGTTTTCGATATGTATCGTGCTAAAGACTATGACATAGGAGCGAATACTTCACAAGGTTGCCCCCAACAGAACGTTTGTAAAGCATCCTAGAAGAGTAAAGGAGACCTTCACTAATCACTTCCCATGTGCTTAAGGCTCGTGGCGCACTCCACATACAATATTTGTTAAGTGTTTTTATACCTTTCTTTTAGAGAGAGAAGAGGGACTCAAATGGTTGAAAGAAAACTCTAAGGGGATCTCCATCCTAAAAGTTGTCATGCAATGATTGATCCTATAGTTGAAGTTAGGAAAGGGAATCTCTACCTATGTTAGCATGCTTGGATTGATAACCTAATGTCTCTCCTACTTTGAACCTAATCCAAAATTAGATTCAATCTAGGAATTCTAAGGGAACATGTGATCATACACAAGTAAACATTAGATGATTCAATCACAATTCAAAGAAGTAAAGAAGAAGTGAGATGAAATATGAGTCACATAAGAGTGGACAACAATGTAAAGTAATACAAGTACTTACCAAATTCAAACCAAGCTCAACTATTAGATAGTTGAAAGAATTATGCAAAATAATGCACTTCTACTCATGCAAATGTCCTAAGACTACACTAGAAGTAAAGTCAATCAATAACAAAGTGCAATGGATCCTAAAGGGGTGAGAACCTACATAGATCAGTAGCTATGTCCTACTATAGTAAAATCATGTTAATAAGCAAAGGAGGCTAAAAAAGATTCAAATCATGTATCATATTTTAACTCAAACAAATGTCATCACAATGTTCATGTAAGATACACTTTAAAAGCTCAAACATGTAAACTTGAAGGAAGAAACCACATGGGGCAGTAGCATTACATGTTATAACCAAGGCAACGTGAGGTTTAAGAAGTCAAGAGATGATCATTAAATCCACACTAAGTCGTGTTTAAAAGATTAAGCAATTCTACACAAAGATGTCATACTTATGAAGCATTACTCAATTATGAACATACAATGACCAAGTAAGCATGAATTTGACATTGGAATGACCTAAGTCAGAAGCTAATTCATGTATTCAATGCTTAAGAGTAACCCTAAGTCCTCACAAAGTTTCATGTCAAACACATTCTCAAAAGTTAGAACAAGTAAGGACCAAAAATTAACCTAAACATCCCCTAAAGGGCATGTGAACTTTCAATCATGTAAAACAAAGTAAAGGTCATGTCAAGTAAGTGGCTAAGTGTCATACCCCAAATTTTAACCTCAGATTCTCTGATCATTGTCATATCATTTTAAGTCAACCTTATTTTCGCATTTAAAGTCATATAGTCCATTAAACAATAGTCATGCATTTTTTCGTTTAATTTTTTGTCACTTATTGTCATCTGGATTTTAATTTTTCGTCTGTTTTTATCTTAGACTTTGTTTCGATTTTTGTCATCTATTCTGTTTTTTTAATTCAATTTTTTTCATGCATAATCTTCAAGTTTAATCTTTATTTTAGAGTTTAGAACTTTTTACTTTTAATTTGGAATTATTCTTTTATTATTTTTTTCACTAGTGTAGTTTAAATTTATTTCTTCTTTTGTTAATATATTTTTATTTACTATTATTATTAGTTATTTATTATTTTTATTAGCCATTTATTAAATTTATTATTATTATTAGTTATTTATTATTTTTATTATTATTATTAATTATTTATTATATTTATTATTATTATTAGCTATTTTTTTTATTATTATTGTTATTTTTATTATAATTTTTTATTTCATTATTATTACTATTACTATTACTTTTATTTCATTATTATTATGTTATTATTATTATCACTATCCAAGATTCGATTGCTGTTGAAGAGCCATACCTTTTATGTCACAAAGAAACACAATTCAATCAAAATGGGAACTAATTCATGGTGGCATTCACATGATCAGACAAGTTCAAGACATAAAAACACGGGTTTAAATTCTTCCCAAAACATATATCAAACATGTTGGACTTGAAAAGGAAAAACAAAACATGTTTCAAGCATATCAAGTTGAAAAAGGAAAGGTTGTGAATCACTAATAGTGAAGAGCACGACAAGATCAGACAATCATTCATGTGTCATTCAAAAGTCATAACTTGTGTTCTTTCCTAAAAGAGCTCCAAACATGCCTATAAAAGAGATCCAGCAGCTACATAACCAGACGGTCATCACTCTCTCTTATTCATTCATTTTGGTCGGCCAACTGCAAGGAGACGCGAGGAGAGTTCATCACAAGAAAGAATCTGTGCCGTGAGAAACGCGAAAATGAGACGAAGTCAGACGGAGGGAATTACCACGCTTGAAGCAGATAAGAAGAGGAAGTGCAATTCATTTTCTGGGTAATGCATTCATTATTTACTTTATTTTATTTTATTATTATTTGTTTTTTTTAGTTAAATTCATTTTGGGTTCTGATTAGTTTGGTTTTCTTTAAGCCCGTCACTCTTTTTGTTAATCTTTTCTTTTCTTTTCATTAATTACTTTAGATTATTTGTTTATGTTTTTATCAATTAGTACAATATAAAAAGAATATATTTTTATTTTTATCTTTTAGTTAGTTTAGTCATTTGTGAAATATTTGAAACAAATGTAAAAAAGAACAAATTTTTTTTAATTATTTTGTAACATTGAAAATGCCAAAAATATGTTAATCATTTATTTCTAATATTTTCCTATTTGTAGTTTTATTAGTTAATTTGAATTATATTAAAATGTAATTAAATTTGTGTCATAATTATTATTTGATTTAAATATTTATATTTAAATTAATTAATAATTTCTTGATGCCTGATTTCAAGGGAGGGTCCCTTTTGATGACTGCCATGTCATACTTAGGAAAACTTTAGGTCCTTCCCCTTTCATCCTAGCCTTAGGATTAGAGTCACCGTGCTCTTTGCTGTGTTCTGCCATGGACACCTCTTTCCCTATCATCCTAGCCTTAGGATTAGAGTCGTCGCGCTCTATGTCCTGCCATGGACACTTTCTACCCTTTATCCTAGCCTTAGGATCGGAGTCGCCGCACTCCATGTAAGTTCCTGCCATGGACACTTACTTACCTCCCTTTCAACTTAACCATAACTTTGGAGTCGCCGTACTTCATGTGAGCGTCTTTCCATGGATGCTTACTTTCCCTTTGGAACCTTGACCACTATCGAGAGTTCCTCACCCTCTATGAGGGGAACTATGAATGCTCTGATTCCATTCCCGTCAGGATACGTAGGTACGAGGTGCGATGTCTTGGCGAGCATACTTAGAAACTAACACCTAGGTCTTTCCCTTAGCATAACCTTAGCAAGCAAACAATAAATAACACAAATAAAACAAGAGGTTCCTGTAGAGTACTACAGATACTTAGGATGCTAGCACCTTCCCTAGGTATAACCAACCCTGAACCTTAGATCTCTAGCTTTGTTCTTACATAGAGCAATTAGGGTTTTTGATCTTTACCCTTTCCATTGGATAAATCAAAGTTCGGTGGTGAATTTCAAAGATTTGTGATTCAAGTTAATCCAATAGCTTGGTATCCAATTCTCACCGCGACACTAAGCATACAAGTCAGTTTCAAATGACCTATAATATCTCACAATTAGATCACACAAACATTAAGCAAAAGTGGCATACAAAAGGCTCAAAGGAAGTTGTCAAAGTAGGCAAGCATACTTAAGTTCACACAAATGTTACATCAATTAGAGGCATTCAAAAGGACCTATAAAATGAGATGAGAAGGCTTTAACTCATGCTATAAAAAGTGTAAATCAGTGCTAAAAAATTTCCAAAAGGGTTGCATGAATGCATCATTAAAATCCAATCACTTAGGTAAGCATTACACAAGAATCGGGCATGCATTTAGGGCTCAAAGGAAGCATATAAATCATGATAAAAAACCAATGTCAAAACATAACAATGGTGTACAAATTATCCTCATGAATTTGCTTAAACATGTCAAGAAATTTGGCCTAAAAAGGTCACATACAAGCATCAAACTCAACCTACTTCTAAACACACATCAAAACACTAGACATGTAATGATCCCCTCATGAAAAATAGTTAAGGGACTTGAAAAATTATGGGAATTTAACCAAGGTAAGAGGAGGTCAGTATCTCAACATGTACCAAAAATAGGATCAATATTATACACAAAAGATGATCAAAGCATAGCAAATAGGTGGCAAGGTGTCAAACATTGATCACTCACAACAAGTCACAAAAAGAGCATTCAACATGCACCAAAAATTAAGAGACAAAATCCTAAATGATCATTAATATATCCTATAATCACATGACTAAAGGCATACAAAAATTGAGGTCAAAACTAGTTGGGGAAAATTAGTTTCAAAGCATAATGTGCAAGGTATGTCATTTTGTACACATTCCAAACAAAATTCCACAACAAATATTAAAAATATTCAAAAATCGAATTAAAGAATATGTAAAATTAATTAAGCCATTAAAGATCACTCATGAATTTTCTTGTAATTTTTATGTGAAGAAATCTATTTTTAATAGATCAAAAAGTACGTGTATCAAAAATAAAAATAAAAAATGAACAAAGAGGACAGGCGTGTAGCCAAAACAAATTCTCAGTTTAAATTCTACATTGGGCCAGAAGGGGGGGTGAGACTAGTACGCGTGGGTAGGTCCAGACCATAACAATCCCTTTTTCTGATTATTGTTTATTTTGAAAATAATAAAAAGAAAAAAGGAAAAAACAAGGGAAGGAATTAGAGCACGTGCTTCTCATTTCCCTTCATTAATGTGCTGTCACGCTTTCAATGATGGGATTCAAAATATTTCACACGCTGGCAAGCCTTTGCCCACGTCGATTAACAATAATAACATGGCCCAATGGGGAGCTTACACATACATGCCGTTGACCTGAGTTGAAAAATCACAGACGCCGGAGCTAAGCTTCGGTCGTCTTCTCCGGTGGACAACCACCGTGGGTCAAGATGAAATCACCCAGAAATGACCAAGAAGGCCATGATCCGACTCGGTTTCTCACGTAGAACCTGAATCTTCCATTAGAATATCCATTTGATCCCTTAATCTTACAAAACGAACACAATTAAATTATGCCCTAGAAATCAAAACTTCACATTTTGTCCTAATTTTATCCACAAACAATGCCTACTAACGTAGGGCTTCAGATGCAGTGAACTCACATGATCCTAACCACCATGTTTGTCTTAATATGATGCTATGAGATTCAAGAAAACTAACCTGGTTATAGATGCTATTCCAAGTGAAAGAAACCCAGAAAACTTCATGCACGTCTTGAAATCTTATTTGGGAAGCAAAATAAATGCTTATACACCTTGAATCTTAGCTGAAATTCCGCTTTTGATGATGCTGAATAATGAGCTCGTGAGTGATGATGTAATGATTTCATATGGATATTTTTGCAAACAGTAGCAAGAGCTCAATGTAGGGAGGATAATAGTGAAGAGATCTTGGTAAAAGCTCTCAAGATGAGAGAGATTTGGTAGCTTGAAGTGAGAGCATCAATGGTGAAGTTTTTGAGTTTTTTGGATCTGTTTTTCTAGAAATGGAGTAACTGAATTGGTTAGAGGTGGTTAGAAGCTTTTATATGCGTAGTTAGGATATGGTTAGGGTTTAATCAAGGTTAGAAAGTTAGTTAAGCATGGTTAGTGAAAAGATGAAAATGATGAGAGTAAGGTGTTAACACGGGTTAGCTTCCATGTATGTGATGTATCATTATTATTATGGCATGCCAAATGATGATGAAGAGCATGTTGATGGTAAGGCTAGTACAAGTCACAATAGTAACTTGTTTATTAAGTTTCTTTTTGTCTTTCTCTTGACATATGAAGTAAATGTCATGGTGATACATCGTTTGTAAGAATTTTGTATGGCCATATGAAGTAAATGATGACAAGATGCGCATGGCACTAGTTCAGCCACAAGGTGATGAGTTTTATTTTGCATTTGGAGTGGCAAGTCATGGTTTAAACACTTGATGAACCTTTTCATGGTGAGTATTTTGAAATGCCATAACTCCATGAATATAGAATCAAATGGCATGGCTTTGGTATCATTGGAAAGGTGACATTTGATACTACAAGTTTCATGTTGGAAAGAATTGAATTAGAGGCCTTAAACATCATGAGAATTGGTATTGAAAATGGTATGACACAAACTAGCTTTGTACTTAGAAAAAATTCTAAGTCTTTCATGTTGAACAACTTTGAGATCAAGATTTTGGATGACCATAACTTTTGATCCAAGAATCCAAATGATGCATTCTTTATATGGTTGGAAAGGTGGAAGATCCCTCTACAACTTTCTTTTGAAAACGATTTCCAAAAGAGACTTGGAAGCCACTCAAAAACAGGCTTGAACATTGGCCCAAAACCTGACCCTTAAACACTTACAAAAAATTCTAAGTGTTGAAAAATGAAAGTGTGAAATGCCCAACTTCCAACAATCATAACTTGCTCAAAAATGATCCAATGGAGATGAATTACATATGGTTGGAAAGCTTGTCATGAGTACTACAACTTTCATGTTTGACAAAAAATAAAATGAAGCTTTGATCATGGAGAAAAATGGCCTTGAAAGTGGCTGCATGGCATGAAGAACTTTCCAAAAATGGAAAGTTTCTAAAACCCTAATTTGCCAAATTTGGTAACTTTCCACACAAGCTTGATTTTAATGATTCCTTTTACATTTCTTGATCAAATTCCATCCATTGATCATATTTAACATGATGAACACAAAGTTGACCTCAAAAAGTCAGGAGTTGACTTTTTTCCTGCTCAATTGACTTTGTTCCCAATTTGACTGATTCTCAATCATCTGGCCAGTTGAAACCCTTCTGAATGAAATTGATGGTCCATACTCCACTATTAGATACTTGGGAACATATAGCATACCATGGAATCAAATTTTCCTCAAAGAATCAGAAATAAATTGATTTTACACAAAACCCTAATTTGGCCCCCCAAAAGATAGGAGATGTTGATCAATGGTCAAAACCCTAATTCCTCTGAGGAAAAGTGAGAATCTATTGAACCAAGATGTTTTACATGATATGAGGATGTTGAGGCTTCAAGATCCTTGCTCATGAAGATGTCATATGCACAGGTAACCAAAACCCTAATCTGAGGACCAAAGATAGGAGAGAGTGATCCTCTTCAAGTTTCTTGTAAATATCAATCTCCTGATGAAATGATGAACCAAATATGATGTATTGAGGCATGAAAACCCTTGTAGCTTGAGTGCTTGAGTATATCCCCTTCTCTTTGCTTTGAACAACCAATACCATGGAAACCTCTGATCCCATGCCTTGGTAAAACCAATTTTGCATGTATGATATTTATGACCTAAATGCACATGTATGTGAAGCATAAGCCACTTATTGATTGTAAAATAAGAGGGCAAATTTTGGGGTGTTACAGTGAGTAAGGAGAATTTCAGAGAAATGTAGTGAAATGAAGAAACACGAAAATAAAAATTAAATGATCAATATGAACTATCAACACAAGGTAAGTTAGGGGAAACGATCAGGATGTAAAATGATACATCGTGGTAACTTGTTTAAGTGAAAATGAAGCCTCAAACTACCTTTTTCAAATGTGTTCAAAGGAGCTTGCAAGGTGGATCTGGTCAGCACGATTCAAGGAGTCTTAGAACTTGATTCTTGTTGCAGAAGCTTCAGAGAAGTACGACAGAGCTAATGGAATCGTTAAATAATTTTGAAATAGCTCAGAAACTGAGAACGAAATCATAAAATTTCAGAGGGAAATGTGAGCTCGAGCAGGGGTTCTGGGGGCTTTCATAGCTTGGTTTTCAGTGCAAATGAGCCTTATATTTATAGCTGAAGAAAATGGAACTCATACGTGTGAGAATCAGCTTAAATTCGTGTGAAATCACGAGCAAGCAAAGTGTGACAATCCTTGATCATGAAGTCACTCAAAATGCACTAAAATGCTTCCAATTTTGAATCGTTTTTGCTTCTTGTGTGTCACTAAACATCACCATGTCCTAATCACGTGCACACATTGACTTAAAAATGAGAATTGGATGATTTTGTAAATCTGGTCATGAATCATAGTTCAGTTTCAGGTAGCCATGTTCATGGTGAGGCCAAATACAATCTACTCGTGCCTTTCTTGAATTTCTTTGAGCCAAATGATCTATTCATGGAGTAGAACACAATTAAAAAGAACCAATCCAAAAGGAAGCTTGAGGTGAAAGTTGAGGTCGTGGCACTGAAAATCAGGCCATGCATTAGGTCAAACAGGTCATGACCTAGTTTTGTGCACAAGTGGCCTTCAAGATTTGAGGTCCTTAGAGCATGAATTGATGTTTGACCTTAAAATCAAAGTTGTAGAGGACATCAAGAGTTATATTTGGCAAAAATAACCACCCATAAAATTTGAATAATGAAGGAGTTATGATCTTCAGAAGTTAGTGTAGCGCGGTTTTTGTGGTTTCGAATCACTATCGCTTTGGGGTGCTACAGTTCGATTCATTTTTTATCCTGTGAAGCTGATTAAGGAAGGGAAATAGATGTCTCCAATTAACCCTACTTGCATACTGAGTTTAAACAGATGACTATTGATTTACAGATGCTATCAAAATCGTGGGTCTCTCTTAGGTTATTTGGCTTAAGAATAGAGTGTCTTGACTATTCACGAGGCTTTTGGAAAGGTACTATATCTAAAAAAAATTGATTGATGTATGAAGGTACTGGACCTAGAGTTTTTTATTTGTATGCTCGCTAAGATTTCGCAATCTTATGCCTACGTATTCCCGTTTAAACGAAACAGGGAAATCAGAGCAATCGTAGTTCCTCCTATTCTAAGGGAGGAAAAAGATGTTTTGGTGTCTTGTTCAAAGCCCAAGATTGAAGCTAAAAGGGTATTTATGTCTTGTTCAAAGCCCAAGACTGAAGCTAAAAGGTTTGACTGAGAGTGAATTTGTCATCTCTAAAGAAGGATTGTTGATTTTTGTGTGCCTTGATCAAAGCACAAGGTTGATGCTAAAAGTTTAATTGACTCAACTGGGGAAGTCTTTATCTGTCTTGTATAAAGCCCAAGATTGAGCTGAAAAGGGTTTGACTCAACAAGATAATGCTTTTATCTGTCTTGTACAAAGTCCAGGATTGCGGTTGAACAAGCTAGAGAAATCATTATACAAAGCCTAAGAGGAGGCTAACTTGTGCTAGGGGAAATCTTTATACCAAGTCAAAGGGAGGCTGGAAAGGATTGATTCAATAAGAGAGTATTTTTTATCTGTCTCGTACGAAGCCCGAGATTAAGGCTAAAAGGGGTTGACTCAACAAGAGATTGCTTTTATATGTCTTGTACAAAGCCCAAGACGGAGGCTAAAAGAGTTGACTTAACAAGAGAGCCTTGCAAAGGTGATTGACCCAACAAGAGAGTCTGAAAGTTGATTGACTCAACAAGAGAGTCTTTTATACTCACAAGAGAGTGATTTGCTGTCTCGTACGAAGCCTGAGATTGAGGCTAAAAGGAGATTGACCCAACAAGAGAGTCTTTTATACTCAACAAGAGAGTGCTGAAAGGTGGTTGACTCAACAAGAGAGTCTAAAAAATGATTGACTCAACAAGAGAGTCTGAAAAGTGATTGACTCAACAAGAGAGTCTGAAAAGGTTAGCTCTGCTGGGGGAAGGATCATTGTACAAAGCCCAAGAGGAGGCTGACTGTGTTGAGGAAAGATCATTATACAAAGCCTAAGAGGAGGTTATCTTACTGCTGAGGATTAGATCCATAGGCAGGCCCAAGGGTGGGGAACTCTGATGAGAGAGACCGGGTTTCTGCTGGAGATTTATCCAGAGTGATCGGTGTTTTTTCCTATGTTTGAAAGGAACTTGAGAATGTCTTTGAGACACAAAGGGGGTTTAGAGTATCCAAGTCTACTTGTGTTGAAAAGTTTCATCTTTTATAGGATGCCCAAAAGAGGACAAAGGCCTTAAGGGATGAGAATCAACCCTAAAGTGGCATGAGGTTTGACACTAGAAAGACTGCTCTAGCAAAGGATGACTAAGTTCTGTCTTATACCTTTTAAGAGGTCGTTAGGGTCCTTGTATTAAGCCCAAGAGAAGGCATGAGAACTTCTAAGAAGCCGAAGGGTCCTTGTACAAAGCCCAAGAGGAGGCGAGGATGCTTTTAGGAAGCATGTGTGTCCCTAAACCAAGAGAAGTTCAAGAAATGCAATTCACATAGAAGAGATCATTCTAGGAAAGTTCGAGGGTTTGGAAGAAACTCAAGAGATGCTATTCACGGAGAATAGATCAACTCATAGGAGTAGAATTTCTTTGACAATTTCTAGGGGTGACAGTCTGAGAAAAGGTTCACCGAGAATACTGCCTTTCTCTTTGTTCCATATTGTTTAACCCCAAGAGAAGGGATGACTGTATCTGGAATTCTATGGGGATCTAGTTTTATTTGTATTTAAGAGTGACCAACAGGGCTTTACCTAGTTCTAGACCAAGTTGCCGGGGAAAACTCTAAATAATTATACTAGTATATATACAGTTGATATATGACAAGTATTTAAAAGGATATGAAAGAAGACTAACCATGCGCAGCTTCCCACGATACAGTTATGTATATGAAACCATATAAAAGAAAGCTGATAAACACTTACCCGTTGTAGAGCTTCCATGTTGTTTTGTTAGTTGTTCAACAAATAAATTAAAGAAAGTTTTGATAGCAACTATACATTTGGATTCAAAATCAAAGGTGAAAGTATTTTGAACAGAGATCAGGGCTTACAGCTCAGAGAGAGGCCCAAATTTTAACAGTGATGGCACTGCTGTTTTGAATATTATATCGGGACTTATACAACGACTGAGGCCCAAAAAGTTTTGGTCAAAAGGGGATTAGGTCTTACACTCTATTAGAGGCCCAAATAGTTTGAAAATGAATAAAGATGGGTCTTATAGCTCAAGGAGAAGCCCAGTTTATTTTGTTAAAAAGGCGACGATCGCGCCGAACGTTTGAAAATATACAGAGGGACTTATACAATGTGTGAGGCCCAAAAAGGTATTATTTACAAAGGGGTGGGGCTTACACTCTATCAAAAGGCCCAAAAGATTTTTTTAAGAAAAGGAATGGGGCTTATAGCTCGAGGAGAGGCCCAGATGATTATTTGTTTGAAAAACGGCGATTGCGCCGAGGTTTGAAAACACAGTGGGTCTTATACGATGACCGAGGCCCAAATTATTTTGGTTTTCAAAAGGGGTTGGGTCTTACACTCTATTAGAGGCCCAAAGAGTTTGAAAAAGATTTGTTTAGGGTGATTAAGATAAAACCCTAAATTAATTTCAAAATGTATTTTAATTAAATAAAAATTTGATTAAAATGATCAAATTATCAAACATGTGTGAAAAACAAGTTGTGATCTTGGATTAATGTTTGAAAAATCATGTTTTTATCCATAAAATGATTGGAAACCATTTAATTTTGGAGAATCAAGAAGGAAAAAAATATTTTAAATTTTAAAAAACAAATAAAAATTAATTCTTTGCAAAAATATCAAATATATGAAATAAATAATATTTTTGGGAAATTATTATAAAATAAAATATTTTAACATTTTTGTGAATTATTAAAAAAAGAATCAACTCAAAATCATTAAAACCCGGAGAGAAATTAATTTTTAAATCAATTAAATAAAATCACAAAAATTCAAATATTTAAAAATTCAAAAAAGGGCGCCAAGAACACCAAGTTCTTCCCCGCGCCCTCTGTTTCTTCAGATTTGCATTTTCCTCTCAATCTCACTAAATACTTGATGAAATCACACAATCCACATATCAATTTACTCGTTTTCACCTCACGATCATGTCTATGGTCTTTAATTTCATTTATTTTCAGCATGGAATAAGAAATCAAGACAAAACCTCAAGAACCCTAAATTCTGCATGAAGGTTGAAGGTCGTGGTAGCAAGAGCAATTTGATTTTTGAGTTGGAGGTGTTACAGATGAGTTGTGATGATCTGAACAGCTTCCCTACACCATATGGAATGTGTTTGAATGCTTGGAGTGGTTGGAAACAAGTTGGAACTTAAAATGGTACCCCAACTGTAAGTCTGCTAAAAGCTTGAGCAGTTGGATGGTGATTTTGTGAAATTGGTGTTCCAGATGTTGTTTAAGTGTTTGGATCAGTTCTATATGATGTTTATGAGGTGTGTATGTGTGTGATTGGTTTGGTTGGAATTGCTCTCAAGCTCAAAACCAGATAGTGACTTGCTTTGGAAGGAAAAATTGGAGTGAAATAGGGGATTTTGAGGAAAGCATCAGTTTGGTTGCTTTAGTGTACTCATACTGAGCACAAATGAGCTCTATTTATAGTAGAGCAAGTTTGTTTAGCAAGCAATAGTGTGTGGCAACTACAGCAGGCTATTGGCCAATTGGATCACTTTGGAATTTTAAGTCTCCTCTAGCCATTGACTAGAGGTTAGAGCACAGGCCTTTGGTTCTTTGATTCAAGGATAAGGCTTGACTGAAGTGTTCATCTTTGCTCTGATACATGCCACCTCTAAGCATCCATTGAATGCTCCAAAACAAAATTGGAGTCTTGAGGCATCTTTAGCTTTTAGGGGTGCCAAACGTATATGTAGTTCCAAAGACTTGGGAGGCTTATGATCAGTGTTTGTTCCTCCTTGGTCTCCCCCTGAGGTGTGCAGATGGATAAACTTGTTTGTCATTTGCACAAATTGATCAAATCGAGCCCTAATGCACAATCTGCCTTGCCAAGACAGTTTGCAGCAAGGCATGTTCCAGCTGTCATAACTCCTAGCTCAGATGGATTTTTATGGGGTTCTTTGACATTTTGGAAATCCCTTATGTGACACAACACATGTGTGATCATAGTTTGTCTTGAAACATTTTGGATCCAAGTGAAAAATGCCCCTACATTTTGAAAAAAAGCAAGACAGATTCTGACTTAGTGAAAATTTCACTAAGTGTTGGAAAAAGTGACATTTCATGTTTTCAGCCATTTTGATCACTCCATAACTAAAAATCCATGAAGAATTGGAATGAGGTGTACTTGACACTTTTAAAGTATGCCATGAGAGCTACAAATCCTTCTTTGGATCATCCAAAATGGTTGCTTGGATCTCAAGTTATGATCCTTGGAAGTTGGTACCCTAGCCACTTTGTTCCACAACTTAGAAAAATTCTAAGTTTTTATGGTTACCCTTTTACAAGTTATCTCACTTTCTTTGATTTTTCTTGATGAATGATGATTCCAATCACACATTAACATCATTTTAGGGTTAAAGAACCATAATTATGAAAATCTCAAAAAGTCAAACTTGACTTTTGTGCACAGTTGACTTTTTATCAGATGAATTCCAAACTGTGCGATCCTTTATGAAATCAAGTCCTTGACCTAAATTAAACTTGATGGATATGTTCCATAGGTGTTATAGGGTGTTTTGAGTCATGTCCCAAGATTTGGGAGCATGTCCTGGTCAAAAGTCAAAGGTACAGTTGACTTTTCCCTCGAAACCCTAATTGTTGTCCTGATGAAATTGAAACTTGTGGATCAAGCTTCTTGGATCAATCCATTGTTGCAAATGGATTAATGTAGTGTATTGGAGTCCCTAAAATCATGTCTTGAGGTCTTGGCTCATGTTTTGTTCCAAAAGTCAACTTAGGGGTGAATTAGCTCAAGAAACCCTAATTCCTGATTTTTTTTTGTGAATGCATCCCCTGAGGTGAAATTGACTTGATGATTGGGTTCATGAGGTCCCTTAGATTATCTTGGGTTGTTGTTTTAAGCATTGGCTCATGCCCAGAAGAAAATTTTCATCTGGAGGCCTCTGTCGACCAAAACCCTAATTTGGTGACACTGGTGATATTGAGGCTTGATCCACTTGGAATGCTGCAACTTGGTGCTTGATTCCTATTGTGGGAGTCCTCTTGATCCTTTATGGATGTTTGAGAGGTTAGACAAGTTGAATATCATGTCATTTCTTGATTGATCCTTTGTCTAAGAGCTCTGAGAGGGCTTGAAACCCTAATTCTTGATTGTGGTGAATGCTCAAACATCTCTGAGGAGATTGACGAGGCATGTAAATACATCCATATTGTGATGATGATTTGCACAATGATGGGAAATCTTAGTGTTCAAAATTTGGAGTATGACAGATGCCCCTATTTAATCTTCTTGGACCCGAAGGTATGAATGGCGAAGGTATTCGGGCATTCGAGGTGCAATATGATTAAATATCGAAATACCCAAAATTTTGACAGTGGTTATGAATGGTAGTTTGCGTATCCTTCTTCTTTCGCTAAGCAATGATGCATAGAAAAGGTAAAAACTTCCCCTCGATCCTGGTTTCCAGCCGGGGAACTGGTCTCAGTTTCTTTTGAAATAAACTTCCCCTCGATCCTGGTTTCCTACCAAGGAACTGGTCTCAGTTTCTGATATAAACTTCCCCTTGATCTTGGTTTCCTACCAAGGAACTGGTCTCAGTTTCTGATATAAACTTCCCCTCGATCCTGGTTTCCTACCAAGGAACTGGTCTCAGTTTCTGATATAAACTTCCCCTCGATCCTGGTTTCCTACCAAGGAACTGGTCTCAGTTTCTGATATAAACTTCCCCTCGATCCTGGTTTCCTACCAAGGAACTAGTCTCAGTTTCTGAAATAAACTACCCCTCGATCCTGGTTTCCTACCAAGGAACTGGTCTCAGTTTCTTTTGTCAATAAACTTTCTTGACAAGGGACGCTATTTGTAGCCGTTTTCCTCAAACTTCTTGCCGAATTTTCCTGGGGAGATGCCATTTGATGGGAAAAAGTTTTGATGTCAGACTTGCTGGGGAACCCATTGGTCTGAAATGTAGAGGTGTTCAAACTTCTCTGTTGGAGATGCCATTTGATAACTCTACTGGGGAAAACAAGTCTCTTAAGAGACTGCTTTCGCTTGGGGATATTACATCATACTTTTCTTCGAGACCTTCTCGGAGAAATGCCATACAATGTACCCCAATTTTGAGGTACTGATGACTTCAGTGACATTGATTTTCTGGAGAGAAGAACCACTGTGTTGCTGAGAGTCTTTATTTGTGAGGCTCTCTCTGGGATTTTCCTTAATCCGGGAAAGCAAAGATGTCATCTTCAATGAGTGATATTCGTCGAGAGTTTTCTTGTTTTTCAGAGGTTCAAGTTATCAAAGTGATCAAGGGCCTTCTCCATCCCAGAAATACACTGGAGGAGAGATTGCTCGGATGAGGTATTTCCAGACGAGGAAATAACTGACAACTTGATTGAGAGGACTCTTATCACTAGGGGGTAAGACCGACTAGAGTGATAGTGATGCAATATGAATATGAATGTAAATCAATAATGCATGATGTATGTATGTATATGCTGACAAAACTGACGCGACATACAGACTAGTGGATGAACACGACTGGATACTCGGCCACCGCGGGGGACGAAGAAGTATCACTGGTTCAAGATAGCAATTCTTCCTTGCTTAGGAGAGAGATGGTCCCTGCGGGGAACACCGTTGATCGGGCTTAGGAGATAAGAACTCGGTCGGGGGTGTCAGATGAAACACGGTCTCTGACACAGTTGATCCCTTGTTCAGACATACTGATTTAGAAAGAGTACTTTGATTCTGCCCTTTGAAGCTCAATTGCTTCTGGAGAAGCGATCGATGTTCTTTCGATGTTCAATGGTCAAAAGAAATTGCCATCTTTATTTTAAAAGCAACAGAAAAGTTTGACAAGTAAATTCATTTTTGTTTTATTTCAAGAATCACTAACCATGTTAAAAATATCGTTCTATAAAGCTAAAACAAATAAGAATTGCAAATAAAAGCACTAGGGCTCAAATTTTATTGATAGGATGGAAATCAGCCAAACGCGTGATTCCATAGAGTATTTACAAAGTTAGAAAATGGTAATTTAAGGGAAGAGGGCTACATTGAAACATAACGACCGTTATCCTTCTACCAACTTTGAATTCTGGGCATCCTGAGCTTCTGTCGAAGATGACCGTGACTAGAGTTTTCTGATGGATGGCATGACTGCTGCTGAGGGATTTGCCCCTTTGCTGGACGTAGTTACTTGCCATTATCCCTAAATTTTGCCTGGACTGTGCTTCGAGATTTCCAATCCATCGGGATGATTTTTGATCATGTCTCTAATTTTTGCCTGGACCGCCCTTTCGGGTTTTCAATCCACCGAGACGTTTTTTTTAGTTTAGGCGAAGTATTTCTTGACTACATCAACATTCGTGGGGTAGGAAAATTCCTCTCCGTCCATGGTTGCGAGTCTCAAGGCACCGCCTGAGAAAGCTTTCTTGACCACATAGGGGCCGTCATAATTCGGAGTCCATTTTCCCCGAGAATCAGTGAGAAATGATTGTATCTTCTTGAGCACAAGGTCTCCTTTCCTGAAGACACGGGGTCGAACCTTTTTGTCAAACGCCTTTTTCATTCTTTGCTGATACAACTGACCATGGCATAGTGTCGTTATTTGCTTCTCTTCAATCAGATTCTGTTTGTCGTGTCGACTTTGACACCATTCAACCTCTGTTAGCTTAGCTTCCATTAATACCCGGATTGATGGGATCTCTACCTCTATGGGGAGCACTGCTTTCATGCCATATACTAGAGAGAAAGGGGTTGCCCCTGTTAAAGTGCGGACAGATGTGCGATAACCGTGAAGAGCAAAGGGTAACATCTCGTGCCAGTCTTTGTAGGTTACGACCATCTTCTGAACAATCCTCTTGATGTTCTTGTTAGCCGCTTCTACCTCTCCGTTCATCTTAGGTCGGTAGGGAGATGAGTTATGGTGTTCGATCTTGAACTCAGCGTACAACTCTTTCATTATTTTGTTGTTCAATCCTCTTGATGTTCATCTTCTGAACAATCCTCTTGATGTTCTGGCTCGGAACACCATAACGGCAGATGAGATTGTTTTTGATAAATCGGACCACCACCTGTCGGGTTACATTGGCGTATGACGCTACTTTTACCCACTTGGTGAAGTAGTCAATGGCTACCAGGATGAACCGATGTCCGTTCGAAGCCTTAGGTTCGATCATGCCAATCATGTCGATTCCCCATATGGAAAAAGGCCATGGGGAAGAGAGAACTTTGAGATGCGTTGGCGGTATATGGATTTTGTCTGAGTATATCTGACACTTGTGACACCTTCTCATGTACTTGTAGCAATCGGATTCCATGGTCAACCAGTAGTACCCTGCTCTCAAAATTTTTCTCGCCATTGTGTGTCTGTTGGCATGAGTGCCAAAGGATACTTCATGAATTTATTTTATCAGTATGTCTGCCTCTAGTCTGTCTACGCATCGGAGCAAGACCATGTCAAAATTTCTCTTATAGAGAGTATCACCGCTCAGGAAGAAACTACCTGCTAGCCTTCTGAGGGTTTTTCTGTCTTTTCTTAGTGCCCCAGGTGGGTACTCTTGTTTTTGAAGGAAGCATTTGATATCGTGATACCAAGGTTTATCGTCCATGACTGCTTCAATCGTGAAGATGTAAGCGGGCCTTTCAAGGCACATTATGTCAATCTTAGGTATGTCATTCCATTGAGCTACATTAATTATATAAGAGAGAGTGGCTAATGCATCAGCCATGGGATTCTCTTCACGAGGGATATGATGAAACTCGATTCTGTCGAAGAAGGGCAACAATCTCCTTGCATAGTCTTTGTAAGGAATCAATCCTGATTGGTATGTATTCCAATCTCCTTTAATCTGATTGACAACTATGGCTGAATCGCCATATACATCCAAGTTCTTGATCCTTAAGTCAATCGCTTCTTCGAGACCCATGATACAAGCTTCGTATTCGGCCTCGTTGTTGGTACACTTGAATGTCAGGCGGGCGGTGAAAGGAATATGGGTACCCTGATGTGTTATGATGATTGCCCCAATTTTGTTTCCATAATGATTAACAGCTCCATCAAAGATTAGTCCCCATTGGGAACCTGGTTCTGGCCCTTCACTGGGTAGCGGTTCATCGCAGTCTTTCATTTTTAGATACATGACATCTTTGTCTAGGAAGTCAAACCCGACTGATTCCTGATCGCCAATCGGTTGATGAGCCAAATGATCTGCTAAAACACTTCCCTTAACGGCTTTCTCAGCATGGTACTCGATGTCGTATTCTGATAACAACATCTTCCAACGGGCGATTCTTCCCGTGAGAGCAAGTTTTTCAAAGACGTATTTGATTGGATCCATTTCTGAAATTAACCAAGTAGTGTGACAAATCATATACTAGCGAAGACGTTTGGCTGCCCAAGCCAGGGCACAGCAAGTTTTCTCAAGCATAGTGTACCGAGTCTCGCAGTCGGTGAACTTCTTACTTAGATAGTAGATGGCAGACTCTTTCCTTTTTGTTTCATCTTGTTGGCCAAGTACACAGCCTATAGAGTCTTCCAAGACTGTTAAGTAAATAATCAGTGGTCTTCCTTCCACTGGAGGTGATAGAATCGGTGGGTTCGACAGGTATTCCTTGATACTGTCGAAGGCGGTTTGGCAGTCTTCTGTCCAAACGCAGTCCTGATTCTTTTTGAGTAATTTGAAAATCGGCGCACACGTTGCGGTCATGAGGAATATAAATCTGAAAATGTAATTCAAACGTCCTAGGAATCCCCTGACTTGTTTTTCAGTCTTTGGAGAAGGCATTTCTTGAATGGCCTTGACCTTGCCAGGATCAACCTCAATTCCTTTCTGGTTGACGATGAACCCTAAAAGTTTCCCTGAACGGACACCGAACGTGCACTTATTGGGATTCAAGCGGAGTCTATACTTTCTCATCCGCTCGAATAGTTTTGACAGGTGGGTCACATGCTCCTCCTCTGTTTGGGATTTGGCAATCATATCATCGACATATACCTCAATTTCTTTGTGTATCATGTCATGAAACAGAGTAGTCATGGCCCTTTGATAGGTTGCCCCGACGTTCTTCAAACCGAAAGGCATTACCTTGTAACAAAAGGTACCCCATGGGGTAATGAATGAAGTTTTCTCCATGTCTTTCGGTGCCACTTTTATCTTATTATAGCCCGAGAATCCATCCATGAAGGAGAATACTTTAAATTTTCTTGTACTGTCTACTAGCATGTCTATGTGCGGTAAGGGAAAGTCATCCTTTGGACTGGCTTTGTTCAGATCCCTGTAGTCTGCATACATTTTGACCTTTCCGTCCTTTTTCGGAACTGGTACTATGTTGGCTAACCATTGAGGATATTCTGATGTGGCGAGGAAACCTGCGTCAATCTGTTTTTGTACTTCCTCTTTGATTTTGATGGCCATGTCTGGATGAGTTCGTCTCAACCTTTGTTTTACCGGCGGACATTCTGATCTCAACGGTAGATGATGTTCCACGATGCTGGTATCCAACCCTGGCATATCCTGATAGGACCAAGTGAATACATCGGGAAACTCTTTGAGAAGCTTTGTCAAACTTTCTTTGACAGTTGGAATGAGCAGTGCCCCAATCTTGACTTCTTTCCTCTCTTCTTCTGAACCCAAGTTGACCATTTCCAACGGCTCTTTGTGAGGTTCAATGGACCTTTCCTCTTGTCTGAGTAATCGGGAGATCTCCTCTGGAATTTCTTCGTCATCTTCTTCTTCAGCCTTAAATACCGGGAATTCAAAGTTGGGAAAAGGCATTGGATCGTATGTTTCAACGGGGTTTAAAGCAAGCAATCTGCATGACGTGATGACTGTTTTTAGAAGAGATAGAGAGAATGCAAGAGTGCGTGCAGTGTAATTGTTTGAAAGATGCTTGTTTTTACTATTTGTTGTTTTTTAGGATTACCATTTTCTGAAAAAGCAAAAAGAGAAAACAACAATTAATGCAGAAATTACAGAACAACGTTATTTTATTTATGATCTTGTCGATTCTTGAAACTACAGCCCTATAAAACAAAACTCTGTCGCTTTGGGCAAAGCGAAGAGGGACATTTACAGAAAGTGAGCCCTATCAAAACATCTGTTTCACCTGGGCAGGGTGAAAGGTTAAGATAAAGACGGCAATTACTTAGACTTGCGGACAATTTTTGGAACGTTGACAGCAACCCATTGGCGGCGAACTCCTCGGTGAATCACAAAATCTGGTACTTTCCCTCTTGATTTATCTTCAGAAATAACGCTGATTTCTGGTGGAGCAGGATTGTTGGAATCTGTCTCCCAGGCAGAGTTGTCATAGGAGGATTCCCCAGTTGTATCTTGCAGAGTGTTTGCACTCTCAGGTATATCTCCCCATCCAGTGGGCTGGATGTCTTCGAGCCTGATACGAGGGCTTTCGGGAGCGGCGTATTTAACCAGGTAATCGAACTTGCCACTCGGTTTTCCCAGGGTGTCCCACACTTCTTTGGAACTGGAAAAGTCATCTCTTTCGATGACGCTGACCTCAGGAAAAGCATAGCTAAGGAACTCTTGTCCTGCAATCTTTGCAAATTCATCGTCGTACTGGATTTTTTTCTGAATGCCCTGAGTAATGATCCCATGACGTGGTGGGTACATAGGTATTCTTTTCAATGATGCTCAGTTGATATGCATCGTTGGGTTGATTCTCTTATCCCAAGTCTCCTAGGTACAGCTGCCAGATAGGCAGACCATCCATTGGGCCATAATAGTTGTGGTCAAAGTTTTCTTTCATCAGAGTGTCTTCCTCTAATAAGTTTGGAGGAGCACGGCATCCCTCAGGATCACAATCTCTGTATATCATTTCGATGTCTGACCTTGATATAAATCTCGGACTCTGGGCCGGATAGCAAAATGGTGTAGGCACCTCTTCCTGAGACATATAGCCGTCCTCGTTAAGATAGGATTTCCACTCTTTCTCTGTATCGGAGGAATCTCCCTCGTTGATGGTATGTACTTCTTGAGACACTGGGTGAATGAAACCTCCACTGTGGAATAAGTTCTGAATGGGATGAAAATTTTCATCGTTAGTAGCTGTCTGGGTACAGATTGAAGAGAACCAAGACCCTTCTTTGTTTTGTTATCAATAGGAATGACAAGCTGTCCCCATCCTTTTGTATTGTTACTTTTGATCACTTCGAGAGCATCTTTGTACGAGGAAATCGACGTTCCCTTTTTTGATTGATTGTTATTACTCACCGAAAGTGCTTGGAACTGGGTTCCAACAACCTCCTCTGGTTCTACACGAGTGGACAACGACAAGTTACTCACGATCAAGGCTTGCTCTCCACAGACTGTGACGAGTTGGTCGTTCTTGACAAACTTTAGCTTCTGGTGAAGTGTCGAAGTGACTGCCCCAGCCTGGTGTATCCAAGGTCTTCCTAATAAGCAGTTGTATGCTGCTCGGACGTCCATGACCTGGAAAGTGACTAGGAAAGTGTGAGGACCAATAGTTATGGGAAGGTCGACTTCGCCAATAACTGCCTTCCGAGATCTGTCAAATGCTTTGACGATGACCTCACTACCCCTCATCGGGGATCCTTTGAATGATAGTCGCATTAGAGTGGACTTTGGCATCACGTTTAGAGCTGATCTGGTGTCTACCAGAAAGCTGGCTAAAGCATCTCCTGGCAGTTGACTGTAATATTGAGTGCCATGTTGTGACTTTTTCCTTCTTCCGGCAGTTCCTCGTCACTAAACCCCAAGTTGTTGCAGGAAGTGATGTTGGAGATGATGCTGTCAAATTGTCTTATTGACACATCTTGTTCCACAAAGGCCTGCTCTAAGACTTTCTGTAGAGCTTCCCTGTGAGCTTCGGAACTGAGTAAAAGTGATAATACAGATATTTTTGAAGGAGTTTGTAACAGCTAATCAACAATGTTGTATTCACTCTTCTGGATGAGCTTCAGCATCTCATCGCTGTTCTTTGAAAGGTCGGGATCACTAGACTGACCGACTGGTTGATCGGGAACTTCTATTTGAGGTTCCTATTCTCTGGTAGGTTCTCCAACTCCTCGGTTGAAGATTCGACCACTCCGTGTTACTCGACTGATGTCTGCAATATTCACGACGCAGGGTAATGGGATTTCCTTTCCATTCTCAATTGTTGTTGCACCATATTTATAAGGGATAGCTTTAGTTGATTCATACGGTAATGGTCCTGGTAGATAGATAACTACAGGAGCCTTCTGATTCTTCTGACCATTGTAAGTAATTTCAATCAGTTCCTGGTTGGGAACTTTCGATTCGCCAAGTAGAGGGATTATGGTACAAACATCTTTGGTCCTCTTATGATCAGAGATTACGATAACATCTTTGATTTGATTAGAAAAATAGTCTGGCATCAAGTTGATTGACCCAGAACTTGGACACGGTCGAATCTCTTTGTGGTTCAACTGACTTTGAAGGGCTGCTCACACGAGGTAACATCCTTGATTATCTTCTGAGCAAACTCTACAGCGTTCATAGTTGTGTGGTGGCACCTGGCCACGTCCGCTCTGTATGCAGTGTAACCTCACTAGATCTATTTCCATTGATCGAACATCTTGACTTTGATGCCTAGTAGAGTTACCATTAATCATACTGACTTGTTGTGTGTCTTCGTCTAAATAGATCAGAAGCCACCAGTGGTTTAACAAGTGTGGCAAAGTTCTTTGAACGAGAGTGCATCCTTGGTCGCTCTCACGACATCCCTTACAGTTCTGATAATTATGCGAAGTCAGGAAACCGAGCTGGACCTACTTAGCATGTAACTCCACCAAGCTGGTATTCATCAAACGAATATCAAAGATTTGAATCATATTCACTTGATACTGATCTCTATCGCGGTAATCCTGAATCCATCCAAGATCCATCTGACGCTGGAGGGCCTCTTGTACAAAAGAGCATCCCTGATTGTTTACCGAGCAAGTCAGACAGGAATCGTAATCGTGTCGTGGAAGATTATGATGTTGGCTTTGCCTTGAGTGCATTGCCACCAAGTTGACATTCATCGCACGGATGTCATGGTTTTGAATGACGTTGGAATTTGTGTAAGTCATGTTGACCCCAAGAATTCGGTGATCTTGGATCCATCCGAGATCTAACTGTTCCTGTAGAGCTTATTGCACGACAGAACATCCTTGATTGTTTTTATAGCAGATACCACACTGGTGATAGTTATGAGATGGTACATGACCATATCCGCTCTGTCTGTGATGCATCTTGACCAGGTTAGCCCTTAATAAGAGTACATCATGAATTTGATAATTGTGGTTAGACTCTCCCTCTATCAAATTTACTGCAGCTTTCTCATGTTGAGGCAGCGGGTTCGTCTAAACATTTGGATTTGTATCCTTGAAGGATAAAACCCCGCTCCTAACAAGCTTCTGTACATCGGATTTGAAGCTGAGATAGTTTTCTATGTTATGCCCAGATCCTCCTTGATGGTAAGGGCAAGTCTGATCCGCTTTGAACCAAAAAGGCAGATTTTCCGGTATTGTAAGAGGAGACCTGGTCTGGATGTGCCCCTAGACCAGTAATAGTGGAAACAGTTCTGCGTACAACATTGGTATAGGGTCGAACCCTGGCGGTCGTGTTGTACGGTTGTTGTTGTACGGAGGACGAGCCTGCTGAAGAGGTTGTTGTGTCCTTTGCTGATATTGTTGTTGATTCGGTTGACTTTGAGCAACCTGAGGTTGATACGTAGGAACAGGAGCAGGGTTGATAGTAGGAGTTACAGCTGCTACTGGTTGGTAACGTCGCCTTTTCTTTTCGAGAGAGATATTGCCAATATCTTGCTTTTTTTTCTTAGGGAAAGCACTAGCGTATCTTTTGGTACTGCTTGATGGTCCAGCATCTTTGACTAAACGTCCTTCTCGGACTTCTTCCTCAAGACAAACTCCCATGCCTACCATTTCAGTGAAGTCACTGGGCGCACTGGCAACCATTCTATCGTAGTAAAATGAGCTCAGGGTTTTCAAGAAGATCTTTGTCATCTCTTTTTCCTCAAGAGGTGGACAAATCTGAGCGGCAATTTCACGCCATCTCTGAGCATATTCCTTAAAGGTTTCCTTATCCTTCTGCGACATGGCTCTGAGTTGATCTCTGTCTGGTGCCATGTCTAGGTTATACTTATATTGTTGAACAAAGGCATCGCCAAGATCTCTGAAAGTGACGAACTTAGTGCGGTTTAATCCCATGTACCATTTCAGTGCGGCATCGGTTAAACTATCCTGAAAATAATGGATCAGTAGCTGTTGGTTCTCTGTCTGAGTCGACATCCTCCGAGTGTACATCACTAAATGGCTTTGAGGGCAAGAGTTACCCTTGTACTTTTCAAATTCGGGCACCTTGAATTTGTCCAGAACTTTCACATTGGGGACCAAACAAAGGTCTGCGGCATCCTTTCCAAATAGATTCTGGCCGTGAATGGCTTATAGTTCTTTCTGCATCTCCAAGAATTGCTCCTAGAACTCATTCATTCTATCAAACATACTTTTGTTTCCACCAGACGGTATCTGGGAAATCTGTCCTTCCGGGACAGTGTGTTCCACGAGTGGTGGTATAGTCATTACGGCTATGACTCTTGGTGCTTCCCTATCCCAAAGTTTGTAACCTTCAGGAGTTGCTGTCATTCCCCTTGCATCTTCATTTTCCCGAAGTTTGTAACCTTCAGGCCCAGCGGTTCCTGTTGCAGTTTCCGGATCTTCCATGATCGGCGGAATATATCCTTTAGGGATAAAGTTGAGTGGCATGCCCCAGGGACGATCGTTAGGCATGGTATATCGAGGATCATACTTTTCCACTATGGGTGTCGATGTGATCTCTGAGATCACAGTCCGTTGTTATTGCATCTGGGCTGCTGCCAGGGCTTGCATGTCGTTGTAAAGCTTTTTCAAATCCTCTTTCAGAGCGTCGAGTTCTACTCTTAACTCTCTGTTCTCTTCCTCGAGATTATCCATTTTCTTTTGTTGACTGGCCCGAGTATTGTACGAAAGAGACAGTTTGACTCTAGAATCGAGACACAAACGTGAGATTCGTAGGTGAGAAGAATGCGCTACATGAGAATGATGAATGATATGCAATGATTATATTATTTTTTTTTTGTTTAATCAAAATAAACTTCGACAATTGGATTGCAAATATCAAACAGTGGGGAAACCCCGTTTTATTGAATTCAAAGATTGCAGAAATGGAAATACAGTAATTTACATAGTGCTGTAAAAGGAAATGCCTAAGCTAATGGATCCTGAGTCCTCTCTGAAGAGGGCTCAAGTGTTGGTTCTGGTATTTTCCTTTTCTTGGACCGGGGCTCTCGAGCCGCTGTCGGGTTGTCATTCCTTTGCCAAGTGAAAGGAGTAAGCACATTCCTTTGGTCATCTTGGTTTTCTACAACATGTTGTTCTAAAATCTCAATCAGAGCGTTTTTTTCTTTTAACAGTTGTTGTATTTTCTTGCACTCCACACTGAGAATACGATACTTGTTCCTCCAAGACTTCTTCTCCTATTGAACTCTGTTGAGAGTAACCTGAAGTTTTTCCGTATCAGACTTAAAATAAAGAACAGGGTCCCTTAACGGAAGAACTTCCTGACGACGGTAAGGCATCCTCAGCTTGAGAGCTCTAGTTTGTACCCAGTGGAGATAAGGTTCCACAGAGACACAATCTAGTTTTCCTAAAGACTCTCCTCCTTTCCTATGAACATGTTTCCAAGCATGCACTATTTCTGTCTTTAGTGCTCTATCGTTTTCTCCTTCCTTGAATAAAAGACCTTCCAGATGAGCATTACGCATGACATGCCTCATCAGGTATCCGAATTGACGACGAACTAAAATTGGATGATAGTTGATTCCTCCTTAACAGAGACAGCAGTCCTCCGTACTTGGCTCTGAAAGCATCAGGGTTGGTGATCATCCTCGCCAAACCTCTTAAATCTTCTAGTTTTGGAACCTTGAAGGTGTACTTGTGAGTCCTCCTTCTACCAAAATCCATAACGCAATCTTTTTCTCTGACATTTGCAGTCATTGTCATTATTTAATTTGAAAAAGAGAGACTAGAAGAGAAATTTTTCTTTTGATAAATGTTTTTTTTAATGACATGAATGCTTGAATGCAGCACATAAAAACATAGAAAAAACATGGGGTCAAAGGTTCGGTTTCATGAAGTCATGGCTCTACCCATCCCCAAAGGTTTATACTGGTGATTTTTTGTACCTGTCCTCAAAATCACTGACCCCTCTTGGGATAACAACAGCAGGCTGGAATCACCCGAGCGAGCTGCAGTATCTTAGAGTAATCTCAAATGAGGGTCGTATCGCGTGACAACTATTTCCGATAGCTTCCGCACTACAAAATAGTAACAAGGTTTCAGTCTACTAAAATCCTCAGCTTCTCAGATAACCCAATCAAACAATCTGTTTTCAACAACCGAAGTCGTATAGGCATTGAATCCGCAAAGGGCATCTCCACTGATTCGATGGTCGAACGGGACCTCTTATTTGGGAGTCACTCCCTGTAAGATTACTCGTCTAGTGCCATCAGTTATCTTAGGTGTATACTCAATCTTTCCAAATGCGGCATCACACGCATTCCCATTAGCAGAAAAATAAACACGGATATCAATAAGGAAAAGCAGTATATATATTTGTCCTAACATCCTAGACCTCTAGTCCTATGATCCTAATAGTCAATGACTCCCCAGCAAAGTCGCCATTCACCGTGGTACCTTCTAAACTTAAGGGATTCTACCTAAGAGATGGGAGAATGGTTCTGCTCCCACTGTGGTCGCCATTCTTCTGTAGCGCGGTTTTTGTGGTTTCGAATCACTATCGCTTTGGGGTGCTATAGTTCGATTCATTTTTTATCCTGTGAAGTTGATTAAGGAAGGGAAATAGATATCTTCAATTAACTCTACTTGCATACTGAGTTTAAACAGATGACTGTTGATTTACACATGCTATCAAAATCGTGAGTCTCTCTTAGGTTATTTGGCT
This sequence comes from Lathyrus tuberosus, assembly GCA_022829125.1. NCBI lineage: Eukaryota > Viridiplantae > Streptophyta > Magnoliopsida > Fabales > Fabaceae > Lathyrus > Lathyrus tuberosus. Next base: position 16,624,260 of record JALAZF010000063.1, read on the forward strand.
TAAGAATAGAGTGTCTTGACTATTCACGAGGCTTTTGGGAAGGTACTATATCTAAAAAATTTGATTTATGTATGAAGGTACTGGACCTAGAGTTTTTGATTTGTATGCTCGCTAAGATTTCACAATCTTATGCCTACGTATTCCCGTTTAAATGAAACCGGGAAATCAGAGCAATCGTAGTTCCTCCTATTCTAAGGGAGGAAAAAGATGTTTTGGTGTCTTGTTCAAAGCCCAAGATTGAAGCTAAAATGGTATTTATGTCTTGTTCAAAGCCCAAGACTGAAGCTAAAAGGTTTGACTGAGAGAGAATTTGTCATCTCTAAAGAAGGATTGTTGATTTTTGTGTGCCTTGATCAAAGCACAAGGTTGATGCTAAAAGGTTAATTGACTCCATTGGGGAAGTCTTTATCTCTTTTGTATAAAGCCCAAGATTGAGGCGAAAAGCGTTTGACTCAACAAGAGAGTGCTTTTATCTGTCCTGTACAAAGCCCAGGATTGCGGCTGAACATGCTGGAGAAATCATTATACAAAGCCTAAGAGGAGGCTAACTTATGTAGGGGAAATATTTATACCAAGCCAAAGGGAGGCTGGAAAGGATTGACTCAACAAGAGAGTATTTTTTATCTGTCTCGTACAAAGACCGAGATTGAGGCTAAAAGGGGTTAACTCAATAAGAGACTGCTTTTATATGTCTTGTACAAAGCCCAAGACGGAGGCTAAAAGAGTTGACTCAACAAGAGAGTCTTGCAAAGGTGATTGGCCCAATAAGAGAGTCTGAAAGTTGATTGACTCAACAAGAGAGTCTTTTATACTCAACAAGAGAGTGATTTGTTATCTCGTACGAAGCCCGAGATTGAGGATAAAAGGAGATTAACCCAATAAGAGAGTCTTTTATACTCAACAAGAGAGTGCTGAAAGGTGATTGACTCAACAAGAGAGTCTGAAAAATGATTGACTCAACAAGTGAGTCTGAAAAGTGATTGACTCAACAAGAGAGTCTAAAAAGGTTAGCTCCGCTGGGGGGAGGATCATTGTACAAAGCCCAAGAGGAGGCTGACTGTGTTGAGGAAAGATCATTATACAAAGCCTAAGAGGAGGCTATCTTACTGCTGAGGATTAGATCCATAGGCAGGCCCAAGGGTGGGGAACTCTGATGAGAGAGACCGGGTTTCTGCTGGAGATTTATCCAGAGTGATCGATGTTTTTTCCTATGTTTGAAAGGGACTTGAGAATGTCTTTGAGTCTCAAAGGGGGTTTAGATTGTCCAAGTCTATTGGTGTTGAAAAGTTTCATCTTTTGTAGGATGCCCAAAAGAGGGCAAGGGCCTTAAGGGATGAGAATCAACTCTAAAGTGGCCTGAGGTTTGACACTGGAAAGACTACTCTAGCAAAGGATGACTAAGGTATGTCTTATACCTTTTAAAAGGTCATTAGGGTCCTTGTATTAAGCCCAAGAAAAGGCATGAGAACTTCTAAGAAGCCGAAAGGTCCTTGTACAAAGCCCAAGAGGAGGCGGGGATGCTTTTAGGAAGCCTGTGGATCCCCAAACCAAGTGAAGTTCAAGAAATGTAATTCACAGAGAAGAGATCATTCCAGGAAAGTTTGAGGATATGGAAGAAACTCAAGAGAAGCTATTCACGGAGAATAGATCAACTCTTGGGAGTAGAATTTCTTTGACAATTTCTAGGGGTGACAGTCTGAGAAAAGGTTCACCGAGAATACTGCCTTTCTTTTTGTTCCATATTGTTTAACCCCAAGAGAAGGGAAGACTGTATCTGGAATCCTATGCGGATCTAGTTTTGTTTGTATTTAAGAGTGACCAACAGGGCTTTACCTAGTTCTAGACCTAGTTGCCGGGGAAAACTCCAAATAACTATGCTAGTATATATACAGTTGATATATGACAAGTATTTAAAAGGATATGAAAGAAGACTAACCATGCGCAGCTTCCCACAATACAGTTATGTATATGAAAGCATATAAAAGAAAGCGGATAAACACTTACCCGTTGTAGAGCTTCCATGTTGTTTTGTTAGTTGTTCAACGAAGAAATTAAAGAAAGCTTTGATAGCAACTATACATTTGGATTCAAAATCAAATGAGAATGTATTTTGAACAGAGTTCGGGGCTTACAGCACAGGGAGAGGCCCAAATTTTAACAGTGATGGCACTGTTGTTTTGAATATCGTATCGGGACTTATACCACGACTGAGGCCCAAAAAGTTTTGGTCAAAATAGGATTGGGTCTTACACTCTATTAGAGGCCCAAAGAGTTTTAAAATGAATAAAGATGGGTCTTATAGCTCAAGGAGAAGCCCAATTGATTTTGTTAAAAAGGCGACGATCGCGCCGAACGTTTGAAAATATACAAAGGGACTTATACAATGTGTGAGGCCCAAAAAGGTATTATTTACAAAGGGGTGGGGCTTACACTCTATCAAGAGGCCCAAAAGATTCTTTTAAGAAAAGGAATGGGGCTTATAGCTTGAGGAGAGGCCCAGATGATTATTTGTTTGAAAAACAGCGATCGCGCCGAGGTTTGAAAACACAGTGGGTCTTATACGATGACCGAGGCCCAAATTATTTTGGTTTTCAAAAGGGGTTGGGTCTTACACTCTATTAGAGGGCCATAGAGTTTGAAAAAGATTTGTTTAGGGTGATTAAGATCAAAACCCTAAATTAATTTCAAAATGTATTTTAATTAAATAAAAATTTGATTAAAATTATCAAAATTATCAAACATGTGTGAAAAACAAGTTGTGATCTTGGATTAATGTTTGAAAAATCATGTTTTTATCCACAAAATGATTGGAAACCATTTAAGTTTGGAGAATCAAGAAGGAAAAAATATTTTAAATGTTAAAAAATAAATAAAAATTAATTCTTTGCAAAAATATCAAATATATGAAATAAATAATATTTTTGGGAAATTATTGTAAAATAAAATATTTTAACATTTTTGTGAATTATTAAAAAAAGAATCAACTCAAAATCATTAAAAACCAGAGAGAAATTAATTTTTGAATCAATTAAATAAAATCACAAAAATTCAAATATTTAAAAATTCAAAAAAGGGCGCCAAGAACACCAAGTTCTTGCTCGCGCCCTTTGTTTCTTCAGATTTGCGTTTTCCTCTCAATCTCACTGAATACTTGATGAAATCACACAATCCACATATCAATCTACTCGTTTTCACCTCACGATCATGTCTATGGTCTTTAATTTCATTTATTTTAAGCATGGAATAAGAAATCAAGACAAAACCTCAAGAACCCTAAATTCTGCATGAAGGTTGAAGGTCGTGGCAGCAAGATCAATTTGATTTTTGAGTTGGAGGTGTTACAGATGAGTTGTGATGATCTGAACAGCTTCCCTACACCATATGGAATGTGTTTGAATGCTTGGAGTGGTTGGAAACAAGTTAGAACTTAAAATGGTACCCCAACTACAAGTCTGCTAAAAGCATGAGCAGTAGGATGGTGATTTTGTGAAATTGGTGTTCCAGGTGTTGTTTAAGTGTCTGGATCACTTCTATATGATGTTTATAAGGTGTGTATATGTGCGATTGGTTTGGTTGGAATTGCTCTCAAGCTCAAAACCCGATAGTGACTTGCTTTGGAAGGAAAAATTGGAGTGAAAGAGGGGATTTTGAGGAAAGCATCAGTTTTGTTGCTTTGGTATACTCAAACTGAGCATAAATGAGCTCTATTTATAGTAGAGCAAGTTTGTTTTGCAAGCAATAGTGTGTGGCAACTACAGCAGGCTGTTGACCAATTGGATCACTTTGGAATCTTAAGTCTCCTCTAGCCATTGACTAGAGGTTAGAGCACAGGCATATGGTTCTTTGATTCAAGGATAAGGCTTGACTGAAGTGTTCATCTTTGCTCTGATACATGCCACCTCTAAGCATCCATTGAATTCTCCAAAACAAAATTGGAGTCCTGAGGCATCTTTAGCTTTTAGGGGTGTCAAACGTATATGTAGTTCCAAAGACTTGGGAGGCTTATGATCAGTGTTTGTTCCTCATTGGTCTCCCCCTGAGGTGTGCATATGGATAAACTTGTTTGTCATTTGCACAAATTGATCAAATCGAGCCCTAATGCACAATCTGCCTTGCCAAGACTGTTTGCAGCAAGGCATGTTGCAGCTGTCATAACTCCTAGCTCAGATGGATTTTGATGGAGTTCTTGGACATTTTGGAAAGCCCTTATGTGACAAAACACATGTGTGATCATATTTTGTCTTGAAACTTTTTGGATCCAAGTGAAAAATGCCCCTACATTTTGAAAAAAAGCAAGACATATTCTGACTTAGTGAAAATTTCACTAAGTGTTGGAAAAAGTGACATTTCATGTTTTCAGCCATTTTGATCACCCCATAACTAAAAATCCATGAAGAATTGGAATGAGGTGTAGTTGACACTTTTAAAGTATGCCATGAGAGATACAAATCCATCTTTGGACCATCCAAAATGGTCGCTTGGATCTCAAGTTATGATCCTTGGAAGTTGGTACCCTAGCCACTTTGTTCCATAACTTAGAAAAATTCTAAGTTTTTATGGTTACCCCTTTTACAAGTTATCTCACTTTCTTTGATTTTTCTTGATGAATGATGATTCCAATCATACATTAACATCATTTTAGGGTTAAAGAACCATAATTATGAAAAATCTCAAAAAGTCAAACTTGACTTTTGTGCACAGTTGACTTTTTATCAGATGAATTCCAAACTGTGCGATCCTTTATGAAATCAAGAACTTGACCTAAATCAAACTTGATGGATATGTTCCGTATGTGTTATAGGGTTTTTTTAATCATGTCCCAAGATTTGGGAGCATGTCCTGCTCAAAAGTCAAAGGTATAGTTGACTTTTCCCTCAAAACCCTAATTCTTGTCCTGATGAAATTAAAACTTGTGGATCAAGCTTCTTGGATCAATCTATTGTTGCAAATGGATCAATGTAGTGTATTGGAGTCCCTCAAATCATGTATTGAGCTCTTGGCTCATGTTTTGTCCCAAAAGTCAACTTAGGGGTGAATTAGGTCAAGAAACCCTAATTCCTGATTTTTTTTGGTGAATGCATCCCCTGAGGTAAAATTGACTTAATGGTTAGGTTTATGAGGTCCCTTAGAGTATCTTGGGTTGTTTTTTGAAGCATTGGCTCATGCCCAGAAGAAAATTTTCATCTGGAGGCCTCAGTCGACCAAAACCCTAATTTGGTGACACTTGCGATCTTGAGGCTTGATCCACTTGGAATGCTGCAACTTGGTGCTTGATTCCTATTGTGGGAGTCCTCTTGATCCTTTATGGGTGTTTGAGAGGTTAGACAAGTTGAATATAATGTCATTTCTCGATTGATCCTTTGTCTAAGCGCTCTGAGAGGGCTTGAAACCCTAATTCTTGATTGTGGTGAATGCTCAAACATCTCTGAGGAGATTGATGAGGCATGTAAATACATCCATATTGTGATGATGATTTACATAATTATGGGAAATATTAGTGGTCAAAATTTGGGGTATGACAATTAGGCACGCCAAGCATGAACTTAGGCCAAAAATTTCTAAGTTCACAAGATGACCTATAATATCTTCAAACTTTTGGTGGTCTTCCAAGCATAATTGGCTCTTGACTTGTGAAGAGAAGTTGTAGAGGATGTAAAGATGAGTCATTTTCGCAAATAAGCATTCAAAAATGTTAAAGTATGAAGAAGTTACAAAGTTTTAAACTTAGGCTTAAAATGTTGACTTTTTGTCAAACTTCCTAGAACAAACTTGTAATATTTGGACTTTTCTTACACTTCAAAGCACATTGATGATCATATATGCTCAAGATGATGTATCCTTGATTTTACTTTGATGAAGCATGTCATGGCTTGATGAAACACATTGATGAAGGCATGGAAATAAACACATGAACCTTTGGAAATTCCTTGAGAAACAAGTCATCCAATCTTGAAATATCTTTGATCAAAATGGAATTGAGTGATGCTTGAGACCTTATGATTTGAGATGAGAGGTCATGCTTTGGTGGATAAACTTTGAAAATCAATGGTTGACCACACTTTGACTTGAGGAATTCAACCTCTAACTGAGGATACATTCGCATGATGCTCTTGATTCCGAACCATACCTTGCAAAAGAAACAAAAGGGACAAGGCATTTTTTTTTTGTATTTTGGTTAGAGGTTAGTAACATATAAAGCATATAAGTACAAAAAGGAAGATACACAAAGAGGTGCTTGGTGATCTCTACCAAGACAAACCCAAAGGTAGGAGAGTTAGAAGACAACCAAGTTTGTGATCTTGATGTATTATGAAGATGCAAATGAAGTGAGATCTTAGGGGTAAAAATTAGGGTATAACACCTGACAACAATGGATTAGATGATTAACTGCTCCAGTCATTTACACTGGCATGTTGATCGACAAAAGATCGGATGATCAACTACTCCAACTGTTTATACTGGCAAGCTTATCGATAAGGGATTAAATGATCAACTACTCTAGCTGTTTACATTGGCAGGTTGATCGAAAATGTATTGGATGATCAAATACTCCATTCATTTATACTGGTAGGTTGATCGACAATGGATTGGATAATAAACTACTCCAGTCGATTATGCTAGTAGGCTAATAAACAAAAGATCGAATGATCAACTACTCCATCCTCTTATGCTGACAAGTTGATCGAAAATTGGATAAGAGATTCACATATAATTAACTTGGAAAACTCTCAAAGGAAGTTTCACCCAGGAAACCTATTTGTTGAGTCCCTGCTTTTGAGGTTGGCATTAATTTTGGTAAAACTAACTTAGCATAAAGATGTTGGACAAGATGTCCTAACATGTTAGACTAACTGCAGGTTGAGTTGTTTGACAAGATGTCCTATCAGGAGGATTTGACATCTTTGTCTGTCATAGTTTTGAACTAACTGTTTGTGTTAGCAGGTGTGATTGGAATATGACTAAGATTCCAGATGGCATCTGAGATTGTGGAATCAGAGATTCTGATTCTAAATGGATTTGCGGTTTCCTTGTGAAGGAGACATTTTTGGTAACTTGGGATTGAAGAAAGAATTAGGTCGCTAATTCTGAGGAAGATTTCTGCTGCGGTTTAGAAGCCCAAGTCCAGTTGTGGTTTACAATATAAATAGGTTAGAGTTAACCTAGTTTGTGGTTGGTTGTTGCAGCTGTTTTAAAAGTACTAGGGTTTGTACTTGTGAGCCTCTCGTGTATTGTGTGAATACTTGAGAAGGACATTCTTATTGAGTTGTAATATTTTCAATCACTGCTGTGGTTGAAAGGGAATTGAGAAGGGTCTCATACCTAGGAGAGTCTTTGGTAGAAATCTAGGAAGGGTAGTTTCCAGGTGATAAGCTGTAAACGTTTGAGTTTAGCTTAGAACCAATTCTACTTCGTGATTTCATTCCTGGCTTGGTAGCCCCCAGACGTAGGTGTTGTTGTTCACCGAACTGGGTTAACAATCTCTGGTGTTATTTACTTTCTGCATTTTTCATTTGTTCTTCCTTAGATCCTTGTGAGAAGCAGAGATCAAGTGTCACGACATCCTATCTGACATCTTCGTGATCTGCTTAACCCGAATTTCAATTGGTATCAGAGCGGGCATCCTGCTCTGTATCTGGGTGAGATTCAGGGATGATACTTTCTGGTACGATGGATAAAGAAGGAGGAATTCTAAATAGACCACTAATACTTGATGGTTCCAATTATGATTATTGGAAAGTTCGCATGGTAGCGTTTATCAAGTCTATGGATAGAAAGGCTTGGAAGTCTGTGATCAAGGGGTGGGATCCACCAAAGATCAAGGACAAAGACGGGGAGCTCACTGAGGAGCTGAAACCTGAAGAAGATTGGGATGATGAAGATGATAAGCTTGCTCAAGGGAATTCTAAAGCCTTGAATTCCTTGTTTAATGGGGTGGACAATAACATCTTCAGACTCATCAAAAATTGTACTGCTGCAAAGGATGCGTGGGAAATCCTGAAGACCGCTCATGAAGGGACCTCTCGTGTCAAATCGTCAAGGCTTCAGCTTCTCACTACTAAATTTGAGAACTTGAAAATTAGAGAAGATGAAAGTATACATGACTTTCATATGAATATTGTTGATATTGCCAACACATCTAGTGATCTTGGAGAGAAAATTCCTGAAGCCAAGCTAGTCAGGAAGATTCTAAGATCTCTCCCCAAGAGGTTTGATATGAAAGTGACGGCTATTGAAGAAGCTCAGGACATTAATACCATAAAGGTAGATGAGCTTATGGGATCACTTCAAACCTTTGAGATGGCAATTAGTGAAAAGGAGGAAAATAAAAAAAATTTTGCTCTGGTAACTAACCAAGAGGAGGGAGATACTAAAGAGAATTTAGCCAAAACTGTAGGGCTCCTGGAAAAACAGTTTCATCAACTGGCAAAGCAAATGGATGAGAAGTCTAGGAAAAATGTCAAGGCTCAGACTTCTGACATCTACAGGTCAAAAAACTTAGGAAGAAGGCCTAGCTATGGTAAGCATCCCAACCAAGGTAAGGGAATAAAGTGTCTTGAATGTGAAGGATTTAGACACACCAAATGGGAGTGCCCAACCTTCCTCAAGAAAGATAAGAAAAGCCTCCATATATCCTGGTCAGAAGCTGATTCTACTAGTGATGAGGGATCCCCAAAGCAAGTATCCGCACTCACAGGAGTGTTTGACACTCAAGTAGGGTCAGCCATTGGAAATTTATCCCATGATACCTTGATCAACTCGTTCAAGGAGCTGTACACAAGAAATGTGGAAATCTACCAATCTGGAGAAGATCAACAGAAGATTATCATGCTTCTTGAGATTGAAAGATTGAAGCATCTTGGCATCATATCTAATCTGCAAGAGGAAATTGCCTTGCTAGAATCTAAACTTGACAAAGATGGAAGAGATTCTGAAAGTGTCAAAAATCTTGACAGCACCAATAAAGAACTGTCAAGAAAGAAAAGAAATTTAAAAAGGGGGAAGATGGCCAACCAAGTGTCACAACATCATCACAGACATCAGAGAAGACAAGACTGGAAATGTCACTACTATGGGAAATATGGCCACATCAAACGTTACTGCTACAAGCTACATGGATATCCTAAGGGTAGGTTTGTTAAAAACAAAGGAGAATCCGAGCATGATTTTGTGGCTCTAATAGCTCATCCCTTACAAAAGAAGTATACTGGAGGGAAGTGGTACTTGACAGTGGATGTTCAAGACACATGACTGGTGCCAAAAACTATCTGGTGAACATAAAGGATCATTCCTCTAACTATGTCACCTTTGGAGATGGATCCAAAGGAATGGTTAAAGGGATTAGGAGAGTGGTTCAATCTGGAAATCCAAGACTTGACAATGTACTATATGTAAAGGGGCAATCTACGAATCTTATTAGTATCAGCCAACTGTGTGACCAAGGTCTAAAGGTTAACTTTACAAAATCTGAATGCCTGGTTGTGAATGCTAAAAATATGGTTCTCATGAAGGGGGTCAGAACAACAAAAAATTGCTATGTTTGGACTCCTTTACTAACAGAACTCTCCAAAATGACAATTAGGGAGCATCAGCAATATCTCTCAGAAGTAAACCTTGGTCAATGGAAAATTGAAAGATTAACCAAAGCTACACATCGAAAGATCATCTCAAGAACACAAGATCTTACTCATAAGACAGGCATGAGATATGATTTGGAGGATAGAGGATGTGTTTTTATGGCCACCATTGACTCAGCAACAAGGGACAATGTCACAAAGAATGTTGTGACATGTTCTCATAATAACCTGAATGCTCTTGATATCCTTAAAAATGAGTTTGGAAAGCTAAAAGACAAATTGGGGCTTTATCTTACGTGGGGCTAAACAGATTCACCAGGAAGAATACTAGTCGGGAATGTGTAAGTTCTTCACAAATTAAAGAAGGGTTTCAAAAGAGATCAATTCAAATTGACACAAACCGCGCTAAACCTACTCTCATCTACTCTGCAACCACGATCCCACAATACCAAGAAAAAGTCAATATTGTTCCACCCATGATGTCGCACCAACAAAGAGGAACTAAGGAAATTTCTACATCTCCCGGCGCTAGGTCAACTGAAGAAGCAATCGACGCCATTCCTCTGTCGATGGTGCCATGCAAGCCTGATAAATTTCCTATACGAAGAGCTAAAACCTTCCTTGCATGTAATACATTTGAACTTATTAACCCTTATTTTGATCCAAAAAGTAAGAAAACAATTGATGTTGAGACTGATAGGGAATTAAGAAAACTAGTTGCTAAGGAACTAATTATAAAATGTAAGGTTAGTACTAATAAGACGGCACCTGTCACACTGACTCCTGGTAAGAAAAAAGGAGGTGATAAAATTACAAATGAAGGGGTCGAGTCTAGCAAGGGTAGACTTGAGAAAAAAACCTCTTTAGAACAGACACCGGAGAACATCATGGTAGGAAGAAATGATGCATAAATCAATCTGAATGAATCTTCGTCTGACGATGAAATCATTGCCAATGTTGTCAAAAAGCTGAAATCAAGAAAAAGGAAAAATAGGGATACTGAGAACAAGGCTAACAAAAGAAGCAATAAGGTTGCTATTGGACCGCAAAAATCCTGGAGCAAGGTTGCAGTTGGGCCTAATAAAAGGCAGGTGGTGTCAGATACAGAGTCAGACTATGCTGTCACGGATGATAGTCAGGACATGACACACTCAAAGGGTCAAAGTTCAAAGAAACAAACTGTCAGTATTACCAAGGTTCCACTAGATAATATCTCCTTTCACGCACCTGAGTACGTTCAAAGGTGGCCATATGTGTACCAAAGAAGGATGGCACTGGAAAGAGAACTCAGAAATAATGCTTTAAAATGTCCTGAGGTAATAAAGTTGATCAATGATGCAGGGTTAAAAAGGACAGTGACTAAGCTTGGTAAGTGTTATGAAAAACTTGTGAAAGAATTCATTATGAACATTCCTGATAATTGCAGTGATGAACACAACAGGATAGTATATGTCAGAGGAAATGTTGTGACATTTTCTCCCAGGATGATAAACAAGTTTTTGGAAAGATCTGAAGGTTCTGAACCTGATTGTGATGATACTGATGAACAAGTCTGGAGAGAACTTACTTGCAATGTTGTTGAGCAGTGGTCTAAAAATGGAAAGCTTCCAGCTGGAAAGTTGAGTGTGAAATATGCAATTCTGCATAGAATTGGCACCATAAACTGGATACCTACCAACCATACGTCAACCATCTATGTCGGCCTAGGCAGATTTATCTATATGATTGGGAAAGGCAGACAATTTGACTTTGGTCTTCACATTTTCAATCAAATTGTTAAACAATCCATCTCAACAGCTGTAAAACTTCCTATATGCTACCCTTCACTTATCTGTGGAATAATAATGGATCAGTACCCAAGAGTTCTAGACTCTACAGATCAGGCGATGAAAAGAGCATCTTCTTTAACTCTTCACTACAAACTGTTCACTGGCATGCATGTTCCAGACATTGTCTCAACATCCACTCAAACATCAATAGCTACAGTTTCTGAAGAGGATACTATTAATCAGCTGAAAGCCACTTGCAAAGAACTTGATGATCTAATCAAAGTAAGCACAACAAGAAAAGAGAAGCTTGAAAGATTGATGCAGGCTCTGGCTGCAAAGCAAAAAAAAGACACTGGAATCTATGCTGAAGATGCTGACAAGGGTGATAAAGACAACAGTGGAGCAGAGGCTGATGTTGCTGAAAATGATGCCGGGAGTGCAGAAGGAGAAGAGGATGATGAGGAGACTGAAGTTGACCTCTGAGAGTTATCTTCTTCTTTACTGTTTTCTTTACTGTTTTGTTGTTTTCTTTCTGGTTTTGTAAGGGCTGAATGCCCAGGATATTTTGTTTTTGTTGGCTGTGTAAACGTTTTACTTTGAACTGGTTTATTGGTTATTGGGTTAGTCTTTCTACCTTTGTCATATTATGGCTAAAAAGGGTGAGAATTACAAACATCACTAACCACTGCTGACTGATGATGATCTACTAACTACTGAGGGGGAGTAGATCTGAACTGTTTAAGGGGGAGACATGTTTTGTTGTTGATTTCGCTGCTTCTCTGATAGTGGTCTCTCCCTGATATGTTGTTGCAGTTGAATGGAAGTTAGTTTTAGCCAAAATCTGCCAAAGGGGGAGATTGTTGAGTCCCTGCTTTTGAGGTTGGCATTAATTTTGGTAAAACTAACTTAGCAGAAAGATGTTGGACAAGATGTCCTAACATGTTAGACTAACTGCAGGTTGAGTTATTTGACAAGATGTCCTATCAGGAGGATTCGACATCTTTGTCTGTTATAGTTTTGAACTAACTGTTTGTGTTAGCAGGTTTGATTGGAATATGACTAAGATTCCAGGTGGCATCTGAGATTGTGGAATCAGAGATTCTGATTCTAAATGGATTTGCAGTTTCCTTGTGAAGGATACATTTTTGGTAACTTAGGATTGAAGAAAGAATTAGGTCGCTAATTCTGAGGAAGATTTCTGCTGTGATTTAGAAGCCCAAGTCCAGCTGTGGTTTACAATATAAATATGTTAGAGTTAACCTAGTTTATGGTTGGTTGTTGCAGCTGTTTTAGAAGTACTAGGGTTTGTACTTGTGAGCCTCTGGTGTATTGTGTGAATACTTGAGAAGGACGTTCTTATTGAGTTGTAATATTTTCAGTCACTGCTGTGGTTGAAAGGGAATTGAGAACAGTCTCATTGTCATACCCCAAATTTTGACCACTAAGATTCCCCATCATTGTGCAAATCATCATCACAATATGGATGTACCATCATACCTCATCAGTCTCCCCAAAGATGGGTGAGCATCCACTACAATCAGACTTAGGGTTTCAAGCCCTCTTAGAGTTTTTAGGCAAAGGCTCGATCAAGGAATGACATGATCTTAAACTTGTCTAACCTCTCAAACATCCACAAGGGATCAAGAAGACTTCCACATCAAGAATCAAGCACCAGGCTGCAACATTTCAAGTGGATCAAGCCTCAAGATCGCCAGTGTCACCAAATTAGGGTTTCGGTCGACCAGGGCCTCCAGATGGAAATTTTCCTCTTGGAATGAGCCAATGCTTCAAAGAATAACCCTAGGTACTCTAAGGGACCTCATGGACCCAATCATCCAGTCAATTTACCCTTAGGGGATGCATTTACTAAAAATCAGGAATTATGGTTTCTTGGCCTAATTCACCACTATGTTGACCTTTGGGACAAAACATGAGCCTAGACCTCAAGACATGATTTGAGGGTCCCTAATAAACTACATTGATCCATTTGTAACCATGGATTGACCTAAGAAGCTTGATCAACAAGTTTCAATTTCATCAGAACCACAATTAGGGTTTCGTAGAAAAAGTCAACTGTACCTTTGACTTTTGACCAAGACATGCTCCCAAGCCTTGGGACATGATTCAATACACCCTATAACACCCATGGAACATGTCCATCAAGTTTGATTTAGGTCAAGGACTTGATTTCATAGAGGATCGCACAGTTTGGAATTCGTCTGACAAAAAGTCAACTGTGCACAAAAGTCAAACTTTGACTTTCTGAGATTTTTCACAAATATGGTTCTTTGACCCCAAAATGATGTTAATGTGTGATTTGGATCATCATTCATCAAGAAAAATCCAGAAAAGTGGGATAACTTGTAAAAGGGGTAACCATAAAAAACTTAGAAATTTTTTAAGTTATGGAACAAAGTGGCTAGGGTACCAACTTTGGAGGATCATATCTCCTAAACCACAAGGCCATTTTTCCCCATTCAAAGCTGGATTTGTAGCTCTCATGGCCCTCTACAAAAGCTTCAACTACACCTCATTCCAATTCATCATGGATTTTGAGTTATGGAATGATCAAAATGGCTGAAAACATGAAATGTCACTTTTTCCAACACTTAGTGAAATTTTCACTAAGTCAGAATCTGTCTTGCTTTTTTCCCAAAAGTAGGGGGATTTTTCACTTGGATCCAAAAAGTATCAAGACCAACTATGATCACCCATATGTTGTATCATATGAGGGCTTTCCAAAATGGCCAAGAACTCCATGAAACTCCACTTAAGCCATGAGATATGACCATGCCAATATGCCTTGCTGCAAACTGTCATAGCAAGGCAGATTTGTGCATTTTGCTCGATTTGCTCAAATTTTGCAAAGGGCAAGCAAATCTATCCATCTGAACACCTCAAGGGGGGACCAAGGAGGGACAAGCACTAATCCATCAGCCTCCCAAGTCTTTGGAACCAAAAGTAGCATGCCAAACCTAGAAATGCCTAAAAGAGGGACAAGACTCCAATTTTGGTTTGGAGCATTTAATGGATGCACCAAGGTGGCATGGACTAAGCCTTTTCCAATTGAATTCAGTCAAGGATGATCCAAAAACTAGGGAACCAGCAGCCTGTGCCCTAACCTCTAGTCAATGGCTAGAGGAGACTTGGATTCCTATTGATCAACATTGGCCAAACCTCTGCAGCAGTTGCCATTCACAATTGCAGCCAAAATAAACTTGATCTACTATAAATAGAGCTCATTTGTGCTCAATTTGAGTACACCAAAGCACTACAACACTTTCCTAAAAATCTCTTTCTCTTGGCAAAAATGCCTTCTTTAGCAAGGTAACTCTGAGTTTTTGAGTTAGGGAGCAATTCCATCACAGCTCATGATCCAAACACATCCAATATGTCATATCTAAGCTGTCCAAACTCTCACAAGTGACCTGTAACACCAAAATCACAAAGTCCCCTCTCAAAACCTCAAAAATAGGACTTTTGTGCATTTTTCAAGCCATGTCTTGATTCAGTCACTTTACAAACCAGATAAAACCTCAAACACACTCCAAATATCATCCTTGAATTTTCCCAAATGGTTCCCCACGTCTGGAACACCATTTGAGAGAGTTTCTATTTTGGCCACTTTTGCCCATTTCGCAAGAAAGAGTTCAAACTTGTTCCTGAGGTTTCCAGCTGATTCCAACCATCCTAAAAGGTTCTAAGACATCATTTGAGGGTGTCCAAAGCATCAAATCATTTCTGGAACAAATCACTTGGCAGATTGCACAAAAGCTCCAAAAAGAGGTAAGCCTCACAACTTGAATTCTTTGAATCATGCTTTCCTTTGATGTCCACCGATCATGCACATCTTATACATGTTATATGTGTTGTGTTTGCACCAATTTATCAAGTAATTCACACCTATACCAAGAGGTAGCACAGAAAATGCAAATCATGGCCTATTTCAAAACCACCATTGGATTCCTTGTGAAATTCTAGGCAGGATAGACCTAAATTTTGTCCCAATCCATGGAGAAATGAGAAAGTTATGGCCTTCACGTTTCTGACCAAAAACCTTGTCATGCCTTGCCTTGGCCAGGCCAAATACAAGGCAAGCCTTGTATATTTGTGGTTTTGTTTCAATACAAGGATGTATCACCACTTCAGTGGTAAGGCGTGCATGCTGTACACAAGAGGTTTGGGGTTCGAATCCCCCTCGCCCCAGACCCTCTTTTTGCTATTTTTTTCCACTTTTTACTATTTTTCATATTATTTTTAATAGTTTGAAAAATTAATAACTTCCATAATTTTAATTATTTTTTATTGGTTCTTTTTGCAAAAAATCACAAAAATGTTGAAAAAATTTATTCCACAAAAAAATCAAAGTTATATTATTTATTTAATATAGTTAGTATTTTTATGAATAAATTCATTTTAATTGTTTTTAAACATTTTTGAAATGAATATTCATCTTGGAAATCAAAAACCAAATGAGTTCTAAATCATCTTGTGATTAAAACCTCATTTTTCAAACCTTAAACAAAAATCACAAGTGGTTTATTCAAATCTATTTGGTATCTTTATCATTTTATTGATTTTCTTTAAATATTTACTTTTAAAGAAAAACAAAATTATGGTTTCTTTATTTTCACCCTCATCAATCATTTTCAAACACCCATGGGCCTCTTTGTAGAGTGTAAGACCCACTCCTTTTTGTACATAAATAATTTGGGCCTCAGTCATTGTATAAGTCCCACTGTGGTTTTCAAAACTGCGGCGTGATCGTCGCCTTTTCAAATAAATCATATGGGCCTCTCCTTGAGTATAAGACCCATTTTTCTTCTTTACAAACCTCTTTGGGCCTCTAATAGAGTGTAAGACCCAACCCCTTTTTGAAAACCAAAATGATTTGGGCCTCAGTGTATTGTATAAGTCTCGATACCATCAAAAAGTTCGGCGCGATCGTCTCCTTTTTAACAAAAACCTTTGGGCCTCTCCTTGAGCTGTAAGCCCCACCTCTTATACAAAAATAACCTCTTTGGGCCTCTAATAGAGTGTAAGACCCAACCTCTTTTTGAAACCAAAATTATTTGGGCCTCAGTCATTGTATAAGACCCACGGTGCTTTCAAAAATCTCGGCGCAATCGCCAATTCAAAAACAAATCATCTGGGCCCACCCTCGTGTTATAAGCCCCATTTATTTTCCTTAAACTCTTTGGACCTCTTGAGAGAGTGTAAGACCCATCCCTTTGTACAGAAAACCTTTTGGGCCGCACATATTGTATAAGTCCCACTGTACGAATTCAAACAACAGTGCAATCACTGATAAAACCTTGGGCCTCTCCTCGAGCTGTAAGCCCCACAATGTTTTCAAAAATACTTTCTCCTTTGATTTTGAATATGTTGTTATCAAAACTTTCTTTGTTGAACAACTAACCAAACAGCATGGAAGCTCTACAACGGGTAAGTGTTTATCCGCTTTCATATGTATATAGCTGTATTGTGGGGCTGTTTCACTGTAAGTCTTCTTTCACAAACTTTTATATACTTGTCAAATATCCACTGTGTAATACTAGTATAGCTATTTAGAGTGTTCCCCGGCAACTACGTCTAGCACTAGGTAAAGCCCTATTGGTCACTCTTAAATACAAACAAAACTAGATCCCCATAGGATTTCCAGATACAGTTTTCCCTCCTCTTGGGGTTAAACAATATGGAGACGTGAAAGGCAGCATTCTCAGTGAACCCTTTCTCAGACTGTCACCCTTAGACATTGTCAAAGAAACTCTAACTCCCCAGATATGATCTTTTCTCCGTGAATGGCATCTCTTGAGTTTCTTCCGAATTCTCAGACTTTCCTGGCTTGATCTATTCTCGGTGAATAGCATGTCTTGAACTTATCGGGGTTTGGGGACCCACAGGCTTCCTAAAAGCATCCCCGCCTTCTCTTGGGCGTTGTACAAGGACCCTTCGGCTTCTTAGAAGTTCTCATGCCTTCTCTTGGGCTTCATATAAGGACCCCGACGACCTCTTAAAATTATAAAGACAGAACTTAGTCATCCTTTGCTAGAGCAGTCTTTCCAGCGTCAAAAAACTCCGGCCGTTGTAAGGTTGATACTCATCCCTTAATGCCTGTGCCTCCTCTTGGGAATTTTACAAAATATAAAACTCTAGACTTGGACAGTCTAAGACCCTTGAGTCTCAAAGTCATTCTCAAGTTCCCTATCAAACTTAGGCAGAAACCCGGTCTCTCTCATGAGAGTTCCCCATACTTGGACCCACTTCAAGATCTCCAGAATCCACAGCGGTAAGGCAGCCTCCTCTTAGGCTTTGTACAAATGATTCTACCCAGCAGAGCTAACCTTTTCAGACTCTCTTGTTGAGTCACCCACTTTTAGCCTCCATCTTGGGCTTCGTACGAGATAGAAAATCACTCTCTTGTTGAGTATAAAAGACTCTCTTGTTGAGTCAACCAACTTTTTGCCTCCGTCTCGGGCTTTGTACAAGACATAGAAAACCACTCTCTTGTTGAGTATAAAAGACTCTCTTGTTGAGTCAACCAACTTTTAGCCTCCGTCTTGGGCTTTGTACAAGACATAGAAAATCACTCTCTTGTTGAGTATAAAAGACTCTCTTGTTGAGTCGACCACTTTTAGCCTCCGTCTTGCGCTTTGTACAAGACATATAAAAACACTCTCTTGTTGAGTATAAAAAACTCTCTTGTTAAGTCAATCACTTTTAGCCTCCGTCTTGGGCTTCATACAAGACACATATAAAACACTCTCTTGTTGAGTATAAAAGACTCTTTTGTTGGGTCAATTAACTTTCAGACTCTCTTGTTGAGTCAATTTCCTTTTAGCCTCTATCTCGGGCTTCGTACGAGACAGCAAAACACTCTCTTGTTGAGTATAAAAGACTCTCTTGTTGGGTCAATAAACTCTCAGACTCTCTCGTTGAGTCCATCTTCCCTTTTCGCCTCCGTCTCAGGCTTTATATGAGACACCAAATTACTCTCTTGTTGAGTATGACAGACTCTCTTGTTGAGTCAAACCCTTTTAGCCTCAATCTTGGGCTTTGTACAAGACAGAAAGAACATTTTCCCCAGAAAAGTCAACTTCTAGTCTCCTCTTAGGCTTTGTATAAAGAAAACCCCGGTTGAGTCAATCAACCTTTTAGCATCAAAGTTGTGCCTTGCTCACAGCATACAAACATCAACAACTCCTCTTTAGAGATGACAAATTCTCTCTCAGCATAAACCCTTCAGCTTCACATCTTGGGCTTTGAACAAGATACAAATAGACCCTTCAGCTTCACATCTTGGGCTTTGAACAAGATACAAATCACCCCTTTAGCTTCAATCTTGGGCTTTGAACAAGACACCAAAACACCTTTTTCCTCCCTTAGAATAGGAGGAACTACGATCGCTCTAATTTCCCTGTTTCGGGAATACGTAGGCATAAGATTGCAAAAATCTTAGCGAGCATACTAATCAAAAACCCAAAATCCCATACCTTCATACATCAATCAAAAAGCATCCGACCTAACATCCTACCAATAGCCTAGACACTGTTCTTAAGCAAATAACCCTAAAGAAGAACCCCCTCTTGATAGCATCTGTAAACCAATAGTTTTTACTGTTTAATCTCAGTTTGCAAGCTGGGTTAATTGGAGACATCTATTTCCCTTCCTTAATCAGGTTAACAGGATAAAAAATGAATCGAACTGTAGTACCAAAGCGATAGTGATTCGAAACCACAAAAACCACGCTACAGAAAAGTGGCGACCACAGTTGGAGGCCAAAGTAAGATCTAGTAATCATCGTCCCCATTTTCCCACAGAAAAATGGCGACCACAGTGGGAGGCCAAAGTAAGAACTAGTCATCGTCGTCCCCATTTTCCACAGAAAAATGGCGACCACAGTGGGAGACATTCTTTCTAGTCTCTTTTAGGGTCAAAACCTTTAAATTCAACAAAATGTCACAGAAATGATGACTCTGCTGGGGAGTCTTGTCTATATAGGATCATAAGACTAGAGGTCTAGGATAATTAAGACAAATATATATACTGCTTTTCCTAATTGATACCTGTGTTTATTTTCCTGCTAATGGGAATGCGTGTGATGCCGCATGTGGAAATATTGAGTATACACCTAAGATAGGTGATGGCAATGCGGGTAATCTTGCGGGGAGTGAATCCCAGTTAAGAGTCCCCGATCGACCATCAAACTTAGTGGAGACTCCCTTTGCAAATACATTGCCTATACGACTTCGGTTGTTGAAAGTAGTGTGGTCGACTGGGTTATCTGAGAAGCTGAGGTTTTTAGTAGACTTAAACCATTTTGTAGTGCGGAAGCTATCGGAAATAGTTGTCATGCGATACTACCCTCATTTGAGATCTCTCAAGGATACATCAGCTCGCTGGCGATCCGCTTGCTGTTGTTATCCCAAGAGGGGTCAATGATTTTGCGGACAGGTACAAAAAATCACCAATATAAACCTTTGGGGGGGGTAGAGCCTTGACTTCATGACACCGACCCTTTGACCCCATGTTTTTTCTATGTTTTTGTGTGCTGCATTCATCTAAAAAACATTAAAACAAAAAAAATCTTCTCTTCTAGTGTCTCTTTTTCAAATTAAACTAAGACTATGATTGCAAATGTCAGAGAAAGGAGATTGCGCTAATGGATTTTGGTAGAAGGAAAACTCATAAGTACACCTTCAAGGTTCCAAAACTAGAGGATTTAAGAGGTCTGACGAGAATGATAACCAACCACGAGGCTTTCAGAGCCAAGTACGGAGGGTTGATGTCCTTGTTAAGGGTCCATGTAATTGAAGGAATCCTATCCACACTAATACAGTTCTACGATCCGGTCTATCACTGTTTCACATTCTCGGATTATCAACTAGCACCAACGCTGGAGGAGTACTCTCACCTAACTGATTTACATATCACGGATCAGGCTCCCTTTTCTGGACTGGAAGATATTCCAAAAGATCAAACCATTGCAAGAGCAATCTATTTGGATGAGTCAGAGGTTAGGACTCACATGGACACTAAGGGGGAATCCAGGGTTTGCCAGCCCAGTTCTTGACAAAGAAGGCTCGACACTTTGCTAGTATAGGGAACTTGGCCGCTTTCGAGAGCATCTTTGTTTTGCTCACCTACGGGTTATTTTTGTTTCCCGACATCGATAACTTTGTAAATATCAATGCCATTAAGATTTTTCTGATTAGAAACTCTGTACCGACTTTGCTCGCAGATGCTTATCATTCGGTACACTTAAGGAATTTATATAGTGAAGGAATGATCACCTGTTGTGTACCCCTGCTGTACAAATGGTTCACTTCTCACTTGCCCAAGTCTGCTGCATTTTGGGATCAAAAGAATACTTTACGTTGGTCACAGAGAATCGTGTCTCTTACAAACTCTGACATCGATTGGTACAATCGAATCTATGACAGGATCAGAATCATTGACCGTTGTGGAAATTTCCCAAATGTACCCCTTATAGGAACTAAGGGAGGAATCAATTATTATCCAGTCTTAGTTCGTCGTCAATTTGGATACCCGATGAGGCATATCCCGCGTAATGCTCATCTGGAAGGTCTTTTCTTCAAGAAAGGAGACAGGGCACTAAAGAAGGAAATAGTGCATGTCTGGAAACACATTCATAGAAAAGGAAGAGAGTCTCTAGGAAACCAGACTGTGTCTAGGTGGAGCCCTATCTCCACTGGGTACAAACTAGAGCTCTCAAGCTGAGGATGCCTTACCCTTGCCAGGAAGTTCTTCGATTAAGGGACTCTGCCCTTTATTTTATGTCTGAGATGGAAAAACTTCAAGTTACTCACAGCAAAGTTCAGCAGAAGAAGATGTCTTGGAGGAACAAGTACCGTATTCTCAATGTGGAGTGTAAGAAAATACAACAACTATTGAAAGATAAAGATGCTCTGATTGAGATTTTAGAGCAACATGTTGTAGAAAATCAGGATGACCAAAGGAATTTGCTCGCTCCTTTCACTTGGCAAAGGAATGAAGACCCGACAACGGCTCAAGAGCCCCGGTCAAAGAAAAGGAAAGTACCAGAACCAGCACCTGAGCTCTCCTCAGAGAGGACTCAGGACCCATTAGCTTAGATCTCCTTTCGCAGCACTATATAAATTACTGTATTTCCATTTCTGTAATCCTTTGAATTCAATAAAATGGGGTTTCCCCACTGTTTGATATTTGCAATCCAAATGTCGAAGTTTACTTTGAACAAAAAAATATACAATTAATATAATCATTGCATATCATTCATTAACGCATTCTTTTTACCTACGAATCTCACATTTGCGTCTCGATTCTAGAGTCAAACTGTCTCATTAGTACAATACTCGGGCCAATCGTCAGAAAAAGATGAATGATCTCGAGGAAGAGAATAGAGAGTTGAGGGAAGAGATCGACACTCAGAAAGAGGATCTGAGAAAGCTTCATAACGATATGCAAGCTCTAGCAGAAGCTCAGATGCAACAACAAAGGACTGTGATCTCAGAGATCGCATCAACGCCCATAGTGGAGAAGCATGATCCTAGGTACAAAATGCCGAAAGATCGTCCCTGGGGCATTCCTATCAACTATATCCTGGAAGGATATGTTCCGCCGATCAATGAGGATCCAGGGACCGTAGTAGGAGCCGCTGGGCCTGAAGGTTATAAACTTCGGGAAAGCGAAGATCCCAAGGGCATGACAGCAACTCCTGAAGGTTACAAACTTCGGGAGACACCGAGAGTCTCAACCATAATGACTATACCACCGCCCGTGGTACACACTGTCCTGGAAAGACAGATTCCACAGATACCCTCTGGTGGAAACGAAAGTATGTTCGACAGAATGAATGAGTTCCAGGAACAATTTCTGGAGATGCAGAAAGAACTGCAAGCCTTTCGCGGTCAGGATTTATTTGGAAAGGACGCCGCAGATCTTTGTTTGGTCCCTAATGTGAAAGTCCCACACAAATTCCAGGTGCCCGATTTTGAAAAGTACAAGGGAAACTCTTGCCCTCAAAGCCATTTGGTGATGTACGCTCAACGAATGTCAGCTCAGACAAAGAACCAGGAGCTACTGATCTATTATTTCCAGGATAGTTTAACCGGTGCCGCATTAAAATGGTACATGGGTTTAAACCGCACTAAGATCGCCACTTTCAGAGATCTTGGCGCCGCTTTCGTTCAACAATATAAATACAATTTGGACATGGCACCGGACATAGATCAACTCAGATCGATGTCACAAAATGACAAGGAAACCTTTAAGGAGTACGCTCAGAGATGGCGTGAAATTGCCGCCCAGATTTGTCCACCTCTTGAGGAAAAAGAGATGACAAAGATCTTCTTAAAAACCTTGAGCTCATTCTACTACGATAGAATGGTCGCCAATGCGCCCAGTGACTTCACCGAGATGGTCGACAAGGGAGTTCGTCTTGAGGAAGCCGTCCGAGAAGGACGTTTAGTAAAAGACGTTGGATCATCAAGCAGTACAAAATGATACGGTAGTGCTCTCCCTAAGAAAAAATAGCAGGATATTGGGAATATCTCTCTCGGAAAGCAAAGGTGACGATATCAACCAGTAGCAGATATAGATCCTGCTATCAATCCCGCGCCTGTTCCTACGTATCAACCTCGGGTTGCTCAGAGCCAACCTAATCAACAGCAACTTCAGCAAAGGACACAACAGTCTCTTCAGCAGACTCATCCTCCATACAACAACAACCGTGCACGCGACCTCCAGGGTTTGATCCTTTACCTGTGTTGTACACAGAACTGTTTCCATTACTACTGGTCATAGGGCATGTCCAAACCAGGTCTCCTCTTACAGTACCGGAAAATCTGCCTTTTTGGTTCAAGACGAATCAGACGTGCCCTTACCATCAAGGAGGACCAGGGCACAACATAGAAAATTGTCTCAGTTTCAAATCCGACGTGCAAAAGCTTGTTAGGAGCGGGGTCTTATCTTTCAAAGATACGAATCCTAATGTTCTCGCGAACCCGCTGCCTCAACATGAGAAAGCTGCCGTAAATTTGATAGAGGGAGAATCCAATAACAGCTATCAAATTTACGATGTACTCTTATTAAGGGCCAATTTGGTCCAGATGCATTGTAGACAGAGTGGATTCGGCCATGTGCCACCTCATAATTATCACCAGTGTGATATCTGCTCTAAAAAAAATCAAGGATGTTCTATGGTGCAAGCAGCTCTACAGGAACAGTTGGATCTCGGATGGATCCAGGAGCATCAAGTTCGTGGAGTTAACATGACTTATACGAATTCCAACATCATTCAGAACCACGACATCCATGCGATGAATGTAAACTTAGTGGAAATGCACTCAAGGCAAATCCAGTATCATAATCTGCCGCAGCACGATTACAGTTCCTGTCTGACTTGCTCGGTAAACAAGCAGGGATGCTCTTTTGTACAAGAGACCCTCCAGCGTCAGATGGATCTTGGATGGATCCAGGACTACCGTGATAGAAATCCCTATTAGATCAACTTGATTCAAATCTTTGATATTCTCTTGATGAATACCAGCTTGGTGGAGTTACACGCCAAGCAAGTCCAACTCAGTTTTCTCACTTCACATGATTATCTGAGCTGTAAAGTATATTGTGAGAGTAACCAAAGGTGCGCTCTCGTTCAAAGAAATTTGCAACACTTGTTAAACCACTGGGGGCTTCCAATCTATATGGATGAAGACACACAACAAATCAGTGTGGTTGACGGAAACCCTACTCGGCATCAAAGTCAGGATGTCCGATCTACGAAAACAGATCTAGTGAGGTAACACTGCATTCAAAGCGGACGTGGCGAGGTGCCACTACACAATTACGAGCGCTGTAGGGTATACTCGGAAAATAATCGAGGATGTTACCTCGTGCGAGCAGCCCTTCAGAGTCAGTTGGACCGCAAAGAAATCCAACAATATTCAATTTCGGGGTCTATCAACTGGACGCCAGACTATTTCGCTGATTAGATTAAGGATGTTGTTGTGATCTCTGATCATGAAAGGACCAAGGATGTTTGCGCCATCATCCCTCTACTTGAAGAATCGAAGGTTCTTGACCAAGAATTGATTGAAGTTACTTACGACAGTCAGAGAAGTCAGAAGGCTCTTGTAGTTATCTATCTACCAGGACCGTTACCGTATGAATCAATTAAGGCTATCCCTTACAAATACGGTGCAACAACAGTTGAGAATGGGAAAGAAATTCCATTACCCTCTATCGTGAATATTGCAGACATCAATCGAGTATCACGGAGCGGTAGAATCTTCAACAGAGGAGTTGGAGAACCCATCAGAGAAAAGGAACCTCAAGCAAAAGTTCCTAATCCACCAGTCGGTCAATCCAGTGATCCCGACCTTTCAAAGAACAATGATGAGATGCTGAAGCTCATCCAAAGGAGTGAATACAACATTATTGATCAGCTGTTACAAACTCCTTCAAAGATCTTTGTACTATCACTTTTACTCAGTTCCGAAGCCCATAGAGAGGCTCTACAGAAAGTCTTAGAACAGGCCTTTGTGGAATAGGATGTGTCAATACGACAGTTCGATAGCATCATCTCTAACATCACTTCCTGCAATAACTTGGGGTTTAGTGATGAGGAATTGCTAGAAGAAGGCAAAAGCCAGAACATGGCGCTCAATATCACAGTCAACTGCCAGGATAATGCTTTAGCCAGCGTACTGGTAGACACCGGATCGGCTCTCAACATCATGCCGAAGTCCACTCTGATGTGACTATTATTTAAAGGATCTCCGATGAGAGGCAGTGAGGTCATCGTCAAAGCATTTGACGGATCCAGAAAAAACAATTATTGGCGAAATCGACCTTCCCATAACTATCGGCCCTCACACGTTCCTAGTCACTTTTCAGGTCATGGACATCCGGGCAATATACAGTAGCTTCTTAGGAAGACCTTGGATACACCAGGCTGGGGCAGTCACTTCGACACTTCACCAGAAGCTGAAGTTTGTCAAGAATGACCAACTCGTCACGGTCTGCGGAGAACAACCCTTGATCGTGAGTAACCTTTCATTATCCACTTGTGTAGAACCCGAGGAGGTTGTTGGAACTCAGTTCCAAGCACTTTCGGTGAGTAATGAGAATCAATTAGAGAAGGGAACATCGATCTCCTCGTACAAAGATGCTCTCGAGGTGATCAAAAGTAACAATGCAAGGGGATGGGGATAGCTTGTCATTCCTACGGATAACAAAACAAAGAAGGGTCTTGGTTTTTCTTTAACCTGTACCCAAACTGCTACTAACGATGAAAGTCTTCATCCCATTCAGGACTTCTTCCACAGTGGAGGTTTCCTTCACCCAGTGCCTCAAGCAGTCCATACCATCAACGAGGGAGATCCCTCTGATATGGATGAAGAGTGGAAATCCTATCTTAACAAGGAAGTTTATATGTCTCAGGAAGAGGTGCCTACGCCATTTTGCTATCTCGCACAGAGTCCAAGATTTATACCAAGGTCAGATATCGAAATGATATACGGAGATTGTGATCCAGAAGGATGTCGTGCTCCGCCAAACTCATTGGAGGAGGACACTCCAATGAAATACAACTTTGACCACGACTACTATGGCCCAATGGATGGCCTGCCTATCTGGCAGCCGTACCCAGGAGACTTGGGGCAAGAAAATCAGCCAAACAATGAAAATCAGCTGAGCATCATTGAAAAGAGTACCTGCATCCCCACCATGTCATGGGATCAACATTCAGGTCATTCAAAAAATATCCAGCACGACGATGAATTTGCAAAATTTGCAAGACTAGAATTCATTAACTATGCTTTTCCCGAGGTCATCGTCATCGAAAGGGATGACTCCTCCAGTTCCAAAGAAGTATGGGACACCTTGGGACAACCGAGTGGTAAATACGACTTCATGGTCAAATACACTGCTCCTGAAAGCTCTCGTATCAGGCTCGAAGACTTTCAGCCTACTGGATGGGGAGATATACCTTAAAGTACAAATCCTATGCAAAATACAATAGAGGAATCCTCCTACGACAACTCTGCCTGGGAGACAGATTCCAATAATCCTGCTCCACCAGAAATCGGCGTTATTTCTGAAGACAAATCAAGGAAGGTGCCAGACTTTGTGATTCACCGAGGAGTTCGCCGCCAATGGGTTGCAGTCGATGTTCTGAAGATTGTTCATAAGTCTAAGTAATTGTCGTCTTTAACCTTTCACCCTGCCCAGGTGAAACGGGTGTTTTGATAGGGCTCGCTTTCTGTAAATATCCCTCTTCGCTTTGCCCAAAGCAACAGAGTTTTGTTTTATAGGGCTGTAGTTTCAAGAATCGACAAAATCATAAATAAATAAATAAACGTCGTTCTGTAATTTCCGCATTAATTGCTGTTTTCTCTTGTCGTTTTTTTAGAAAATGGTAATCCTAAAAAACAATTCAAATAATAAAAACAAGCAGTACAAAAAATACACTGCACACGCTCTTACATTTTCTCTATCTCTTCTAAACACAAATCATCACGTCATGCAGATTGCTTGTCTTAAACCCCGTTGAAACACGCGATCCGATGCCTTCTCCCAACTTTGAATTCCCGGTATTTGGGGCTGAAGAAGAGGATGATGAAGAAATTCCAGAAGAGATCTCCCGATTACTCAGACAAGAGGAAAGGGCCATTAAACCTCACAAAGAGCCGTTGGAAACAGTCAACTTGGGCTCAGAGGAAGAGAGAAAAGAAGTCAAGATTGGGGCACTACTCAGTCCGACTGTCAAAGAAAGTTTGATAAAGCTTATCAAAGAGTTTCCCGATGTATTCGCTTGGTCCTACTAGGATATGCCAGGGTTGGATACCAGCATCGTGGAACATCATCTACCATTAAGATCAGAATGTCCGCCAGTAAAACAGAGGTTGAGACGGACTTACCCGGACATGATCATCAAAATCAAAGAGGAAGTATAGAAACAGATTGACATGGGTTTCCTCGCCACATCAGAATATCCTCAATGGTTAGCCAACATCGTACTGGTTCCGAAAAAGGACGGAAAGGTCAGAATGTGTGTAGACTACAAGGATCTAAACAAGACTAGTCCAAAGGACGACTTTCCTTTACCACACATTAACATGTTGGTTGACAGTACAGCGAAGTTCAAAGTTTTCTCCTTCATGGATGGATTCTCGGGCTATAATTGGATAAAAATGGTGCCGAAAGACATGAAGAAAACTTCATTTATCACCCCATGGGGAACCTTTTGTTACAAGGTAATGTCGTTCGGTCTGAAGAACACCGGGGCAACCTATCAAAGGGCCATGACTACTCTTTTTCATGACATGATACACAAGGAAATCGAGGAATATGTCGATGATGTGATTGCAAAATCTAAAACAGAAGAGGAGCATGTGACCCACCTGTCAAAGCTATTCGACCGTCTGAGAAAGTACAACCTCCGCTTGAATCCCAATAAGTTCACATTCGATGTCCGTTCAGGGAAACTATTAGGGTTCTTGCCAGCCAGAAAGGAATAAAGGTTGATCCTAACAAGGTCAAGGCCATTCAAGAGGTACCTTCTCCAAAGACCGAAAAGCAAGTCAGGGGATTCCTGGGACATTTGAATTACATTTCCAGATTTATATTCCTCATGACAGCGACATGTGCGCCGATTTTCAAATTACTCAAAAAGAATCAGGACTGTGTTTGGATAGAAGACTGTCAAACCGCCTTCGACAGTATCGAGGAATACCTGTTGAACCCACCAATTTTATCCCCTCCTGTAACACCCCTAATCTATACCCCCAATTAATTAAAACAGTAAAAGAAAATTCAAAATTTCGTCAGAGTATATTTAAATTATCATGGCATAGACCGAGGGGTCACATCAAATTGAAACAATTCATACAACACCTGCTCATAACGATATGCAACAGTGGGGTAGCTATCAACAGAGGAACTCAATTCCTTACACCCACATTTTAGAATTTAGAATAAAAGCGGAAAATCTAAAACTGAATAACATACATATATATCACATGAAAAGTTTGTCATACATCAAGTTGTACATGCACAAGCCAAAAGATATATATACAGGATACACAATAATCACAAACGGCCTCCCTAACTACCCGGTGTCGCATATCAGAGCCGACCGACAAAAGAATGAAGATGCAAAGCTTCACAAAAATACCTCCAACAACTCTAATCTGCAATGCCTCGTAGAGCATTATAAAACAGCAGAAGGGTGAGAAAAATAACCATAATATAATTGCATACAATCATATATATAACACAAAAATACACATATATACGTTTCTCACCACAACTCACACCATAATTCCAACACAATGCAACACAAGGTATAATTCATATTTCCATCACCAACCCATATCCATATATCAATTCTATCCACAATTCCACACGTCAAACAATCATAATGATTTATGCAATGCAAGAGACCGACACAACGACTCTATGCATATGCACATACGGTACCGATTTCCATTGTTTCTCATCACTAGTTCACTCAGGAACTCTGCTGGAATCATCGCTCATTACATCACTGTAACTCCCCGTCGGGCATATGATGTTCCCCGTCGCTCACACCTCTTTGTATAAGGCACACGACGTTTATGGATCACTCACACCTCTTTGTATAAGGCAGACGACCCGATCGCTCACACCCCACATAGGCACACGATCGTCTATAATCATCGCTCATACCTCTTTGTATAAGGCACACGACGTTATAGCGAATTCCCTCTAGAATCCAAACCGTCACTCAGGACGTCTCAACAATGCATATCATGATGCTTGGCATACAATGACCCATGACATTTAATATGCACACATAAATACATTCATTTACATCGACAAAATCACACTTTCCACTTATGCCCAAAACAATGCATTTAATTTCCATACGGCCACAAATCATCACAACCCCATCTAAACACATACATTTACCTCATACAACAGCACCTTGCATAATACACCTCAATTACGCACAGTTATAATGACAAAAGTCAATGACCGACACTATTCCCGATTTCCCGACATAATTAAATCGGCTAACAATTTCCACACCATCATAATAAGAAAGTACAGTTCAATAGCTACACAACGATACCAAGAATGTAAAAATCGGACAAACGGAACTCAAGTTACGAAAGAAAACGAAAAACGATATTTTGAAAAGTCCCATTTTGCAATTGTCCTGTCCATACGCGTATTACCCTGGTCCATACGCGTATGAGCAGAGACTCATTTTCCCCAAAGTTCACGTGTAAAAGTCTGTACGCGTAATGCCCAACCTCGTACGCGTATTGTCCTGAAATGCTACGTGTATCATACGCAAATGGGCAGATGGCCGAGCAAAATAACATCCCATACGCGTATTGGCCCATGACTCGCCCTCCATACGCGTATTGCCAAGGTCCATACGCGTATGAACATGCCCCATACGCGTATGACCTGAAAAAACCAGAAAAATTTCTGCAGAACGAAGTTCTGCGTTTTTTAACCAAAAATCCTCCAATTTTCACTTACACCCAGAAAATTTACCAATACAATGCATAGCAACATGTATCTATCATATACCAACAATAATGAACACTAAAAGCATGATTTTCAACACATTTAATCAATTCCTAATCAATTTGACACAATATGGGTTTTACTAAATATTTTCATTTCAATCCAACAAACACCACAAATACACATACATAATCATACACAATCATACAATAATTGAGTTTCGCACCCTTACCCGATTAAATCGATTCTAGAAGTTGATTTTTCTTGATTTCCCAAGCTTTTCTCACTATTTCTCTTCTTCTTCTCTTTTCTCTCCTTTTTCTTTCTTCTCCCTTTCTTTCTTTCTATTTTTCTCTCTTCTATTTTCTATTTTCTTACTTAATGAAAAATATCCTAAAATGACCAAAATACCCCCACACTCAAATATCTCGCAAACGATCCCAAAACCCGATAAAAGATCTCAACATTGAAAAATAACATATTTTCAGATAAAAGTCGAAAATAAAATAAAATAATAATAAAATAATGGGTTAAATATACAAAACCCCCTGCAATGTTAGCGAGTTTCGGTTTACCCCCCACCGTTGCCAAAGGCAGGTTTTGGCAATGGTTTTTTTGAAAAAACCGTTGCCAAAAGGCAGGGAGGGGGGAAAAGCAAAACTCGCTAACATTGCATGGGGGTTTTGTATATTTAACCCTAAAATAATCAAATGACTCGATTAAATAAAACTCACACAAAAACTG
Organism: Lathyrus tuberosus; assembly: GCA_022829125.1. Taxonomy (NCBI): domain Eukaryota; kingdom Viridiplantae; phylum Streptophyta; class Magnoliopsida; order Fabales; family Fabaceae; genus Lathyrus; species Lathyrus tuberosus. The sequence goes on from JALAZF010000063.1 coordinate 16,654,870, forward strand.
GGTCGTTACAACTCTCACCCACTTAGAAATTTTCGTCCTCGAAAATATTACCTGAAATGAACAACTCTGGATACGACTCCTGCATCTAACTCTCCAACTCCCAAGTCAAATTGCCCTCAGCAACGCCTCCCCACGCCACCTTCACAAGTGCAATATCCTTGCCCCGCAACCGCTTCACTTCGCAATCCAAAACCCTAACTGGTACTGCCTCGATCGTAAGGTTCTCCCTTGCTTCAACCTCATCATCGGAATCACATGCGACGGATCTGGAACATACTTCCGAAGCTGTGAAATATGAAACACATCGTGCAAATTCGACAGATTCGGCGGCAACGCCACCCTATAAGCCACAGCACCCACCCTCGTGGATATCTGGTAAGGACCAATAAACCGAGAAGTAAGTTTCTTCGATTTCAATGCACGACCCACACCCGTTACCGGCGTAACCCTCAAAAATACATGATCGCCCTCTTGAAACTCAAGATCCTTCCGTCTCCGATCATGATAACTCTTTTGTCTACTCTGCGAAGCTTTCATCTTCTCAGGCATAAACTTCACTTTCTCCGTCGTCTGTTGCACCAATTCTGGCCCAACCACTGTTCGCTCGCCAGATTCGTGCCAACACAACGGTGTCTGACACCTTCGTCCATACAATGCTTCAAACGGTGCCATTCCAATACTAGAATGGAAACTGTTATTATACGTAAACTCAATCAATGCAAGATAACTATCCTACGCACCACCTTGTTCCAAAACACATGCTCTCAACAAATCCTCCAAAAACTGAATCGTCCTCTCCGTCTGACCATCCGTCTGCGGATGATAAGCCGAACTCAATCTCAATTTAGAACCCAACGCCTTCTGTAAACTTTCCCAAAATCTCAATGTAAATCTAGGATCTCGATCAGAAACAATACTCAATGGAACCCCATGTAATTTCACAATCACACTGATGTAAATCTCAGCTAACCGCTCTAAAGTAAAACTGATATCAATCGGAATAAAATGAGCCGATTTAGTCAGCCTATCAACAACCACCCAAATAGCATTATGCCCTCGCTGAGTATTCGGAAACCCTGTTACAAAATCCATGGAAATACTATCCCATTTCCATTCAGGAATATCCAACGGTTGCAACAAACCACTAGGCCTCAGATGTTCCACCTTCGATTTCTGACAAGTCAAACATGCATACACAAACTGAGCCACATCTCTTTTCAATCCAGACCACCAGAAAATCTTCCTCAAATCTTGGTACATTTTATTCGCTCCCGGATGTATACTCAAATTACTCCGGTTTCCTTCCTCCAAAATCATCTTTTTCAATTCTGCATCATCAGGAATACAAATCCTACCTCGAAATCTCAAAACACCATTAATATCCACTTGAAAATCACTATTCGCATCTTTTCCTCCGACCAACATCAAATCCACAAGTTTCACATCCAACTTTTGCTTCTCACAAACAGTCATCAGAAAATCATTAGTAATCGTTAGCATACCAAGCCTAACGCTATCCGACGTCACTTCACAAACCAAACTCAAATCTCTAAACGATTCCAAAAGTTCCCACTCCTTAACCATTAAAGCGGACATATGTAACGATTTCCGGCTCAAAGCATCAACTACCACATTAGCTTTACCAGGATGGTAATTCAAGCCAAAGTCGTAGTCCTTCAAGAATTCCAACCATCTACGTTGCCTCATATTCAGCTCTTTCTGATCGAACAAATATTTCAAACTTTTATGATCACTAAAGACTTCAAACCTTGCACCGTAGAGATAATTCCTCCAAATCTTCAACACAAATACCACAGCCGCTAACTCAAGATCATGAGTAGGATAATTCTTCTCATGAACTCTTAACTGCCTTGAAGCATAAGCCACCACCTTACCTTCTTGCATCAGAAAACCACCTAGACCAATTAAAGAAGCATCATAATAAACCACAAATGGTTCATTAGGATTCGGCAAAATCAAGATCGGAGTTGTCGTCAATCTTCTCTTCAGCTCAGTAAACTCTCCTCACACCGAATATCCTAAATGAATGCTTGCCCTTTACAAGTCAACTAGGTCAAAGGAAGTGCTAGTTTCGAAAAACCTTCAATAAACCTCCGATAATAACCAGCCAAACCCAAAAAGCTTCGAATTTCAGTAACAGATCTCGGAGCCTCCCATTGTAGAACTGCTTCTACTTTAGATGGATCCACAGCAATACCATTACCTGAAATTACGTGTCCAAGAAAACTCACCTCCGACAACCAAAATTCACACTTGGATAATTTAGCAAAAAGCTTCCTCTCCTTCAAAACCTGCAAAACAATACGCAAATGTTCTGCATGCTCCTCCCGAGACTTAGAATAAATTAAGATATCATCAATAAACACCACCACAAAACGATCCAGATGCTCGTGAAAAATACGATTCATGTATTCCATAAACACACCTGGTGCATTAGAAACCCCGAACGGCATCACAGAATATTCATAATGACCATATCGTGTTCTAAAAGTCGTCTTCTGAATGTCTTTCTCCTTCACCCTTATCTGATGATACCCTGACCTCAAGTCAATCTTACTAAACACACGCGCACCAACTAACTGATCCATCAGATCATCAATTCTTGGAAGAGGATACTTATTCTTGATCGTCACCTTATTCAACTGGCGATAATCAATACATAATCGCATACTCCCATCCTTCTTTTTCACCAATAACACTGGAGCACCCCAAGGAGAAACACTTGGTCTCACGAACCTCTTTTCCAACAACTCATTCAACTGTTTCTTTAACTCCACCAACTCAGATGCCGACATACGATAAGGTGCCATAGATACAGGTCTAGTACCAGGGACTAGATCTATAGAAAACTCCACCTCTCTCTCTGGCGACAAGTCTGAAATATCCTCAGGAAACACTTCCGGAAATTCACACACCACAGGAAACACATCAAGTGAGACTTAACTGTCCACCGTTAAAGATGCAAACAATCCAAACAACTGAGCTTCATCCGCCAATAGTTTCTTCAACTCTTTGGTAGATAAGAAACTCGAGTCTTCGTCTTCCTCAAGAGAAGGAAACCTTACCAACTTATGATAACAATCAATATGAACCCGATTGAATTGCAACCAATTTATACCCAGGACCACATCTAAACCCTCCAACGGTAAACACACCAAATCCATCTCAAAGTCTTTACCATAAATGGTCAAAGGACATCTTAGATAAACCAAGGAAGTAGTTACTGACCCCATTGCTGGAGTATCAATAACCATTTCACCACCCATCACAGACAACACAAGATTCAAACCCTTCGCGCACTCAGACGAAATAAACGAATGAGTCGCTCCAGTATCAATAATGGCAATCAAAGGAGTACTATTAATAAAACAAGTACCTCTGATCAGACGATCTGCACTCGAAGTCTGAGTCCCCGATAATGCAAACACTTTCCCACTAGTTGGAGCTTGTTTTGGTTTCGGACACTTTGTACTAACATGTCCCAGCTCCCCACAATTAAAGCACTTCACGACGTTCTTCTTACAATCAGATGCAATTTTTCCTATACCTCCACAGTTAGAACACTTTCTAAAATCTTTCCTGCACTCAAACTGACGATGCCTCACTTCACCACATCTATAACATCTCATAGGACCAGACATTCCTCCTCCACTTGACCTTTTCTCAAAATTCCCTCTTTGTTTACCTTTATCAACTGGTGTCACATACGGACCACCACGGAACTGTTCTTTCCCTTTCCTCTCGCTCACACTCTTGTAATGAGTAGAACGAGCCTTACTATCTTCTTCATAAATCCTACAACAATCTACCAAATCAGAAAACCTCCGAATCCTCTGATATCCAATTGCCTGATTTATCTCAGGACGCAATCCATTCTCAAACTTTACACACTTAGAGAATTCAGCAGTCGCTTCAGCATAATGAGGATAAAACTGCACAAGTTCCACAAACTTAGCAGTATAATCAACAACAGACATATTACCTTGTTTTAGTTCCAGAAACTCAATTTCCTTCTTTCCTCTCATATCTTCAGGAAAATACCTCCTCAGAAACTCCATACTAAACGCAGCCCAAGTAATCTCCTCCTCTGCAGCTTCCAACACACGACGAGTACTAACCCACCAGTCATCAGCTTCTTCCAATAACATGTGAGTACCCAGTCTCACCTTCTGATCTTCAGCACAATCCATCACTCGGAAAATCCTTTCAATCTCTTTCATCCAAATCTGCGCACCATCCGGATCATATCTTCCTTTGAAGATAGGCGGTTTTTTCTTCCTGAACTCATCATTACCTGCAGCATGAGGTGCACCCTGTACAGCATGAGCCATATCTTGCATAGCCGCAGCCAAAGCAGCATCATTCCTACCAGCCATATTCTGTTCATTTCCAATAACAGAAACTATGGTTAAACAAACAACTCACTCCATACGCCACACAGACCAGGACTGACACAAACTGACACGGACTGGCTCTGATACCACTTAATGTAACACCCCTAATCTATACCCCCAATTAATTAAAACAGTAAAAGAAAATTCAATATTTCGTTAGAGAATATTTAAATTATCATGGCATAGACCGAGGGGTCACATCAAATTGAAACAATTCATACAACACCTGCTCATAACGATATACAACAGTGGGGTAGCTATCAACAGAGGAACTCAGTTCCTTACACCCACATTTCAGAATTTAGAATAAAAGCGGAAAATCTAAAACTGAATAACATACATATATATCACGAGAAAAGTTTGTCATACATCGAGTTGTACATGCACAAGCCAAAAGATATATATACAGGATACACAATAATCACTAACGGCCTCCCTAACTACCCGGTGTCACATATCAGAGCCGACCGACAAAAGAATGAAGACGCAAAGCTTCACAAAAATACCTCCAGCAACTCTAATCTGCAATGCCTCATAGAGCATTATAAAACAGCAGAAGGGTGAGAAAAACAACCATAATATAATTGCATACAATCATATATATAACATAAAAATACACATATATACGTTTCTCACCACAACTCACACCATAATTCCAACACAATGCAACACAAGGTATAATTCATATTTCCATCACCAACCCATATCCATATATCAATTCTATCCACAATTCCACACTTCAAACAATCATAATGATTTATGCAATGCAAGAGACCGACACAACGACTCTATGCATATGCACATGCGGGTACCGACTTTCTTTGTTTCTCATCACTAGTTCACTCAGGAACTCTGCTGGAATCATCGCTCGTTACATCACTGTAACTCCCCGTCAGGCATACGATGTTCCCCGTCGCTCACACCTCTTTGTATAAGGCACACGACCTGATCGCTCACACCCCACATGGGCACACGATCGTCTATAATCATCGTTCACACCTCTTTGTATAAGGCACACGAAGTTATAGCGAATTCCCTCTGGAATCCAAACTGTCACTCAGGACGTCTCAACAATGCATATCATGATGCTTGGCATACAATGACCCATGACATTTAATATGCACACATAAATACATTCATTTACATAGACAAAATCACACTTTGCACTTATGCCCAAAACAATGCATTTAATTTCCATACGGCCACAAATCATCACAACCCCATCTAAACACATACATTTACCTCATACAATAGCACCTTGCATAATACACCTCAATTACGCACAGTTATAATGACAAAAGTCGACGACCGACACTATTCCCGATTTCCCGACATAATTAAATCAGCTAACAATTTCCACACCATCATAATAAGAAAGTACAGTTCAATAGCTACACAACGATACCAAGAATGTAAAAATCAGACAAACGGAACTCAAGTTACGAAAGAAAACGAAAAACGATATTTTGAAAAGTCCCATTTTGCAATTGTCCTGTCCATACGCGTATTACCCTGATCCATACGCGTATGAGCAGAGACTCATTTTCCCCAAAGTTCACGTGTAAAAGTCCGTACGCGTAATGCCCAACCTCGTACGCGTATTGTCCTGAAATGCTACGCGTATCATACGCAAATGGGCAGATGGCCGAGCAAAATAACATCCCATACGCGTATTGGCCCATGACTCGCCCTCCATACGCGTATTGCCAAGGTCCATACGCGTATGAACATGCCCCATTCGCGTATGACCTGGAAAAACCAAAAAAAATTCTGTAGAATGAAGTTCTGCGTTTTTTAACCAAAAATCCTCCAATTTTCACTTACACCCAGAAAATTTACCAATACAATGCATAGCAACATATATCTATCATATACCAACAATAATGAACACTAAAAGCATGATTTCCAACACATTTAATCAATTCTTAATCAATTTGACACAATATGGGTTTTACTAAATATTTTCATTTCAATCCAACAAACACCACAAATACACATACATAATCATACACAATCATACAATAATTGAGTTTCGCACCCTTACTCGATTAAATCGATTCTAGAAGTTGATTTTTCTTGATTTCCCAAACTTTTCTCACTATTTCTCTTCTTCTTCTCTTTTCTCTCCTTTTTCTTTCTTCTCCCTTTCTTTCTTTCTATTTTTCTCTCTTCTATTTTCTATTTTCTTACTTAATGAAAAATATCCTAAAATGACCAAAATACCCCCACACTCAAATATCTCGCAAACGATCCCAAAACCCGATAAAATATCTCAACATTGAAAAATAACATATTTTCAGATAAAAGTCTAAAATAAAATAATCAAACGACTCGATTAAATAAAACTCACACAAAAACTGGGTCGTTACACCTCCCGTGGAAGGAAGACCCCTAATCATTTACTTAACAGTCTTGGAAGACTCAATGGGTTGTGTACTTGGCCAACAAGAGGAAACCAAAAGGAAAGAGTCTGTCATTTACTATTTGAGCAAGAAATTCACCGACTGCGAGACTCGGTAAACTATGTTCGAGAAAAATTGCTGTGCTCTGGCTTGGGCAGCCAAACGTCTTCGCCAGTACATGATTCGTCACACTACTTGGTTAATCTCTGAAATGGATCCAATCAAGTACGTCTTTGAAAAACCTGTTCTCACGGGAAGGATTGCCCATTGGCAGATGTTGTTATCAGAATATGACATCGAATACCACGCTCAGAAAGCCGTTAAGGGAGGTGTTTTAGCCGATCATTTGGCTCATCAACCGATTGACGATCAAGAATCAATCGGATTTGACTTCCCAGACTAAGATGTCATGTATCTAAAAATGAAAGAATGCGATGAACCGCTACCCAGTGAAGGGCCAGAACCAGGTTCCCAATGGGGACTAATCTTTGACGGAGCTGTCAATCATTACGGAAAGGGAATTGGGGCAATTACCATAACACCTCAGGGTACCGACATTCCTTTCACCTCCAGACTTACGTTCAAGTGCACAAAGAATGAGCCCGAATACGAAGCTTGTATCATGGGTCTCGAAGAAGCGATCGACTTAAGGGTCAAGAACTTGGATGTATATGGCGACTCAGCCCTGGTTATCAGTTAGATCAAAGGATATTGGAACACATACCAATCAGGATTGATTCCTTACAAAGATTACGCAAGAAGGCTGTTACCCTTCTTCAACAGAGTCGAGTTTCAACATATCCCTCGTGAAGAGAATCACATGGCTGATGCATTAGCCACTCTCTCTTCCATGATTAGTGTAGGTCAATGGAACGACTAACCTAAGATTGACATAATGCGCCTTGAACGGCCCGCTTACATCTTCACGATTGAAGCAATCATAGATGACAAACCTTGGTATCACAATATCAAATGCTTCCTTCAGAAATAAGAGTACCCTCCTGGGGCACTAAGGAAAGACAGAAAAACCCTCAGAAGACTGGCAGGCAGCTTCTTCCTGAGCGGTGATACACTCTATAAGAGAAATTTTGACATGGTCTTGCTCCGATGCGTAGACAGACCAGAAGCAAACATGCTGATAAAAGAAATTCATGAAGGATCCTTTAGCACTCATGCCAACGGACATACAATGGCGAGAAAAATTCTAAGAGTGGGGTACTATTGGTTGACAATGGAATCCGATTGCTACAAGTACATGAGGAAGTGTCATAAGTGTTAGATATACTCCGATAAAATCCATGTGCCGCCAACGCATCTCAAAGTCCTCTCTTCCCCGTGGCCTTTTTCCATATGGGGAATCGACATGATTGGCATGATTGAGCCCAAGGCTTCAAACGGACATCGGTTCATCCTGGTAGCCATTGACTACTTCACCAAGTGGGTCGAAGCAGCGTCATACGCCAATGTATCCCGACAAGTCGTGGTCCGCTTTATCAAAAGCAATATCATTTGCCATTATGGTGTTCCAAGCCAGATCATTACTGATAATGGATCTAACTTGAACAACAAGATGATGAAAGAGTTATGCGCTGAGTTCAAAATCGAACACCATAACTCATCTCCCTACCGACCCAAGATGAACGGAGCGGTAGAAGCGGCTAACAAGAACATCAAGAAGATTGTTCAAAAAATGGTTGTAACCTACAAAGACTGGCACGAAATGCTGCCTTTTGCTCTTCACGGTTATCGCACATCTGTCCGCACTTCAACAGGGGCAACCCCTTTCTCTCTAGCATATGGCATGGAGGTAGTGCTCCCCATAGAAGTAGAGATCCCATCCATCCGGGTATTGATGGAAGCTAAGCTAACAGAAGCTGAATGGTGTCAAAGTCGGCACGACGAACTGAATCTGATCGAAGAAAAGCGAGTAGCGGTACTATGCCACAGTCAATTGTATCAACAAAGAATGAAGAAGGCCTTTGACAAAAAGGGCTGACCTCGAGTCTTCAGGAAAGGAGACATTGTGCTTAAAAAGATACAATCATTCCTCACTGATTCTCAGGGCAAATGCACTCCGAATTATGACGGCCCATACGTGGTCAAGAAAGCCTTCTCAGGAGGCGCCTTGAGACTTGCAACCATGGACGGAGAGGAATTTGCCTACCCCACGAATGTTGACGTAGTCAAGAAATACTTCGCCTAAATAAAAAAGAGAGAAAAAAATGTCTCGGTGGATTGAAAACCCGAAAGGGCGGTCCAGGCAAAAATTAGAGACATAATCAAAAAAATCATCCCGGTGGATTCGAAATCTCAAAGTACAATCCAGGCAAAAATTAGGGATTCACGGCAAGTAACTACGTCCAACAATGGGGCAAATCCCTCAACAACAGTCATGCCATCCATCAGAAAAACTCCAGTCAAGGTCATCTTCGACAGAAGCTCAGGATGTCCCGAATTCAAAGTTGGTAGAAGGATAACGGTTGTTATGTTTCAATGTAGCCCTTTTCCCTTAAATTACCATTTTCTAAAACTTTGTAAATGCTCCATGGAATCACGCGTTTGGCTGATCTCCACCCTATCAATAAAATTCGAGCCCTGGTGCTTTTGTTTGCAATTCTTATTTTGTTTTAGCTTTACAGAACGACATCTTAACGCGATTAACGATTCTTGGAATAAAACAAAAATGAATTTACTTGTCAAACTTTTTTCTGCTTTTAAAATAAAGATGGCAATTTCTTTTGACTGTTGAACATCGAAAGAACATCGATCGCTTCTCCCAAAGTAATCGAACTTCAAAGTGCAGAATCGAAGTACTCCTTCTAAACTAGTGCACCTGAATGAAGGATCAACTGTGTCAGATGCGAATATTTCATCAGACACCCCCGGCAGAGTTTTTATCTCCTAAGCCCGACCAACGTAGCTCCACACGAGGACTACTTCTCCTAAGCAAGGCAGAATTGCTACTTCTGGACCAGTGATACTTTTCATCCCCCGCAGTGGCCGAGTATCCAGTCATGTTTATCTGTTAGTCTGTATGTCGCGTCAATTTTGTCAGCATAAACATACATATATCATGCATTATTGATTTACATTTATCTTCATATTGCATCACTATCACTCTAGTCGGTCTTGTTCCCTAGTGATAAAAGTCTTCTCAATCGAGTTGTCAGTTCTTTCCTCGTCAGGAAATGAATCATCTAAACGATCTCTCCTCTAGTTTATTTCTAGATTGAAGGTGGTTCTTTGACCACTTTGATAACTTGAACCTCTGAAGAGACAGAGAGCTTTCAACAAACGTCACTCTTCACCATTGAAGATGATATCTTCGCTTTCTCAGATCAAGTAAAATCCCCAGAGAAAGCCTCTTAATCGAAGATTCGGCAATACAGCAGTTTTTCTCTGAAAAAATTCGCTGATGAAAAGGTCATCAGCACCTCAAAATTGGATTACATCACATGACATTTCTCCGAGAAGATCTCGAGAAAAGTATGATGTAACACCTCCAAGCAGAAAACAGTCTCTCAAGAGACTCGTTTTTCCCCGGTAGAGTCGACAGATGGCGTCTTCAAACAGAGAAGTTTGTACACCTCTACAGCTCAGACAGATGGGGTCTCCAGCAAGTCTGACATCGAAACTTTTTCCTTCAAATGGAATCTCCCTAGGAAAGTTCGGCGAGAAGTTTGAGGAAAACCACTACGAGTAGCGTCCCTTGTCAAGAAAGTTTATTGACAAAAGAAACTGAGACCAGTTCCTTGGTAGGAAATCAGGATCGAGGGGAAGTTTATTTCAGAAACTAAGACCAGTTCCTTGGTAGGAAACCAGGATCGAGGGGAAGTTTATTTCAGAAACTGAAACCAGTTCCTTGGTAGGAAACCAGGATCGAGGGGAAGTTTACATCAAAAACTGAGACCAGTTCCCTGGCTGAAGACCAGGATCGAGGGGAAGTTTTTTACCTTTTCTAAGCATCATTGCTTAGAAAAAGAAGATGGATGGGCAAACTACCATTCATAACCACCATCAAAATTTCGGGTATTCCGATATTTAATCATCTTGCACCCCGAATGCCCGAATTCCTTCGCCATTCACACCTTCGGGTCCAAGAAGATTAAATAGGGGCATCTGTCATACCCCAAATTTTGACCACTAAGATTCCCCATCATTGTGAAAATCATCATCACAATATGGATGTACCATCATACCTCATCAGTCTCCCTAAAGATGGGTGAGCATCCACTACAATCAGACTTAGGGTTTCAAGCCCTCTCAGAGTTTTTAGGCAAAGGATCAATCAAGGAATGACATGATCTTCAACTTGTCTAACCTATCAAACATCCACAATGGATCAAGAGGAATCCCACGTCAATAATCAAGCACCAGGCTACAACATTCCAAGTGGATCAAGCCTCAAGATCGCCAGTGTGACCAAATTAGGGTTTTGGTCGACCAGGGCCTCTAGATAGAAATTTTCCTCTGGGCATGAGCCAATGCTTCAAAAAATAACCCTAGGTACTCTAAGGGACCTCATGGACCCAATCATTCAGTCAATTTAGCCTCAGGGGATGCATTTACTAAAAATCAGGAATTAGGGTTTCTTGACCTAATTCATGCCTATGTTGACCTTTGGAACAAAACATGAGCCAAGACCTCAAGACATGATTTGAGGGTCCCTAATAAACTACATTGATCCATTTGTAACCATGGATTGACCTAAGAAGCTTGATCAACAAGTTTCAATTTCATCAGAACCACAATTAGGGTTTCGCGGAAAAAGTCAATTGTACTTTTGACTTTTGACCAAGACATGCTCCCAAGCCTTGGGACATGATTCAATACACCCTATAACACCCATGGAACATGTCCATCAAGTTTGATTTAGGTCAAGGACTTGATTTCATAGAGGATCGCACAGTTTGGAATTCATTTGACAAAAAGTCAACTGTGCACAAAAGTCAAACTTTGACTTTCTGAGATTTTTCACAAATATGGTTCTTTGACCCCAAAATGATGTTAATGTGTGATTTGGATCATAATTTATCAAGAACAATCAAGAAAAGTGGGATAACTTGTAAAAGGGGTAACCATAAAAAACTTAGAAATTTTCTAAGTTATGGAACAAAATGGCTAGGGTACCAACTTTGGAGGATCATATCTCCTAAACCACAAGGCCATTTTTCCCTATTCAAAGCTGGATTTGTAGCTCTCATGGCCCTCTACAAAAGCTTCAACTACACCTCATTCCAATTCATCATGGGTTTTGAGTTATGGAATGATCAAAATGGCTGAAAACATGAAATGTCACTTTTTCCAACACTTAGTGAAATTTTCACTAAGTCAGAATCTGTCTTGCTTTTTTTCCAAAGGTAGGGGGATTTTTCACTTGGATCCAAAAAGTATTAAAACCAACTATGATCACCCATATGTTGTATCATATGAGGGCATTCCAAAATGGCCAAGAACTCCATGAAACTCCACTTAAGCCATGAGATATGACCATGCCAATATGCCTTGCTACAAACTGTCATGGCAAGGCAGATTTGTGCATTTTGCTCGATTTGCTTAAATTTTTCAAAGGGCAAGCAAATCTATCCATATGAACACCTCAAGGGGGGACCAAGGAGGGACAAACACTGATCCATCAGCCTCTCAAGTCTTTGGAACCAAAAGTAGCATGCCAAACCTAAAAATGCCTAAAAGAGGGACAAGACTCCAATTTTGGTTTGGAGCATTTAATGGATGCACCAAGGTGGCATGGACTGAGCCTTTTCCAACTGAATTCAGTTAAGGATGATCCAAGAACTAGGGAACCAGTAGCTTATGCCCTAACCTCTAGTCAATGGCAAGAGGAGACTTAGATTCCTATTGATCAACATTGGCCAAACCTCTGCAGTAGTTGCCATTCACTATTGCAGCCAAAAAAAAACTTGCTCTACTATAAATTGAGCTCATTTGTGCTCAGTTTGAGTACACCAAAGCACTACAACACTTGCTTTCCTCAAAATCTCTTTCTCTTGGTAAAAATGTCTTCTTTAGCAAGGTAACTCTGAGTTTTTGAGTTAGGGAGCAATTCCATCACAGCTCATGATCCAAACACATCCAATATGTCATATCTAAGCTGTCCAAACTCTCACAAGTGACCTGTAACACCAAAATCACAAAGTCCCCTCTCAAAACCTCAAAAATAGGACTTTTGTACATTTTTCAAGCCATGTCTTGATTCAGTCACTTTCCAAACTAGATAAAACCTTAAACACACTCCAAATATCATCCTTGAACTGTCCCAAATGGTTCCCCACATCTGGAACACTATTTGAGAGAGTTTCTATTTTGGCCACTTTTGCCCCTTTTGCAAGAAAGAGCTCAAACTTGTTCATGAGGTTTCCAGCTGATTCCAACCATCCTAAAAGCTTCTAAGAGATCATTTAAGGGTGTACAAAGTATCAAATCATTTCTGGAACAAAGCACTTGGCAGATTGCACAAAAGCTCCAAAAAGAGGTAAGCCTCAGAACTTGAATTCTTTGAATCATGCTTTCCTTTGATGTCCACTGATCATGCACATCTTATACATGTTATATGTGTTGTGTTTGCACCAATTTATCATGTAATCCACACCTGTACCAAGAGGTAGCACAGAAAATGCAAATCATGGCCTATTTCAAAACCACTATCGGGTTTTTCAATAGTACCATGATCTAAAAAAACACCACCACCATTGGATTCCTTGTGAAATTCTAGGCAGGATAGACCTAAATTTTGTCCCAATCCATGGAGAAATGAGAAAGTTATGGCCTTCACGTTTCTGACCAAAAACCTTGCCTTGCCTTGCCTTGGCCAGGCCAAATACAAGGCAAGCCTTGTATATTTGTGGTTGTGTTTCAATAGACTGATGTATCACCACCCCAGTGGTAAGGCGCGCATGTTGTACACAAGAGGTCTGGGGTTCGAATCCCCCTCGCCCCAGACCCACTTTTTGCTATTTTTTTTCCACTTTTTACTATTTTTCATATTATTTTTAATAGTTTGAAAAATTAATAACTTCCACAATTTTAATTATTTTTTATTGGTTCTTTTTGCAAAAAAAATCACAAAAATGTTGAAATATTTTATTCCACAAAAAAATCAAAGTTATATTATTTATTTAATATAGTTAGTATTTTTATGAATAAATTCATTTTAATTGTTTTTAAACATTTTTAAAATGAATATTCATCTTGGAAATCAAAAACCAAATGAGTTCTAAATCATCTTGTGATTAAAACCTCATTTTTCAAACCTTAAACAAAAATCACAAGTGGTTTATTCAAATCTATTTGGTATCTTTATCATTTAATTGATTTTCTTTAAATATTTACTTTTAAAGAAAAAAAAATTAGGGTTTCTTTGTTTTCACCCTCATCAATCATTTTCAAATAGCCATGGGCCTCTTTGTAGAGTGTAAGACCCACTCCTTTTTGTACATAAATAATTTGGGCCTTAGTCATTGTATAAGTCCCACTGTGGTTTTCAAAACCGCGGCGCGATCGTCGCCTTTTCAAATAAATCATCTGGGTCTCTCCTTGAGTATAAGCCCCATTTTTCTTCTTTACAAACCTCTTTGGGCCTCTAATAGAGTGTAAGACCCAACCCCTTTTTGAAAACCAAAATGATTTGGGCCTCAGTGTATTGTATAAGTCCCGATACCATCAAAAAGTTCGGCGCGATCGTCGCCTTTTTAACAAAAACCTTTGGGCCTCTTCTTGATCTGTAAGCCCCACCTCTTGTACAAAAATAACCTCTTTGGGCCTCTAATAGAGTGTAAGACCCAACCTCTTTTTGAAACCAAAATTATTTGAGCCTCAGTCATTGTATAAGACCCAAGGTGCTTTAAAAAATCTCGGCGCAATCGCCAGTTCAAAAACAAATCATCTGGGCCTACCCTCGTGTTATAAGCCCCGTTTCTTTTCCTTAAACTCTTTGGGCCTCTTGAGAGAGTGTAAGACCCATCCCTTTATACAGAAAACCTTTTGGGCCGCACATATTGTATAAGTCCCACTGTACGAATTCAAACAACAGTGCAATCACTGATAAAACCTTGGGCCTCTCCTCGAGCTGTAAGCCCCACAATCTTTTCAAAAATACTTTCTCCTTTGATTTTGAATATGTTGTTATAAAAAATTTCTTTGTTGAACAACTAACCAAACAGCATGAAAGCTCTACAATAGGTAAGTGTTTATCTGCTTTCATTTACCGCTTTCATATGTATATAACTGCATTGTGGGGCTGTTTCACTGTAAGTCTTCTTTCACAAACTTTTATATACTTGTCAAATATCCACTGTGTAATACTAGTATAGCTATTTAGAGTGTTCCCCAGCAACTACGTCTAGCACTAGGTAAAGCCCTGTTGGTCACTCTTAAATACAAACAAAACTAGATCCCCATAGGATTTTCAGATACAGTCTTCCCTCCTCTTGGGGTTAAACAATATGGAGACGTGAAAGGCAGCATTCTCGGTGAACCCTTTCTTAAACTGTCACCCTTAGACATTGCCAAAGAAACTCTAACTCCCCAGAGATGATCTTTTCTCCGTGAATGGCATCTCTTGAGTTTCTTCCAAATTCTCGGACTTTCCTGGCTTGATCTATTCTCCGTGAATAGCATGTCTTGAACTTATCGGGGTTTGAGGACCCACAGGCTTCCTAAAAGCATCCTCGTTTCCTCTTGGGCGTTGTACAAGGACCCTTCGGCTTCTTAGAAGTTCTCATGCCTTCTCTTGGGCTTCATACAAGGACCCCGACGACCTTTTAAAGGTATAAAGACAGAACTTAGTCATCCTTTTCTAGAGTAGTCTTTCCAACGTCAAAAAACTCCGGCCGTTGTAGGGTTGATACTCATCCCTTAATGGTCGTGCCTCATCTTGGGCATTGTACAAAAGATAAAACGCTAGACTTGGACAGTCTAAGCCCCTTGAGTCTCAAAAATATTCTCAAGTTCCCTTTCAAACATAGGCAGAAGCCCGGTCTCTCTCATGATAGTTCCCCATACTTGGACCCGCTTCAGGATCTCCAGAATCCACAGCGGTAAGGCAGCCTCCTCTTGGGCTTCGTACAAGTGATTCTTCCCAGCGGAGCAAACCTTTTCAGACTCTCATGTTGAGTCACTCACTTTTAGCCTCCATCTCGGGCTTCATACGAGATATAAAATCACTCTCTTGTTGAGTATAAAAGACTCTCTTGTTGAGTCAACCAATTTTTAGCCTCCGTCTTGGGATTTGTACAAGACATAGAAAATCAGTCTCTTGTTGAGTATAAAAGACTCTCTTGTTGAGTCAACCAACTTTTAGCCTCCGTCTTGGGCTTTGTACAAGACATAGAAAATCACTCTCTTGTTGAGTATAAAAGACTCTCTTGTTGAGTCGACCACTTTTAGCCTCCGTCTTGGGCTTTGTACAAGACATATAAAAATACTCTCTTGTTGAGTATAAAAGACTCTCTTGTTGAGTCAATCACTTTTAGCCTCCGTCTTGGGCTTCATACAAGACACATATAAAACACTCTCTTGTTGAGTATAAAAGACTCTCTTGTTGGGTCAATTAACTTTCAGACTCTCTTGTTGAGTCAATTTCCTTTTAGCCTCTATCTCGGGCTTCGTACGAGACAGCAAAACACTCTCTTGTTGAGTATAAAAGACCCTCTTGTTGGGTCAATAAACTCTCAGACTCTCTCGTTGAGTCAATCACCTTTTCAGACTCTCTCATTGAGTCCATCTTCCCTTTTCGCCTCCATCTCGAGCTTCATACGAGACACTAAATTACTCTCTTATTGAGTATGACAGACTCTCTTGTTGAGTCAAACCCTTTTAGCCTCAATCTTGGGCTTTGTACAAGACAGAAAGAACATTTTCCCCAGAAAAGTCAACTTTTAGCCTCCTCTTAGGCTTTGTATAAAGAAAACCCCGATTGAGTCAATCAACCTTTTAGCATCAAAGTTGTGCCTTGCTCACAGCATACAAACATCAACAACTCCTCTTTAGAGATGACAAATTCTCTCTCAGCATAAACCCTTCATCTTCACATCTTGGGCTTTGAACAAGATACAAATAGACCCTTCAGCTTCACATCTTGGGCTTTGAACAAGATACAAATCACCCCTTTAGCTTCAATCTTGGGCTTTGAACAAGACACCAAAACACGTTTTTTCTCCCTTAGAATAGGAGGAACTACGATCACTCTGATTTCCTTGTTTCGGGAATACGTAGGCATAAGATTGCAAAAATCTTAGCGAGCATACTAATCAAAAACCCAAAATCCCATACCTTCACACATCAATCGAAAAGCATCCGACCTAACATCCTACCAATAGCCTAGACACTGTTCTTAAGCAAATAACCCTAAAGAAGAACCCCTTCTTGATAGCATCTGTAAACCAACAGTTTTGACTGTTTAATCTCAGTTTGTAAGCAGGGTTAATTGGAGACATCTATTTCCCTTCCTTAATTAACTCAATAGGATAAAAAATGAATCGAACTATAGTACTAAAGCGATAGTGATTCGAAACCACAAAAACCGCGCTACACTCATACCTAGGAGAGTCTTAGGTAGAAATCTGTGAAGGGTAGTTTCCAGGTGATAAGCTGTAAACGTTTGGGTTTAGCTTAGAACCAATTCTACTTAGTGATTTCATTCCTGGCTTGGTAGCCCCCAGACGTAGGTGTTGTTGTTCACTGAACTGGGTTAACAATCTCTGGTGTTATTTACTTTCTGCATTTTTCATTTGTCTTCCTTAGATCCTTGTGAGAAGTAGAGATCAAGTGTCACGACATCCTGTCTGACATCTTCGTGATCTGCTTAACCAGAATTTCACTATTGTCGAGGTTCACTGGGGAAAACCCACCGGGGATCATCTAGGATTGTTTAAAACAACTATCCACAGGGAAAGATTCATAAAGAACTCAAAATGGGGAGAATGCTTAGTCGGGAAAAATTTCAAGGGAGGCTCACTGGGGAACACTTACTAGGGGCATCCATCAAGAAATCTTGATGAGATAAAACTCACACGAGGAGTTGTAACTGGCTTTATTGGGGGTTAATATGGACTTCCAAGAGCGATCACAAATTCATGGCTTATGCTACCCATGTAAGCGCTGTGCTTATGCATTTGCTGATGCATGATATGTTTTTGGTTACCTGGCATACTAAACCATGTTTGTGGTATAATATGCACTAAGAAAAGCATGAATTGCAGTGATTGATCAATGCATGCAATTGATTATTGGATGTGTGGTATTGGACTTTCAGGGTAAGTATGTCAAACAGGACATGGCTTTCTTTTGTTTGAAAAGGGCCAAGCGAAGTTGTGCTTTGGGATTTTTAGATGTGTCGTGCGAGGTCGGTGTCATAAGATTCCACCTATAATATCATTTGCATCTCATCAAAATCAAAAGCATGGTATCCTCCTAACCCCCTCATTGGGTTTGCCTTTGGGGAGAGATCACCAAGCACCTTTTTATTTTCTTTACTTGCTTGTATGCTAACATCACTAACCTTATTAAAAATGCAAAAATATGTGTTTTTTTCTATTTCTTATTGTACAAGGTAGGGACTTGCAATCAATGAATCAAGCTTGGTTTCAAAATTAAGGTTTTGGTTCCCAAAGTAAAAGTTTAGTCAATAAATGGTTCACAAGAGCTCCCATCTCAAGGCATGGCCTATAATCTTAGGTCACAATCATGTCAAGCTTCATTCAACATCAATTGATCAAGAGAAGTTCAAGTTTGGTGCATGATTTCAAAGATGATTCAAGTATGGTTCATGTGTTTATTTCCATGCCACCTTCATCCATTTTTCAAGAAATCATCCAAGATTATTCAAATAGGCAATCAAGTGTCCCTCATTTGGTGTCCAAGTGTTCATCAATGGGCCTTTGGGTGCAATAAATGGCAAGAAATCACAAGTTAGGTCATGTTCGGTTGCCTAAAATCAAGTATGGCATGTCACTTGGTCCAAACACCATAACTTCTTCATTTCTCAACATTTTTGGAATCTTCTTTGAGCCAAATGTCACATTTGAACTCCTCTACAACTTTTCTTTAAGGGCCAAACATCAATTCAACCTTTAAGTCCATCAATTTTGGGATTCGCTCAGCTGCCCATGTGTGCACAACAGTAGGCCCAAGACCTGGTCAACCTAATGCCTGACCTAGAATTTTAGGTCACGACCCCAACTTTGAATCGATTCCATTTTCAATCCAAACATCCTTTTGATGTGGTTATTTTTGCATTTGATTCTTTTCCATGAGAAGATCATTTGGCAAAAATAAAATTTCAAAATGCACGAGTGGATTTTATTTGGCCTAAGCTCAAACATGGTTCCTAGAGCTCTCCTTCTTGACCAACTTCAGGTCATGAGTTTCATGCCAAATTCCAATTTGGGACCACCTGCACATGTGAAAAATTTTTTGCAAAGTAAAATGCGTCTGAACAAACACAAAACGACTTGTTTCAAGTGTCAATTCACACATTTCATGCCTCATGCTCACACGATTACAAATCACCAAATTTCAACCCTAATTCACACGAATTTAGATCTATTTTATATGTGTGAGCTTAGAAACACTTTCCCTATAAATAGAGGAAGCATTTACCTTCATTTGCAAGCTCTGAAAGCCAAAGAAACTCTGCAACCATTTGAACCCGATACCTCAAAAAACTAGTCAACCATTTCTTTGATTCACACTCTTTTAGCTTCGTATCTTCGCCCAAAATCACTCACGGGTACTTTCTGAAGCTAACTATACCATTGTCGTGCCTTGAAGTTACTTGAATCAAGCTCTCCATTTCCACCATTGTTGACCTTTGAAGCTTCAACTGAAAAGTTAGTTACGCGTAACATTTTTTAGCAAACAAGTTACCTGCATGTTCACCTTGTTTCACTGATCAAAAGTCATCTTCTACCTTAAGTTTATCTTTTGATTCAGTCATTTAATTTTACTTTGAAGAACTAGGGTTCTTCACGTGTTTAAGCAAGTTCTCTCAGCTCTGAGCAAATCAATTATTCTGATGCAGAGACACATGAATGATGATGTGTTGCACACTTGAATCCATGGTCGATTCATGCTAAAAACACGAGTTTAAAGATTTGCAGAAATCGAACCAAGGTTGAAGATGAAGTTCATTTCACGCGTGAAATTTGAATTCTAGCCTCTCTCTCCTTGACACGTATACTAGCTGTAGCGCCCTTTTTTTAAATATTTTCTAATTTTTCCTTTTATTTTCTATTTTCTTTTTTGATTTAATTTTAAATCATTTTTAATGCTTTTCGACTCCAATTTTTTTTCATAATTTCATAAAATATTTTTGACCACATATATTTTTTGCATAATTTTTAAAAATCATTTTGCATTTAATCCATATTTTCTTCTAATTTTCATTTAATTTTCATTTTTCTTTTTATTTTTGATCATTTTCAAATATTTTTTCATCAAACTTTTGAGATCCTTCTATTTGAAATATTTGTGACTTCTCATAATTTTCTCAATAATTCATTTGGTGTTTTGATGCATCTTTGGCATTTTTCTTTTAATTTCCATTTAAAATCATTTTTAAATCCTTTTTATTTTGATTTTATTCAATTTTGGGAATGTCTTGAACTTGTCTCTTGATGATTGCTTAGTTGAACATATTTTAAACATTTCAAGTGTTTGGTTAATGATCCCTTGGTTGATTGAACCTTCTTTGGTTCAAATATGTTAATAGATGATCATTTGGGTCATATGTGACATTTTGCATAAGAGATAGGTTATCCCTTGATGATCATTGCTTAATAGCCTTTGACTTAATGATAGATGATCCTTAGTGATTGCTTGAGCCTTCATTTTACTTCCTCAACTCTTTTCTCCTCTCCATATCCTTTCTTCTTTGTTTTCACTATTATGTTCCATTGCTTTATGAGGATGATTTTGTATCATTTCTCTAGTATGTTTGAACACGTAAATTGTTATTGACCGGTCTCAGATAGGTGTGACTTCTATATAAGTCCACTTACGATTGCTTAACATAGCGCTAAATTGTCCTGACTCGATTAAATTCTCACTAATTACTAAAATTGACATTTTAATTGTGCTAACCTTTATGTCTTTTACTTTATGCCTTTACATTTATGTCATTGACCTTTATGTCATTTACATTCATGGCATTTACATTTTTTGTCTTTATTTTTTTCCTTTTATATTTATGCATTCTTTTGCTTTCTTATTTCAAAAAGAACAAAAACATGATAAAATGGCTAAGACCCTTAAAAACTTAATCTCTTGGACTTTGTGTTATTATCCCTTACTTGAGGAGTATGGACTTAGGACCTAGTGATTTCCCTTTGCTTGGAGTAATATCTTAGACTTTGGAGTATATCTGAGACTTTGGAGTTTATCTGAGACTTTAGAGTTTATTTGAAACTTTGTGATTCATCTGAGACATAGTGCTACACCTGAGACTTTATGACCCTTAATTCAAGACTTGGATGCTTTCTTTGTGGCTCTAGAACTTTTTTACTCATCTGGTTTTCTATGATATTCATTTGTGCCTGTTGCTTGTTCATCTTGTGGCTCAATCCAAACGGAAAGGAATGTTGGTTTTGACCTATGTCAAATGCTTGCCTCTTCTTGTGGTTTGTACACTTGCACACACAAAGGCTCTATCTTGGACTACCTGACAATGAGACCATTTATTTTAAGCTTTAAGATAGTCTCTTCTTCTCCTTCCCACTTCTTAAATTTTCAAAACTTCACTCTATTTCAAAAACTTCTTGTTTTCAAACTTCACACTTTTTCTCAATAAACCTAGACTTTGTCAAGTGATCTAGAAAATATTTTTCTCAATAAAATGCTAAAATACTTAAGCATATTCAAACTCTTTTCAAAATCTCTAAAAAAAGACAAACCTCATCAAAACTCATTTTTGTGCCTTTGTGCACTTTTCTTTAAGATCCTTTTTTCAAAAGATTAGATATTAGACTATTATTATAGTGATACAATCCACTATACTTCTACAAGATGTTGAGAAATGACTGACATTTTGCACTTGAATGTTGAGATGTACTTGTGAGAAAGTCCATGTAAAAGTTCTCCATATCAAGATGATGCAAATGCTCATTTCCTCATACTTGTGGGTAGTAAGTTAAGTTTTTCAACTCGAATATGACAAAATATCTTTTCAATTAAAATCAATCAACAAACAATCCAGCTTTATATAAACACAGATTTGCAAGTGGTTCCCGTTGAGTACAACAGATGTGAGGGGGCTAATACCTTCGCCTTGCATAATCAACCCATGTATCTAGATCTCTCTTCTTTAGATTTTTGCTTTGTGCGGATTTTGTCCGACCTTTTCCCTTTTCCCTTTGGAAACAATAAAGTTCGGTGATGACTCTTTCTTTTTTTGAGTTAAGTTAATCAATAGCTTAATCTCAATTTTCCCTCCGCGACAGCTTGGCGACTCTGCTAGGGAGTAGTCCCAAAGAGGGGTAAGCCTAGCTTGTTTATCTGTGTTTATTATTGCTTATTGCTTTGGTTTGCTGTTTTTGTTTATGGGTGCTTGGTGATCTCTATGTGGTGAGATAAGTCCCCTACCCGGACTTGAGTGCACTTAAGCTAGGATGGTGGTATAGTCATGTTGACCTTATGGGCATTAAGCGTTGTTAGGTTGGCATGAGAACCCTGCTCAAATGAGGCCCCTTTTGAGGCATTAATGTCATGCGAGTAGTCATAATGGCGTTATTATTTTCAACCTGGGAGTATGGAAATCTGAGAGACCTTTAGGACACTTCTTACCCCTCTGGCCTTTTAGGACGTAGTGTGGTGACTTTACTGGCGCAGGCATTGTATGGTTTATACACGATACTACACTCAGACGAGGTTTTCTTAAGAATATTATTGGTCTACAAGCAAGTCATTAAACTAATAATATTCGAAAGATGGATTTATGACTCTGGGAACTTTTTAGAACCTGGTTATTGTTCAAGATTCCCAAAACCATAGAACATACCATATGGGATAGTTGTTACCCTGTCCACCTGGCTCCATGCTCATGACGTCGAACCTTTGAACCCACCATGTTTGTGATTGTTGGATAATCATGCATCCATGCACCCATAAACATCTCTTTTCCACCTGATCTTCAAGGAGCTTAGGAACTTTGTTTACAAATATCGTATGTAATTTAATCATGGACTCTGGAAGGAGAAATGCTCATCAATTCCATTTCAAGCGTCCTGAATTGAAAGAACTGATGAAGTTAGGATCTTTGGTGGCTTGTCCTTCTGATTTCAAAGACCGGTATGGAAGACTTTTGACTGTGTTAAATACTGATCCTAAAGACGGAGTTTGGAACACCTTGGTCTAGTTCTATGATTCATCATATAGGTGTTTCACTTTCCCTGATTATTATCTTGTGCCTACCTTGGAGGAGTATTCTTATCTCATAGGTTTGCATGGTCAGATACTATTCAGTGGATTAAAGGAGATTCCTAAGTCTCATGTCATTGGAGGGGTTGTGCACCTGATGAAAGGGGATATTGATGCTAATCTTGTGACTAAAGGAGGTATTCTTGGTTTACCTACTAAGTTCTTGATGGAAAAGGTTGCTACTCTTGCTAGTGCGGGGAGTATGGTTGCTTTCGAAGCCGTTCTTGCTTTGCTTATCAATGGCACAGTTTTGTTCCCTAATGTTGACAACTTTATGGATATCAATGCTATATGTATCTTTCTGATTTGGAATCCAGTTCCTACTTTGCTTGCAGATACCTACTATTATATCCATCACAGGACGGGGAAGAACGGAGAAACTGTCATGTGTTGTGCACCTTTATTGTACAAGTGGTTTATTTCGCACTTGTCGTAGTCCAACTTATTCAAGGATAAAAAGAAGGGTTTAAGGTGGTCTCATAGGATTATGTCTCTCCCCAACGCAAATTTGACTTGGTATTCTAGAGTTTATGATGACATGAAGATTATTGACAGTTGTGGTGAATTCCCTAACGTGCCTCTTCTTGGTACAAAAGGAGGTATTAACTACAATCCTGTTTTAGCTCGACGTCAGCTTGGGTATGCTATGAAGGATAAACCAAGCAACATTCATCTGGAAGCTTTCTTCATTCAAGAAGGTGTTTATAGCAAGGGTTAAAGGGAGATGATAATCCACGTCTGGCATAAGATTCATAGAAAAGGAAGGTATGAATTAGGAATGAAAGATTGTGTCGCTTTAGAGCCTTACACTAAGTGGGTGCAAGCAAGAGCTGCTAAGATAAAGATGCCTTATCCTCTGGAAGAACCTATGTTCCCCAAAATCATAGGATCCACTCTTATTCTAGTTAAAGATACAGAGGGACTCCAAATTGCTTTAGCTCAGAGGAAGCAGGAAAAAGATTCTTGGGAAAGAAAGTTTCATGTTTCGAATACAGAGAAGTTAGAATTTCAAATGCAATTGAAAGAGAAAAATGATTTGCTTTATCAACATGGAAAGAAAAGAAAGAGTGAGCAAGAAGTTAGGTCCGGCGCTTGGAAAGGTGTTGTCGACAAGAACTTGACAGAAAAGGCTGAGATGAAAACTGCTTTTGAAGTTCATATTAGGAAGCTCAAGAGGAAGTTGCAGCATGGAGATGGATCTT
Source organism: Lathyrus tuberosus (assembly GCA_022829125.1). Taxonomy (NCBI): domain Eukaryota; kingdom Viridiplantae; phylum Streptophyta; class Magnoliopsida; order Fabales; family Fabaceae; genus Lathyrus; species Lathyrus tuberosus. The sequence goes on from JALAZF010000063.1 coordinate 16,679,320, forward strand.
CTTTAACTTTAGTCACCTCAGATCCTATACCTTAGTTTATATCTTTTGTTTAGGTTTGCTTTGAGAATATGTACTGAAATTGTAATCCTTCTAGATATTTTATGAAATGAAATTCAATTTTCTTCTTATGATATTACTTATGATGTTTGCAATATGTTCCTTAGTTCCTTGGAAATAATCATTTGCGTATACATTCCATGCATCATTTGCATCATTTGGTCTTGTTTTGTGCTAGTATTTCGGAGTCTCATTTGTTTCCTTCGTCTTCGTAGAAGACAAGCTGACACACTGGTACAATACTCGTGCCAACTCAAGATGAAAGATGGATACAATTGAGAAAGAGCAAAGGGAACTCCTTGAGGAAGTGAATTCATTGAAGACAGAAATGGACAGAATGACTACTCTGTTGGAATCCTTGGTGGTAGCTCAGAATTAGCCTCCACCTCTGTCTCAGCCTCAAGTGACTGTAATCTCTGAGATTGCAACAACTCTTGTTGTAACTGTTGTGCCTATTGGACCTCCGCGTCAGAATCAGATGCTTGTTGGTTATCCTTGGGGTATGCCTCTTAATTATGTGCTAGAAAATTTTCATCCTATTACTGAAGCTCCGTTGGTGAGTTAAGTTCCTCCAGTTCAACCTGTGATGGTCATCGCTCCTCTAGTTGGGCATGTTGTGCCACAAGAGGATCATGTTTTCCACACTATTCCTAGTGAGAATCTGGATGTCTATGAGAGAATGGATGAATTCCAGGATCAATTCCTAGAATTAAAGAAAGAGTTGAAAGCTATGAAGGGTAAAGATTTGCTTGGTAAGAATGCTCATGATTTGTGCTTAGTTCCCAATGTCAAGATCCCTGTCAAATTCAAGGTCCTTTACTTTAAAAATTATAAGGGTAACTCTTGTCCTCAGAGTCATTTGACTATGTATTGCAAGAAGATGGATACTCACACTGATGATGACAAGTTGTTGGTCCACTATTTTCAAGACAGTTTGACTGGTGCAGCTTTGAAATGGTATATGGGACTAGACAGTGCTCATGTTAATTCTTTCAATGACCTTGCAGAGGCGTTTGTGTGTCAGTATAAGTATAATTTAGACATGGCTCATGATTGTGACCAACTCCGAGCTATGTCACAAAAGGATAAGGAATCATTCAAAGAGTATGCCCAGAGGTATCGTGAAGTTACTGCATAGATTAACCCTTCGATGGAGGAGAAGGAAATGACAAAGATGTTTCTCAATACTTTGATTTCTTTCTACTATAAGAGGATGGTTGCTAGTGCTCTAAATGATTCACTGAAATGGTGGGTATGAGAGTCAGATTGGAAGAAGGTGTCAGAGAGGGTCGTTTGACAAACGAATCTGGTTCATCAAGTGGAACGAAGAAGTTTGGTAACAGTCTCCATAAGAAGAAAGAAGGGGATGTCAATGTTATTTCTCAAGGAGGAAGGCAACAAAGACCCAGAAAAAGAAGTGGTCAGCGGGACTAATCTCAACAGTATTATCAACAATCTCATATTGTTGCAGTGACTCCAGTGATTACTCAAACTCCTACTGTTCAGACCTATCAGCAACAGAATCAACAATCTAATCAAAATCAGCAAGCCCATGCTCCCAAGAAGGGTCAGTTCGATCATATCCCTATGACTTATACAGATTTGTATCCAACCTTGATACAGAATGCGCTGATTCAAACTAGATCTCCACCAGCTGTTTCAAATCTGATTCTGTGGTGGTATAAATACACCTGAAACTCATTGTGCTTTTCATCAGGGGGCATCGGGGCATGAAGTTGAATATTATTTCTCATTGAAAGCATAAGTTCAGAAGCTCGTCAGGAATAGTTTGTTGAAGTTCCGAGACGCCGGACCTAACGTACAAGCTAATCCTCTACCCAAACATGGTGGACCTACTGTTAGTGTGGTGGATGTTAGTCTGGAAGAGTATTTGATTTCTAATGTTAACTTGGTGAAGACTCCTTTGGTTGATGTGCATGCCAAGTTGTGTAAGGTCGGTTTGTTCAAAAGTGATCATTCAGATTGCCAGTTGTGTGAATAAAATCCTAAAGGGTGTGCACTAGTGAAGAAAGATATCCAAGGTCTGATGGACCAAGGTATTCTCCAAGTCAGTACTAAGCATAAGAATGATGAGGTAGCTGTTATTGTTCCTCAGTTTGGTGTTCCAAAGCCTTTGGAAATCACTTTTCAAAGCAAGGAGAGTGTTGTGACTCCCTTGGTGGTTTGTTTTCCTGAACCGATTATGTATGAATCTGACAAAGCTGTTCCTTAGAGGTATAATGCTATTGTGTTGGAAAATGGTAAAAAGGAAATGATTGAAACAACTCGATCAGTTGAGAATATAGAAGATGTCATTGATATAACTAGAAGTGGTCGTATATTTACTCCAGCAACTCTCCGAAAGGTTGATTATGCGTCAATAAGGAAATGTGTGGTAAAGATCCTGTTGTGGTTAATCAAGAGCCTGAGGTTGTTGGCCCGTTTGATGAATCTAAGAGGAATGATGATGCTGAAGAACTACTAAGATTAATCCGAAGAAGTGACTATAAGGTGGTAGATCAGCTCCTTCAAACTCCATCCAAAATACCAGTGTTATCTTTGTTGTTGAATTCTGAGGCTCATTGAAAATCTTTGATGAAGTGTTAGAACAAGCTTATGTGGATCATGATGTGACAGTGGATCAGTTTGATGGTGTAGTGGGAAATATTACAGCCTGTAATGTTTTGAGCTTCACTGATGAAGAATTTCTGTCGGAGGGTGAGAAACACAATTATGCTTTGCATATATCTATCAGGTGCCGATTTTCTTGTCATATCTATTTATCCTTAATGGGTGGCCAATATTGTGTCAGTTCCAAAGAAAGACGGAAAAGTCAGAATGTGTGTAGATTCCAAATATCTGAATAAAGCAAGTCCAAAAGATGGTTTTCCTTAGCCATATATTAATATGTTGGTAGACAATACAACCAAATTCAACGTTTTCTCCTTTATGGATGGCTTTTCCAGATATAATAAAATTAAGATGGTGCACGAGGACATGGAAAAAACAACGTTCATCACCCCATGGAAACATTCTGCTACAGAGTGATGCCCTTCGTCCTGAAGAATGCTAGTGCTACGTCACAGAGGGCTATGACTACCCTATTCCATGATATGATGCACAAGGAAATCGAGGTATGTGTTGATGACATGATTTCTAAGTCCAAGACTGAAGAGGATCATGTGGAATATCTGTTGAAGTTGTTCCAGCATTTGAGAAAATACAGACTCCACTTGAATACAAATAAATGCACTTTCGGCATTCGTTCCATAAAGCTTTTGGGTTTCATTGTCAACCAGAAAGTTATCGAAGTGGATCCAGACAAAGTCAGGGCCATTCGAGATATGCATACACCAACAACAGAAAAACAAGTCAGAGGGTTTCTCGGACATTTGAATTATATCTCGAGTTTCATCTCTCACATGACTGCCACTTGTGAGCCAATCTTCAAATTACTTCGTAAATATCAAAGTGTTGTGTGGAATGAATATTTTCAGAAGGCATTTGACAGTATTAAAGATTACTTGCTTGAGCCTCCTACTTTGATCCTGCCAGTGGAGGGGAAGCCGCTGATTATGTACTTGACAGTCTTGGAAGGATCAATGGGTTGTGTCCTCAGACAGCAAGATGAGACAGGTAGAAAATAACATGTTATTTATTACCTAAGTAAGAAATTCACAGATTGTGAATCCCGGTATTCGTTGCTTGAGAAAATGTGTTGTACTTTGGCATGGGCTGCCCAACGTCTCCGGTAGTATATGTTGAACTATACCACTTAGTTGATATCCAAAATGGATCCCATCAAGTATATTTTTGAGAAGCCTGCGCTAACAGGAAGAATTGCCCGTTCGCAGATGTTGTTATCAAAATATGACATTGAGTATCGCACTCAGAAATCCATTAAAGGAATTGTGTTGGCAGATTATTTGGCCCATCAACCAATTGAAGATTATCAGCCTATCCAGTTTGACTTTCCTGATGAAGATATTATGGCCATAAGAGTTAAAAATTGTGATAAACTAAGTCCTAAAGAAGGACCAGAACCTAGATCCCGATTGGGATTTATGTTTGATGGAGCCTCTAACGCATATGGTCATGGAGTTGGAGCAATTATAATCACTCATTGAGGTTCTCATATTCCTTTTACTGCAAGGATATATTTTGATCATACAAATAATATGGCAGAATATGAAGCATGTATCCTTAGCCTTGAAGAAACCATTGATCTCAGGATCAAGAATCTTGATGTCTTCGGGGATTCAACTTTAGTTATCAATCAGATCAAATGTGAATGGAAAACTCGTCATCCATGATTGATCCTATACAAAGATTATGCTAGACGGTTGTTTCCTTTATTTGATAAAGTCAATTTCCATCATATACCTCGAGAGGAGAATCAAATGGTTGATGCTTTATCCACCTTGTCCTCCATGTACCAGGTGAATTTCTGCAATGAGGCACCTCAAATTACAATCATACGTCTGGATAGACTTGCTCAAGTGTTTTCAACAGAAGAGGAAATAGAACATAAAACTATGGTATCATGATATCAAGTGTTTCCTCCAGAGTCGAGAGTGCCCAGCTCGAGCATCCAATACAGATAAAAAGACTTTAAGAAGATTGGCGTGCAACTTCTTTCTCAATGGTCTTGCTCAGATGCGTAGATAGACACGAAGGAGACATGTTAATGCAAAAAATCCATCAAGGGCCCTTCGGTACTCATGTCAATGGACATTCTTTGGCTAAGAAGATGCTTAGAGCTGGTTACTATTGGTTGACAATGGAATCTGATTGCTGTTAATTTGTTAAAAGGTGTCATAAATGTCAGATTTATGCGGACAAGATGCATGTGACTCCGACGCTACTCAATGTCATTTTGTCTCTGTGGCCATTCTTTATGTGGGGAATTGGCATGATTGAGCCCAAAGATTCAAACGGACACCTGTTCATTCTGGTAGCTATTGATTACTTCACCAAGTGGGTTGAAGCGGCTTCATACACCAATAAGACCAAACAATTGGTGGTCCGATTTATCAAAAATCAAATCATCTACCGAGGCAGTATTTCAAGAAAGATCATTACTGACAATGGTTCAAATTTGAATAATAAGATGATGAAAGAACTTTGTGAAAGCTTCAAGATTGAACATCATAAATCTTCACCTTACAGACCCAAGATGAATAGGGTTGTTGAAGCTGCAAATAAAAATATCAAGAAGGTCTTGTAGAAGATGGTTGTAACCTACAAGGATTGGCATGCAATGTTTCCTTTTGCTTTGCATGGATATCAAACATCTGTCCTCACTTCAACAGGGGCAATCCTTTTCTCCTTAGTCTATGGCATGGAAGCAGTGCTCCCTGTAGAAGTTGAGATCTCATCAATACGACTCTTGATGGAAGCCAAGTTGACAGAAGTTGAATGGTGTCAGAACATATATGATCAGTTGAATCTAATTGAAGAGAAGAGAATGACAGGCTTATATCATGGTCATTTGTACCAAAAAAGGATGAAGAAAGCATTTGATAAGAAGGTCCGTCCTCGTGAATTCAGAGAAGGTGGCATCGTGCTAAAAAAGATATTGCCTATCCACAATGATTCTTGTGGCAAATGGACTCCCAATTACGAAGGCCCATATGTTGTCAAGAGAGCCTTCTCTGGCGGTGCATTAATTCTTACAACTATGGATGGTGAGGAGCTCCCACATCTGGTGAGCGCTGATATAGGAAAGAAATACTTCGCCTAAATTATCCAAAGAACGGCTCTCTAAGTTGAAAACCCAAAAGGGCAGCTTAGGCAAAATAAGCGTCTCGGTGGATAGAAAACCCGAAAGAGCGGTCCAGGAAAAATTTAGAGACATAAACAGAAATAATTCATTCCGGTAGATTGAAAACCCGAAAGGGCAGTGTAGGAAAAATTGGGGATTTTATGGCAAGTAACTGCATCAGACAAGGCTTGATTACTTAAAGCAGCAACATCGTCAATTAGGAATTCTCAGTTCAATCTCTCTTAACAAAAGCTTGATTACAGGAATTCAAAGTTGTTAGGGAGAATAGTGGTCATTGTATTTCAATGTAGCTTTTCCATTGACCATTTTCCAAACTTTGTATTGATCCATGGAGTCATGTATTTTGCGGACTACCATTCTACCAATAAAATCCTGATTTCTTGCCAATTAATTTCAATTCTTATATTTGTTTCTCTTGCAAAATGTCATTTATTTTTTATACTAACTCTTTAATCAAAGATTTAATCATAAACATACTTTTTGAAAATTAAAAAGCGTTTTCCTTGACTTTTGAATAAACTAAAAGGAACGTTGGCCGTGTTCAAGATTGGTAAGGTCTTGGAGTATATAATTCAGGTTCCCTAGCACTGTAATTCATAATTTCATAATTTTGCTTTCCCCAACGGAGTCATTATTAGATAATGGTTTTGTTCCAATCATTTTAGGTACTACAATGCTAATATTGGGTTTCTCTCATAGCAGAACCAGCAAAAAGTTTCTATTTCCGCAGAGATTTATCGATTTTTGAACATTTCTGTTTCAAGTTTCCCCAGCGAATCTTTTATCCCCAAATGAGGATCTTGTATCCTAGAAGGTAGGACAAAAGACAAGCTTTGTAGCAGAGTCTCCATCCAGTTGAGATTTGACCGAGTATCCAGTTCGTTGATTTCGGTTTCCCAGTTTGTTCAATGTGTTATTTTGTTAGCATAAGCATAACATTGTATGCATTCATATGTTCGTAAAGCAATTATGCATAGCTGAATGCAGATTCATGTTCATTCGCATGTCTTTGGTGTTCCCAAATTCACTTCCCTGTTAGTGTTTCCCCTAGAGAGAGTTCATCCTTTTGTTTCCCCACTGAGATTATGCCTCGTGGAAGAACTGTGTTTCAATTTTCCTCCCCAGCTCATTGTCTGGATGGAACAAGTTCCCTCTCGAGTTCGTTCCTTGACGGGTAAAGTCCTTTTTGACCATTTCTCTCTATCTCATTCATGGATTGAACTTTGGTCCCCTGCAACAATTTTTAACTTCTCGTGGATGACGAAGTAGGCGTGTTTTGCACCTTTTGGATCTTGTTCTCCTCAGCGGAGAAGACTCATTTAGTGGAGGGGTAATCCAATTTGATTCAATAGTTATTACCCTGGTAATCTCTGAGATGATTCAATAACAAGTGGAAATCTCTTTATTTGAGAAGCTTATTCATTCCCAGCAATATCAATTCTTACTTCAACAGCAAATGGCAATCTCTACAGTCATTCCCGACAGAGAAGCTTGTTATGATTCAACAAATCAATTCAACACCAGTGCGCTCTAACAAGTGGTTGTCTTATTGTTTGAGAAGCCTATTGTGATCCCCAATCAAATTCAAGTTATCAATCTCCGGCAAGTGAAGATCGCTTCAGGTTGAGGACGAGAAGTCAAGAAAAGCTTGTTTGGTACCCTTTCCAAGTGGAAGAGTTGGTTAAAGAAGAAACTAAGACCCGTTCTAGGTTGAAGACCGAAAGTCGTGGGAGGTTTGTTACCCTTCCCAGGTGGAATACTTGGTTAAAGAGGAAACTCAGTCCAGTTCCAGGTTGAAGACCAGAAGTCGTGGGAGTTTTGTTACCCTTTCCAGGTGGAAGACTTGGTTAAAGAAGAAACTGAGACTCGTTCCAGGTTGAAGACTGGAAGTCGTGGGAGGTTTATTACCCTTTCCAGGTGGAAGACTTGGTTAAAGAAGAAATTGAGACCCGTTCTAGGATGAAGACCAGAAGTCATGGGAGGTATATTACCCTTTCCAAGTGGAAAACTTAGTTAAAGAAGAAGCTGAGTCTCGTTCCAGGTGGAAGACTGGAAGTTATGGAAAGCTTATTATCGATTTCAATCATGTCACTATCTTCGTCTATGAGTTGGTAGTACACTGTCATCCACAAGTCAATATTATCCTATTTACTGCCTTCAACTATGAGTTGGTAGTATTTCCTTTTTCTAACTGACTACTCAGGATTGGCTCCCCAGCAAGCTCAGTATTTCTCCCTTTCTGCATGTTCCCCACTGGAGTCTTCCCTTGTCGCTTGATATCTTTCTCGCTTCTGACCATACTTTGGTTTGTTCCCCATTATGGGCCATTGTGATGTCGTGTTTCTCCTCATAGAGTTATGTCTCCCTGTTGGGATCTCCCGTAGCGTCTTCCCCACAGAGTCCGCATCTTTTGCATTCATATCATAAGCATTGTGCAACATCTTAGAGCTAAAAAATTGGGTCTTCAGTATTTAAGTATCTTCAATCTCGTTGATATAGAGATTTCTAATATTCATATCTTCGAATAGAAGAAACTTAAATAGAGGCACCTGCCATACCCTAATTTTTACGCAAAGATTCCACCTATCATATCATTTGCATCTCATAAAAATGACAAGCATGGTATCCTCCTAACCTCTCTCTTTGGGTTTGCCTTTGGGGAGAGATCACCAAACACCTTTGTGTTTTCTTTGCTTGCTTGTATTATAACATTACTAACCTTATTCAAAATGCAAAAATATGTGTTGTTTTCTCTTTCTTATTGTACAAGGTAGGGACTTGCAATCAATGGATCAAGCTTGGTTTCTAAATTAGGGTTTTGGTTCCCAAAGTCAAAGTTTAGTCAACAAATGGTTCACAAGAGCTCCCATCTCAAGGCATGGCCTATAATCTTAGGTCACAATCATGTCAAGCTTCATTCAACGTCATTTGATCAAGAGAAGTTCAAGTTTGGTGCATGATTTCAAAGATGATTCAAGTATGGTTTATGTGTTTATTTCCATGCCACTTTCATCCATTTTTCAAGCAATCATCCAAGATTATTCAAAGAGGAAGGCAAGTTTCCCTTATTTAGTGTCCAAGTGTTCATCAATGGGCCTTTGGGTGCAAGAAATGGCAAGAAATCACAAGTTAGGTCATGTTTGGTTTGCCTAAAATCAAGTATGGCATGTCACTTGGTCCAAACACGATAACTTCTTCATTTCTCAACATTTTTGGAATCTTCTTTGATCCAAATGTCACATTTGAACTCCTCTACAACTTTTCTTCAAGGGCCAAACATCAATTCAACCTTTAAGTCCATCAATTTTGGGATTTGCTCAGCTGCCCATGTGTGCACAAAAGTAGGCCCAAGACCTGGTCAACCTAATGTCTGACCTAGAATTTCAGGTCACGACCCCAATTTTGAATCGATGCCATTTTCAATCCAAACATCCTTCTTATGTGGTTCTTTTTGCATTTGATTCTTTACCATGAGAAGATCATTTGGCAAAAAGAAAATCTCAAAACGTACGAGTGGATTTTATTTGGCCTAAGCTCAAACACGATGCCTTGAGCTCTTTTTCTTGACCAACTTCATGTCATGAGTTTCATGCCAAATTCCAATTTGGGGCTACCTGCACATGTGAAACTTTTTTGGCAAAATAAAACGCGTCTGAACAAACACAAAACAACTTGTTTCAAGTGTCAATTCACACATTTCATGCCTCATGCTCACACACTTGCCATTAGAGGAATTTGAGCGGGTGGATAATGAAATTCAATTTTTCATAAATTTGGAGAGAATATTGTACATGTTGATTTGATCAAACAAATTAGTTCAAATTAATAATGTCATCCATGGTAATTATGAGGTGAAAAGGAAGAACTTGAAATGACAAAGACAAAGGTGTTAATGAAAGAAGAAGCATCTATGAAGCTTAGAGAGAGGTGAAACGGGGAAACACAGTTGAAGCTTCTCTGAAGTTTTGTTAACTGAGGAGCGGAAGGGGCACGGGTCTAGGCAATTGATACCATAATGGAAGATGAATCTTCTTGCATTTTCTATTTTTTTCTCACTGACTACAAAATCATCTCACTGACTATATAATGCATTTGTACGACATTGAGTTAGTTATGAGTAACATCTTATTTTGTAACTAACTTCTAGCATCATTTAACTCATTCACTCTCTATTATCCAAGAACACATATACACAGCGGTAAGCGGGAAGGGATACTCTCTTGTAAAAATTTGTTCTAGTGAAATCCAAGCCATTTATTATTTTCACTTTATGTTAATCAAGTTATTAAAAATAGATTTATGGAGCAGATTAACACATTACCACCTCCAGTGAATATCTCACTAGAGAGAATCCAGGCCCGTAATAAGCGGGGGTTAAGTTCTCCCTATATAACATATACTAAATAATATTAAAATATATATATAGGTAAGAAGAGTTCACACCTTTGTTTATCATTTCAATCTATTAACTCGTGGTGGGTCCAACATGCATGTTCCTATTGTTATTCTTTTTATTATAGTTAAAGGTACTAGGCTATTAAATATAATCTTTTAATTAAAATATATAATATATATTTAAAAAGGATACTAAATATAATCCTATTGTTATTCCATTATGGTATCAATCGCCTAAACCTTTAATACAAATTAATTGAAAACTTTTACCCAGGCTACACTATCGAACCGTTTAGAGATTTATGGTTGATCTCAATAACCAAAACCAAGTTTTTTTCGGTAATGATCAATAAACCAATAATAGAGATTTATGGTTGATTTCAAGAACCAAACTCAATCTCTTAAAGGTATCACACCTTTAAGAATATTACTGACCAGCGCGACCACTTACAAAAAATACCCTCCTCACAAATAAAGCTTAGCTCAAAAGCACTTAAGCAACCAAAAGTGAAATAAAAATTTTTCAAGGAGAGGAAGAAAGATAAATTCCAAAGAAATATGAAATCAATGGAAAATGGCATGATATGAAGTGAGGAAGACCCTCCTTTAAATATTAGTTAGAAATGCCAAGAAAGGAAACGATCCATGGGCTGAATTGATTATCTAATCGATTAGCAAAATGCTCTAATCGATTAAAAAACACAAATATAATTGGTTGTAAAGCCCAAAATAGGAAAGTTTGGATATAGAGTCATTGCAAATCATTAATGTGTTATCCTTGCTATTTATACAATCGATTATCATACTTCTAATTGATTGTACAAGTGCTCTAATTGATAAGATAGATCAAAGAGTTTTGCCAGTCGATTTCCATATTTTTCTAATCGATTAGATGTTTCTGAAAAAGTTTGGATAGCTTTTTAATCACTTGGTATTGATTTAGAAAGTCATTTTCAAAGTAGAAAACTATTTTAAAGTGTGTGTATGGGTTTCCTTAGTACTCTTAAGCTACTATCTTACTTTTACAGTACTTGGTTCACTCAGACAAACCGACAGACATTACCTGGTGAGTTTTCATATCTTTCCTCTTACAAGGCTTCAAGACATTTATTAGATAATATTTGGTTGTATATGGACTTTGATCTTGAGTCCTGTGCTAATAAGTCATAATATGCTTTGGTTATCAACAGGGTTGAAAGTTATTTCCATGCGTTGTCGTCATCAAAAATCTAGATGCTGATCTTTATCACCTGGAAGCACATAGATCTAGATTCTCTCTCTTTTTTATGATGAGAACACATTTCTCAGAGGAGGTGGCAACAAAAACAAATACAGGTATTTTGGAGTGGTTAAACTCCCAGTCAATTAAGTACAGAGTATACTCTACTCCCCCTGAGAGTATATTTTTTCCCCTTTGTCATTATAAAAAATGTGTAAAATAATCAAAGCACGTAGATCCCGTGTAAAAGGAATGAGTTACCATATAGAGATGGACAGTAGTAGTCCATAGTAAGGAATGGGATCTAAAATCTTATTTCTCCCATGGAAGATATCTTTGAAATCAACCGATAAGTAAGCTTTGGAGAGCTTCTTCCGATTGATTCTTTCTCGAACAAAACTTAAAAGTCTTTGTAGCCTAAGTTAGCTTAGTAGTCTATAAATAGACTAGTTCTATCAGGTTGTTGAGAGAGGTTAATTGTTGTTATTCATTTGTAATCTTTGAACCTTTATTGAATAAGTGAATAGTAAAACAGTTATAACAAATTCTTCTTCTTCCTTATTCTCTCTTTTGTAAACCTAAATAGGGTTTCTTATTGTCGCTACAGGAAAAAATGACCGACAAAGAAACAGAGTCGCCGTCGAACTTTATTTATCCCAACGGGGAAAGGAAAACATCAAGAAAACCTCATAAGGGAAAGAACATGGTCTCACAACCAAATTCAGGGTTCGGGAGTCAATTACGCAAGAGGAAGGTGTTAGCACCCCTTGCGTCCGTTGTACTTAACGGGATCCACTCTTGTTGTTATATTTAAAAGGTGTGTATATCTAAAGCTTACTTGCTAAGAGAATGCAGGAAAACAAACGGGAGAAAATCAAAAAGGGCTCTTCAGGGCCTCGCAATCTTGTGCCTACGTATTCTCAACAGGTATGAGAAATCAGAGAGTCCGTGGTTCGTAGGACTATAGTTTGTTGGTGTTTTTTGTGGACAATGCTAAAGTTCACGTTCTAGCAGTTAGGTGTTTGCCGCTCGCTCGTGGAGTCTTATGTGTTACCTGTATTGCGGTAGAACGGAAATAACATGCCCTTTCTGAAAAGGTTTGAAGAGAAAATCCTGAAGGAGAAAAAGATTTGGATTTGTTGAAGTGTTTTTGTTAGGGTTTTAAAAACAAGTTTGAGATGCATATTGTACTAAAGTCTATGAGAAATTCATGCTCATCATTCCCCATGTACTTAAGGCTCATGACATACTATATGCATCGTGTTTATTAAATGTCTTTTTAGATTTTTGATGCAAGAAAAGATTTGGATGCAAAAGAAAGAAAAATCTAAAGGAGACTGGATCCTAAATGTTGTCATGTAATGATGGTTCTAAAGTTGAGATTGAAGGGAGATTCTACCCTAAAGTGATCATGCAAGATGGACCTAAAATTGAAATGGAAGGAGTTCTAACCCTAATGTTGTCATGCTTGGATTGAGAGCCTAATGTCTATCCTACTTCAATCTTAATCAAAAATTAAGTTGAACTAGGAGATCCTAAGGGAACATGCGAAGCAACAAGCAAATGAATAATCAAGGCAAATTTCAAGCATCAAGAATAATCATCAAACGCATCAATAATTAATCAAAGGCATCGAGAACTAATCACAAAGCTATATCAACAATGAGCCAAAAAACTAAACAAAGATTGATTCAACAAGTCATGAAAATCTAACCAAGAAAACATGAAAAAGAAATAATCCATAATCACTTGTAAAAAGTAATCCACAATCAATGATGAAAAATAAACGAAAATTAATTATAAAGAATAATCAAAACACGCATGAAGAATATTATTATAAACAAATTGTTCTGGACTGGACCAATGGTTAGACATGGCCCAATCTGCTTTTTCTCCAACGCAGCCCAAATTTCCTAAGTCCAATCCACAGAGGGGCAAAAGTTACCTTTCTGCCCCTCCCCGGAATCACTGCCCGTCACACACGACTTCATTACTCCCCAAACAGCTGTGGGCAGGTGCCCGGAACCATGCCTATGCCCGACATAATGGCTAGTTTTGGGCACCCTGCCCGACATAACGGCTAGTTTGGGTAGTTACCTATTCTTTGGGGAAAACGGTTATTTCGCCCCGAAAATAGGACCATTGGCCACGCGTTGGGGGCTCTATATAAACCCTCTCGCTTGAGAGGGTCAGGTATCCAATATTCACCCTAAGAACTCATACTTTGTACTTGCCCCTTTTCTCTGACCCTTTCTTACTTGAGCGTCGGAGTACCTTACAGGTACACCCTTATCCTCTCCATACGACCAGCATCCCTGACGCACTTGGTGGCCCAATTCTACAGGATCTGATCCAGCCTTCACGATCAGTGGCACCGTCTGTGGGAATCATTGTTCTCCCCATCTTTCTTTCCTCAGAAACCGAAGATCAAAATAATTCTCAAACATCATCACGATCATGTCCTCCCAAGATCGCACCAAGGATGCTCTCCAAACCACCATCCTCCCCGTCAACAAATTTGACATTGACGGCCACTCATCTCTCCTCCGAGATACCCGTTTCCTCAGGTACGGAGCCACTGCTTCTCCTTCCCCTACCCCTGCGGATCGCAATAACGATCAGCCTTCACTTGACGTCCAGCCCGTTCCTTTTCCGCCCAACGCCGACCCGGCTGTGGCGGCCCTCCTGGAGGCGATCAACAAAACCAACACCCTGATCCTGCAGCAAAACGAGAGGATCGGGGCGTTAGAAGAGTCCAGCCGTCCAAGATCCCCTCCTCCGCGGAGGAACCAGCGACGATCAAGGAGCCTGCAGCCTTGGAGAGACATCGACCGAAGACTGCGCCAAGAGCCTGATTCTCGCGCAGTCCGGAAGCGTGACCAGATCTCCCCGCGTGACCAGCACACTCACGACCACAAGAGGACTCGAAGGAACGAGCAATCTCCGACGGTCAAGTATAAAGGACGGAACCACTCACCTTCTCCGCGAAGGAACCGCTCCCTTTCTCCCTGGAGGAACCGCCACTGCGAGCATCCCGTTCAGTCCCCATCATACACCAATTCTAGCAGCGACGACGAGCCTCGCGGCCCGTTGTCCCAGGAGATCTTAGCTACCCGTCTCCCAAAAGGCTTGGAGAAACCCCATCTTTGGGCACGTACGACGGAACCACGGACCCCGACGAGCACATCGAGAACATCGATGCGTTGTTAGACTACTGCGGCGTACGAGGCGCCATCAAATGCCGACTGTTCCCGACCACGCTCCGCAAGGGAGCGATGACATGGTACAAGCAACTGCCCGAGGAGTCCATTACCTCGTGGGGACAACTGGGCAGGATGTTCTCACGGCATTTCACAGCATCTCGCCGTCACCCCAAGACCGAGGCCTCCCTTGGGGCCATAATCCAAGGAAAAGACGAACCTCTCCGCGCATATATCGAGAGGTTCAACAAGGAAGTTGTACAAGTCCCTACAACGGACGAAATGAAGAAGTTTATGCTCGAGCAAGGGCTCCACCCAGGCTCCGAGTTTTCTAAAGCCATTGGCCTCGCACCACCGAGGAACTTAGACGCCCTCCTCCTCAAAGCCCAATCACACATTCAGTACTAAGAGAAGGTTACGGCCAGCAACGTCCGAGCATCACGACATCAGGAGAATGCTCGAGCATCCCGAGGAAAGGAAGCTTCGACATCTCGTCGGGGCGAACGGAGGCGTGAGGACCGTCCTCGTGACTCCCGTGACAACAAGGGACCCTCCGGGCGGTTCCATGACTGCACCCCCCTGACCGTCTCCAGGGAAAAGATATTTTCCGAATGTGCCAATTCGGAGTTCAAGCAGGCAGGGGTCCGGTTCCCCAAGCAACTGGCGAACAGGACAAACGTGGACAAATCAAAATACTACCATTTCCACAAGAGTCACAGCCACACTACAGAGGACTGCATCCATCTGAAGGATGCCATTGAGATACTGATCAGGGATGGCCACCTAAAACAGTTCGCAAAGAAGAAGGACACTCCTCGGCAGGATGCCCAGGAGTCCAGGAAGATAGAGGAGGAGGTACCCTCCTTGGAAGACACCAATATACAGGTCGCTATGTCCATATCGCGACCAGAGGACTTCTACGTCCCAGACGGGCTCAGCGCCCCTGCTTATTTCGCTGCCCACAGCCCGTGGGAGACATTTCCCTCCGCCATGGTCATCTCTGGCGGGGGTTTCAACAAAGTCACTATGGGCTCCGTGAAACGAAAGTTCGAGCACCTGATCAACACAAGCTCCAACAAGGTGACCACGCTTGATCAGGCCCAGAATGGCTCCGTCCCCATCTCCTTCTACCGGGAGGAGCTCCTCGGGGGTTCCCCGAACTCAAGCATACCTTTGCTCATCAGAGTCCAGATGGCAAACTTCGACGTTCACAGAATACTCATCGACCAGGGCAGCTCGGTCGACATCATGTACTCCCAGCTATTTTCAACACTTCAGCTAGACGAATCGCACCTTACCCCCTACGTAGGGTCCGATTTATAGGGGTTCAACAGGTCAGTGACCAAGCCGTGGGGATACGTCGAACTGATCGTGACCTTTGGATCAGCTGAGACGGCCAGATCCATCAAGGTGCAATTTTTGGTAATCGACTGCCCGTCGCTTTACCAGTGCATTTTCGGAAGGCCAACTCTGGCCGAGTTGGTAGCGGTGCCCTCAAAAGTCCACCTGAAGATGAAGTATTACACTTCAAAGGGAATGGTCACCACCCTCCACGGCGACATCGAAGCTGCATGACGGTGTTTCGAGGCAGCTACAAAGGGGCTCAACACCATTGCATCCAAGCCGAAAGCGTCGGGCAAGCCAGCATTGCCAAGCAGCTCCGAGGAAGCCAAGCCTCTGCACCAGGTCGACTCCATCGACCTCGACAGTCGCTTCCCCGAAGAAGACCAAACGGAGGAACGAGCAGCTTCTGCCAACCCGTCTACATCGTCCAGCAGCAGCTCCTATCCGATGCGCCCTATCCCGGATGGCAACTTCGAGATCGTTTTGTTCGGCGAAGACCCCCAATGGGGAGTGAAGATTGGAGCAGACCTGCCCGACATTGCGAGGAAGCAGCTCAAAGCATGCCTCTGGGAGAATGCTGACCTCTTCGCGTGGAGCGCCACCGAAATGCCCGGCTTGGATCCGTCTGTCGCCTGTCACCAGCTGACAATCGACCCGGCCGTCAAGGCCGTAGCACAATGTAGGAGAAAGCAGTCTCTGGAGAAAACGGAGGCTGCTGAAAAAGATGTAAAGGACCTCCTCGAGGCCAAATTTATTTCGGAGGCCAAGTACGCCACTTGGCTGTCCAACGTTATACTAGTTAAAAAATCTAATGGAAAATGGCGCATGTGCATTGATTACACCGATCTCAATAAGGCATGCCCGAAGGATGCCTACCCCCTCCCCAATATTGATAAACTCGTTGATAATTATGCTGGTTTTAAACTTTTATCGTTCATGGACGCCTACTCGGGCTATAACCAAATTTCGATGGCAGTGTCCGACAAAAAATATACGGCCTTCATGACCGAATCGGGTAACTATTACTACAACGTAATGCCCTTCGGCCTGAAGAACGCCGGGGCAATGTACCAACGAATGATGAACAAGGTATTCCGGGGAGAAATAGGCGACATGCTCGAAGTATACATGGACGACATGATCGTAAAATCCCACGAGGAGACCGATCATACTGCCCATTTGAGAAAGATCTTCGAACAGGCCAGGAAATACAAAATGCATTTTAATCTGGAGAAGTGCACGTTTGATGTCCGGGCAGGCAAATTCCTCGGCTTCTACTTGACAGAACGAGGAATCGAAGCTAATCCCGACAAATGTCGGGCATTCTCTGAGTTTCCTACGCCCAAGTCCAAAAAATCCATTTAGTCCCTCAACGGGATACTCGCGTCACTATCTCGTTTCGTGGCCAAGTCCGCCCAGCACGCCCTACCATTCTTCAAACTCCTCAGTAAAGAGGCAGCATTCGAATGGACCGAGGAGTGTGACAAGGCCCTTCTACATCTGAAACAAGCGCTCTCAGAGCCACCGATCCTCTCTCGCCCAGACAATGGCGAAACGTTGTACCTGTACCTCGCCGTAGCAACCAAAGCAGTGAGCGCCGCTCTCATCCGCGAGACACCTGACGGGCAGAAACCCATATATTTCACGAGCAAAGCGCTGAAAGGACCAGAGTTAAAATACCAACAGATAGAGAATGTGGCACTGGCCCTCATCAACGCAGCCAGAAGATTAAGACACTACTTCCTGGCTCACACGATCGTGATTCGAACAGATCAACCCATAAAGCAGCTACTCGGACGACCAGATATGGTCGGCCGAATGCTCAAATGGTCGTTAGAACTGTCTGAATTTGACATCCAATACGAAAGCAAAAAAGCCCTCAAGGCCCAAGCTATAGCCGACTTCGTCTCAGAAATGACATTCGCAGACTCCCCCACGTAGCGAAGCGCGCAAATGGACCATTTTCGTCGACGGTGCCTCAAGCTCGGCGGGGAGCGGTGCGGGCATCATACTGGAAAGCGACGAAGGAATCATCGTCGAAGTATCGCTCACCCTGTCCTTCCCAACCTCCAACAACCAGGATGAATACGAGGCCTTCCATACTGGGCTACGCCTGGCCAAAGACCTGGGCGCAGAAGAAGTCATCATTTTCACGGATTCATAACTCGTGGCCCTCCAGGTCCGGGGAGAATATCAGGCCAAAAACGACAACCTGGCCGAATACTTGGCCCTGGTCAAGAAGGAGATGGAGAAGTTCGCAACAGTGGAAGCGAAACACATTCCCCGCGAACATAACATGCGAGCAGACGTGCTATCCAAACTAGCCAGTACAAAGAAGAAAGGCGGAAACAAATCTGTCATACAGGAAGTACTCCCTCGACCCAGCATCGAGAAAGCCTCCCCGACACTCGACGTGGAGGTGATCGGCGACAACAACTGTTGGATGACCCCTGTCTACAACTATCTCGCCAAAAACGAACTTCCATCCGACCCAAAGAAGGCCAGCACAGTCCGGCGAAGAGCCTGCTCTTACGTCTTGGTCAAAGATACACTCTACAGGCGGGGATTCTCCACTCCACTGCTCAAATGCGTCGAGGAAGAGATGGTCGCGTACATCCTGCGCGAAATCCACGAAGGAATCAATGCCCAACATCTCGGAGGAAGGTCGCTTGCCTGGAAGGCCCTCCGAGCAGGATACTATTGGCCGACCATGCAGCACGACTCGAAAGAGCACGTGAAGAAATGCGATAAGTGCCAACGAGCTCCGCCTAACGAGCTCAAGGCTATGTCCTCCCCATGGCCATTCGCCTGGTGGGGCCTAGACATCCTAGGACCCTTCGTGGTAGGATCGAATCAGAACAAATACCTAATAGTGGGCGTAGACTATTTCACAAAATGGATAGAAGCGGAAGCTCTGGCCAAAATAACTGCCCTCAACATCCTGCATTTCTACAAACAAAACATCCTTGCACGCTTCGGTATCCCCCAAGCTATAGTAACGGACAATGGGACGCAATTCACGGACAGGAAGTTCCAAGACTTCGTCGCCCAACTGGGCACAAAGCAGCACTTCGCATCCGTAGAGCACCCTCAAACAAACGGACAGGCTGAAACAGCCAACCGAGTCATCCTTCGAGGCCTCAAGCGAAGGCTGGACGAAACAAAGAAGGCATGGGTCGAGAAACTGCACAGCGTATTATGGGCATACCGCAAACTCCACACTCAACAACTAGGGAAACACCTTTCCGCCTAGAATACGGGACCGAGCCTGTAATTCCCGTCGAAGTTCACGTGCCCTTTAAGCGGACAGAGTCGCCCCTAGACGAGGAGATGAACGACGAATCATTGAGAGAAGAACTCAACCTCGTCGAGGAAATCTGAACTGGGGCAGCCCTCCGCGAAGCCTCACTGAAACCCAAAATTACCATCAGGAACAACGCCAAGGTGATACGACGAGAGTTCGATGTGGGAAGCCTTGTTCTAAGAAGAAACCACAAAGACTCTCGCGAAGGCAAACTAGCAGCCAACTAGGAAGGACCCTATCGCGTCCGACCGAAAACGGAAAATAGGGTCTACTACCTAGAACATCTCACCGGGGAAGAACTTGCTCGACCATGGAACGCTGAAAAGCTAAAACAATACTACAGCTAAATTCTCAGTTCGACCCGTCGCAACGACGAACGTCAGCTACCGACCACTATGCACGTCTAGGTACAAGCGTCGCATATGAATAATGCAGAACCTCGCTCAGTAACGAGCTGGGTAACTGCTCGACAGCGGTCCTCGATCGACCATCGCTGTCGTCAAAGTACCATGACTGGCAGAACTCCAGCTCGCGATGGAACGTTCACGCCGCGAACTCAGGCCTCAAACTTGACCTGAGCTCCGCACCCCCGCCAGGATATTCCCCGGCCGTTCGACCAGTTCCCCTCACTGCCGAACACATCTACAACGAGTAATCCCCCTAAAATATTTGTGCAAGTCAAATACTCTCAATCACGGGCAGATACACATTCACAACGAGCATGAGTACAACACTTAGCAAAAAATAAAAGCAAGTGAATTCATGCAGATAACAGAATCGAACATATTATAACTTAACATAATAAGTGGCCACAAGGACCACGATTGTACTTAGTTACATCAAACGGGGGCCACGCCCCCCAAAAAATAAATTACAACAATACTCGGCACGCAGGCCGGACAGATTACAACAACATCAAAAACACAAACTCCTCACTCATCCACATGCTCGACAGGCTCAGACTGGGGCCACTGGTCCTCCGCGGGCTGATCCTCATTATTCCCTTCAAGGAGAGCATCCGGCATGAAGATCCGGCCATCCTCAACGTACGCCAGATAGTGGGTGCCCTCGACAGAAAAGTCAAGCTCAGGGTTCACCACCCGCAGTTGAGCCACGGCGTTCCTGAAAGACTCCTCCGCGATGACAATACCATCATCCTCAGCCGTCAGCAAACGGGCAACCAGCTCGGATCTCGTCTTCAATTCCTTCACATCTTCCGGCTCATCATCACCCGGGGCATTGGGCCCTCAGCCGCTGGACCAGCTCCTCGGCAACTTTCTTCTCCGTCGCCAGCGTGGAGTTCTCCTTCTTCAACCGAGCCACCTCCTCCTCAGCCTTCTTCCGAGCATCTTCGGCAACCTTAGCTTCTTCTCTAAGGGACGCCATGGAAGCCCGAGCAGCAGTAAGTTCGGCCTCTATTGCAGAGTCCCCTTCGGCGTAAATGGCCGCCATCTCCAGCATCCTAACCAAATCTGAAGCGTCCTGAGCCACCAGCGTCCTCTTGCTCGGGCGATCCATGCTTTCCAAGCGAAGAGACTCTGCCCGAAGCACAATTAGAGAGTTCCCCTCGAAGAATTTCCTATCAAGGATACAAGGAGGAAGCTCAAACTTCCCTTTCTCAAGTACCCGAGTGAGGTCCACAGCTCCGTAATTCTTGGTCGCTTAGATCGACCGGTCAAAAGAAGAGGAGACCCCCGGGGAGCAGGAGTAGGAGAGGAAGAGGTCCCCACAGCAGACTGCATCGGAAGAGGAGCACAAGCACCAGCAAACCGAGACTTCGGAGGAGTCGCTCCGGCCTTGTTCCTCGCAAAAGCATTCCTCACAACCCGGCCATGAGCCTGAGGCATCTCACCTGCACAAACAAAATACGAGCACGTTAGATACGAGGAAAAGAAATAACGCAAACAAAGCTAAATAACTAAGATTACCCAGTAGCTTCTCGGCGTCCTCGGGAGTCTTGCACTCCAGTAGTGCCTTAATATTAATAAATCGACGCTCAACCCTCTGACTCCCGTCTTCCTCGAAGACCGGATTACCCTTGCTCGTCTAGCACTCAGCAAGCCGGAAGGAGTTGACCCACTTCACCAGCACCTCGTACGCCACGGTGTCCTGCCCGCGTAGCTCGCTCGGTTGGAGAACATAGTCACTGGGCTTCTTGACGAAATGATCGAATGCCCAATGGATGGGGAACTTATAGATTCTCCGCCCATAAACCTCCCCTCTTCGTCGCGCAGGTCGTTCCCATCCTCACCCACCTCAATCTCCCAGATGTACGTACTGTCCTGGGCAGCTTCGGACAGGGGCTCGACAACATAATAACGCTCCTTGAATGTCCATATTGACTCCGAGAAGGGCTTAAACAACTTGCGGGGCTGCTTCAAAGACACCCAACCATACTTCCTCCCCGATAGCTGCCTTTGAAGATGGAAGACAGTGAAGAACAGAGGGAGAGTAGCCCCTATGGAAATATGCTCGCATACCAGCTCGAACGCCCGGATGAAGGCCAGCGAGTTAGGATGCAGCTGCGTGGGGGCAATTTCAAATGCACAAACACTGACTGCTGGAAATCAGTGAATGGCAACCTCAAGCCCAGCTCCTTAAAGGCATATTCATACATCGTGAAACGGTCCCCGAAGTTCGTGCAGACCCGTTCGTCCACGGAATAGAAGTGCACCTTTCACTCTCCCTCCGGTCCAACCTCCGTAAAAACATCCCCCAAATACTTCGCAAAAGAAGACATGTGCTCAGCGGGTTCGGCCACCTCCCATTCCTCGGCGGAATCCACGACGACGTCCTCATCCATGTCGTCCATCTCCTCTTCCTCCCCAACATCGCTGGGAGAACTCGAAGCCGTCGAACTCGTGGCCGTCTGTAGCGGGGAAATTTGTGAGTGTAAGCTATTGATTAACTCAACTCAAAAATAAACAAGAGTCGCCACCGCACTTTTATTTTTATCCATAAAGGAAAGGAAAAAAATAGCGAACAAAACCTAAAGAGATAAGGGTAAGGGGGTTGGTTATGTAAAGGGAAGGTTTTACGCACCCAATACATCTATAGTACTCTATAGGAGCCCTTTGATGTATTCACTGCTTTTTGGTCTAAAAAAGGGTATGCTTGAAAAAAAAGATTGAAGAGATGAGAGGAGAATATTTTTTAAGATTTTTGTGTTTGGAGAGACTCATCGCCTCATGCCTACGTACCCACGATGTGCAATATAGGATCAAAACCCCGTAGTTCGTGGTACAAAGAACAAAAATTATTGGTTATGGTTTATTTTATCTTGAAAAAGACAACCTGTCATTCTCAAGAGAGAATACTCAACTAATTACCCAAAGGTATGGGAAAATGGCATTTGCATCACATTAAGATGGAGGATTTGCTTGGATTAACATCAACAAAACTAATCACTTCAACATCTAAGTGGAAAAGGACCATACTTTCAACAAAATACCATGGTTAGGAGTTTTACATCTCATCAAAAAAAAATGACTCATGTCTAATTCCTTTTGAAAAGTTTAAAAGAAAAAGGTGCATAAAAAGCACAAAAGAATTTGGATGAGTTTTGTATTTTTTTTATTTTTATGAAATAGTCAAAATATAGTTAAATGGATTGACATTTATTAAGAAAACAAAGTTTAAAAAGTCACTTGACAAAAGCCAAGGTTTTATTATGAAAGTGGTTTTAAGTTGAAAACAAGAAGGTTTTGAAAAAGAGAGAAGATTTTGAAAATTTAAGAATGGGGAGGAGAAGAAGTGACTATCCTAGTGCATGAAATAAAAGCTAGGGAAAAGAAGGATCTAACCAAAATGGAGCCACTTCAAAGCAATATTAAAAGAATTCCATCCTTAAGCAAATTGGCCAAATAAAGGCAAGTCTTCAATCAATACTCCAAGCAAAGGGATAAGAAGTCCTAATTCTAGGTCCATAAGTCCAATATTACTTCAAAAGAGGTCCATAAAGAGATCACTCCAAAGCATAGGATAGTAACCAATAGTCCAAAATGAAGAGAATTAAGTTTTTTATGATTTAATCCTTTATTAATGTTTTAAGTCCAAATGGACAAAAGAAAAATGGCATAAGCATAAACACATGTCCAACGGACAAAGGAAAAATTGCGGAAACATAAACATGTGTCCAACGGACAAAGGAAAAAATTGCGGAAACATAAACATGATATGGAATGATAATAATGAAGCATAAAAGAAATAAAAGAGATAAGGAGCGAGAAGGAAACATAAACAAAATTAATATAATAAAATTGTTAGTAAGTTAGTGGTTAATTGTTAGTGTTAGTGATCAATAACAATTGAATAATTGCACTTAGGTCAAGGTTGATGAAACTCATTAGAGGATTGATAAGACCAAAGCCTCCTAACAACAAGTTTCATGAGTTGTGAGCCATAAGACAAATAATCAATCATTCTTGATAGTTTTTCCGAGGCGGGACAAATTTTGGTCTATGTTAAGCGCACGCCAAGTAATTTGTTCGAACAATTACCCTACGAATGAGGCCGGCCATGAGATGTATGTGTTAATGCACGCGAGATGAACGATATATGGATCGTCATCCTAAAGCGATGCCACACGAAAAGAAAAGGTGGTAATGACTCGTCTCGATCGAAATTCAACAAAGAAAATTCACGATCACTTCGACTTTCATCGATCAAAAAGAAAAAAAAGATGAAGAAGAGTGGATCCAAAAAATGAAAAGGAAATCAAAAGGAAAGGAAGGAATTAAAATATTTTGAATAAATTTTTTTAGAAATTTTTTCGTAAAAAGAAATTCAAAACACCAAGAATGACACTAAAAAAAAATCTACATTAAAGAAATATCAAAATTAAGAAGAAAAAGTTAGTAGAGAAATGATTAAAAACAACTTTTAAAAAAAGAGAAAAAAAATGAGAGGGAGGTGCGGAATAGTGGTAGTAGCGTGGTAGCAATATCGCATGGGCTAGGCCCAAACAATTTTCATTGAAAATATTTTTCAACCAAAAAGGAAGCAAGAGTGGAATAAGTGATAGTAAACAAAACAAAATAGAAAACAAAAGTATCTTCTTCTTCATCTTCCAACACGCACTATTCACGCGGACTCCCATGGCCAAAGCTTACGAGCTCTTTAATTTTTAGCGGCGGGAAGAATAAAACACACGGTTTCGATCGGAAATGAATGCTCTACGCCATGGTATCAACAATTTCAAGAACGGTTATCGACGGATACGACTCGAAAATACCGAAATCTCTTCTACACTACCTTTAAATCAAGGTAAGTAATGCTTCCTTCTTCCTCTCTTTTTTCGAACGTGAACCAAATCTTGTTGTTGATGTAATTGCACGGTTTATGTTGTTTGTTGATGTTAATGGCGTGACGTTGATGTTGATGGCGTTGTGAAGCTAGATGACGTTAATGGTGAATTGAATGAAATTGATGAGGGAACTTGAAGCTGGAAAATTAATTGAAGCTTTGGAGGATTTGGAAGTGAAGATTGAGTATGGATTTTGGCAGAGTTTTTGGGGCTGTCAAGCTTGAAGAAATGAATGAGTAGTGGTCTCTATTTATAGAATTGAAGAGGAATTGAAGTTGAAATTGGATTGCTGTTTTGCTCTCTCATTTGCTGTGTTTTATGCTGATGATCTGCGTGATGTCGTTTTGATTAAATGGTTTGGAAGCTTGGCAGTGGCTGGGAGTGTTGTGTTTCGTGTGAGTTTATTTGGCTGGCTGGAAGTTTGTTTGTATAGCACGGCTTGGATGCGTGAGAAGTGTGCTTGTTGGCTCGGCTGGAAGTGCTTGCGGTTTGGCTTTGTGCTTGTGGTTTGACTCTGTGCGTTGTGACGTGTTGGTTGTGGACGTTGTATATCAGCTTGGAATGGCTTGTTGTGATAATTGCAGTACTTTATTTCATGACATGGCTTGGAAAATAGTTAAGTAGCGAGTGGCTTTGTTTATTGTAAATGATTTAATGTTGAAGTTAGTAATGGAAACATGAGCTGCTTTTCTAACCCCCCCCCCCCCCCCCCCCCCTTTTTTATGTAATGTAAATGGGCCTTGAATATGGATGGGCTTTGGTAGCTTTTTTTCTTAAAAAAAAAGAATATGGATATAAATGGTTATTGAGATATGGAAATTAGTTAGAAAAAAATGTAATTAAAAAATGGATAATTTGGTTTGGGATATGGGTATGAATATTGTAATATGGGTTTGGATATTATTTGGATAAAAAATGAAAAGTGGATTAGATAAAACAAAGTGGTCTTAAGATTGGATAAAATGGGTAAAAATTGGATAACAAAAGAAATTGGTTTTAGAAATTATGTGAGGAAATAGATGTTAAAAAGAATAATTGGATATTTGGATATAGTGAGTGAAAAATGAAATTGGATAGAAATATGGATTAAAAAAATGGATATTGGGCTCTAAATTGGATAAAAAAAATGTTTAGAAAATGGATATTCAAAAAAAAAATGGAAATGGATAAAAAAAGTAAATTGGATTAGAAAAATGTGGGTATAATGGATATTGGAAATTGGAAATGGATATAGAAACATGGTTTAGAAAATGGATATGGAAAAATGGATATGAAAATGGATAAAAAAAAATGGCTAGAAAAATGGTTATCAAAGTGGATGTACAATCTTGACTTTAATCCAAAACCAATCCAAAAAATTTCCACAAAGCATCTGATTAATATGAATGAAGCCACTCCTGAATCACTGAATAACTTGCAACTGAAGCAACAACCATCTGAATCAATCTTGAACTTTTATCAACATTAAGGAAAATAAATCCATAGATGAACCACTGAATGAATGGACACTCAATCAAGATAATCTGGACCAAGCTTCTCATAAATCATAGATTGATAATCTGATGAATTCCAGTACAGAATAACTTGACATTTAACAGTCACTGCTTGAGAAATAGACCACTGCCACAATCAATTTGCAATTCAACCAATCCTTTGATGGTTTGACCAAGATTAGGTCAAACTTCCATCTAACCTTGACCATAACCAAATAGCCATGCTTGATTCCAATCAACACCTTTGCCATCAATCTCCCTGCAAAACCCTAATCACACAAAGAAGAGGAAACAAGAAAAAAAAGCAAAAATATTTTTGGTATTTTGGTTAGAGGTTAGTAAACATAAACAAATATAAAGCAAGTAATAAAAAATACACGGATACAGGTGATCTTGTTTGTGATATGAGATGCAAAATGAAATGTGGGATCTTAGGGGCAAAAATTAGGGTATTACAGCTGCCCCTATTTAAGTTTCTTCTATCCGGAGATAAGAAGATTGACATCTTTGTCTCGACGGGATAGAAGAGACTTAAATATAACAATAAACCCAATTTTTGGCCCTAAGAGACCACAAAATGATATGATTATGCAAATGATATGCAGACACAAGACCACTATGGGGAAGAATATGCCACAGGAGATCTACAAAACGAAGAACGGGAGAAAGAAACTCCACCGGAGAAACACAATCACAGGTGACCACCAACTAGCCGGGGAACATACCGTACAACTACTGGGAATCAGCTGGGGAAAGATTCAAACTGGGGATAACCGTATATGGAAATAAACCACAACACAACAAGGATATAACTCAACAGGGAAGACTTAGCACAACAAGGCTCCACTGGGGAAAATCAATACCTCAACAATGAACTATCTTTAGCATACCAAAGAGACTTACCATTCATCGGAGTCAAAAAATATCAACAACGAACTGTCCCATCAAACCGAAGAGACTTACCATTCATTGGAGTCACAAAATCTCAACAACGAACTGTCCCATCAAACCGAAGAGACTTACCATCCATTGGAGTCAAAAAAATATCAACAACGAACTGTCCCATCAAATCGAAGAGACTTACCATTCATCGGAGTAACAAAAATCTCAACAACGAACTGTCCCATCAAATCGAAGAGACTTACCATTCATCGGAGTGGAAGAATCTCAACAACGAACTGTCCCGTCAAATCGAAGAGACTTACCATTCATCGGAGTGGAAGAATCTCAACAACGAACTATCTCGTCAAACTGAAGAGACTTACCATTCATCGGAGTGGAAGAATCTTAACAACGAACTGTCCCGTCTAACCGAAGAGACTTACCATTCATTGGAGTCACAAAACTCTCAACAACGAACTGTCCCATCAAACCGAAGAGACTTACCATTCATCAGAGTCAAAAAATCTCAACAACGAACTGTCCCATCAAACCGAAGAGACTTACCATTCATTGGAGTCACAAAAGGTATTAACTACATCGCCTCAGGCTTCTTGAATAAAGGAATGCCACGAAACAGTATTTAACCTTCCAAAAGGGGAAACATACGCAGATTTCAGCTGAAGGGCGCAAAATCCTCAAAGGTGCAAAATAAATGCACTCTCAATCCCGGTTTCACAGCCTAGAGATCCAAACAAATATTGCAGGCGACCAAAGTTCAATCCAGGAACAAGCTGGAGAGAAACGGTCAAACAAGACTCATCCCGAGGAGGAAATATCTCAACTGGGGACTAATTCCATCCAGATAATGAACTGGGAAGGAAACTTAATCAAGATCTTCCACGAGAAACAAACTCAGTGGGGAATTATCAAAGATAGGCATTTTCCTGCTTACGGATCGACGCTCTAAATGGAGAGAGAACACACATGCTCTGCAGGGATAACAGCACCAGAGAGCAAAGAAGCACCAACACAAATGCAAAATGCACAATGCAACAATAATATGCCATGCACAACAAAAGAATGCACATGCAATGCGTATGAATATGAATATGCTGACAAAACAGACATAAAGGGTAAACAGAGGGTGGAAATAAACATCATAACACCACTGAGTACTCGGCTAATCTCAACAAGATGGAGATATCATTAGCAACTCTGCTAGGCATTTAGCTGAAGAAATCCTGCAAGAGATAAACAAAAGTCATCAAAGGAAAATAAATCCTACTACAAGGCTCAAATCTTGCTGGAGAAAAGAAGATACTCCTTGGGGAGAAACCCGAATATCAATCTTCTAACATAGATGATCCACAAAGAGGATAATAACATAAACTCTACTTTGAGGATGGTAGGAACACTGTTAGGGAATCATACAAACCCAAATCTTTCTGAATCTTCCTGGGGATCATAAAAATTCATAGGAACTTCCATTTCAAAAGGGTGAAGAGATCTGCTGCAGAAAAATAATGAATCCGCTGGGGAATGCAGACATATAAACATCTACGCAAAATCCACTAGGGATACAAGGAAGTTCTGCTGGAGGTACGAGAACACTCTCTGAGGATTAACCAAATCTGAACGAGGCATCCTGGACTTGCTGGGGAAAACAACGAAAGGTCAAACTGTGGGGGATTTTAGATCAATACTCATCATAAATGAGAGAAAACCCAACAGGTGACTAAAAGAGATATCATCAGCGACTTCACTGGGGAATAGTCGCATTAGAGATGCACAAACTTCACTAGGAGGATAAATCTTTGGAAAAACAATTCGGAGGGAAGTAAATCTTGGACCTACCAGGGAAATGAGAAGTTAACCTCATTGCTTTATGATTGGAGAGCAAACGAAACAGTAATGCTCTGTCTCCGCTAGGGAATCAGTAAGGATAAATCATCCTGGTGAGAAATACAACCACAGGTAAGAATCCAACAAATAACCACCAAGTCCATGCTTCTTAAAGGAAAAAACATGGCTCTCTGTTTGGGGATATCCAAAGCAACAACAACATGTCTAGAGGGTAAAACTCTGAGTGAAGATTCCCCATATGATTTTGGCTGGGGACAGCAAAAAAAAAACAAAATCTCTGTGTGGGGACCACCATTAAGGAGAAGTGGACCTCAAAACTACTCAACTGCCTGACCATAACATAATCAGCTGGAGAGGATTCAGATCAAGACCTAGCTGGGGAAAAACCAAACAGCATTGGACCTTATGAATTCAACACATCACAACAAACCTATCACCTTGTCAACAACTGATCACATTCATAGGAACAAGCTCTGCTGAGTAAATATCAACAAACTCTACTGGGGATCTGTCAATAAATTCTGCCAAATGAGCGAGAGCGAACCCTGCTGAGGAAAACATTGATCCTACCATTCTTGGAATAACCGTTGACATTCTTTTTTATATTCATAAATCAAAGGAAAATGTTTTTATAATTTTCAAAAATTTAAATCAATTATTCACATTTTGTTTCAAAAATTATCATCAAAAATAAATGAAATTTTGCAAACAGAAACAAAATAAGAATTGCAAACAAAGGGACAAAGGCCCAAATTTTATTAATAGAATGGAAGTCCGCAAATGGCGTAATTCCATGGATCATTACAAAGTTTGAAAAATGGTAAATACATGGAAAGGGTTACATTGAAATACAATGACCACTATTCTCCCTAACAACTTTGAATTCCACTGTGCCCAAAACTTCAGTTGAGGATGATTGAAGCAAAATCCTTGATAGACAATGTTGCTTTCAAATGATCAAGACTGGCCAGATGCAGTTACTTGCCATAATCCCTAACTTTTGCCTAGATTGCCCTTTCGGGTTTTCAATCTACCGGGATGATTATTTCTATTTTTGTCTCTAATTTTTGCCTGGACCGCCCTTTTGGGTTTTCAGCCCACCGAGACGCTCATTTTTGCCTAAGCTGTCCTTTCGGGTTTTCAACTTAGCGAGCTGTTCTTTTATTTTTTTAGGCGAAGTATTTCTTGACTGCATCGGCATTCACAGGACGAGTGAACTCTTCACCATCCATAGTTGTAAGAAGTAATGCACCGCCAGAGAAGGCTCTCTTAACAACATATGGGCCTTCATAATTAGGAGCCCACTTGCCCCTAGAATCATTGGTAGAAGTCGAGATCCTTTTGAGCACGAGGTCGCCTTCTCTGAACACACGAGGTCGAACCTTCTTGTCAAAAGCTTTCTTCATTCTCTGTTGATACAATTGGCCATGACACAAGGCCGTCATTCTTTTCTCTTCGATCAAATTCAACTGATCATATCTGCTTTGGCACCATTCAGCCTCAGACAATTCAGCTTCCATCAAAACTCTCATAGAAGGGATTTCAACCTCTACCGGGAGCACTGCTTCCATACCATAAACAAGAGAGAAAGGGGTTGCCCCAGTTGAAGTGCAGACGGATGTACGATACCCATGCAAAGCAAAAGGGAGCATCTCGTGCCAATCCTTGTAAGTAACAACTATCTTCTGAACAATCTTCTTAATATTCTTATTAGCAGCTTCAACAGCCCCATTCATTTTAGGTCTGTAAGGAGAAGAATTATGATGCTCAATCTTAAACTCATCGCATAATTCCTTCATCATCTTGTTATTCAGGTTCGACCCATTATCAGTGATAATCTTGCTCGGAACACCATACCGAAAGATGATTTGATTCTTGATAAACCGGACCACTACTTGTTTGGTCACATTGGCATATGATGCCGCTTCAACCCACTTGGTAAAATAGTCAATAGCCACCAGTATGAAACGGTGTCCGTTCGACGCTTTGGGCTCAATCATTCCAATCATATCAATGCCCCACATGGAGAAAGGCCATGGAGAAGAGATAACATTGAGAGGAGTTGGTGGTACATGGATTTTGTCAGCATAAACCTGGCACTTATGACACTTCTTCACGAATTTTCAACAGTCAGATTCCATTGTCAGCCAATAGTAACCCGCCCTTAACATTTTCTTATCCATTGCATGCCCATTGGCATGAGTACCAAAAGATCCTTCATGAATTTCTTTCATCAACATGTCCGCTTCGTGTCTATCCACACATCTGAGCAAGACTATGTCATAATTTCTTTTATACAGCACATCATCGTTCAAGAAGAAACTACCAGCCAACCTTCTCAAAGTCTTCTTATCTTTCTTGGATGCCCCAAGCAGGTACTCTTGATTTTGAAGAAAGCATTTAATATCATAATACCACGGTTTATCATCAACAACCTCTTCAACCGCAAATATATGAGCTGGCCTATCAATCCGTATAACATCGATTTTGGGCACATCATTCCACCGATTCACCACAATCATGGAGGATATAGTGGCTAAAGCATCTGCCATTCGATTTGCTGCTCTGGGTACATGGTGAAACTCAACCTTATTGAAGAAAGTTAACAACCTTCTTGCATAATCTCGATAAGGAATCAAATCAGGTTGGCGTGTCTCCCATTCTCCTTTAATCTGATTAATCACCAGGGCTGAATCTCCGTATACATCAAGAATCTTGATTCTTAAATCAATAGCTTCTTCCAAGCCCATAATACATGCTTCATACTCAGCCGCATTATTTGTGCAAGTGAACGTTAACCTTGCAGTGAAAGGAATATGAGAACCATGAGGAGTAACAATTATTGCCCCAATACCATTGCCATATTCATTAACAGCTCCATTAAAAATCAAACCCCAACGGGATCCCGGCTCAGGCCCTTCACCAGGTAATGGTTCTTCACAATCTTTAACCTTTAGGTACATCACATCTTCATCAGGAAAATCAAACCTGATAGGTTGGTAATCATCAATTGGCTGGTGTGCCAAATGGTCAGCCAAAACACTTCCTTTTATCGCTTTTTGAGTTCGGTACTCGATATCATATTCTGACAACAACATTTTCCAACGAGCGATCCTCCCATTTAAAGCAGGCTTTTCAAAAATATACTTGATTGGATCCATTTTGGATATCAACCAAGTCGTATGATTCAACATATACTGGCGGAGGCGCTTGGCAGCCCAAGCCAAAGTACAACATGTCTTTTCAAGCATTGAGTACCGAGACTCACAATCGGTGAACTTCTTGCTCAAATAATAAATGGCAAACTCTCTTCGACCAGATTCATCTTGTTGACCCAGAACACAGCCCATAGACTCTTCCAGCACAGTCAAATACATGATCAACGGTCTTTCTTCCACGGGAGGAGACAAAATCGGAGGTTCAAGTAGATACTCTTTAATTCTTTCAAAATCTTTCTGACAATCCTTTGTCCAGACACAACCCTGATCTTTGCGAAGAAGCTTGAAGATCGGTGCACATGTGGCAGTCATATTGGATATAAATCGGGAGATATAATTCAAACGTCCCAAGAATCCTCTTACTTGTTTCTCTGTTTTGGGCGCAGGCATTTCCTGAATGGCTTTAACTTTACCAGGATCAACTTCAATGCCTTTTTGGCTGACAATAAAGCCCAACAACTTTCCGGAACGAACACCAAAAGTGCATTTATTAGGATTCAAACGGAGCTTAAACTTTCTCAAACGTTGAAACAACTTCAATAAGTACTCAATATGATATTCTTCAGTCTTCGACTTACAAATCATATCATCCACATAGACCTCAATTTCTTTATGCATCATATCATGGAACAAAGTGGTCATAGCTCTCTGGTACGTTGCACCAGCATTTTTCAAACCGAAGGGCATCACTCTGTAACAGAATGTTCCCCAGGGTGTAATGAATGTTGTTTTTTCCATATCCTCGGGTGCCATCTTTATTTGATTATAACCGGAAAATCCGTCCATAAAAGAAAAGATACTGAATTTAGCAGTATTATCTACCAACATATCAATGTGTGGCAATGGAAAATCATCTTTTGGACTTGCTTTATTCAAATCTCTATAGTCAACGCACATTCGGACTTTTCTGTCTTTCTTTGGAACAGGCACAATATTGGCCACCCATTGAGGATACTCAGAAGTTACAAGAAAACCAGCATCAATCTGCTTTTGAACCTCCTCTTTGATCTTCACAGCCATATCGGGATGAGTTCTTCTCAATTTCTGCTTCACAGGTGGACATTCAGGCTTCAATGGCAATCTATGCTCCACAATATCAGTATCAAGACCAGGCATGTCTTGATAAGACCAAGCAAACACATCAACATATTCTCTAAGAAGCTCCACAATCCTCTTCTTAACATCTGACTGAAGTAGTGCCCCAATCTTGACTTCTTTTATATCATCCTCTGAACCCAAATTAACCAATTCCAACGGCTCTTCATGGGGCTGAATGGCCTTTTCCTCGTGCTCAAGCAACCGAGAAATTTCATCTGGAATCTCCTCAATACCCTCTTCTTCAGCTCCAAACACAGGGAACTCAAAGTTGGGAGGGGGCATAGGGTCATTCTTTTCAATGGGTTTAACAATCAATCTGCACAATGATTTATGTTTGATTTTAGAATATGAACAAAAAGTGCAAGTATCATGCAGATAAAGATGATTATCACATTATTATTTTTTTGGTTTTTTATGTTACCATTTTTCAGAAATAAAGCAAAAAGGGAAAACATAATATGGATAAACAAAATAACATTTTATTGATGATGATAAAATTTGAACAAAGCCCTCACAAATTCACTTTCACCTTGGGCAGAGTGAAAGGATTTTTTGAAAGAAACAAAAACAAATTACTTTGAAACATGAACAATAGTAGGAACGTCAACAGCTGTCCAATTCTGGCAGATCTGTCCATGTGTCACGAAATTGGGAAGTTCTTCCTCTTCATCATCTTCAATGATGGCAGCAGTAGAGTGATCCTTGTGGATGAATCCAGCGTTGTGAAAGGTCTCATTAATGCGCTTCAAATCCCTTCTGACTATACCAGGCGTAAAGCCTAAACCAGTTTTTCCCAGGTTATCAACCACATCAATGACTCGGCCCCAACCGTCAGACCGACCAGTTTCTAACACGTGCAGAGCATCCTTCAAAGAAGACATGGGTAACTCATTCTTCTTAACAGCTTTATCATCAACAGAAAGAGCTTGGAACGGAGTTCCAACAGTTTCATCAGCATCAACATACGAAAAGGATGAAAGGTGGCTAACCAGCATTGCTTGCTCACCTCCAACAATTACCAGCTTATCATTCTTAACAAATTTCAACTTCTGATGGAGAGTCGAAGTCACTGCCCCAGCCTCATGAATCTAGGGTCGTCCAAGTAGACAACTATAAGCAGGACGAATATCCATTACCTGAAAAGTAATCTGGAAGAAACACGGTTCTATTTTGATCGGGAGATCAACCTCTCCAATCACAGTCTTTTGAGATCCATCAAAAGCTTTAACAACAACTCCGCTATACCTCATGGGAGGACCTTGGTATGAAAGCCTCGACAAAGTAGATTTTGGCAACACATTCAAAGAAGAGCCAGTATCAACCAACACATTGGAAAGCGCATCTTCTTGACAATTCATGGAGATATGTAAAGCCAAATTGTGATTTCTCCCCTCCTCGGGTAACTCTTCATCACAGAAACTCAAATTATTACATGCGGTGAGGTTGGCAACAATTCCATCAAACTGATTAACAGTCACATCATGCTCAACATATGCTTGTTCCAATACCTTCTGCAAAGATTTCCTATGAGCTTCAGAATTCATCAGCAAGGACATTACTGAAATCTTGGACGAGGTGTGCAAGAGTTGATCCACAACACTGTAATCACTCTTCTTGATCAATTTCAATACTTCATCCTCAAAAGCCTTCAAACCACTGGACTGACCAGAAACATTGACGTTACTCTCATCTTGAGTTCGTTTGCCAGCTTTAACATCCTCCACAATCCTTGGAGGCTCGGGAGCAAAGACACGTCCACTCCGGGTCACTCTGCTCACATCAGCGATGCTTACTACAGAAGACAAATAAGGAATGGGCACTTCCTTACCATCTTCTATCATGGTAGCATTGTACTTATACGGAACATCCTTGTCAGATTCATATGGTACTGGTCCGGGAAACCGAATGACCAAAGGTGTAGCAGCTGTCTTCCGACTGTCATAAGAGATAACGACTCTTTCAGGAATATTAAAGCGTGACTCAATAGCATTCACCTCGTTCTAATATTTGTCTCTCTTAGCAGTGACTTCAATCAAATTTTCGTCCATCATCCTTTGAATATCCCTCTTCACTATCACACAACCACGAGGATTCACAGAACAGATGCAACAGGCTACATAATCATGATCAATATCATGGTATTCACTCAAAACTGCATGCATTTCCACAAGAGATCTTCGGATCCAACGAATATCAAAGATTTTGAATGTGCCAGGGCAACCATAAACCATATTGACAGACGCCTTGCTGTGATTAGGCAATGGATTCGATTGGACATTAGGATTAGAATCTTCGAAAGACAAAATACCACTTCTAGCCAGTCTCTGTACCTCCATCTTCAATGGATAACAGTTCGCAGTGTCATGTCCAGCTCCTCCCTGATGGAAAGCACAATGAGCTTCAGGCTTATACCACCATGGTGAATCTTTTGGAACAGCAGGTGGTGGACGGGTCTGAACAAGATTCTTCTTAATCAAACAATGAAGCAATTCCGTGTAAGTCATCGGAATCGGATCAAAATCTTTCCAAAAACAGCCCCGTTGATTGTTTGGCTGAGTAGAACGTTGTTGCTGAGCAGGAGCTGCCTGAACAACAGGAGCTGAACTGATAACAGGAGTGACATATGCAACCTGTTACTGATACTGATTGTTTCTATTGCAAGGTCTTCTATATCTTTCTCGAGAAACGGCATTGGTCTCTCCTTCTTTCTTTTTGGCAAATCCTCCACCATACTTCTTGGAACTCCCAGTAGAACTGCCATCTTTCGACAAACGTCCCTCACGGACACCCTCTTCCAATCTCATCCCCATATTAACCATCTCAGTGAAATCACTTGGGGCACTAGCAATCATACGCTCATAATAAAAAAGACTCAGAGTTTTCAAGAAAATCTTGGTCATCTCTTTCTCTTCCAAAGGAGGGTTGATTTGAGCAGCAATCTCGCGCCATCTCTGCGCATACTCTTTAAATGTCTCCTTATCCTTCTGACCCATCGCTCGAAGCTGGTCACGATCGGGAGCCATATCCACATTATATTTATATTGCTTCACAAATGCCTCACCCAAATCTTCGAAAGTGCGAATTCGAGCACTATCGAGTCCCATATACGACTTCAAAGCTGCACCGGACAAACTATCTTGAAAGTAGTGAATGAGAAGCTGATCATTATCCTTATGAGCCGACATCTTACGAGCATACATAGTCAAGTGACTCAACGGACAAGAATTACCCTTATATTTTTCAAAGTCAGGGGCCTTGAACTTATGCGGGATTTTCACATTCGGAACCAAGCATAACTCATGAGCATTTTTTCCAAACAGCTCTTTACCTCTCAGAGCTTTGATCTCTTTCTGCATTTCAGCAAACTGGTCTTGAATCTCTTCCATTCTATCATAAGCGTTGGCATTCTCAAATAGAGCAGTATGGAAAATTTGCTCTTCACCAAAAGGAATAACTGGAACTTCAGGAGGTGGTGGTGGTTGATAACCTTCAGGAACAAAGTTATGAGGCATGCCCCAGGGGAAACCAGGAGGCATGGAATATTGAGGAACACTAGCAGACGCCACAGAGATGGGCATAGAGACAATTTCAGAAATGACTGTTCTTTGCACAGGAGTTGAAAGCGGAGGAGGAGGTGGTGGTGGCTGATTCTGAGCAGCCACCAGAGCTTCCATCATAGCAGTGAGTCTTTCCAAACCATCCTTCAGAGTTGATACTTCTTCACGAAGCTCACGGTTCTCTTGCTGCAACTGATCCATCTTCTTCTTCATATTAGCCCGAGTATTATACTGGTGCGACAGCTTGGCTGAACGAGGACCAAAAACAAACAAATAAGACACCTGGAAAGGCAAGAAACAAATGCAGAATGATGCTTGATGCAAATGCAATGCAATATGAATGCAGCAAACAAGGGGTCAAAACTTCCACAGATTCGGAATAACTATTGCTGACGACAGAGGTTCGCTTTGAAGTATCGGGTACGTTGAAGGTCAGGGTTTCCTGCAAACCTGTAAACACCCGCCCATTCTCACATGTGGGTACTAGGATGTTCAGTATCCCGGGCTCTCAGGTCGAGAAATGATGATACGTTCACCATTTCTGGTTTGGCATCATCATCAATCGAGGAGGCCTCAACTGATTCTCCAAAACGAAAGGTCCTCAGCTTCAGAGGTTTGAGAAGTAATAGCACATTCAGCCCGAAGGATACAATGCTATCGCCAATCAAAGAGGTCGTCCGCTGATTCACTTTCAAAAAAAAAAGATCCTATGGCAAGTTCCTAGCATTGGGTCCTCGGGTCGAGAAACGTAATAGGTTTGCCATTTCTGGTCTGCCATTATCGTTCTCGGGAGGAGTGTCATTACTGAGTCCTCGGGAATGGTCATCAGAGTCGACAAATCCTCAAGAGAATAACTACTGGCCTATATCAACATACAGTGGTAGAAAGCTCCTGATAGAATCACGTCTGATTGTAGGGATCGTGATCACCCGCACGTGGCCAACACCACGGGAGCGTCACGCCTGTCCACACTAAAACCTATGTGTATGCTCAAGCCGGGGTAGTGGGCTTATCTCTCAGAACACCCTGCCCACCAAACAGAAAATCCATCCAGCACAAAACAGACAAAAAGCAGTAAATAAATCAAAGTAGGCTAAACCCCTCAAGGGATGGACCAGCAAGAGGTCAATTTGTCCCCAGCAGAGTCGCCACTTTTCTGTAGCGGGGAAATTTGTGAGTGTAAGCTATTGATTAACTCAACTAAAAAATAATCAAGAGTCGCCACCGCACTTTTATTTTTATCCATAAAGGAAAGGAAAAAAAGAGCAAACAAAACCTAAAGAGATAAGGGTAAGGGGGGTTGGTTATGTAAAGGGAAGGTTTTACGCACCCAATACATCTATAGTACTCTATAGGAGCCCTTTGATGTATTCACTGCTTTTTGGTCTAAAAAAAGGGTATGCTTGAAAAAAAAGATTGAAGAGATGAGAGGAGAATATTTTTTAAGATTTTTGTGTTTTGAGAGACTCATCGCCTCATGCCTACGTACCCACGATGTGCAATATAGGATCAAAACCCCATAGTTCGTGGTACAAAGAACAAAAATTATTGGTTATGGTTTATTTTATCTTGAAAAAGACAACCTGTCATTCTCAAGAGAGAATACTCAACTAATTACCCAAAGGTATGGGAAAGTGGCATTTGCAACACATTAAGATGGAGGATTTGCTTGGATTAACATCAACAAGACTAATCACTTCAACATCTAAGTGGAAAACGACCATACTTTCAACAAAATACCATGGTTAGGAGTTTTACATCTCATAAAAAAAATGACTCATGTCTAATTCCTTTTGAAAAGTTTAAAAGAAAAAGGTGCATAAAAAGCACAAAAGAATTTGGATGAGTTTTGTATTTTTTTTATTTTTATGAAATAGTCAAAATATAGTTAAATGGATTGACATTTATTAAGAAAACAAAGTTTAAAAAGTCACTTGACAAAAGCCAAGGTTTTATTATGAAAGTGGTTTTAAGTTGAAAACAAGAAGGTTTTGAAAAAGAGAGAAGATTTTGAAAATTTAAGAATGGGGAGGAGAAGAAGTGACTATCCTAGTGCATGAAATAAAAGCTAGGGAAAAGAAGGATCTAACCAAAATGGAGCCACTTCAAAGCAATATTAAAAGAATTCCATCCTTAAGCAAATTGGCCAAATAAAGGCAAGTCTTCAATCAATACTCCAAGCAAAGGGATAAGAAGTCCTAATTCTAGGTCCATAAGTCCAATATTACTTCAAAAGAGGTCCATAAAGAGATCACTCCAAAGCATAGGATAGTAACCAATAGTCCAAAATGAAGAGAATTAAGTTTTTTATGATTTAATCCTTTATTAATGTTTTAAGTCCAAATGGACAAAAGAAAAATGGCATAAGCATAAACACATGTCCAACGGACAAAGGAAAAATTGCGAAAACATAAACATGTGTCCAATGGACAAAGGAAAAAATTGCGGAAACATAAACATGATATGGAATGATAATAATGAAGCATAAAAGAAATAAAAGAGATAAGGAGCGAGAAGGAAACATAAACAAAATTAATATAATAAAATTGTTAGTAAGTTAGTGGTTAATTGTTAGTGTTAGTGATCAATAACAATTGAATAATTGCACTTAGGTCAAGGTTGATGAAACTCATTAGAGGATTGATAAGACCAAAGCCTCCTAACAACAAGTTTCATGAGTTGTGAGCCATAAGACAAATAATCAATCATTCTTGATAGTTTTTCCGAGGCGGGACAAATTTTGGTCTATGTTAAGCGCACGCCAAGTAATTTGTTCGAGCAATTACCCTACGAATGAGGCCGGCCATGAGATGTATGTGTTAATGCACGCGAGATGAACGATATATGGATCGTCATCCTAAAGCGATGCCACACGAAAAGAAAAGGTGGTAATGACTCGTCTCGATCGAAATTCAACAAAGAAAATTCACGATCACTTCGACTTTCATCGATCAAAAAGAAAAAAAGATGAAGAAGAGTGGATCCAAAAAATGAAAAGGAAATCAAAAGGAAAGGAAGGAATTAAAATATTTTGAATAAATTTTTTTAGAAATTTTTTCGTAAAAAGAAATTCAAAACACCAAGAATGACACTAAAAAAAATCTACATTAAAGAAATATCAAAATTAAGAAGAAAAAGTTAGTAGAGAAATGATTAAAAACAACTTTTAAAAAAAGAGAAAAAAAATGAGAGGGAGGTGCGGAATAGTGGTAGTGGCGTGGTAGCAATATCGCATGGGCTAGGCCCAAACAATTTTCATTGAAAATATTTTTCAACCAAAAAGGAAGCAAGAGTGGAATAAGTGATAGTAAACAAAACAAAATAGAAAACAAATGTATCTTCTTCTTCATCTTCCAACGCGCACTATTCACGCGGACTCCCATGGCCAAAGCTTACGAGCACTTTAATTTTTAGCGGCGGGAAGAATAAAACACACGGTTTCGATCGGAAATGAATGCTCTACGCCATGGTATCAACAATTTCAAGAACGGTTATCGACGGATACGACTCGAAAATACCGAAATCTCTTCTACACTACCTTTAAATCAAGGTAAGTGATGCTTCCTTCTTCCTCTCTTTTTTCGAACGTGAACCAAATCTTGTTGTTGATGTAATTGCACGGTTTATGTTGTTTGTTGATGTTAATGGTGTGACGTTGATGTTGATGGCGTTGTGAAGCTAGATGACGTTAATGGTGAATTGAATGAAATTGATGAGGGATCTTGAAGGTGGAAAATTAATTGAAGCTTTGGAGGATTTGGAAGTGAAGATTGAGTATGGATTTTGGCAGAGTTTTTGGGGTTGTCAAGCTTGAAGAAATGAATGAGTGGTGGTCTCTATTTATAGAATTGAAGAGGAATTGAAGTTGAAATTGGAATGCCGTTTTGCTCTCTCATTTGCTGCGTTTTATGCTGATGATCCGCGTGATGTCGTTTTGATTAAATGGTTTGGAAGCTTGGCAGCGGCTGGGAGTGTT
The DNA here is from genome assembly GCA_022829125.1 of Lathyrus tuberosus. Taxonomy (NCBI): domain Eukaryota; kingdom Viridiplantae; phylum Streptophyta; class Magnoliopsida; order Fabales; family Fabaceae; genus Lathyrus; species Lathyrus tuberosus. Next base: position 16,720,016 of record JALAZF010000063.1, read on the forward strand.
GTGTTTCGTGTGAGTTTATTTGGCTGGCTGGAAGTTTGTTTGTATAGCACGGCTTGGATGCGTGAGAAGTGTGCTTGTTGGCTCGGCTGGAAGTGCTTGCGGTTTGGCTTTGTGCTTGCGGTTTGGCTCTGTGCGTTGTGATGTGTTGGTTGTGGACGTTGTATATCAGCTTGGAATGGCTTGTTGTGATAATTGCAGTACTTTATTTCATGACATGGCTTGGAAAATAGTTAAGTAGCGAGTGGCTTTGTTTATTGTAAATGATTTAATGTTGGAGTTAGTAATGGAAACATGAGCTGCTTTTCTTACCCCCCTTTTTTATGTAATGTAAATGGGCCTTGAATATGGATGGGCTTTGGTAGCTTTTTTTCTTAAAAAAAAAAGAATATGGATATAAATGGTTATTGAGATATGGAAATTAGTTAGAAAAAAATGTAATTAAAAAATGGATAATTTGGTTTGGGATATGGGTATGAATATTGTAATATGGGTTTGGATATTATTTGGATAAAAAATGAAAAGTGGATTGGATAAAACAAAGTGGTCTTAAGATTGGATAAAATGGGTAAAAATTGGATAACAAAAGAAATTGGTTTTAGAAATTATGTGAGGAAATGGATGTTAAAAAGAATAATTGGATATTTTGATATAGTGAGTGAAAAATGAAATTGGATAGAAATATGGATTAAAAAAATGGATATTGGGCTCTAAATTGGATAAAAAAAATGTTTAGAAAATGGATATTCAAAAAAAATGGAAATGGATAAAAAAAGTAAATTGGATTAGAAAAATGTGGGTATAATGGATATTGGAAATTGGAAATGGATATAGAAACATGGTTTAGAAAATGGATATGGAAAAATGGATATGAAAATGGATAAAAAAAATGGCTAGAAAAATGGTTATCAAAGTGGATGTACAATCTTGACTTTAATCCAAAACCAATCCAAAATTTTTCCACAAAGCATCTGATTAATATGAATGAAGCCACTCCTGAATCACTGAATAACTTGCAACTGAAGCAACAACCATCTGAATCAATCTTGAACTTTTATCAACATTAAGGAAAATAAATCCATAGATGAACCACTGAATGAATGGACACTCAATCAAGATAATCTGGACCAAGCTTCTCATAAATCATAGATTGATAATCTGATGAATTCCAGTATAGGACAACTTGACATTTAACAGTCACTGCTTGAGAAATAGACCACTGCCACAATCAATTTGTAATTCAACCAATCCTTTGATGGTTTGACCAAGATTAGGTCAAACTTCCATCTAACCTTGACCATAACCGAATAGCCATGCTTGATTCCAATCAACACCTTTGCCATCAATCTCCCTGCAAAACCCTAATCACACAAAGAAGAGGAAACAAGAAAAAAAAGCAAAAATATTTTTGGTATTTTGGTTAGAGGTTAGTAAACAGAAACAAATATAAAGCAAGTAATAAAAAATACACGGATACAGGTGATCTTGTTTGTGATATGAGATGCAAAACGAAATGTGGGATCTTAGGGGCAAAAATTAGGGTATTACACCGTCGAGCTACTATTATCCTCGGAGCTTGTTTCTTCCTCGGACGTATCTATGATAACCTCTCTATCTGGCCCCGTCGCCATTACGATCACCTGAAAAGCAGAGAAGAAAGTGAATTCGACAACAAATCAAATCCACCCTTCCACCGTTAAGTCAAGTAAAAGGGCGCGCAAAGGGCTGAGGACAACGTCCCCGGCCTAAGCCCTAACATCAAAGGGAAAGCTGACACCTCCCCGCGAGGAGACACTCGAAACTAATCATCCCCGAGCGAGGAGCTTCCCCGCGTTCATACCCAGTTTCCGTTTGAAGCTTTGCCGAAAATCACAAAGCTTCACCGGAATCTGGGAATGTTCTACCGGAAAACTCATCACCCACTCAGAAGATGAACAAACACGGCGGTCACACATGCATAGTTATCGCAACATCACCGTGAACCACCCTCCTCGCTGAAACATACGACTAACTCTGGTGACATGTCAGAGGTGGGAAAATAGCACAACCACCGTCCACCACCAACAATCGCCGGAAACTCACCCATTTCGTCCCCTAAACCTAGCCCTAACCACATGCAACCTACCATCGACAACAAAAGGGAGTAAAACAAGCAAGGCATCAAAAAACTTACTTGATTTAAGTAGACGGAAGTAGCTGCTCGAAGCTTGAGGCTGTGGTCGGAGTAGGCAGACGGCAGTTACGGGCAAGAATGCTGAAGGAAACGGAGAGAAATCAAAGCAAAAAGTTCCAAATGGAACGATTTTCCCCTTTTTATACAAAGGGGCACGTGCGAACACGCGCTCATAGGCCATGATGGCTATCCACTAGCCATCATTGCCTAGTAAATGCTACACGGAGCTCTAGGCACACGTGGCATCCCAATGTTTCCAATTCTGTCTGACCATTAGTCTCCCTGAACACCGGGCAACAATGTCACGACCACGAATCTCACGGACACCAGGGGTCACAGGCGCATTGATACAATCCTCCTCGTCTTCAAACGACGATTCCATGCTAGCTCCCCGGAGCAACGAACTGCCCTTAAGTCATCACTCCTATGCTCGGGAGCAACGACTTGGGGGGCTCCTGTTCTGGACTGGACCAATGGCTAGACATGGCCCAATCCGCTTCTGCTCCAGAGCGGTCCAAATTGCCTAAGTCCAATCCACATAGGGGCAAAAGTTACCTTTCTACCCCTCCAACCGGGCAAGGAATGCAACATTCCTCCCCGGAATCACTGCCCATTACACACGGCTCCATTACTCCCCGAACAGCTGTGGGCAGGTACCCGGAACCATGCCTATGCCAGACATAACGGCTAGTTTTGGGCACCCTGCCCGACATAACGGCTAGTTTGGGTAGTTACCTATTCTTTGGGGAAAACGGTTATTTCGCCCCGAAAATAGGACCGTTGGCCACGCGCTGGGGGCTCTATATAAACCCTCTCGCTTGAGAGGGTCAGGTATCCAATATTCACCCTAAGAACTCATACTTTGTACTTGCCCCTTTTCTCTGACCCTTTCTTACTTGAGCGTCGGAGTACCTCGCAGGTACACCCCCCTCATCTCCATACGACCAGCATCTCTGACGCACTTGGTGGCCCAATTCTACAGGATCTGATCCAGCCTTCACGATCACAAATCATGAAAAATAAATCAAAATAATCTTAAGTAATAATTAAAAAAAATTAAGTAAGAATTAACAAAAACTTTAAAGAAATAATTAACAAAAATTATTAACAAAAAATGGAGGTGTGTGAAAGTGATCATTAAGGAGTGTGAGTAGGAAAATGAAATGGGCTTCCAAGCCTACAAGAAAATGGCCATCAGCAGAATTTAAATGAGCGGAAAAGAAAGAAACAAGGCCAAACAACCTCTTTCGTTTGTGTGAAAAAAAATCACGTCGACGGCATATCTCGATTTCTCGCAAAACTCCTCTCTCCAAACAAACTCTCTGCTTCGCCTATGTTCTCTCTACCTCACAGCGGCTTCTCTTTTCCTTCTTCCTCACTCAATCGCGTTTTGCTTTCTCTTCTTCCCCTCGCTGAAGCTTTTCTTCCCCTATTCTTCTTTTGTGGTGGATCTCTCTTCTCATTCACTTTCGGTTTCACGCGGTGGAACGGTGGGCGGTTTGGAGGTTTTTTCCGAAGGTTATTGTGTTTGGATCGGAGGGTTAATGGTGGTTGTGCGTATGGAGGTTAACAGGTGATGGTTGGAGTTTTTGTGGTGCGGTTGCTGCCTTGTTGTATCGTGGAGTTTTATTTGCAGGTGAGTTTTATGAGTTGTGATGGGCTGTGTAAGAAAATGAATGAAGGAAAGTATGTATTGTTTTTTCATGGAAAAGGAAGATTAAGATGAAGGTTTTTCATATTCTTGGAGTGTTCCTGATGTGCGAACGAAAGAGTGTTGGTAGCGTTGTTGCCTTGCGAAATTTAAAAATGGAGAGGTGATGGGGATTGCGTCGATTGTTTGTAAGTGGATGAGATAGTGAGTTTAATGGTGTGCGGGAGAGTGAAAAGGTATGAGAGTTTAAGGGTTGTAGGTTTGAGTGGTAGGCTTGGTGTTCATGGTTGGAGGTATTCGCTGTGGTTATGGAAGTTGTGTAGAGGTAAGTATTTTCTGTGTGAGTGAGGCAGTGTAGCAAAGAGGAAAAAATGAAAATCAAGGTTTGTCTCCCCTTTTCTGTTTTTCTACAGAGAGAGCTCTTAAATATTCAGAATTTTTTCTCTCTTCCAAATCGTCTTCTTCTTAAAACAATTACAGAACTTGTTAGCTAAGTTTTCCGATTTTTCTTGTTGTATTGTAATGAGTCATTTTCTATGAAAGTTGTAGTTTTCGCTATTGGTTGTCATTGTGTTGTTATTTTCAAGCGTAGGTTTGTCGCTTTGGAATCGCAGCAGTGTGTAAGTTTGGTCACGCAGGTGGTACGGTTTATATTGTGTAGCAGAAGTTGCAGAATGGAGTATTATCTTATAGTCGAAGTCTGTTCGTGCATGCAGAATTATGTTAGCTTGTTGTTTAAGTTAGCATGTTGAATTGGGTCTTGCTTGTAAGCCCAATTGTTAAGTTATCTTGTAGCCTAAGTTAGCTTATTAGTATATAAATAGACTATTTCCCTCAGGTTGTTGAGAGAGGTTAATTGTTGTTATTCACTTGTAATCTTTGAACCTTTATTGAGTAAGTGAATAGTAAAACAATTTTAACAAATTTTAACAATGACAAACCCTAATTTTGAAGCCTCCATGTAGACCAATGAAGCATATGTTCACGTATAGTAAAAACCTGTTTATTTGTAAATAATTTTTCGACATTTGCGCAACACTCAGTATATGATCCTTAGATGCAGTATCTTTGTTAATAACATTAGGGTGCACCATATCTACCACCAATAAAAAAATATAAGATCATTTCAATCACCATTCAACGAATCTCAATTTTAATATTCAGACCAACCCTTATAGAATCTGAATTTCAATTTTCAGACTCTACCTTCATGTTATGAAAAAATAAACAAGATTAACTATATAGTGATCAATGATATAAATCTATATTACCTATAATTTTAGGTGATTTGAAATTTTTTAATGTCAAAATTCAGTAGAGTGTTATTTACAAGTGAAAACCTGATTAAGAATGTATGCAAATTTTGAAAGGATTTAAGATTTTTTTTGTGTAATATAAAATTTATTTTTGTCTAATGTTACCAAATTCCAAAATCTAAAAAGGTGTATCCATATTCTAAAATTCAGACTTATTGTATATGGATGAGTGCGTTTATGATGAAATTATTATATTATAATCGCTTATTATTAATCTAATCTATATATTTAATCACTTATTATTAATTTAGTTTCTATTATAGAAGGATAAATATAAATAAAAACCTATTAAAAATATTCATTATATCATAGATGTACTTGAAAGCATCCTAAAGAATTTGGTGGTAAATTCAATTAAAAGTGGCACTCCCATAACTTAGAGTGTAAGACATGGGGCCAAAGTGAATTTAATCCATTCACCTTTATTTCGTTAAAACCCCATTCTTGTTATGGAATGGAATGTATCCAACTACTACCGACACAATTTAAGACAAAAGTAAAACCACACCACACCACAATTTTACTCTTTTATGCCTATAAATTCCCTCATCCTCAGAGAGTCACAGACTGTATTAAGTGTGTTTGTGAACCTTTTTAGAATTTTTAGCTTTGGCACATAATTGGCACATGATATCTATATAGTAGCACACAGAACCCTAGTTATAAATATGAAAGTGACAAGTAACTGCCATTACTCGATATTTGGGAGCTGACATTAACCATATGGACAATTCATGAACCTCTCCATCCATTTTGCAGAAAGTGACTTTTCTAATAACATATCCCTCTCAATCTTTCTATATACCTTTTTCACTCTCCATATCCAACCCTATGCATTTAACTATGTTTTCGTTACGTTTCTTTCACCATATTGTTTTGTCTTTGCATCTAGTACATTATGTTTCAACTTTCGCTTGATAAATATTGTGTACTGTTTTGTTCAATTTCAAATTTGGTTTCCATACTGTCGTTCAAATAAAAGATATTGATTTCTACAAAATGTAATATCCATAATTTTTTGTATATTATTTTAATTTATGAAGTATATTTTAACTTAGTGGTAAAAGTAAAAGAGTTTGACATTTAGCTTCAACTAACCATGTTATAGTTTGTGTTTGATTCTATAACTACATTGATTATATATATTTGATTCAGGTTTTAAAATGAGTAAATCTAAATTTGTGTTTAGTTATATCCATGAAAAAATTAATTGAACTCGTTTAAATTTAAAATATAAAAATCATAGTTTTAAATAAAATCAATAATATTTTGTTAATTAGTCTATTCAATTGATAGTTGTGTGTATATCACCGATTGCAAAGTGTGGATTCGAACACTCAACATCTTATTTATTCATCTTTAATGAGTAAAATCTAATGTTAAAATTATGTTTAAACTCAAAAATTACAAATTATAATTATAAATAAAATTAAGACAAAATCAAACAAATAAAATTGAAAACTCAAGGTGTAATCGATTGGCATGCTATTGCCAGTGTAGCATATGTGCTCAGCAGGTGTCCAACCAAGAAGCTGAAGGAAATTGTTCCTTTAGAGAAGTAGACTGGAGATAAGCAAAGTGTGAGCCATCTAAAGGTGTTTGGTTCGGTTTGTTACAAACATGTTCCAGAAGTTGAGAAAAGGAAGTTGAATGACAAAAGCAGAGTTATGTTGCTTATGGGGTGCCACAGTACATGTGCTTATAAGCTCTATTGTCCTGTCAGTAACAAAGTTGAATTCATTAGAGATGTCATTATGATAGAATCAGAAACGTCGGACTAGAGTAAGTCTCAATCCAACTCTAGGGTAGTGTCAACATCTGAGTTAACTTCTAAAGATACTTCAGAATCTGAAGGCTCTGAAGATGAGTCAGAATCAGAAGATGGTTATGAAGATGACTTTGAAGCTGAAGAAGACCCTGAAGATGAGTCAGAGTCTGAAGGCGAGTCTGACTCTGAAGGTAAGTCTGATTCTATTCCAGATTTTGATGGTGTTTCGACTCTGGTGGAGATCCAGACTCTGGGAATATTTCAGACTCTGAAGGTGGTCATGCCTCTGAAGATGGTACTTCTGGGGTTCCAGCATTTGATATTGTTCTGTCGTTCGAAGAAGATTCTGAACAAGTTTAGAGGCCACAAGAATCAGAAACATACCAAGGAGATTTGCAGAGTTCGACATGCTGCAAGATACTGAAATAGACTCTGACAGAAAAATCATTCAGTGTGGCTGAAGGCCATGAAAGAAGAACTTGAGGTTACAGAAATAAACAAGACTTGGAAGTTGACTGAGCTTCCAAAGAATAAGAAAGCCATCATCATTAGATGGGTTTTCAAGGTAAAACTGAAGCCATGTGGATCAATTGGCAAACACAAAGCAAGGTTAGTAGTAAGAGGTTTTCTACAAAAACTTGGGTTAGATTACTTTGAAGTGTCTGCGCCTAGACATGAGACAATTAGACTGGTGATTGCGATAGGTGCTAACAGAAAGTGGCCTCTGATGCATTTAGATGTGAAATATGATTTTTTGAACGGTACATTGCGAGAAGAGGTATACCTTTCACAACCTCCTGGATTTATATAAAAAAAATCAGGAACGGATGGTGTACAAGTCACATAAAACGTTGTATGGACTGAAATAAGTTCTTAGAGCTTGGAATCTGAAAATTGATTCATTTTTCAAGCTTCAAGGATTAAGAAAGTGTAAGATGGAGTATGACCTTTATGTTCAGCATACTTATGAAGGCAATATGATTCTGGTGTGTCTCTATGTTGATGACATATTGCTAACAGGGATTTGTAAACATGAGATAGCTAAGTTCAAGAAGGTGCTGATGAATGAATTTGAGATGACTGATCTAGGAAATATGTCATATTTTCTAAGGATAGAGATTATGTACTCTGAGAAGGGTGTCATTTTGCATCAGCTGAAGTATGAACTTTAGCTTCTGAAGAAATTTAAGCTACTAAATTCTAAGGTTGTTGTCACACCTTCAGAAACAAATCACAAATTGGATTTTGATTCTAAGGGTGATGATGTATATGCTACAACTTTCAAGTAATTAATTGACTCTTTGAGGTATTTGTGTAATATCAGACCTGATATTTGCTATGCAGTTGGAATGCTTAGTAGGGACATGAGTAAACCGAAGTGGTCTTATTACCAAGTTGCTGTCAGAATTCTGAGGTATATTAAGGGGACTCTGAAGTATGGAGTTTTGTTCCCTTCTGGTGAAAAGGCTAATTCAGAGCTGATGTGTTACTCATACTCTGATTGGCGTGGAGACAGAGTTGACAAAAGAAGTACTTCTGGATATTTGTTTAAATATCTGGAAGGTCCTATTTTTTGGTGTTCCAAGAAGCAACCCATTGTTGCTTTGTCAACCTGTGAAGCTGAATACATTGTAGGTGTTATGGCTGCATGTCAAGATGTTTGCCTTCTGAATTTACTACAGTATCTGAAGATCAAGGTAAACAAGTCTCTAAAGTTGATGATTGATAACAAGTCTGCAATCAATCTTACCAAGAACACAGTGTTGCATGGGAGAAGCAAGCATATTGAGACTAAGTATTACTTTTTTTAGAAGTTGGATTCAGAATGGAGTGCTAGAAGCTATGCACTGTAGCACCCAAAAGCAGTTGGCAGATGTTATGACGAAAGCGATCAAGACTGATCTATTTCTCCACTTGACGGATGAAATTGGTGTTGCTAGTTTTGATTAGTTGAATATGAATTAAAGGATGTTGTTAGAAGTAATTCATATTCAATAGTAGTATTAGTTTTGTTAAGCTTAACCTAACTAGTGTAGGTTAGCATTTTGCTTACGTGACATTATTATTTGTATATATAAACAAGTGTAGTTGTCAATAGTGTAGTGTGCAACTATTTACTGTAACGTTTTGCAAGAGTAGTGGAAATTTATTATTTTCTCTCTTCTCTCTCTTCTTCCATCTTCATCTTCTTCATCTTATGCACCAACAATATAAGTATCATTAAAAATCTCACATCAAATAAAAATATATAAATTTGAATAAAATATAATAATATTACTTATATATTTAATATCTTTAAATTTTAAGTTAAGATGTTGCTGAAAACAAAATACTTTATTAAATGAGTGTTGGAAACTAAGGTTCAAATATTTTTGTTTAAACTCACTCTATTGATAGTATCATCTCAATTGATCCAAAAAATACAATCATCTCATTGAAACATTCATAAGTATAATTTCAATATTAATGTTCCTGCAAATTATATGTCATAGAAAAATCGTGGAAGATTTTGGTCGGGAATCAAAGTTATTTTATTCGTATGAGATTCAAATTTATAGGTTGTTTGTTGGCATGTCACGTAAAATTGTAATGTAGTGGCGTCAGTTTGATGTAACATTATTCTTGAAGCATCATGAAATGATAATTGGCCGTGTTTTATTTTCAACTCTTGTAGTTATTTTAACCATTTATACTGTTAGCATCTGAATGGGAAAATGGTATATGGTAATACCAAATGAAGACAAAAGGAGTATTTTGAAACAATTTGTTTTATTTCTTGTTATAAATTAATGATGTTTTCATGTGAGAGTGGACCTGGTTGGTTTCATTTTCACATTCTTTGGGACAGAGTGATAAAAGTGACAGTACATAGGATCTTTGCTAGCTAAAATTAATGATGCTCTTCATATCACATCTTAAAAAACAAAGGTCAAATTCCGTTTTCATTATTGTCTTATCATGCTATGCATTGAAATTAACGATGATTCTGCTAAGTTGGTAGGTTTATCACTTCACATTAAACGATGATTTTGCTAGTTTTGCTAGTTGGTGGCTCTTGAAACCTCGGCTCCATCTCTCTTAACAGACCTCAATAGCGTCGGATTTTTACCGTCACTAACTATTACTATTTATTTAGAGACGGATTTTTTCCGTCACTAAAAATAAATAGTAACATTTAGCGACGGTAAAAGTCTGTCGCTAAATGTTACTATTCATTCAGCGACGGATTTTTGTCGTCACTAAAAATAAATAGTAACATTTAGCGACGGTAAAAAATACATCGCTAAAATGAATATTAACATTTAGTGCGGGAAAAAACCGCTGTTAAATAAATAGTAATATTTAGTGACGGTAAAAATCCACCACTAATGAAGTCTCTCACGTGAGAGACCTATTGAAGTCTCTCTCGGTATAGAGAGCCTTGAAACCTCCTTGGAAAGAAATAAAGAGAAGAAAAAAAATCAAACTATGTGATTTGGAATTTGAAAATTGGTTCCATATTTGGTTGGTTGTTTTAACATGTTTTTATTTCTTAAAAAATACTATTGTGTAAAAAAAATTATATTAAGTGGTTGTGCCTTTTTTTTTTATGGACGAGTAAATTAACAGTGTTAGAATTTCATCCTTTAAAAATAAATAAGATGTTTTGAATTCCTATAGACTAGTGTATTGCATATGGAGTATCAATTAAATTGACTTTAGAGAAAGGTTAAAATTTTTTAAGAATTAAAATATCATAAAAAAACACAAGCAAATTTTAAAAGCAAAAGAAGAAAAATAGATAAAAAATGAATAAGATGATTGTTTGATTTGATTATATGTCTCTCAAATGTAACTTTCAAATAGTATATATAGACAAAAATATAAAAAGTTAACTCATTAATCTATAGTAGCCAACAAAATTGTGTCATAAATGTTGATCGCACACTATGAGTATGACTCGTAAGTAGAGGTAGAGGTGTTTAGATCTAAATTGATTTAAATAAAAAATGTTAATTGTTCTGCGGTGAAACAAGTATTACATAGTAAAAAAAAGAGTGAGTTCTTCTGGTGCGGAGAAACAGATGAACCTGCAAGGTTAACACTCGAACGCTTAAGTCAATGAAATTAGAGAGATGTAGTTTGTGAGAGTGAGAGTGAGATCATCTCTATCAAAACATGTGGCAATGCTTATATACGACAAATGGTTAAAACTGTCTTTGTTTAACCCAACATATGATGGGGGAATTTTCCGATCAGATCTAATGGTAGTTTATGCATAAGTAGCTGGGTTCAGGTGTTTGTTTCTTTGACGAGGTTCTGCCTACGAGTGACTTTACGAGATAACACTTCGGGTTGGGACCCTTATCATTGGTTCCGCTCTATTGGACATTCGAATGGCTCGGAAGAGTTTCCCTAAGTCCTTTATCCTTAGTGAAGCAAGGATCTTTATCCTTAGTGAAGCAAGGATTGTATCATTTGTGCCTTTCTTCATTGTCGTCTTGAATTTCTTAGGTAGATCTTCGGGTTAAGGAAATATAAGCAAAAAAGTTTAGTGAGAAAGAGTAAGTGGCATTGGGATCATGCACATTAAATGTTTGTCCCTTCACTTAAATGTTTTGCACCGCGAACCTTACATGTGGCTCCAGGTCCCTAGGGCAGGGAATGGTGACACCGCTTAGGGAATTCAAGTATACTCGAGTGCCATTGTGAACTTGAGGTTGATCTCAATCGTTGATTTTGTTTGAGCTTCTCATTAATTTGGATTGTGGATTTGTCTTCTTTGTTTTCCTATATAAAGGTATTCTCTTATTATAATTGATATTTTTTGTCTCTTCGTCAAAATGCTCTTTTTTCATACTTTTTCTATTATTCTACCTTGAGTTCAAGTGACACATTGATCTATTCATCAGTTTATTCTTTCTTTATCTCACATTTCATCGCCGTTCTTAAGTTTTTGGTGATTTCCTTTGTGTCTCGTTCGTCTCCACATTTGCCATTTCTTTGAGATGATATTTCTATCTTTACTTTGTTATTGATGTTCCCATTCTTTTCTTTAGGCATGGCCAACTTAGGAAACTCAAACGCAAATTTTATGGAGTTGTCTAGTGAGGTTAATATAAGGGATGCTTTTTCACACATTGGGGTAATTGTCCCTAAGGTATTGGAAGAGGCTCATCTAGCAGTGATACCTCCTTTTGTGAATGTTATAAATATATATGATTCCAAGAGGAGTTTTGATGATGGTTGTGACACATCTTAAGAGCCCAAGGAGAAAGATGGTGGCCTAAATCATTTAGGCTTGACATTAGGGAGGTTATTTGTGGCTTCACATTCCCTAAAGTACCCCTAGTAAACTCGGAGGCGATTTAGGAGTATCGAGATGACTTGAAGTTTCGTGCCTATATTAAATATTTTAAGACTCTTAACGACTGGGAACCAAGCGATGATGAGGTTATGGGGTATCTCAAATCTTTGGCACACTCTAGAACACACGATCATGATTTTTTGTTTGTTGACAGTGAGAAGAAGATAGTTCTGAGGGGACAACAGGATCTCGAGATTTTTGCTGATGCATATTAGTATGCTTAGATGGAAAGGGATGTTTGGGGGATGACATATGTCTTTATTGAGGTGCGTAGGATTGAAACTTCTTACGAGGATGTTGGCCCCTCCTATGACTGGTTGATATCTCAAAAAGAGCCTGGTAAAAGATTGTGCATCAGCTTCGGTGAATGTTTGCTGCCTTTTCATGAGTTCTGGTTCTCTAGGATGGGATTTAGACTCCATTTTAACGACTTTGAAGTGGGGGTCTCGAACCACATAAAATTTCTCCTTCCTAGTTGCACCCAGTGAGATAGACATATGTAAAGGTCTTCCAATACTGGTGTGAGTACAAGAACAAGTGTTCCAATACTGTTATTACATTTTTATAGCCCTGGCTTCTTAACAATTATTCATATGAAGAACAACTTAATTGAAATATAATTTTAGCTTGGTGGTGTTTTAGGTCCTCGAGATAAGTTCTTTGGGTAAAGTCTTGAGAGTGTAAGCTCTTTTTCCTTTGTTAATCCGGATTCGGTATGGCCCTTCCCAATTAGTAGTGAGTTTACTACCACTGGCATTCTTCTCTTCATTATCAACCATGTGCAGTACGAGATTGTCGGGTTGGTAATTCTAGAGTCTTACTTTCTTATTGTATTTGGTAGCTTTAGCTTGCTTCACGACAACACTTGTGATGGTGGTGAAACATCTATTTCCTTCAATGAGATCTAGTTCTTTTCTAATTGTTTGCATGTTGTATTCCTTTGGTAGGGGTGGCTCGTCCTCCAACTGAGTTCTCTTATTTCTACCAATATGAAGACCTCGGTCCCATTAGTAATATTTAATAGAGTCTCACTGATCTTTGAATGAGGTGTATTTTGATACTTTTAAAGAACGTGGGGGAATTCTTCTACTCAATTTCCCTTATATCCTTCGAGTCTCCTCTTAAAACCTTTTTATAGAATCTGATTGGCAGCCTCTGTTTATCTATTAATCTGAGGATGTTCTACCGATGTAAAGTGATGTCTGATATTTAAATCTAAGAAGAGTTTTATTTTTATATTTTTATCTGTGACTTACATCTCATTATCATTAATAACAGATTGTAGGATCACATACCTTTCCATGATGCTCCATTTAAAGAACTTATGTATGTTGGTCGTGGTGATCTTTGCGAAGGCTTCTACTTTTATCTACTTGGAAATATAATATGTTATGATGATTAGGAAATTCAACTACCCAGGGATCGAGGAAAAGAACCAAGGATGACCATGCCTTACTACGAGAAAGGCTAGCATGTTATCGACAAACTAAGTTCCATTAGAGGGATGAAATTTACATCTTCATGCTTCTAGAACTTCTCACACTTCTCTACATATGCTCTAGCATCTTATACCATGGAATACTACTAGTACCAAGCTATGAGAACTTTCTTGGCTAGGGATCTAGCCCTAGGGTGTTGCCCGAAGATACCCTCATGTACCTCTGCGAGTGTATATTTGGATTCTTCTCCCTCAAAGCATTTCACCAGAGACGTAGGCAAGCCTTTTATGTACAATGTCCCTCCAAAAATAGAGTAATGATCTTTCCTTTCTCTTCAAAAGACTAGCATCAGTGGTATTTTCAGACAGTACACTAAGTTTCTTGTATGGCATAATCAGCAATATCCAAGAAAAATGTGAGATACCATTTTGTGATCACCACTACCACTTTGAGAGTCTAAGTGCAATTTCTTCCCATGGTTTCATATATACGGGAGTGGTTTATTGCTGAAGTTCTCGCACTTGCACGCATGGACAAGATGTCTGCTCGGGTGTCATGTTCTCTCCAGATATGCATGATCTCGTGTGAGTTATACTTGGTTGCCCTTTCTCTTGTTACAACGACATATTTTTATAATGGTAAATTTTTTGTTTGTGCTTCTTTCTTTACTTGGGATACTAGTAGTTGTGATTTCGTTTGCAACTTGATCTTCTCTACCTTCATCTCATATTCCAGTGTGAAATCGACAATGAAGGCTCATGCTCTACTTAGTTATTAGTGTCGAAGAGTTTAAAGAGTAAGGATACTTCGACCATTAATATAGCTTCACTCTTTAGGATGAGGTCGGCGTCACTTCCTCTACTATTGGATGATCCATATGTGAATACAGTCCATGTCCTGCTTGGCTCTAAGGTATTCGCCATCATTTGTGTTAGTCAATCTGCAAAGAATTGAGCCTTTAGTGCTTTCCTCGATTCAAAGGAGATGTTAAACTCATATATCTTAATTGATCACTTTGTCATCCGCCCAGCAATATTTTTTTTATTAAGGATCTACTTAAGAAGTAGGTCGATCCAGACAATGATAATGTATGATAGGAAATAACTTCGTAACTTTCTTGAGGCCATAACTAACACAAATATGATCTCCTCTTTTTTATGGTAGCGTATTTTCTGCCCTGCCAATGCTTTAGATACAAAGTAAACTGAATTCTTAGGGGTGCCTGTTTCTCGAAAGAGGACAATGTTAACTACTTCGGAAAATAGTACAAGGTAGAAAGAAATAAGGTCCCTCCAACTGTTGGTCTAGACAAAATTGGTGGGATGGATATGGATGCTTTTAGTGACTTGAATTCATGTTCGCATTCTAGGGTTCACTCGAAGCACATTTCTTGCTTCAGCATCCTTTAGAATGCAAGATGTGTCAGGTTAATCTCAAAATAAATCTATTCAGGGTCATGAGCATCATGTTCAGTTTCATTATCTCTTTCTTGTTGGGTGTGAATATGCGAGCAGAAAAATGGTCTAAAGGGGGGGTGAATAGACCTAAATAAAATCAATCATTTTTTTTTAAAAGTTATCATAGTGTTTTCAAAAATTGCGAGCAGAAGGTTTGATGTGAAAATTTGAAAATCATACTATTCGAAATATTGATCACATTAATATTAAATCATATCACAAACACCTAAGATGATGAAACGCAAGGTATTCAATTCATTTGATTGTATAATCCACAAAGTGTGTTTATACAATGATTCAATATAGTGAATTCTAACCTCAATTATTTCTCATAATATAATCATGAATTTAGCCCAATAAGGTATCCAATTCTAACAAAACCTAATGCTTACTAATAAATTGCTATCAATTGAATAAACGATAAACTAAGCTATAATTGAAATACCTAAGCATGAAAATACTACGAAATTAAATGCAAGAGAGAGAGAGAGAGAGAGATGACACCGAGATTTATAGTGCTTCGTCGTTCGTCTTCGCTTTGCCTTCGTGCACTCTTCAATGTTTCCCATTAGAACCTGCATTGTTCCTTTTTATTTGACAAATATTTGCAAGAGTTCATACAATCATCAATCCATAATAATGATGAGAATAATTAAAATCTCCTATATGGATATTGACTTGTATATAGCACAATGCCAAACTCTTCCACATATTCTTTACACAATTAATGGTTCTAGAATCTTCCATTATCACCAATCTTCTCCAAGCCTTCGTATGTAGCAGTCAATCCATTGATCCTACTAATTAATGAGCGATGAATTGTCCTAAGATTTGAGAAGAACTATGTCTTATCTGTAGTCTTCCACACAGTCACTACTAAGGCAATTCTAGAGAGAAGAACCTACTTCTTTTCAATAGAATTTGTCATCACCATTGACAATCACCTCAATCTTGCAAATAACTTAAACATATAAACCAAATCTTCAAGAACAAATAGTTTCAAAAACGGGTCTCATTCAATCAATTATAAATCTCTCGTTATCAAGATTTGAATCAAATTGAAGTTGAAGATGTAAGAATTTTGTTGCAGGAACTTTGCACTTTCAAAAAAGAGGAAATTGATTTTTCACAGAATCACAATGTTGATTATGATACTCACTATTGTTTGTTACATGATAAATAATGACAAAAATGTTTTATTTGTGCTTGAGATTAAGCATTAAAAATAGTTGAAAAAGTCGGTTAGATTCTAATCAAGAATATTTCATGATTTGAATCAAATGAACAAGTGAAGTGGAATAAAAGAAAAATAGTGTTTTGACTAATTTTTCAGTTGATTTGAATCAAGAGGAAAGTGTGATTCGAATCAAGCACCCCATGGTTTAAATCAAGTGTTAAATTTAATTTAAATCAAACAGGCTGAGCCAACTGAGAAAATGTGGAAAAATTGCATGATTCGAATTATGTGTAAAGTGTAATTCAAATCAATTGAGGCAGAGGTGACCCAGAGTTTGATGATTCAAATCATATTTTAGAAAATGATTTGAATCCGGATTTATGATTGATTCGAATCAATTATTTTGAAAATTTCTGGTTTCCCTCTGTCCAAAATGATTCGAATCAGGATTTGTGCTTGATTCAAATCAAACACCCAAAATCCCAATTTTTTTAAATTTTAATGAGACTACGGCTCTTATTCCACAGACTCTTGCAATTTATTAAACGAATCATGATCAAGTTAAAACCTAACCAATGGTTTATGCATGCTAAAAATGAATCATTTCAAAACTTGATTAAGAGAGGTGCAATCATGAAGGAGACTCAATAACTGAAAGTAAATCAAAGATGAAATCGATAAGACAAGCAACAAAATAATCCTATTGGGGTGCTCCCCTTGAATGTATTAGGGATATACAACTACATTTCTTCAAAGTTGGAGTCTCCATTTTAAAAATTGTTTCACATTTGCCTGGGTTTGCTTATATTCCCCTGTTTGTTAAGTATACACCTAGGAACTTTTCAGCACTGGCCTTGAAGGTGCATTTCTCAAGATTAAGCCACATTTATATTGTCGGACATGTATAAATAAGCTGGTGAGATTCTTTCCTAATTTTTTATTTTAAATTAATGTTACGATCATATCATCCATGTACACCTTTAGTGTTTCACCAATCTCATCTTTACAAAAATTATTTATCATTCTCTGATAAGTGTCACTTGCGTTCTTCAAGCCAAAATATATGACATTGTACCAGTAGTTGGCACGCTCTGTCATGAAAGTGGTATTGTCTCTGTCTACTTAGTGCATACATATTTGGTTATATCCAAAGTACGCATTTGTGAATGATAACAATTTGTATTCCGCATAGCTATTTACGCACCATTCAACCTGAAACCACTATGGACCCTAGATGTGGAGTCGAATACTTTATTGTCATTTAAATGTTGTCTGTAATATTATTCCCATAAATATGGTTGATGGGTATTCCATAAAGCATGTTAAGGGACATGTGTGACATAGATTTATCATTCTCTGTTAAGTGTCACTTGCGTTCTTCAAGCCGAAATACATAACATTGTACCAGTAGTTGGCACGCTCTGTCATGAAAGTGGTATTGTCTCTGTCTACTTAGTGCATACATATTTGGTTATATCCAAAGTACACATTTTTGAATGATAACAATTTGTATTCGACATAACTATTTACGCACCATTCAACCTGAAACCACTATGGACCCTAGATGTGGAGTCGAATACTTTATTGTCATTTAAATGTTGTCTGTAATATTATGCCCATAAATATGGTTGATGGGTATTCCATAAAGCATGTTAAGGGACATGTGTGACATAGATTAAATTTGATGAGTCCAAGCCTTAGAGGCTGGCACCAAATTTGGTAAAACTAACTTGACAGCAAGATGTTGGACAAGATGTCCTAACATGAAGAACTAACTGAAGATCAGGATGTCCTATCATGATGATTCGACATATTTGTCTGTTACTTTTCGGTTTTAATTATGCTGTTTAATTCCAGATTTTAAATTATTCTGGGACTAATTGTCTTTTCCTAGGTGGTGCCCAAGATTGAGGAATCAGTGATTCTGAGTATAATTCGAAGATGCTGTTTCTAAGTGTGGAGACACTTTAGGAAACTTAGGATTGAAGAAACTATTCTAGAGGAGAATTAGTTGCAGATTATGTGGAACAGAACTACTGTGTTTTTGAAGCTCAAATCCAGTCATGTTTATGGTTATAAATAGGATGGATTTAACCTAGGAAAAGTGTGGAAAAAATACAGTGTTGCCTAGTGAGTTTAGGGTTTGTATTTTGTGGGCCTCTCTTGTGTCGTGTTGATACTAGAGTTGGACTGCTGACATTGAGTTGTAATTTCTCTCACTGCTGTGATTGAAAGGGAATTGAGAAGTGTCTCATACTTAGGAAGTGTCTTAGGTAGAAATTAATCACGGGTAGTGATTAAGTGATAAGTTGTAAACCAGAGGTGTTTAGCTTAGAATTAATACTATCTAGTGGATTTCATTCCTGGCTTGGTAGCCCCCAGACGTAGGTGTTATTGTTCACCGAACTGGGTTAACAATCTTTGTGTGTTTGTTTATTTTCTGCATTTTATATTCTGTTCCTTATTGTCCATGTGTGTGAAGCAGAGATCAAGTGTCTCGACATCTCTCAGGACATCTGAGATCTGCTACCGGAATTTTAATTGGTATCATAGCAGACATCCTGCTCTGCATCTGGGTGAGATTCAGGGACGTTACTTTCTGGTTCAATGGATAAAGAAAAAGGAATATTAAATAGACCACTCATTCTTGATGGTTCTAATTATGAATATTGGAAAATGCGCATGGTGGCACTCATCAAGTCTATAGGTGGTAAATCTTGGAAGTCTGTGGTCAAAGGGTGGAACCCACCAAAGGCCAAAGATAAGGATGGGAAGATTACTGATGAGTTAAAACTTGAGGAAGATTGGGATGATGAAGATGACAAGCTTGCTCAAGGTAACTCCGAAGCTTTGAATGCCTTGTTCAATGGTGTTGACAAGAACATCTTCAGGTTGATCAAAAACTGTACTGTTGCCAAGGATGCTTGTGAGATTTTAAAGACTTCGAATGAAGGAACTTCTAGGGTGAAATCTTCAAGACTTCAACTTCTCACCACCAAGTTTGAGAACTTGAGGATGAAGGAGGATGAAAGTATTCAAGACTTTCATATGAACATTGTTGATATTGCCAACACTTCGAGTGATCTTAGAGAAAAAATTCCAGAAGCCAAGTTAGTTCAAAAAAATCTAAGATCGCTTCCAAGGAAATTTAATATGAAGGTGACTGCTATTGAAGAAGCCCAGGATATAAACACCATGAAGGTGGATGAGCTCATGGGATCTCTTCAGACTTTTGAGCTGGCAATCAGTGAGAAATCTGAGAAGAAGAAAAGTATAGCCTTGGTGTCTAATTAGACATGGCAACGGGGCGGGTCGGGGGCGGGTTTGAGCAGCCCCACACCCGCACCCGCCACCCAGAGACAGACCCGCCCCCGCACCCGCACCCAGTCGGGGGTAAAAAACTACCACCCAGACCCGCCCCCAATGGGGAACGGGTTCCCCGCCCCCGCCCCCGCCCCCACCCGCAAAACTATTTTTTTTTTAATAAATATTTTTCATAATAATAAAAATTAATAATTTAATTAAATAATTAATTATTTTAATAATAAACATGTTTTTAAAGAGTAAAATAATTAATAAACATGTTTTTCTAATAAAACTATTTTTAAAAATTAAAATAATTTTAATAAATATATAATAAAATAATTAAAATAAAATATAAAAGTAAATTAAGCTAGACCGGGGCGGGGGCGGGGGCGGGTGCGGGGCGGGTAGTAGCATCCCCCGCCCCCGCACCCGCACCCGTAATAAAAAATCGGGTTTTACCCGCACCCGCACCCGCACCCAGTTAAACCGGGTTTTCCCCGCTAATTTCGGGGCGGGTCCGGGCGGGCCCCGGCGGGTCTGGGTTTTTTTGCCATGCCTATGTCTAATCAAGAGAAATGTGATCCTAATTCCGATGAGGAATTGTCCAAGGTTGTGGAGCTCCTTGAAAAATAGTAAAACCAAATGTTGAAGAAACTGGACGAGAAGTCAAGATCTAATGTCAAGACTCAGTCTTCCGACATCAACAGAAGGAAAGATTTTGGAAGAAGAACTAATAATGATAAGAAATCCAACAAGGGAAAGGGAATCCAATGTTATGAGTGAGAGGGTTTGGACACACAAGAGCAGAGTGTCCTACCTTTCTCAAAAAGGAAAAGAAAGGTCTTTCTACTTCTTGGTCTGAAGATGAATCCTCAAGCGACGGAGAAACTACTAAACATGTTTCTGCACTTACTGGAGTATATGATTCTGACAAGGAATCATATATTGAAGATATCACTTCTAATGAACTGGCTGCCTCTTATAAGGAGTTGTGCATCAGAAGTACAGAAGTTTGTCAATTAGGGCAGGATCAGCAGGATCTTATTGCTCAACTTTGTGACGAAAGACTAAAGCATTTGGCCACAAGTTCTGATCTGGAGGATGAAGTTGTGTTGCTCAATTTAAAACTTGACAATATGACTAAGTATATAAGAATGCTCAATAGCAGTTCATATGTGCTGGATGAAATTCTTAAATCAGGAAGAAATGCTGGAAATGTTAGAGGATTTGGTTACAATGATCAAGTTGGGAATAAAGAAAAAAGGCCTGGTGTGAACTCTGTTCAACAGAAAAGAAAGCATGATCAAACGGTGTCAAGTAGGATGTCCCAACATTGTCAAAGATCTCAGAATAACTCCTCAGGAAGAAAGAATCAAGACAAGAAGTGTCATCACTGTGGAAAGTATGGTCACATAAATCCTTACTGCTACAAGTTGCATGGTTATCCCAAATCAGCAACTCGACCCAGAAGGAGAAAATAGGATGCTAAAGCAAAGAAGAAGTAGATTCTTAAGAATTAAATTGTTGCCCTCATAGCGCATACCTCTCTAAGAGCCTCTGCCAGAGAAGACTGGTATTTGAGTAGTGGTTGTTCTAGATATATGACTGGTGTCAATAAGTTCTTGGTTGATGTTAAACCACATTCCACTAGCTATGTCACCTTTGGAGATGGGTCAAAAGGTGAAATAAAAGGTGTTAGGAAGTTGGATTATACTGGACAGCCTAGCCTGGATAAAGTGTTGTTTGTCAAAGGATTGACTGCTAATCTGATGAGTATTAGCCAGCTGTGTGACCAGGGTCTCAAGGTTAACTTCTCTAAATCTGAGTGTCTGGTAACAAACGATAAAGAGGAAGTTGTCATGAAAGGTGCCAGATCCAAGGATAATTGTTACTTATGGACTCCTCTTGAAACGAATTGTCCCTCCACCTACTTGATATCAAAAGAAGATGAGGTGAAGATGTGGCATCAGAAACTTGGACACTTGCACTTGAACGGAATGAAAGAAGTCTTGTCCAAGAAGGTTGTCAGAGGTATTCCTAATCTAAAAATTGATGAAGGAAGAGTATGTGGCGAATGTCAAATTGGAAAACAGACAAGGATGTCACATAACAAGCTTCAACATCTGACCACTTCAAAAATCCTGGAGCTACTTCATATGGACTTGATGGGACCTATGCAGGTTGAAAGTCTTGGCGGAAAGACATATGCTTATGTTGTGGTGGATGACTTCTCTAGATACACTTGGGTGCATTTTATCAAGGAGAAGTCAGAAGTATTTAAAGTGTTCAAAGGACTGTGTCAAAAACTTCAAAGGGAGAAAGATTGTGGGATTGTTAGAATTAGAAGTGACCATGGGAAGGAATTTGAAAACAACAAGTTTAATGATTTCTGTTCCTCTGAAGGAATTAGTCACGAGTTTTTTTCACCCATCACTCTTTAACAGAATGGTGTGGTTGAGAGAAAAAAAATAGGATGATTCAAGAATGTGCAAGGGTCATGCTTCATGCCAAGAAACTTCCATATCATTTTTGGGTTGAAGCCATGAACATTGATTGTTACATTCTAAACAGAGTAACCATTAGATATGGCACATCAACCACCTTATATGAGCTATGGAAAGGAAGGAAGCCAACTGTGAAATACTTCCATGTTTTTGGAAGCAAATGTTACATTTTGGCTGACCGTGAGCAAAGGAGGAAGATGGATTCCAAAAGTGATGAAGGAATCTTTTTGGGATACTCTACAAATAGCAGAGCATATAGAGTATTTAACTCAAGAACTAAGGTTGTGTTGGAATCCATAAATGTTGTGGTTGATGACTCAACTACAGAAGCTGGTGTCACTGATAATATTGGAGAATTCTTTCCCATGGATAATGAAGATGTCATAGAGGATGTTGGAACGTCTCATGATGCTCCTGAAGATGATGCAGACTCAAATAAAGTTAATCCTGAATCTACATAGACTGAAAAGGTTGACAAGGGACCATCCACCAGAGTTCAGAAAGATCATCCTAAGGAACTTATAATAGGAAATCCAAATGGTGGAAGAATGATCAGATCACAAGATGTTGTTGCTGGCGCTTGCTTTGTCTCAAAGTTGGAACCCAAGAATGTCAAGGAGGCCTTAATTGATGAATTCTGGATCAATGTTATGCAAGAGGAACTAGGGCAGTTCAAAAGGCATGATGTCTGGGATCTCATACCAAGACCTGAAGGGTCAAATGTTATTGGTACAAAATGGGTGTTTAAGAACAAGTCTGATGAGCAAGGGGTGGTCACGAGAAACAAGGCTAGACTAGTTGCTCAAGGGTACACTCAGATTGAAGAAGTGGACTTTGATGAAACTTTTGCTCCTGTTGCTAGACTAGAGTCTGTTAGATTGTTACTTGGAGTGGCTTGCCTGTTGAAATTCAAGCTATTTCAGATGGATGTTAAGAGTGCCTTTCTAAATGGATACTTAAATGATGAAGTATATATGGAACAACCTAAAGGATTAGTTGATCCTACATTTCTAGATCATGTGTTCAAATTGAAGAAGACCCTGTATGGGTTGAAACAAGCTCCAAGAGCTTGGTATGAGAGGCTAACTAAATTCCTCGTCAACCATGGATACAGAAAAGGTGGAATCGACAAAACTCTCTTTGTTAAAGAGAGGGGTGGAAAACTCATGATAGCTCAAATCTATGTTGATGATATTGTGTCTGGAGGGATGTCGGATGAGATGGTTCAACACTTTATCAAGCAAATGTAATTTGAGATTGAGATGAGTTTAGTGAGTGAATTAACCTACTTTCTTGGTCTCCAAGTCAAATAGATGGAAGACTCCATATTCCTTTGTCAAGGGAAATATGCCAAGAGTATTGTGAAGAAGTTTGGCTTGGAGAATGCTAACCACAAAAAGACTTCTGCTCCTACACACTTGAAGATGTCTAAGGATGAAAAGGGTGTTAGTGTTGATCAAAGTTTGTATAGAAGTATGATTGGCAGTCTTCTATACCTTACTGTAAGTAGACCTGACATAACTTTTGCGGTAGGAGTCTGTGCTAGATATCAGGCTGAACCTAAAGTTAGTCATATTAATCATGTCAAAAGGATTCTTAAGTATGTGAATGGTACATGCAACTATGGTTTGTTATACTCTCATAGTTCTAATTCCATGCTAATAGGATATTGTGATGCTGATTGGGCCGAAAGTGCTGATGATAGGAAGAGCACCTCTGGTGGATGTTTCTTTTTGGGAAACAACTTGATTTCATGGTTTAGTAAGAAATAAAATTGTGTCTCTTTGTCTACTGCTGAGGCTGAATACATAGCTGCAGGTAGCAGTTGTTCTCAAATGATGTGGATGAAGCAGGTGCTGACTGAGTACAACGTCACTCAAGATGTCATGACACTTTTCTGTGATAACTTAAGTGCCATTAATATTTCAAATAATCTTATTTAGCACGGCAGAACCAAATATATTGACATCAGGCATCACTTTATTAGAAATCTTGTGGAAGACAAATTTATAACCTTGGAGCATGTTGCCACAAAGAATCAGTTAGCTGACATCTTCACTAAAGCCTTGGATGTTAATCAATTTGAATTGTTGAGGGGCAAGCTTGGGGTTTGCCTGTCTGAAGATTTGTAGCAGTCAATTTGGTGTGGGAATGTTATTCAAGTAAGTGCATATGTATTCCCACCAAATAGAGAGAGGTCTTCAAAGACAACTCTCAGGTTGAGCATTACTTGTCAAATGTATCCTAGCATGGAGAAGAGGAACAGGATGATTAGGAAACTGAAGATGACATCTAAATGTTGTCTTATTTTTATTTTTGTGGTTATGTAAGGGCTTGATGCCCAGGATTTTTTTGGCACTTTATGTGTTTGTTATGTACTTTAATACTTTATGTTATTGCTTGGTTATTTAGTTAGTTTAATTGCCTTTGTCATATTATGGCTAAAAAGGGGGAGTAATACTAATTCAACTAACCACTGTCTGCTAACTGCTGACTGCTGCCGCTGCCACTGAGGGGGAGTGTGATAATCTATTACTTGTAGAAGAAGGAACTGATTGAGGGGAAGGTGTTAGTTTTTCCGCTACTGATGTTCTGATGTTCTGTTTTTTGGCCTTGGACTGTGTTTTTCTGTATGCAAGTTTCAGTTAGTTAGTTTTAGCCAAAATCTGCCAAAGGGGGTGATTAATGACAACAAGATGCACTTAACATGACAACAAGATGTCCTAACATGAAGAACTAAATCAAGATCAAGATGTTGGCCAAGATGTCCTATCATGATGATTCGACATCTTTGTCTGTTACTTTTCAGTTTTAATTATGTTGTTTATTTCCAGATTTCAGATTATTCTAGGACTAATTTCCTTTTGCTAGGTGGCTTCCAAGATTGAGGAATCAGTGATTCTGAGTATAATTCGAAGATGCTATCTCTAAGTGTGGAGACACTTTAGGAAATTTAGGATTGAAGAAACTATTCTAGAGGAGAATTAGTTGCAGATTCTGTGGAACAAAATTGCTATGTTTTTGAAGCCCAAATCCAATCATGTTTATGATTATAAATAGGATGAATTTAACCTAGGAAAAGTGTGGAAAAAATACAGCGTTTCCTAGTGAGTTTAGGGTTTGTATTTCGTGAGCCTCTCTTGTGTCGCGTTGATACTAGAGCTGGACTCTTGACATTGAGTTGTAATTTCTTTCACTGCTGTGATTGAAAGGGAATTGAGAAGGGTCTTATACCTAGGAAGTGTCTTAGGTAGAAATTAAGCACAGGTAGTGATTAAGTGATAAGTTGTAAATCGGAGGTGTTTAGCTTAAAATTAATAATATCTAGTGAATTTCATTCCTGGCTTGGTAGCCCCCAGACGTAGGTGTTATTGTTCACCGAACTGGGTTAACAATCTTTGTGTGTTTGTTTATTTTCTGCATTTTATATTTTGCTCCTTATTATCTGTGTGTGTGTGAAGCAGAGATCAAGTGTCTCGACATCTCTCAGGACATCTGAGATCTGCTACCAGAATTTCAAAATTCACTCATCCTGTATAACAGGATAAATGTCTAAGGGCCCAATATTGAACTGGAAAAGGGTGACAAGGTTTATGTCTTATGCTCAATATACATATGAGAGCAAAAGGATAATTATGCACATAAACATTATCACATAAAAGTTTCATCATATCACATGACATTTTTGTGTCTTAAGTAGAAGTTATGTGTTGCTAGATATTGTTCATTATTTATTATATTAAATGTGTGATTTAATATAATTGACAATGCTACAAGAACCAACAAAGTCATACACACATAAGAATATATTGATAAGAGATAAAATAAATAAGTGGAGCTTATTATGCATTTTCAATACACTACATTAATTTGAGAAATGTGGTACAACGTAAGATACATTGTACTTAAGTGCAATACGGAACATTGAAAGGTACGATGTACTTAAGTAAAATACGATACTCCGTATGGTACAATATGCTTTTGGGCTTGTTCAGCTTGCATCCCACAAAAGCGGTTCTATAAATATAACCCTTGTATTAAAGTATTTAACGCTTGATCAAATTCTTTTTTAGAAACCCTAACACTTTACAAATTTCTCTCTCTCTCTCTCTCTCTCTCTCTCTCTCTCTCTCTCTCTCTCTCTCTCTCTCTCTCTCTCTCTCTCTCTCTCTCAAAGCCTTCATTTGTATCAGTTAGCACTTTAAGTAAAAAATATTATTTGTGTGGACTAAGTAGAGGTTTTGTCGCTCGTGTAATAGTCATGATTGCTCTCTAAATTCGGCTTGAAGGGTTCATCACTATAAGAGGTAATCATTCTATTATTGATCATGATCATTTGTAAGGATTTGTCATAAGAAAAAAGTTGTTTTTCGATGTGTATAGCTTGTAATTTCCATTCACTTAATTGTTGATAATGCAACAGTTGTTTCCTACAACGACGTATTTTGCTTCGATTGTGGATAATGCAACAGTTGCTTGATTTTTATTATGCCAAGAAACAAAAGATTTACCAAACAAGAGGCAAGTTTCACTACTATTTTTCTAATCCATTTTACATGAGTTCAAATTGAAATACTCAACCAAAGACAATATGTCTATTTAATATACCATAAACCTATGTGTTGTAT
Source organism: Lathyrus tuberosus (assembly GCA_022829125.1). Taxonomy (NCBI): domain Eukaryota; kingdom Viridiplantae; phylum Streptophyta; class Magnoliopsida; order Fabales; family Fabaceae; genus Lathyrus; species Lathyrus tuberosus. Next base: position 16,746,779 of record JALAZF010000063.1, read on the forward strand.
GTCAATTAGATGCTTCATAAGACGTTTGACTATAGATAGGTGTGATTTTTTTTAATTTGGTTGAAACCATGCACAACTACAAATACTAAGCGTGATATCAAGACAAATGACAATAAGATAAAAAAGAGAAAAAGGATAATAGGGTGAAAGAAAAGAAAAAACATAGGTGGGGCAACAATGTCATAACAGAACTTGATGGAAATCACAAAAGTAAAGTTATGAGGCTTTCCTAATATTCTAAAAGAGCCTCTTGCAATTCAGTTAAGAAAATGTTGAAAATGTGATATTACAATACCCATTGAAAAAATATTTACCATTAAACTCATTTTACAACAAAGATTCGATTATTATAACACCTTCACTAATCAAAATGATGATAGCGAACTATGGCGTTCGTAAGGCTCTAATTTAAAAAAAAAAAAAAAAAAAAAACTCATGTGACATAAAGTACAACCTAATTCACTTTTTTAAATTTTTATAAATTTTTCCAACATTTAACACAAAGCAAGCAGAAAGCATTGAACTTTTGCAAAAGAAAAATGATTAAACAATCATTTTATTGTAAAAGTTAAAGGAGTGAAAAATATTGTCTAAATTACAAGAGTAACAAAGTCATGTAAATGAAGTGAATTAAGTAACTACTAGTTATATCCATGGTTAAAGAGGTCACCATTTGTACATGAGACATTGTTGACCGTATACTCATAGAATAAGACACACATCACGTGCCATCAAATTTACACTTACATAAAAACCACAATGTCTGTCTCCACCACACCATGTCATATGCTCTTGTTCTCCCTTCTCTTCACTCTTCACTCCACATAGATCCACAAACTTCAAAGATTCATTCATTCATTCATCTCACTTTTATCACATTGCCGACATTTTATTAACCTCAAATCAAACATTATGTCAGGTATGTATACTAATACTATACTCTTCTTACTCACTCAACACAATCATATATTATAATTATTATTATTCTAATTCTAATGGTTTTGAAATGTGATTTTATATGAAGAGATTCAAGAAGGTGTTTTTGTTGTTGAAATGGAGAACTCAGAAGAAGAAGAGAGACTAAGAAGGTCGAGAATTAGAACACTAAAGAAGAAAGCAATAAATGCTTCATGTAGATTCACTCATTCGATTAAGAAAACAAGAGGGAAGAGAAGAATTGATTACAGGTTTCCGATTGAAGATGTTCGAGACGAACAGGAGGAATCAGCTGTGTTTCAATTGCGTGGTAGATTGACTCATATGCCTCCTAACCATGACCATTATCACACATTGCTAAGGTCTGAATCTTTGTTTACATTTTTTTTAGTTTGATTAATCACTGTTTCTGAAGATGCATTTTGGTTTGTTTGTTTGTTTGTTATTAGGTTTTTGAAAGCTAGGGATTTTGATACTGAGAAGACGATTCAGATGTGGGAAGATATGGTTCTTTGGAGGAAACAGTATGGAACTGATACAATCCTTCAGGTGAGTTACACGCTCGTCTGATGTCTCTGCACAGCTACCAACTCGGTTGACTTAACGAGACGGTTACAATAGTAATTAAGTGTTAATATTGTTACTTACTGTAGTCATGAAAATTGATATAATAGTATTAAATTTGTTAATAAATGCTACTACTATTTTGGTAAATTTTTTTCTGTTTTTGTTTCTGGTATGTGTTGGTTAGATATTTATTGATTACTGATTGGATTTCAGGCATTTAGTGTGAGATTTAACGACCTAATAAATGTTCTACCATTAATCAGTACTATGCTAGTACTGCAGTGTATTAGCATAGCAGTTACATGTTATATATAAAAAAAAAATTAAGAAAATGTCTATGGTTTTATTTTTTATTTTTTTGAATTTTAATACTATGGTGATATTTGAAGGATTTTGAATTTGAAGAGGTGGAAGAAGTATTGCAATATTATCCTCAAGGTTATCATGGAGTCGATAAGGAAGGTCGGCCGGTTTACATCGAGAGGCTTGGGAAAGCTTATCCTAGCCGCTTGATGCGGATAACCACGATGGATCGATATTTGAAATACCATGTTCAGGAGTTTGAGAGAGCTCTACATGAGAAATTCCCGGCTTGCTCCATTGCGTCGAAGAGATGGATTTCTTCAACCACGACAATATTAGATGTAAATGGCTTGGTATGTAGTTTGTATTGGTATGTGATTGTTGGTTATTTATGCATTGTGCTTTAGGCGTTGTGTTAATCAGTGTAGCTTGTGTGCATGTCGATTTCGTGTAATGCAGGGAATGAAGAATTTCTCACCTACTGCTGCGAATCTCTTGGCAGCTATCACAAAAATAGACAACAGTTACTATCCTGAGGTTTTTATACTGTCCTTTCCTTAACTGTCCTGAAGTAACTTTGCTTTCAGTTCTCTTATATAAACTAACCTCGTTAACATTTACTTTTGCAGACGTTAAATCGAATGTATATAGTCAATGCTGGTCCCGGATTTAGAAAGATGCTTTGGCCGGCTGCTCAGAAGTTTCTTGATGCCAAAACTATTGCAAAGATACAGGTGAGTTAGGATAATATTTTATGCTCCCTCTGTAACAAAATACGGGCAAAAAGGTATATGTATCTGATTCAAGTTTAAACCAAATACATGTACTGATAATACATTACTTTCATGAAATTTCAGGTTCTTGAACCAAAGTCTTTATCTAAATTACATGATATTATTGACTCTAGGTATGCATCTATGCCTTCGTCGTAGTGCATTATAGTATTTCGCTATTTCTATTGACATGGATGTTTACTTTGTAATCTGTAAATGCATCTTAACAGTCAGTTGCCGGATTTTTTGGGTGGCTCGTGTAAATGTCCTGGAGAAGGTGGATGTCTCAGGTCTGGCAAGGGGCCATGGAATGATCCTCATATAATGAAGGTAATGGAAATTTTTGCAAGTTAGAGTTAATTACTCTGTTGAAGTAGAGTACTATTGTGACGCTAATCTACGGATTATTATTTTAGTTGGTTCATAATGTGGAGGCTTCATTTGTGAGACAAATCCCCAAAGTTTCTGATGAACAGCAGAAAATTGACCATTTTCCTAACCATCTACAGAAGGTAAGTTTGACTCGGAAATCCATTAACCACGACTTTCAGATTTCAGCACGTTGTATGCAAAAGCTCTCCGTTTTTTGTTGTTCAAATAATACAACTGATTTCCTTCTCTCATGTCTCAGGGAAGAAGTAGTGATATATCAACGGTGGAATCTTTCTTAGAAATTAACGATTCTTACTCACCAATTAGGCAAAGGAAACTTACATGTTCTCGTATACCTTCAGTTCATGAAGAAGTGAGTTTAGAGACTTTTGAACCCGATTCTTTTTAGAAGCCGTGCATTTACACACTTCTTTCATAGTATGTATTGTGTCTTGACCCGTCAACCATTTAAAAGACTGCTTTTTCTACAGGTTGGGATATCAGATAGCGACGATAGTGGTAATGATAGTGCTCCTGCAGCAGAAAAATTGCTCAAAAGTGAAAATTTTCAGTTTTCCCGGGAACACTCATTGCGAAATGATTATATGGAGAACATTAGTTGTACAGAAAGTTTCAAAGGTACTGTTAGGGTGTGTTTTGTAGGGTGTGTTCCAAAATTGTGCTTGGTAAGAATGTTTTAGGTATGTATATCAGTGTTTTCCTTAACTACGAGGTTGAACAAACTATCATTTTTTTTACAGGAACTTCGGTCAGAAATTGGTTCGGCTTTGCTAAGGAAAAAGTGGAGAGAACAACTTTCATGTATCTGTCGAGTTTGCTGATATATCTTTCGGAAAGACTAGATATATTCTTCCACGGTTTAAGATTAGAATTTCGGAGAACGCAAAACAATATTGTTATGGAAGATAACATCGTTAACCTAACAGAAAATGTCGAAAGGGAAACACCCTCTGAAGAGGATCATATTCGTCCATGTATACAACGTTTAGAGAAATTAGAAAAAGCAATTGAGAAACTTAGACATAAACGCGCTGATATACCTATAGAAAAGGAGAAAATGCTTATGAGCTCTTTGGATAGGATTAAATCGGTCGAGTTTGACCTTGAAAATACTAAGAGGGTTGGTTTTTCTCTAAACTTTCGTTAGTTGTCTATCATAAGTTGTTCTGATGACATGATATTTAATTGTTTATAATTTGATTTGACAGGTGCTACATGATACAGTGATGAAACAAGTTGAAATTACTGAAGTAATGGAGAATTTGAAGGCATCAAAACATAAAGTAAGTTTCTTTTATCTGTATATGTAAATACTTTCATGGTTTCATTATAGTACAATCTATTTGCAATTATCTTGCCTTCATAGCAATTATCTTGTTGCAGAAGAAAAGAAGGCTGTCTTGTTTAAGATGAGGAGGAATTGTTAGTCCTCAGTAGAAAAGTAAATGCAAACACATGTATTGGATCCATAGAAGACTCGGACAAGTATAATAGTCGATTTGTATTTGTTAATGCCACTTTCCACTGTGATTGCTCCGTTTGCGGAACATAGATGGAAAATTTTCCTCCACGGAGATGGGGAGCAAAGTCTCTCAGAGACACTCGAGGGTGGGGACGGAGAATACATCATCCGCCTTGCGGAATCCTGTCCCGTCTAGTTATTTTAATGTCTAATAAATATATAGTTTTTATTTTATAATACATAGTATATAGTGTAGTGTTTTTCTCTTCAAATAGTTTACCTCATTTTCAGGTATAGTTGGATGAGATGATCTTCGATTTAGTTTTGGACAGTGCATTAACACAAGAAAAACTGAATTACTAAGTATTTATATGGATGGACCTTGTATAATGTAGAGAGCCTACAATTACATTATGAGCAGATTAGAAAATGTTGTGATTTTTTTTCTACTTATACACCAAATATATTCGGTTGCATCCAACAAAATTATAATTTAATCATAATATGATTGATGCAGATCTCAAAAATAGAACACCCAAAAATATGATCGGAAAGTGTAAAATAGATGAAAAATTGTGTAATATTGAAATAAGAAAACAAAACGTAGATGAAATACAATTTCTATTTACTCATAGGACTACGCTTCTCATAGAAGTCACACTCTCTACCCTAACAGAAAAATATAATAAACTTTTGCATACCCTCTCTCTTCCCCTCCCCTAATTATTTATAACAAAAATTATGATTAAAAACAAATCTCTCACAAAGACCCCACTGCCACATCAACAAACTTATTTTCTATTCTTCCTAAAAAAACATTCTCACATTTCAAAAAAACCGGTAACTACACGGATTTTTCAAAATTACAGGCGATACTGGGAATTTCGTTGACCCTACCGGATTTCAATTTAACAAATAAGATTTTCCGGTTTTTTTGAAATAACCGGTGAATATTATCGGTAATTTCATAAATCCACACAAACTGTCGGTGCAATCACAGCTATACAAAACTGTCGGCAAAATCTCGACCGTTAAAAAAAAAAAACCCTAAAATTATACCTACCGGGAATTTCAATGGATGTGAAATTCCCGGTACCAAACTGCACTTTTCAGCAATAACCGGATTTTTTAATACATACCGGGAATTTGAAATTACCGGTAATTTCAAATGAACTACCGGGAATTTTGATCCATACCGAAATTTTTTTTATAACTTCCGGGAATTTGTTCTGGATATTGCTTGTAAAATACTAAGGGACATTTTTGCCATTATTAAAATATGGAGGGTGGCAGGTAGATTTCTCAAATTTTCCACTCCCTCGACCCATTTGATTGACCCAATAGCATCTCATTGCTATCAATACTCCCGCCTTAAGAAGCAGACTTGCCCTCAAGTCTGAAAGATGGAAATTGACTGTGCGTATTAAATTCGTCCCCCCCAGGTAGCTTCTTCGACAGTACAATCTTTCCATTGTATCAATAGATGCTTCACCATTTCCCCTTCTTTAGTCACAGACCTGGTAGCCAAAACTGCAACTGATTCTCACACTCCTCCTAGATCCACATCCAAACCAGTCGGCAGCTCTTTCTCAACCCTGTAATTACCAATTGCCTTCTTAAGTAAAGAACAATGAAAAACCAGATGGATCCTAGTTGTATTCGGTAATTTGAGTCTATAAACCATCACACCTACACGCTTACTGATTTGATAAGGACTGTAATATCGTGGAGCAAGCTTAGGGTTGATGCAAACATCCACACTTTGCAGCACATGTGGTCGTAACTTGAGGAAAACACTGTCACCCACCATAACTTATCTATCAGTACGGTGCTTGTCAGCTTGATTCTCCATACGTGTACGAGCCCCGTTTATATGAAACTTCAACTGTCGCAAGCATTCATCTCTATCAACCAATTTTCTTCTCACCGCTTCAACCTTAGTTTCTCCTGATAGGAATCTGGTTAACTTGGGAACAACCCTTCCATAGACCACCTCAAAAGGCGTCGTACCAATAGATGAGTGAAAAGCATTATTATACCAATATTCCCCCTAAGGAATCCATAAAACCCATGTCTTCGGTTGGTCAGCAATAAAACAACGCAGAAAAGTCTCCAAGCAACAGTTTACAACTTCTGTTTGACCATCCATTTGTGGGTGATATGTCGTGCTCATCTTCAAGTGAGTGTCTTGCATCATAAAAATCTCTTGCCAAAAAATTGTTAACAAATACTGGATCCCTATCACTTACAACGGACATTGGGATTCCATGTAACCTAATGGCTTCCGTTAGTCAATGTCTTCGCAAAGTAGGGGTGCTTCAATGGCACGAAATGCGCATACTTTAACAACATATCCACCACAACCATGATTGCTTCATAACCTTTAGCCTTTGGTAACCCGATGATAAAGTTCATTGACACATCCTTCCAAATTTGAGACGGAATTGGTAATGGTTGTAATAACCCTCTCGGAATCGCAACCACATATTTCTGACGTTGACACATATTACACTCTTACACAAATTGTTGGACCTGTTTCTTCATCCCAAACCAAAACAAATTTGCTGCAATCCGACGATAAGTACGATAGAATCCAGAGTGTCTACCTTAAGGCGAGGAATGAAACTCCAATAGCAACTTAGGAATCCACACAGAGTTAGAAGAGAGCATCAATTTATCCTCATAAAACAAAACTCCTATTTGATATGCAAAACCCTGTTTTGTTGGTTCGCCTTTTTCCAAGGCTGCAATGATCTCTTTTAACATAGCATCATCATGCACTTCTTTCACCACTTCCTCAGTACCCAACCATGTAAGATAATTCACTAATAATTTCAGCTCCACACTATCATGCATTCAAGACAATGCATCAGCACCTTTGGTTTCCAAACCCGGTTTGTAGACTATGTCGAAACGATAGCCCAATAACTTGGTTGTCCAGTTTTGTTGGTCCATTGTGGTAATTATTTGTTGAAGTAATTGTCGTAAGCTCTTTTGATCAGTACACACATTAAATTTCCTCCCCATCAAATACGGACGTCAATGCTGAATAGACAATTCCATTGCCATTAATTCCTTTTCTTAAGCTGACTTAGTTAAATTTCGCTCACCTAATGCCTTGCTGTAATAAGCAATAGGACGTCCCTGCTGCAACAAGATAGCACCCAAACTGTTTCCAGACGCATCACTTTCAATAAAGAACTCTTTGGAAAAATCTGACAATGCTAAAACAGGTGTCGTGGTTACACGTTGTTTGCGCACCTCAAAAGTAGCCTGTTCACTAGCTCCCCATCTAAAACCTTCCTTCTTTGTAAGATCTGTCATTGGCTTGGCTTATTTGTCATAGTCTCTTACTCAAAAAACCTCTTACTCCTTTAACACTCTTTGGTACTAGCCATTGTAATACACATTGAACTTTAGCAGGATCCATGACTACTCCTTCTTGGAAAATTACATGTCCCAAGTACTCCACAGAGCATTGTGAAAAATAACATTTCTTCCTGTTTGCAACCAACTTATTATCGGAAAGGAATTGCAAAAGATGACTCAAATGTTGCATATGTTGTTGCAAAGTTTTGCTATACACCAATATATCATCAAAGAAAACAAGTACAAACTTGCATAAGAGCGGTTTGAAAACATCATTCATCAATCCTTGGCATTACTAGGAACTCATAATGCCCTTCGTGAGTTCGAAAAGTTATTTTATGCACATCCTTACTGTGCATCCTCACTTGAAATAAGAAAACAAAACATAGATGGAATAGAACACCCAAATATATTATCAGAAAGTGTAAAATAGATGAAAAATGGTGTAATATTGAAATAAGAAAACAGAACGTAGATGGAATACAATTCCTATCTACCCACAGAGCTATGCTCCTCATAGAATTCACACTCTCTGTCCTAACGGAAAAATATAACAAACTTCTGCATATCCTCTCTCTTCTCCTCCTCTAATTACTTATAACAAATATTATGACTAAAAACAAATCTCTCACAAAGACTCCATTGCACATTACCAGACTTATTTTCTATTCTTTCTAACATAAATTTTTCGCGCCCTAAGCTCATTTGGTTGACCCAATAACATCTCATCGCTATCAATAATAAACTTCTTTGCTCATACCATTTTTTTTAACCATATTTCTTTCTCACACCCACTAAAATGACAATCATAAAAGGTTACTGAAACACAATTTTTCATTGTATGGCTAAAACACAGTAGTTTCTTTTATAAGTTCACCTATGTGTTTCTAAAATTTTATGTTGATTAAATTTATGTACTCATATGTGATCTAAGTGTACACATGCATGAAATAAAGCTTTGAACTTTTAAGTAGAAGGAATCGGATGAAATATATATATATATATATAGTTAAAATTGTAATGGATTTATCTAAATTTAGTTTTTTAATAATGTCAATGGATTTGTCTAAATTTATTTAAATTACTTTTTAATTTTTTAATATTTTGTATTTATGTATTAAATTTTTAAAAAATCAAAATAAATTTAAAAAATATATATAAGAAATTATTTTTATAAAAGTAATTTTATATATCTTATCATGTCTTATTTAGTATTATTAATTATTATCAAACACAATAATAACATAATATTTCTTATTAGTAAATCAAACACATAAAATAATAAATTAATAATATTTATTTTTATCTAATTTTTTATTAGTATAATTTGTGTGTATTTGCATTAATGAACATAGATTACAAGAGAAAGGCATTGCCATATATATACATGAGAAAGCTTGGGATGCAAGCAATAGAAAATAAATAATTTTCCTATAATATGGAAACTAACCCTAACTGCCAATAATCACCTAACTAAACTAGAAAATATGGTTTAATACCCCCTCTCAAGATGAAGCGAAGTTAACTGAGATGCAAAGCTTGAAAAGGATGAGATGGAAGGGATGGGGATCAAAAGGTTTTGTTAGAATGTCTGCAAGTTCTGCAAAGCTAGGAACAGGTAATAGTTCGAATAATTTAGCGAGTAATTTCTCACGAACAACATGGCAATTAATTTCAATATGTTTTGTTCGTTCGTGGAAAATGGCATTGGCTACAATGTGTCTAGCATATTGGCTGTCGCAATATAAAACAGCAGGTGAAATAAAGTTTACGTGTGGATCCTTGAGAAGATAAGTGAGCCATTGTAGTTTGCAGACTGTGGATGCGAGGGCACAATATTCTGCCTCCGAGGAAGATCGAGAAACAGTTTGTTGCTTTTTGGATTTCCATGAGATGAGGAAATCTTTGAGGAAGATACAGAAGTCAGTGATAGAGCGATGGGTATCACTGCAAGAGGCCCAATCAGAGTCACTGAAAGCTCTGAAGTTTTGCTTAATCTTAATTTGGGAGTCTTAGACTGTTATACTTGGTAAGAATGTTTTAGGTATGTATATTAATGTTTTCCTTATCTACGAGGTTGAACAAACTATCATGTTTTTTTTACAGGAACTTCGGTTAGAAATTGGTTCAGCTTTGCTAAGGAAAAAATGGAGAGAACAACTTTCATGTATATGTCAAGTTTGCTGATATATCTTTTTGAAAGAGTATATATATTCTTCCACGGTTTAAGATTAGCATTTTGGAGAACACAGAACAATATTGTTATGCAAGATAACATCGTTAACCTAACAGAAGATGTCGAAACACCCTCTGAAGAGGATCATATTCGTCCATGTATACAACGTCTACGAAAAAGCAATTGAGAAACTTAGACATAAACGCGCTGATATACCTATAGAAAAGGAGAAAATGCTTATGAGCTCTTTGGATAGGATTAAATTGGTCGAGTTTGACCTTTAAAATACTAAGAGTGTTGGTTTTTCTCTAAACTTTCGTTAGTTGTCTATTATAAGGTTTTTTTATGACATGATATTTAATTGTTATAATTTGATTTGACGCGGGTGCTACATGATACAGTGATGAAACAAGTTGAAATTAGTGAACTAATGGAGAATTTGAAGGCATCAAAACATCAAGTAAGTTTCTTTAAATGTACTATAATATTGTATCTGTATATGTAAATACTTTCATGGTTTCATTATAGTACAATCTATTTGCAGAAAAGAAGGCTATTTGGTTTAAGATGAGGAGGAATTGTTAGTCCCTCTGAAGATTTTATGCCAACCAGTAGAAAAGTAAATGCAAACACATGTATTGGATCCATAGAAGACTCGGACGAGTATAATAGTCTATTTATATTTGTTAATGCCACTTCCCGCTATGATTGCTCCGTTCGCAGAACAAAGATGGAGAATTTTCCTCTCCACGGAGATGGGGAGCAAAGTTTCCCAAAGACACCCACCCGAGGGTGGAGACGGAGAATACATCATCCCCCTTGCGGAATCCTGTCCCGTCTAGTTATTTTAATGTCTAATAAATATATAGTTTTTATTTTATAATACCTAGTATATAGTGTAGTGTTTTTCTCTTCAAATAGTTTACCTTATTTTCAGGTATAGTTGGATGAGATGATCTTCAATTTAGATTTTGGATAGTGCATTAACACAAGAAAACACGGTAAGTTTCTTTTATAAGTTCACCTATGTGTTTTCTAAAATTTTAGGTCGATTAAATTTATGTAGTCATATGTGATCTAAGTGTACACATGCATGAAGTAAAGTTGTGAACTTTAAGTAGAAGGAATCAGATGAACTATATATAAATAGGGTTAATACCCCTTTTCCCCCTGCCATATTAGTGAAATCCCAAAAACAACCCTGTAAAAAAAACACAGATTTCATCCCTGTAATTTAAAGATTCTGTCATTTTGGTCCTTCCTTGAATTTGTTGCATAAAAAAGGTGATGTGGCACTGACACATTGGAAATTTTTTTACATGGCATTATTAATGTATTATTTCATTTAATTATATAATCTTATTTATTTAATTCATTTATTTATTTATTTCATTTATTTATTTTATTCAATTAGATGAAACATAAATGGATTTATGATGAATAATACTCCCTTATGCACACAGCCAAATCAATCCCCTCCACTTATTCCATAACCACAAATCTCCACAGAACCACTCTCAAACTCCCTCGCGCCTCACTTCTCCAAGCCTCGTTCACGTCATAACCTCCGCCCTGCATTCAACCCAACCACCAATAAACCATTCGAACCACTTTGTTACACAGACCCTTTGTACAACTTACATACCAGTGACGAGTTTATCTCCCACGAATCCAACCACCACCTTAAAAAATTCTCTCCATCGTGCACTCTTAACCCATGTTCCACCTGCAACCTTCCATCTCGTTCGATTGTTCCAACAACCACCAAAAAACCATACTTCAACTAACGGCTCAAACCCGAAACCTTAACCCCACCGGAAATCTCCTTACAACACACCCATAACAACTGCGAGATCTCACAGTGAAACAAAATGGCGCAGCTTTTCCAGCGAACAACACCTCATATTCCGGTGGTTTGCGACACAGGACACCATCACGTAGCAAATCACGGCACACCCTTTTCACTAAATAGGTTGGTTCAGCTTTGAGAAACGTTTGCGTGTTTGCTTTTTGAGGGAAAAGGTTTATGAATCGTTGCAGGTTGTTCGTTGTTGTTGAATCAATGAAAGGTGGAGGTCGTTGGTGGTTCGAGGTTCGAAGACCTCATATCTGCGGTGGGAAGAAGATGAAAGGATGGTCTGAAATTTTAATAAAATAAAATAAATAAATGAATTAAATAAATAAGATTATTTAATTAAATGAAATAACAAACCATAATAATGCCACGTTTCAGAACCTGTCAGTGTCACTTCACTTTTTTATTGGATAAATTCATTAAAGGCCCAAAATGACAGAATCTTTAAATTACAGGGATGGAATCTGTGTTTTTTTTTTACATGGTTGTTTTTGGAATTTCACTAATATGGCAGGGGGGAAAGGGGTATTAACCCATATAAATATATATAGTTAAAATTGCAATGGATTTATCTAAATTTATTTAAATTACTTTTTAATTTAATATTTTTTATTTAAGTATTAAATGTATTAAATTTTAAAAAATCAAAATAAATTTTAAAAAAATATATATAAGTAATTCTTTTTATAAAAGTAATTTTATATATCTTATCATGTCTTATTTAGTATTATTAATTATTATCAAACACAATAATAATAATATAATACTTCTTATTAGTAAATCAAACACATTATAATAAATTTATAATAATTATTTTTATCTAACTTTTTTATTATATTCTATTATCATATTGGAATAATCTATTATACTTCAAATTTAATCCTACTATTCCAAAATATAAAGAGGGTTGCTCTTTAAACTATGGAGCGATTCTTTACCACTATGGAAATTCAAAAATTTCTTTGATGTTCGGAGATATATGTTTGGATGTATTTTTTTACACACTCATCAGCGTGAGACACTTTTATTTTATTAGAATTATTCCGGAGATGCATCTCTGAATAAATAATAGGTGAGTTCAAAGATGCATCTCTGTAACCACCATTAATGCAATATTCAGTGAGTTTTTCGGATAAGCATCTCCGGAAGAATGCCATTTAGGTCACACCATAAACAACCAGAAACAATGGCACAATGTTGAAAAAACAACATGCATTCAAATAAGCATTACATAGATAATTGTTACCGTTAACATAAATTTAACATTATATTTTATTACAAATGCGTGGTTCAAAATGTTGCGACATCCTTATAATATTTCTATTTATCTTGCAATCGTCGCCACTTCAATCGAACCTTTTGTTGAGTAATGATAAAATGTATTCCACATAACCTTTAAATTCTCATTTCTCTTCAATTCAAACACAGTGAACTGTATCTTCCATTCATTTTCAATCGAGGGTGAACTATACTCGAGTTTGACAACTCTCTAATTTTCTAGATATCGCGGAAGAGTATTCAGTTTAGATTTCAGATCGACGAGAAGTATGTCCTCGGAGACCCTAAATTGTAGTGGGAGATTTACGTCATTGAAATACACAAATTCAAGATGAGAATATGTATTCATTCTGGGTTTTGTAAAGAAAATGGAACGAGAGACCTTATTTATACAAGTTTTAGAATAATTTAGACCTTAAAAAGCATATATTTTGATCAACGCATATTTCAGATATGCATATCCAAACACACCTTATTTTTTACAAAGTAAGGGTGTTTACGGAGATAAACATTCGTAAAATTCTCAAGTTATTTTTTTAATTAAAATGGAGTGTGTCTAAAGATGCATATCCAGACTCACCCAGAGGTTTATACATAATCAGTATATTATGCAGAACCTGTTAAATTGTAATTCCTTGTGTTGAAGCAAGGAAGTGTCGAAGTCGAAGTGTCGAAGTAGTGTGTCGAAACGGTTGTTTCACACAGATTTGATTTGATATGATTTATATTTGATTTGATTTAGTTCAAATAGATATTTTGGGCTTTTAGAGTTTTGGGCCTTTGTAAATCTAGATCTATAAATAGGGAGTATCCCTTGTAGTTTTGTAATGCAGAATCATAACAAGTAGTGAAGATAATCACAATGCTTGTGTAAATCACAGTTGCAGATTTGCAAGTGATCAATAACAGAAATCCCACAGTTCGTGGGTAATTTTTCTCCAAATATTTCTCCTCTCTCGTTTCTTTCTTGCTGTTTATTCTTCATCTTTATCGTTGTCATTGCGTGTTGTGTGGTTTGTCATTAATCTTGAGATCAAGATTGAAGAGGAATTCCCATAGGTTGTGGTTGAATTCCAACATCTGGTATCTAGAGCTCCAGTTGCGATTCAAGGAGGAAAATCGTGATGGCTATGAATCATTCAAATGGGCACTTTCCGGCGACCCTACCAATTCTCAAGAAAGATAATTATGAGAATTGGTGCAATCAGATCAAGGTGGTTTTTTGTTATCAAGATCTTTGGGATCTTGTGAAGGAAGGAGTAACACCGCTTGGGGAGAACGTGACAGGTCAAGAAAAGGCTGCACACAAAAAATTAAAGAAGAAAGATTATAAAGCGCTCTTTATAATCCATCAGTGTGTTGATCCAGATAACTTTAAAAAAGTTAGTGATGCAGAGTCGGCGAAGGAAGCATGGGAGATTCTTGAAAATTCGTTTGGAGGCGCAGAGAAGGTGAAAGAGGAGAGGTTACAAACTCACAAGAGAACCTATGAGTTGCTTCAGATGGAAGACAACGAAAGTATTACAGATTTCTTCACCAGAGTTACAAAGTTGGTGAATCAAACCAAGGTATGTGGAGAGGTGTTGACATCAAGATCACTTATTGCAAAGATCTTGAGGTCATTGACTCCAAAATTCGACCACGTGGTAGTAGCCATAGAAGAGTCGAAAGACTTGTCATTATTGACGAAGGAAGAGCTTCAAGGGACGCTTGAGTCTCATGAACAAAGGATGGCTGAAAGAGCTGCAGGAAAGTCGAAAATTGATATGGATTTGCAGGCGCAGTCAGAAAAGGAAAGGAAAGGCAAAGGAAATGTGAATGGCGACAAAGGTAGAGGAGGCTACAACAATTCGACTCAGGAGAAACCCTGGAACCAAGGCAACCAAAAAGGTGGTGATGCAGGTAGAGGAAGAGGTGGTGATCGAAAGCCAGACAAAAGTCACATTCAATGTTTCAATTGTCAGAAGTATGGTCACTATGTTAGTGATTGTCCAGAAAAGAATAGAAATCAAGAAACTGATGCAAAACTGGCGAAACATGAAGAAGAAGAGACGTTGCTGATGGTCACAACAAAAGATGAAGAAAGATTCCAAGATCAATGGTACTTTGACTCAGGATGCTCATCACACATGACTGGAAGGAAAGATTGGTTTGTCAACATGAAGCCCTCGTCGAAGAACACTGTGAAATTTGCAAATGACAACACTCTAGCAGCTAAGATGTTGGTGATGTTCTGATTATGAGGAAATATGGCAAGAGGTCAACAATTTCCAATGTGTTGTACATACCAGGCATGAAAAATAATTTACTCAGTATAGGGCAGCTTGTCGAAAAGAACTACAAGGTAGTTGTCGAAGACAAGATGATGAGAGTTCTTGACGCAAGTGGTAGGTTGATCTTGAAGGCTCCAATGTCTCAGAATAGGACCTTCAAGATTGAACTCAAGGTGATGGAGCACAAGTGTCTAGCTACAGCAGCCAACAGAGATGAGTGGTTATGGCATTTTCGACTAGGCCATCTCAACTTCAATGACATCAGAGAACTGAAGAGAAGAAATATGGTTTCAGGATTACCATAAATTGACATTCCAAGTGAAGTCTGTGAAGAGTGTGTTCAGTCAAAACAACACAAGAATAGCTTCAGCAAGGATGCAGGAAGGAAGTCGAAGGCAATTCTTGAAGGCATATACTCTGATGTATGTGGTCCAATCTAGGTGGATTCGATTGGTGGCAACAGATATTTTGTTGCGTTTATAGATAATTATAGTCGAAAGTTGTGGACTTACCTCATCAAGAAGAAAAGTGATGTGATCGAGGTATTTGCCAGATTCAAATCTATGGTCGAAAGACAAAGTGGTCGAAAGCTGAAAATTTTGAGGACTGATGGTGGTGGAGAGTATGTGTCAAAAGAGTTCGATGCATTATGTGAAAAGGAAGGGATTGTGCATGAGGTGGTGCCACCCTATACTCCATAGCAAAATGGAGTTGCAGAACGAAAGAGCAGAACCATCATGAACATGGTGAGAAGTATGTTGAATGGAAAGCATCTACCCAAAGAATTATGGGGAGAAGCAGTTTCGACAGCAACATATATTTTGAACGGATGTCCGACGAAGAAGCTTGAAGGAATCACACCAGAAGAATGTTGTTCTGGTGTTAAGCCTAGCCTCAGTCACTTGAAGGTGCTTGGATCTATAGCACATAGACATGTGCCGGATCAGTTAAGAAGGAAGCTTGATGACAAGTCGAATCAGATGATCTTGATAGGATATCATTCGACTGGAGGTTCCAAGCTGCTCGACCCAATGAATAAGCAGGCAGTGATCAGCAGGGACGTGATCATAGATGAGCGTAAAGAATGGGATTGGACTGAGAATGCCAAGAAGGATTCAGTGAGAATCTCCTGTGAAGAACCAGCCACTGAAGTCGAAAAAGAAGTTTGGCAGGAACCAGTCGCAGATGAAGCAGGTTCAAGCAGACATCGGCGAACAAGACACATGCCTGCAAGGTTGCAAGAATGTGTAATTACATCAGATGATGTGGTCGATGAAGAGGGTGAGATGGTACATTATGCTTTCTACGCAGATGTCAAACCAGTCAATGCAGCTGAGGCATTGAAAGATTCGAAGTGGGTGAAAGCAATGAATGAAGAGTTAGAGTCCATCGAAGTCAACAACACCTGGTCACTTGTCGAATTGCCTCAAGGCAAGAAGGCAATTGATGTAAAATGGTTTTACAAGGTGAAGGTGAATCCTAGAGGAGAAGTAACTCGACACAAGGCAAGACTTGTGGCAAAAGGATTTCTACAGAAGGAGGGAATCGACTTCGATGAAGTGTATGCACCTGTTGCTAGGATCGAAACAATCAGGTTGGTTGTTGGTCTAGCAAATATGAACAATTGGCACACATGTCAGATGGACGTGAAGTGTGCATTCCTTAATGGCCCCTTAGATGAAGAAGTTTATGTTGCACAACCAGCTGGGTATGTGAAACGAGGCGAAGAAGGAAAAGTGTACAGGCTGCATAAAGCCCTGTGTGGACTTAAGCAAGCTCCAAGAGCTTGGAATAAGAAAATCGATAGCTTCTTAAGGGAGAAGGAATTTGTGAAGTGTATGACTGAGCATGGAGTGTATGTAAGGAGAAGCAATAATGAATTGCTTGTACTATGCCTCTATGTCGATGACTTCAAAAACTACCCCCAAATTCTATAACATTAAAGTAGAATACACATTATGTAAGTCTCAAATTCAATGGAATGACCGGCTAGCTTGCCACTTAAGGCATGATTATGCATATTAGAAACCACATTGAATTTCCATATGTCATTCACCTTACGGTGTCCGTGAAATTTAAACGAACACTCATATTTTCTCAATCCAATGTCATCATGTTTCAACTTCTTAATCGTAGTTTGGTACATGTCACTTCTTTCGCATCTCATTGTTACAAATGTTTGTCTTCTATCAGAACCATTGTTAGACCTTCTGAGTAGAACACCAAACTCCAATTTCACGACCTCCATGCAAATTCATTATAGCATATATTTACGAACAATAAACTCTTATTTATTTATAAATTGTTCGTGTACATCTACCTCGACAACAATCAGTTTAACATCATATAATTTAACATCATCCTTCACTTCGTCTAGTTTAACATTTATCCTCACGGTAACTTTGGGAAACATATTCAGGTGCACCATATCTAACATCAATCATAGCAGAAAAACATATTCAATACTCAAAGTATCAGGCAAATTCGAAGATCCATCTCCAAAACACATTAAACATTGTCCAGAGATGCATACCCGGACTCAATCTTCTTTTCTTCGTCTCAAAAACAGAATAATGCAAGGAATGATGGATAAAATGAATGAACTTTACCTTAAATTTCAGCTACTTTTTCTCCATTTGATGTGATAAAATACAAGAATAATATTTTGATGTTGAAAAGTTGATTCAGAATACAAGAATAATATTTTAATGTTGAAAATTTGATTGAGATTGGAAGAAATTATTTTAAGAGTTCTGTGTGTGAAGTAGACTTTGATCATGGGGAATAAGAACATGCAAGATGATGTTTTATTCAAGTTTCCGCTTGGCATTTCTAGAGATGCATCTCCGGAAACATCATTGAGTCGTTAAATAAAATAGCTCAATGAATAAAAACACCATAAATGAGTGTTGAGGGTTTTACGAAGATGCGTCTTTGGATACACCCTAGATAATATTCGAAAATACATCTTCGGACTAGATTTTATTTAAGGTGTGTGGCATTCAAAAATTAGGAAGGCATCTGAACACATGGCATTTTCGAATTTCCAAATATATGGGGCGCACCCAATAGGGGGTGAAAAGAGCATTTCCCAATATAAAATGTTAGAATTTGTTTCAAAAAGCATACTTTCACAGTTTATACTTTAAACTATTTTTGTTTGATCCACGTAGGGGTATATACGAGTTGGGTCAACTCACAATACCCGATCAAGTTCGCTTAAAAAAAATTTAAAAAAATGTGTTAGATCGGGTAATTAAATAGATATGAGTTTAAAAACTAAAAAACTTATTAAAAGAATCGGGTTTCGGATAAAATCGGATCCAAATCCAAAAAAAAAAATCATTGATCCACTAATCAAAACATTTATTAATACAATTTTAATAATTTTGATGAATATTAACTTTAGGGATGTCAATGGATATGTTTTGGGCAGGGTACTATAATACTCGTCCTCATTCTCGAGTTTTAAAAAAACTCCACGTACCCGAGTCCATACACGCGTGAGTGTCAATGTCTGTACCTGTACCCCTTACCCTGTGGATACCTAAGTACTCGTACCTGTACCCGTTACCCACATTTTTAGTAAAAATAAATCAATCAATTATGAAATATTGAATATTTAAAAAAAAATTAACAACATTTAAAAAAATTCAAAGATTTTATTGTTGAATTATTAAAAAACAAACATTTATATTAAAATGTGTGGTACTTTATAATGGTTTTTTTTTAAATGATAGACATACATTTTCATATAATAATATATGATAATATATAAATATATATATTATGCGGGTATAAGACGGGTTTGGTACTAAGTACTCGTACTTGCACCCATACACGTTTACTTTAGTGGGTATTTACCCGTGCTTATACCTGAGTCCATTTTACGAATATTTACCTATCCATTGTGAACATTTTTTGCGAATACCAGTGGTATGGACCGAATTGTCATCTCTAATTAAGTTAATTGTTGCAATTTTAGTTTCTTCAACATTTACTATTTTGGTGAATCAAGACTTTAACTAATTTTAAATGTTTGACTCTTTAGTTATTTTGATATTAATACGATTTTATGTCACAGAATTTTAATTTGTTGCTAATATTTTATGATCATTTTTATTAGTTGATATTATCATTTATTATTTTATTACGTTAGTAAAAGTAAGTTATCTATTTTTGTAAGAAGATAAAAATATTGAATAATTTTTATGAAAAAAGTCTAATCACTCTTCATTTAGTTAATTAATATTAATACAAGCGAAAAATTATTTAGACAAACTACTATCTAACTCAACTTAATCTGAAAATTAATAGATTTGTCCAAACCAGCTCATTAATATAACATATGGTTATTTTACCTCGAAGTGTCCTATTTGATTCGAGTTCTTCTTCGGATTCGTCACCGAAGAGGTTCTGCATCATCTGGTGTGTTTTTCTTCTCCTCTCATTGTTTCGTGCGCTCTATGCTTCGGTGAAAAAGTGTGGGGTTTTTCACCGCACTCTTTAAGCAAAAAAAATGGAAAGAATGTGTGGGTTTTTTTTTGTTTTCTTCCTCTTGCGAAAACAATGGGAGGAGAAGAGAAACGGGTATTTATATACCTAGAGATTAAATTAATTTTTAATTTTACAAAATTATAAGATATTCTGTCATAATTAAATGAGAGATTTTTTTCATTACATCTCACATGCTTATACTCTTATATTAGTATGTTTGGTTTTGCGGTGGAAATCTAGATGGCGCGTGAATAATCAGAAGTTAAGAATTATAACTTTCTAAAATTCTGTGGAAATCACATTGGAATGCACTTTGAAGGATTGTCGCGGTTTTCTGACACGGAATCAAACATACCATTAGATTATTTTGTCACAATAAAATGTAGAAAGGCGTGTTTGTCATGTGATTTTTATCAATTTTTGAGACAAGAATTCATTTAATATAAGTATAAATTTATTTGGAGTTTGATTTGATTATAGATGATTGATTGAAAAAAAATTATTTGACTTTGTTTGATTTTATATAGTTTAATTTGAATTGAATATTCAAATTATAAATTATATTTTATTAATATTATAAAACACTATAAAATAGTATGTTTGATGTAATGTATTGTAACATGTAATATATTAAAAAGTAATATTACAAAATGAAAATGATTTATTATGGTTAAAATAAAATAAAAAATAGTGTTACTTATTTCTATCAATTATATTATTTTAGGTAGTATAAAATCTCAAATCCTAGCATATTTTTTTGTCAAAATCAATTATCTTATAGGCGAAGACACCTGCTCCATATGGATTTTATAAGATGAATGATCATATAATCTAAAAAGAAATCTAAAAGGAAGTGGAGTCATAATTGTACTAGAAGGCTCGGGCAATATTATAATCGAATAATAATTAAGATTTAAGTTCAAAACCAGTCCACGTACACATCTAAATCCATGTTTCTCAAATTTTCTAAGAGCTTAAGTTCAGTTTTTAAAATGAGATTTTCAAAGAAATACATTTTTAAAAATAGATTTAGAGTATTCTAATTTTTTAAGAATATTCTAGAAAACTCAATTTAATTTTTAAGAATGTACTTTTCAAAAACTGAATTCAAATTATTCAGTTGTAGAAAAAAAACTCAAAAAGTGCCCTTTTATAGATTTAAAATTTTCAAATGTAAAAAAACTTGAATGGAAATACTTAAAATTGAAAAAGGGCAAAATAAAATTGTTTCGACACAACACAATGTGGAGTTGGAAGTGCCAAGGGTGCGATGATTGTAAAAAAAAGTGTAAGGTAGCTAAGTAATCTTTTATAGATAAGCAGAAGTGTAAGTAGACCCACCCTCTTATGAAAATGTTTTCATAATAGTACTACTAACTGTATCTTTTTATAAATCCGTTTAGACTTTTTATACTTATTAAAAAAGATGATTAGTATTGATTGAAAAAGAGAAATTAAAAAAAAAATCAATATTATCCTTCATTAATGGTATAAAAAAAATAAATTTAAATAATTAAAAGAAAAGATAAAAATAAATACTTAACAATATTTTTATATGTAAAATTATTAGTTAATGGGATAATTGTTAAAAAAAAAAGCAAATAAAATAATAGAAAAAAATTCATTTGTATTGCAACTTATATTTTAGTACAAATTTTTACTCTAAAACTTTAAAAAACCTGAGGAACTAATAATATTTAATCAATAGTTATATAATTCCTAAAAATTTATAATCAATAATTTTGAAATTATAATGACCTCCCTTGAAATCACTTTTAGTTAAAGTGCAAATTATAATCTCAAATTTGTCTAAAATTATATTATAAATAATAAACATGGCAATAATATATAATCAGAAATTTGTCTAAAAATATATTATTAATAATAAACATGGCAATAATATATAATCTGTTATACAATAATATCGTCTAAAAAAATGTTAAAAGATTTCTCTATTTTTCCAGAAAATCCAATATATCTCGTGTGTTCAAACAAGGCAAAAATCATGAGAAATTCAAGTATGATTTTTTAGTTGATAATTTTAGCATAAATGAAAATGTGAACTAAATTTCAAAAATGAAATTTGAAATTTAACTCATGGCAAACTAGTGTTAACTTATAAGTATGTCAAATGACGCCTAAAAACTATATTTTCAAAAGCTAAAATCCTAGAATCTGGGCTCAAACCTCAATTGAGTATTACATTTCTCGAAACCTGGCAAGTGCTTTTTTATGAATAAGCATCTTATAGCTATCACCGGCTTGAACCTCTAGGCTAGGATCCAACTTTTTCTGCTGACTACCTAGCCCTGCTCTATTTTCCATGGCTTGTGTTTGGACAGGCTCTATCATTCCACTTCCATCTTTTCCTAGTCCCTGTGCATCAAATTATCCATAGTACAAGAAACAAAATATTGCGAAAATGTTAGAATCATTCAGAATATAATTTGAGAGAACACCAAATGTCCGAGATTATCCAGTCCAAATTATTGGGGTGTGCTTCTTGAAGAAAAAGGAAATTCTAGTTCTAGGATTTAATCACACTACTCAAGCACAGCCCCAAAAATAGAAAATTTTAAAAGCTGGAGCTGATTGCAAATGTAAACAAAGGACCATTCAAGCTCCACCAAACAACTCCAATATAAATTTAAAAAACTCATTTAGTATAGAGGGAATGAATTGATACCAAGCCTTCCTGCCATCCCATGTTGCGAAGCATCCGATTACCAACATTCTTTTCATCAATCGCTTTATCTGCGGTAATCACCTCAAAGGTATCGAGGTTGACATCTCCAACCGTGCGCCCTCCACCAACCCCAGGAGGGAATGGCATTGTGTCACCCCTCCTTGATGCAAAATCTCGAGCTTCAAGGACACAATTGATAGAAACAAAATGTTTTCTCAAAATTCAATATACACATCTGAGCTGAAAATATACCTGCAAACCTCTTGGTTTGCAAACCTACTATTTGGGTATTCAGAACTTGCATTCAGCATGTAAAATTTGGGATTCAGCAGAAAAAATAGCTACTTCTATTTTTTTCTTCATAAATACATAAACCTACAACTATAGAAAAAGAGACAAAAGAGACGGGTATAAAACATAAATTAGACAGAAAACCATTTGATTTTTCTACCATAAAGATCTCTTCAATTTCCCATAAAACTTAATAGAACTTAAAACCTAATGTGAAACTAATGCTTTCTCTATCCAACAAGCCTTTTCATCAGGCAACAGACAATTTTTTAACTATGAACAACTAATAACTGTGAAACAAATATTTCCTCCTGTACACCTCAGCAAATTTTCAAAATACTTTAACTCAATAAAAGAAACCCTACACAAATTAAGCAATCTTACTTGAATCCCCAATTTCAAGGTCAGACAAATCATTGCCAACTGAAGATGATGAGCCATACAAACTTCTTCTCTCAGCTGCCCGGTCCCTGTAGGTTGTTGTTTGAGATTGTTCCTTATGAGTTGAAGCAGAGAGTGGCATTTCCGAGAACCTTCTTCGTCCACTTCCAACAGACGCGGATGGTGTATATGAACCCAGGGAAGACACGTCTGTTTTAAAAGGAGTGGCAAATGTCTGGGCATCAACATTTGCTGAAGAACCGGACATAGATGCTGTGGCAGACGTAGAGCCTGAATAAGAAGTATCTGATTTAACAACCCCTCGTCCTGAGCCCCTTATAACCCCCATCAGAGTGCCCCCAAGGCTATTACTGAAGGGCCGTGGCTGTGGTTGAGAGTCAATAGCAGTAACCTGCGCAGTTGCGTGACCACCCAGATTAGACGCGTTAATTTCCCTTGGTGCTGTCTCGGTTTTTAACTTGTTCTTCGCAGATTGTGCAGAAGAATATGACTTATCCTCAACAGAACCAGATAATTGATTGTCCTCCAGTGCCACTCGAGTAGCTTGTCCCTCATGACTCCTCTGCTTCCACATTGTCAGCACATTGTTGATTTTTTTCTTATTTGCCATAATACTGCTTTTTGAAGCAAGTTTTATCTCCTTTGATCTTTCTTTCTCTTTCTTCTCTGCAGCTAAAGCAGCTGCTGCAGCAGCCTGGACAGCATCTGCCAGTGAAGCTGGCTTCTCATTTGAAGTAACAGTAGTAGCTGGTGCAGAAATCACTACTTTTTTAGTGCTCGAAGCATCAGGTGCCTTAGAAGGTTCAGACTCGTTATTGGATGATTTATTCTGATTTTGATCAGTGCAAGGGATATACTGCTGAGTATGGTGGTCATATGAATACCAAATCCCATTATTACCATCATAGTAAAGACCTAGGTCACAAACAATGCAGAATATGAAAAAATAATAAGAGAAAGAGAAAACAAAATAACATTTTAACATGTATATCAGTGTTTCAAGTATCAAGTATGCAGGTAAAAAAATAGGCCCAATATGCACACTTTTCCAGAGAATAGTACTAGCATGTATTGTGAGTGTGTGCACACATACTGCACATACAGGGAGTTCTGCAAAATTCTGCAGGCTCCTGCTTTCTAACAGAACCCAATTATATGAGAAAATAAAAAGGAGTGAATGATGACAAAAAAGGAAACATTAAAATTATTGGCACTTCTAGACCGACTATAAGTGAAGAACCAACATGAATGTTTTGGTTACCCAACAAACTTGCTTTAGAGCTTTGGCTCATTCCAAAAAAAAAAATTATCCAAATAAAGAAAGAGGTCTTAAATATCTAAAGTTAAATGAAACAACTTCAGAAATACATGATAGTTAATACAGGCCTTAAAAGTGTTTAAGGAAAGTTTTAACAAGTTCCACAATATAAGCTTTTTGGATCAACTCAACCAAGAAACATACCAGTATTCCCATCATAATAAAACCCAGAAGTAGCATCATAGTAATAACCAGATGCTTCATCCCAAACGAAGCCTGATTGTGGTGCACCAGCATCAGTACCAGTCTGCTCAGGACCATTAGACTGTTTGTCATCTGGATTGTATTCTTTGGGAGCCCATCCGACAGAATCATACTGAAGATAAGAGAAAAGCACAAGACATCTATCACATGTATGACAACTTAATGATGTATCAGAACTATAATTAAGAACGCCGCCTCATTAAGAAATGTATAATGATGTGGTGTATTTAATTAGATCAGAAACAATTCTAGTGGGAATTTCCATATCGATTGTAAAAGTACAGATATGGAGAAGCTCCAAGAACACAGGAAAAATAAATCACCTAGAGGCTGTATGTCAAATTAGAAAGCCAGCTACAAAATATTTATGGTAAATATACTTCCATTCACTTCTATTGATTAAAAAAGGTTGGCATTATGTTATGATTTTATAAGATTATATTTTAAACTAGTTTAATACTATATTGTTTCACATATCACCTTTTTCCTCCGTCAAACAGAATAGCAAGAAAGAATAACAAAAGTTTTTATGCAAGTTACAAAGTAATTTGACCAAAACATTACAGCAATGTTTTACTTATAAGATAACTGATCTCTGCAATAATGCATTGTTTAGTTTCCTGCTTAAAAAATTGAAATAACTCCATGTTTCTCACGTTTTTCAAACCAAATTTAAGTCTTCCCTAACGCATTTCTTATGAAGCAAATATTTATTCCAAGGCTTTACAATGTCTTCCTCTAGAAAACGTCTAGGTAGTGTCTCAGTTATTTTCCACCAGATTGCCTCTAGTTATTATAACTTACTTTTGTTCATCAACCAAGTCAGGAAGTTAACACAAAATCACTGCTCTACAGGAAACAAAATGACAGCAAGGCTAAAATGCTTGAAATTATTTGAAATTGACAGTATTTAACTGCAAGTCTGCAACAATACAAAATGTCTTTAACATATTCATCATATATACGTGTTAGAATATTAAAATGTTGAGATTTTTTATATAATTTAAGATTATATTAAAGTATCTCTTAGGATTAGGTTTTACATTACTTAGGACTGTGTCTATGTATCCCTATAAATAGGAATTAATATTTTAGTCTTTTGTATCAACTTACTATCAAACTATTATCAATAATATTCAAGCTTTAATTATTTCTCTCATCTTAATATCTAAAACTCCATAACTACAACAATTTGAAAAAGAATAACATACCTGCTGGGAAAATGTTGCAGCCTCAATAGCTGCAGCTGCAAGACTGCTTGATTGTGAAGTTCCCGACGCTCCTGATCCAGGGCCCAGTATGCTTTTTGCATACGCTACTCTTAGAATCTGTCCATTCTTCTCAAGGGCCGTTCCATTTGTTAAGTCAAGGGCTTTGGTAGCATCCTCTACCTACAAATAAGTACATAGCATGTAAATACTGATGGAAAACCTTACACAAAAAAGTGCAACAAACACGACACCCCCAAATGACTTCGACTGGCAATAAAAAGCTATTAGTAATTAATAGATATAAACAAATATAACTATCAAAGTAATATCTATGAAAGTGAGATATGAGAGAGAATAGAGGGAAAGCTAATTCTGTTATTGCTGAATTGGAATGGAGCATGATGCTCTATTTATACAAGAGGAGTTGAACATTCAAGAGTTGAATCATTCAAGCTCTACATTTAAGGATAAACTTAATTGTTCTATAGTGCTGAACTTTTCTTATTCTATTAAATTAAGGCTGGCCTTAATTATTCTATAGTGCTGATTTTTCATATCCTAAGATATAACTCTAATACTCCCCCACAAGCTCAAGGTGGCTGCAAAGGCTGACTTGAGGCAGACAGGTTGAGCTTGCTGCTGAGCTCCATAAATCTTGAACTTGAGAGAGGCTTGGTGAGGATGTCAGCCTTCTGGTCAACACCAGGAATGTGGCAGACAGTGAGAGACTTATTAAGGACCTTTTCTCTTACAAAAAAGAGGTCAATTTCCATATGCTTTGTTCTTGCATGAAGAACAGGGTTATGAGCCATAGCAACTGTGCTCTGGTTGTCACAATAGATGGCTGGAGTTGTCAAGGGAATTTTTAGTTCAGCTAGCAAAGTTTGAACCCATAAAACTTCAGCTGTGGTGTGAGCCAAGCTGCGATACTCAGCCTCAGCACTAGAACGAGCAACAACAGTTTGCTTTTTGGACCACCAAGAGATCAAATTAGGTCCTAAGTACACAGCTGACCCAGAGGTGGATCTTCTATCATCTGGGTCAGCAGCCCAGTCAGCATCACATTAGGCCTGCAGAGAGAACGGAACAGTGGAGGCAGGAGTGAACAATAAACCAGAGGTGATAGTGCCTTTTAGGTAGCGCAGAATACGCTTGACAGCTAGCCAATGGGACTCCAAGGGGTGTGCCATGAACTGACATACTTTGTTGACAGCATAGCAGATTTCTGGGCGTGTAATTGTTGCATACTGCAGGGCCCCTACAATGGACCTGTAGTGAGAGGCATCAGACAAGGCAGCAGACCCTGTTTTGATGAGTTTGGTGGTGGATGCCATAGGAGTAGCAACTGGATTGGAATTCTCCATATCAGTTTTGATTAGCAAGTCCCTTAGGTACTTAGATTGAGTGAGAAGGAGATTACCATTGGACAGTTTCTTCACCTCAAGGCCCAGAAAATAATCCAAATCACCAAGTTGTTTGAGAGAAAACACATGATTTAGTTGTTGAGTAACTTGCTTGATGAGAGGAGGAGAGTTTCCTGTGATGATTATATCATCAACATAAACTAGCATATAAATGACAGCACTTTGATGCTTGTAGATGAACAGTGAAGTATCACACTTGCTGTTCAGAAAGCCAAAGGATAAAAGAGTGGTTTTGAGTCTTTCAAACCATTGCCTTGGGGCCTGTTTGAGGCCATACAAGGCCTTGTGCAAGTGACAAACCAGAGATGAATTAGGGGCAGTAAATCCAGGGGGTTGCATCATATAGACCTCCTCTTCAAGAATGCCATTCAAAAAGGCATTGTTTATATCCAACTGCTGCAGAGGCCAATTGTAAGTGAGAGCAAGAGTCAAAATTATTCTAATTGTGACCGGTTTAATAACGGGAGAAAGTTTCATTAAAGTCAAATCCATGGACTTGATGGAACCCCTTAGCAACAAATAGAGGGAAAGCTAATTCTGTTATTGCTGAATTGGAATGGAGCATGATGCTCTATTTATACAAGAGGAGTTGAACATTCAAGAGTTGAATCATTCAAGCTCTACATTTAAGGATAAACTTAATTGTTCTATAGTGCTGAACTTTTCTTATTCTATTAAATTAAGGCTGGCCTTAATTATTCTATAGTGCTGATTTTTCATATCCTAAGATATAACTCTAATAATATCTAAGCAGCAACACTGGAAGAATTCCTTCAAATACAGGTCATGTTAAATTTTCCATCGAAATAGATAAATAATATCTGCCAAAACTGAGTATCCATTCACCCTTCAAACCCTTTCACAAGTACAAATACACTAGATAATATTAGAAACAAGATATCACCAAATATTTAAAGCATGCCTTTCCTTTAACCAGACAATGAAATAAGATAGGAAAAACACATGCGTTATAATTATGAACATCAGACCGAAAAACCAAAAGGAGAAAAATGTATGCAATATGCCAATAACAATTGCTCAAACATTAGAATAAGATGTACCTACCGAATAAAAATGTACAAATGCAAATCCCCTCGAGACATGAGTAAACTTGTCTCTCACAAGACGTAGATCCTGTAATTGATAACACAACATTTTTAAGCACATAAATGGCAAAACAATTGAGAACAACCCCTGCTCCAAGTAAAAAAGATAAATTAGTTTGCACAAATATTTTATTAAACCTTGATTGGAGCATGTTTGGAAAACTCATAGCGGAGCATTTCCTCATCCGCATTTTCATCCAATCCACGGACAACCAATACCTGAGTTGGACCTAATTACATGCAAACTTATTAATTGCAGAACATAAATAAACAGTCTGTCAGATAAAGCAGTTATACTAACCTGCCTCCAAACCTTTCTTTCCTAAGGATGAGGAATTCGATAAAGCAATGTCTGCTGCAGGAGCATCATCAGTGCGTGGTTCATTACACTGCACCAAGGAGAACAAAATTGGAACCAGTTCATATACACATGTAAATGGATACACTTACTCAATTGAAAAATGGCACAATGCCCCAACCAATTTAGACATAATCCACAGATATAGGCACAAAGAAAAAACATTGGTACAATAATAGCAACACAGATACAAAGTTGATGAAAGACTGGTTCAACAATAGTAACACAGATGCAAAAATGATGATAGAATATGAACCTGATAGCAAGAAGTCCGGCGTGCAAAATTGATGTAGCTACATATAGTGCACATCCAATCAGATGATACTGTAATGCTCTTATGACTATGACCTGATTTCATAGCTCCGTCTGGACCTGCACTTCCGGTTGGCTTGCTACTGCAACAATATATAGCACAGAACTGTAATCTATAAACTTGGAAGATCGGGTCTTAAAAGCGTCGGAATATAACTAACCTAAAAATACTTAGTTAACAAAGCTCTAAAAATAAAAACTACCTATATTCAAAGAAAAGCTTTCTGCCATCCACAACAAGACCATCATCTACTAGCTTGTCCATCATTCCTTGTGCAGCTTCCTAATCCATAATATCAATCTTAGTATAACATTCTTGAAGCCAAAATATACGATATTGGAAAATCAAAAGGATTAATACCACAGAAGGAAAATCAATAAATGCAAATCCACGGGAGATGCCAGAATGCCTCTCCTTTATAACACGGACATGCCGAAGGGGACCCCATTCCGCCTAGACATATATAAATGATTATGTCAGAAGACAGTTAAAATATGAAGGAGTAAATGAGATGCTTAACAAAAGAATTTATGTAGAGAACGTACAAGGATTTGGTATAGGTCTTCTTCAGTTGTCTTCTGTGAAAGACCTTTCACAACAATAGTTGCAGATGGTGCCTGGAAAATAGCAGTCCAGTCAAATTACCCAGCAGTGGTGAGGTAATCACCTAAAAAAGAAAAGCACCATTCAACACATACCACAGAATAATGTTCCCGCTGACGTTTATCATCACGGTCCCTGCGTCTTTCACTTCTATCATATCGGTTATCGACATAGCTGTCTTCCCGATAACTCCGACTATGACTTCGACCTCGAGGAGACCTAGATTTTGGATTATCATCATAACCCCGAGATTGGGAACGGGAGCGAGAGTGAGAATGAGAACAGGAGTGTGATCGGGACCGAGAATGGGATCGTGAACGCGATCGAGAACGCTCATGTTTCCTTTGGGGACTTGGATCTTTTTCCCTACTGAGACATCTCTTGTCTCGTTCTCGATCGCGTGATTCACGTCGCCTCCAATTACTATCTTTTCTACCATCTCTTTCATAATCAGAATCATAACTATGCCGACCATGATCATAATCCCTCTCATGGCTATCCTCCCTTCGATGATGCGAAACACGGGACGACTTGTGGCCATAATCATCATAAGCATAATCATCACGGTCATGCCCTGCAAACCTAGCAGGTTTGTCATATCCTCGGTCACCATAGTTTTCAATGTTGGTATAACCGTCTCGAAACTTATCATACTCCGGGTAAATGTCAATCTCACGACCCCTGAAACCATCCATTTGATTGTATGGTTCATGGTAAGGTCTCTGAAAACGTCTAGATTCCCTTTCAAGGGGATAATCTTCCTCATAACCCCTCCGCTTGGATTGACTCCATTGACCAACAGCAGGTCCATGTGGCAAATAGGCCTCCCGATCCAAAACATCACGGTGGAAATTATTTCTCTGGTATACAGCATCCCTGGGATATCTTTCATCTATAAACCTTCTTTCGTCATAAGAGTCGCCGACCCTGCCAAAAAAGGGGTAAAGTGGGAGGAAAGAAAGATAAACTGACACTGTGCATCAAAATGAATATCCTGCCCTCATAATTCTAAACAAACATCATTGGAAAAGAAAGGTTTATCTTAATAGTCCAATCACATGCATGAGTCAAGAAATCCAAAACGCACTACCATCTAACTAGAAACGTTTTTATAATAGAAAATGAAACATAAATACTAGAGAAAACAGATTTTTACCCATGGGCTATTACCATTGGAATAATAAGTAAGCAAGAAGCCGTAGTTGCACTCACCGAAAATTTGGCTCATGGACCGCACCATAACCCTCCAGAGCCTGTGGATTCAAGACAATAAGTTATGTCAGCAACAAATAATGAATGATGAGACGAGGTTAGGCAAATGGAGTCCTTATCCTCACTGCCCCCACGGGTAGCTTTCTTTCATAATTCTCTAAGGATGGGCCCTAATAGTTTTCTTTGAATAATCATCCCCACATCACATAGGTGAATTTATTTACTAAGGAGGAAACCACAATTACGCTGTTATTATCCCAGCCTTGATGCAGTGCATAGCGACCAGGATCCATTTCTTTGCCCAGCAATAGCCCCCTGGAAGCAAAATTGGTCTCAAAACCTTTCTCCCCTGTAATATATGCACAAACAGATAGAGTTATCTACCATAAACCAACAACCAATAACTCCCATGATTTTTGGACCTTCTTCCCCTCTCAATTCGAATGTAATCCTCAAATACAACATACATACCGTCTTCCAAATCCTCCCTTTACACACAACAAATCCATTACCTCTATAGCCAATTTCGCAAATTAATGTAAAATTCCCAAATCAATCAATCAAGCAATCAATCAAAAACGATTTTAACCAGAAAATTATAATCCTAATAGGAAAATCAAATTTTCAATCAGCATGCAAAAGACCTGTGAAAAACAAAGGATGCATACAACAATTAGGGTTTTTACCGATGATTATGGAGATTGTGCTGTGTTGGATATCGCGATTGAGAGATCTAGGGTTGTTGTTGTCGCTCGGAGAAGGAAGACACGAATAGCGCGCCGCGTGAGAGAGAGAGAGAATGGAATTGGAACAATTGAGGCAGAAAGAATGCAGTGTTCGAAGTTTATTCAAAACAACTTTTGACTCGATATGAAATGTGTTTTTTAGTTTAATTTTTAGAAAAGAGTTTAATTATAATGTACGGTTAATTAATTTTACATCAAAGCCCAATAAAAACTTAAATTGCCACGTAAATTCATCTACTATGTATCAACTTCTATCTACTATGTCTAACTACTATAATCCTTAATATACAACTAGGAAGAGGCTCATGCGTTCGCACAGGTGTTTATAGTTAGGTGTAAAACGAAAAAATATAAATTGAGATATTAAATAATTATGAACTTGATTTTTTATTGAGCAATATGAGATACAATATCATTAATAAAAAATAAATGATAAATAAAAAGATGGTGATGTAATATGCTTAAAAATAAGGTTTAAAAATAATAAAGGTTATCTAATATAAGAAATGGGCCAAAAATATAATAAGAATAATAATATAAATCAATTATAATTAAGGGAATGCAAACTGAGTTTTTAATTAGTATAATAATAATGATAAAATCTGAAACGATAGCCCAATAGAAAAAATGTATTGTGGTGATAGTGTCCCGTGAAAATAATAAATTTCAGTGATAAAAGTTACAAGAGTTGGTAGCTTTGTGTTTTAATTGCAATCCAACCGATTCTCCAGGTTTTAATTACAAGAATAAATTAATGATAGATCAACATCTACTAAATAACAACAAATTATCATGACTATGATAATGAAATGGTTCTACAATCATATTCAGGGACGGAGCCAGAAAAATTAGAATATGGAGGCAATAATATATATATATATATATATATATATATATATATATATATATATATATATATATATATATAATTATTTTTTTATAATACTTATAAAGTATTTATATAATATTTATATTTGTATTGAATATAATGTTTAATTTATTTTATATTATTGAACAATACACATATTAATTAATTTAAATTATAATAAAAGTATAATATATTAATTTTATCTTTATAGTATATTATTTTAAAAATTAAATATTTTTAATATAATATTTTTTAGTTTGTATATATAATGATAATAATTATAAAAATTAACACAAATAAAAGATTTAAGGTTTAGTTCTAATTTAAGAATCTATAATTAAATATTATCTTAATTAAAATTATGTTTAACTATATAATATATCTATAGATGATCCATATTGTGTAGTAATTTTAACTTGGAGAATTTAATATGAGCAATTAATATAAAATTTGATATTAATTTCATGACATAGATACTACTATGTTATCATTGAATTCAATTATATATTAGCACGTTTTTCAAAATAATCATTATATATTACAAAATTAAATCAATTATATTTTATATAGTTGAGTTGTGTTAATTTACATCTGAAGTTGACATTGTTCATTCAACATACTTGAGTAAAATAATAGATATATGTGTATGTGAGAATTATTAGTGGGGGCATAGGCCCACAATATGCCATACCTAGCTCCGTCGCTGATCATATTATAGTAAAAAGATTGAAATACATATTAATCAACTACTTTTTATTCCTTCTTTTTTGCCTCATTCGCAATTACGGTCCTCTGCGACAAAAATAACCAAAGTGAATAAACAAATTATATCAACGCAATCATCTAGAAAACTTTTTTAGCAACAACAGAAGGTCCTTCTTCCTATGCAACTACTCACTTTGGTGAATGCTTTTACAAAGTCGTAATCAAACTAAATAAGGTTGTTGTTCCTACAGTGAAGCATACTTATCACATCAGTATAATATTTTGAAATAATGTCAATGTAGTAATTATTAGAGCAATGAAATAAAAAGTTTCAAGGTTGACATAAACAGGTAAGTGCTGCAAACCACATGCTCTAACCACAATTGCAGTATTCAAGGCATTTGCTCCCTGAGAATATTTTGATAATGATCATATTTTACAGAAAGCAAAAGTTAAAGAGAAGAGATGATAAAGGCCAAGAGTTTACCGCTGATACATGCTCGAAAACATCATGAATTTTCTTGATTGCAACTTTGTCGAAAGAAAAAACCACAGACTCTCACCATCATCTGGTATGCAGCCTTCTGGACGCAATCGTCTGTATCACCTAGACTTCAGCAACAGCAACATTCACAAATTATTAGGCAGCAACAACCACTACGCCAAACAAGACATTAGACAGCGCTTTTTTAGGCCTTAGACAGCGCTGCCTAAGGCAGCGCTGGCGTAGGTAAAGACAACGCTTTTTATTTACGAAAAAACGCTCTCTAAAGTATACATTAGAGGGCGCTTTTTCAAAAAAAAACGTTGTCTAAAGGCCCCCTTTAGACAGCGTTTTTTAAAGCGTTGTCTAAAGTATGCCTATAATTTTAATTATTAATTTTTCTATACCTTTAGAGGGCGCTTTTTCAAGAAAAAAACGCTGTCTAAAGGCCCCCTTTAGACAGCGCTTTAAAAAATGTTGTATAATGTAATTTTTTCTATACCTTTAGAGGGCGCTTTTTAGGAAAAGCGCTTTCTAAAGGTCCCTTTTAGACAGCGCTTTTAAAAGCGCTGTCTAATGTATGCCTATAATTTTAGTTATGAATTTTTCTATACCTTTAAATGACGCTTTTTAGGAAAAGTGCTTTCTGTTGTGAACTATAGACAGCGCTTTTTCTAGAAAGCGCTTTCTTTTCTCTACGTATAATTTTAATGATTTTTTTTTAAATCCCATTTTAACCATTTGTTTATGCAGAAACCTATATAATTCAAGTCATTTCAATAAACCTGTATATTTCACATTTCCATTAACAATTTCTAGTATGGTTCATTAACCATTTCCACTAATCTCATAAATCACATAAACCACATAAACCATTTCCATTATAATTCAAGACATTTACATTAACCATTCACAAAATTATACAATTACATTCCAAAATCACATAAATAACATAAACCATTCACAAAACTATACAATCCCATAAAATAGACCATTCACAAAACTATACATTCACATAATCCCATTATCCTATACCTTATATGACTTTTTTTCCAATAAGGTATTCGCAGAATTCCTCCTTAATTTCTTGCAATTTATCCTTCGTGTAATGAGAACACGCGTATTCATCAAAGTACTACATAACAAAACAAAATATGCATGATTTAGTTAAAAATAGTCAATTATATGACATATCCGATAAATATTAAAATAAATCCTAAGTTATAAATCCATGCATACCGTAATAGGAATCTCTAATCGATCCATTTGAAG
Organism: Lathyrus tuberosus; assembly: GCA_022829125.1. Classification (NCBI taxonomy): domain Eukaryota; kingdom Viridiplantae; phylum Streptophyta; class Magnoliopsida; order Fabales; family Fabaceae; genus Lathyrus; species Lathyrus tuberosus. The sequence goes on from JALAZF010000063.1 coordinate 16,781,864, forward strand.
GATTTTTCTCATAAACCTCAAAACGAAATACCCGCAGTCTATGCCATTACGCTGACGAGGGCACTACACATAGACAAATAAATAAGAATTAATATATAGTTGTTTTGTGTTGTCAAGTAGCATCACTAATAAGCACCATTGTGAAAATTAATATACCTTCTGAGCTTCATTTTCATCATGTGTCTCGTGTGTGTCATCATGGTCACTAGCCATTTTACCTGTAAGAAAGAAAAAAATAAAAAATAAATGACAAATATAAAAATCCATAATCCATAATCCATTGAATGATATAAGCTATATATAACATGACAACTAATTAATATTATTGAATGATATAAGCTATAATTTTATAACTAGTACCTTTTTCACTAACGTCTCTTTCTTTTCTTGGTTGGAATATGTTCTACCCGTCTCTTAACAACACGGACGGTTGGATTGATCCAAATACCCTCATTATGATCATTTCTTGTATATGATTCATTCGCTATAATATTTTCATCTTGATCATTTCTAGTAAATGATTCAATATCAACATCAATATCACATTGATCTCCAATGTTTTCATCAATTACTTTGTTAGATAAAAGCACTATAGACCATTTTGTACTTGTCGAATCAGTGACATAGAACACTTGTTTAGCTTGAGAGGCTAGAATAAAAGGCTCATCTTTGTACCCCACCCTATTAAGATCCACTTGCAGAAATCCTGACTTATCCATTCGTACGCCATTATTATTTTCAACCCACTTGCAACGAAATATAGGAATCTGAAACTTCTCATAATCAAACACCCACATGCGTTCGATAACTCCAAAATATGACAGATTTGCAAATTTGGGGTTTAAATCTTTCACACTTGAAATGTGCATTGTTTCAGCTACCACGGTGACACCACTATTTTGCATAGTACTTTTATCATCTTGTTCTTTAGTATAAAATGTGTATCCATTAATTGCGTATGTGCTATAAGAAAACACAACCAAACTTGGACCATATGCTAAACATCTCAACCTTTCTGTTATTGAAGCGGGATCTGAATAATACTTTGAATAAATATGATCCTTAAACCAAGGTATGAAACTTCGATTGTGCTCTCGTACTATCCAATTCTCATTTCTATTCAGATTTAAACCTCGGAGAACATCCTTGTGCATTTCAACATACGGCTCAACCTCATTCTCATTGTGCAGAACATACATATGCACTTGATCTCGTTTGACCCTTGATACTGTCACAACTTCATTTCCAATTAACTTTTTTCCTTCTTTTTTTTCGACAATATGAGATTTGGGGACTCCAATTGATTGTACATTGGACAGATATTCAGTACAAAACTCAATCACTTCTTCTACAATGTATCGTTCGGCAATACAACCCTCTGGTCGACTTCGATTTTTAACATACCCTTTTAATATTTTCATATAACGTTCAGCAGGGTACATCCATCTCATATAAGCCGGTCCACACAATTGTGTCTCTTTCACGAGATGAACAACTAGATGAACCATTATGTCAAAAAACGAGGGAGGAAAAATCATTTTAAGATCACACAAAGTAATAACTATTTCTTTTTGCAATGTTGGTAAGATCGCAGGATCGATCACCTTACTGCAAATTGACTTGAAGAAAAAGCATAATTTAGTTATAGCGCTTCTTACTTTTTCTGGCAGAATAGAACGTATACCTATTGGTAGAAAATGTTCCATTATAACATGGCAGTCATGCGTCTTTAAACTCTTTAACTTGAGGTCTTTCATAGATACAAGTCTTCTAATATCTGAAGAGTATCCTTCTGGAACTTTAACTTCACTTAGAAACTTACACAATACCTTTTTCTCTTTTCTAGATAGAGTATAAGCAGCAGGTGGTAGATATGTTCGTGTTCCTTTCTTCATGGGTCCTAATTTATTTCTTATTCCCATCGCTACCAGGTCATTTCTTGCTTTAAGGTCATCCTTAGACTTTCCTTGTATATTGAGTAACGTACCAATAACACTGTCAAATACATTTTTTTCAATATGCATAACATCGAGAAAATGTCTTACATACAACGACTTCTAATATGGCAGTTCAAAAAAAATTGACCTCTTTTTCCACCCACTCTTGACAAGTGTATGTGCAAAAGGCTTTCCAAACTGAGTACTCACATCTTTCACCTTTTCAAAAATTTGATCACCTGTCAATATAGTTGGAGCTCTACCATGTTCTGCCTCTCCATTGAATGCTTTTCTCCACCCACGATAGTGATGATTAGAATTTAAGAATCTACGATGACCGAGAAATACATTCTTCTGGTCAAACTCCAATCGCGTCCAATCTGTTTTATCTTCACAAATAGGACACGCACATTGACCTTTTATGTTGTACCCTGATAGATTTCCGTATGCTGGAAAATCATTAATTGTGCCAAACAACATCGCCCTCAAGTTGAAACTTTCTTTCCTATACCCATCAAAACCTCCACACCGTTCTCCCACAAAAACTTTAAATCTTCGATTAAGGGTGCCAAGTATACGTCTATGTCATTCCCTGGCTGTCTAGGCCCAAAAATTAACATAGATAACATCATGTACTTACGCTTCATACATAGCCATGGAGGTAGGTTATAAATTATTATGATCACAGGCCAAGTGCTATGTGAGATACTTTGAAGACCGTGTGGGTTCATTCCATCAGTAGATAATGCCAAGCGAAGGTTTCTTGCTTCTTTTCCAAATTTAGGATAATCATCATCAATTTTCATCCACTGTGGTGAATCTGTCGGATGTCGAAACTTTCCATCAATAATTCTTTCATCTGCATGCCAAGTCAAGTGTCTTGAATCGGTCTCACTACAAAACATGCGTCTAAATCTCGAAATTATAGGAAAATACCATAAGACTTTTGCTGGAGACAACTTTTCCTTATATCGAGAGACACCGCATTTAGGACACTCATTTAACGATGCATACTTATTTCGAAACAAAACGCAATCGTTTGGACAGGCATGTATCTTATCATAGCTCATGCCAATAGAGCACAACATCTTTTTTGCCTCATATGTTCGATTGGGAAGAACATTATCCTCTGGAAGCATATCTTTCATAAGGGCCAATAACTCTGTAAAACTTTTATCCGGCCATCCATTGCCCGCCTTTAAGTTGTACAACTTTAATACCGCAGACAATCTTGTGAATTTGGTGCAACCATTATATAACGGTTTCTCTGCATCGCTTACCAACCTCTCAAACATTTTGGGACAATCCTTAAGATCTTCTTCAAGTGCTTCTGCAATCTCTTCGACTCGATCAGAATCGTATGTATATGTGCCATTGTCGTTTAAGCATAGGTCGTATTATCCCCCGGTTCAACATTCCCGTTAATTTTCTCACCATGCAAATTCCAATATGTATAACTTCTATCAATTCTACTCCTCATTAAATGCGATGCCAACTGAACCGCGTCAACCCGACTCCCAAAACAACAACCCAAGCAAGGACATCTCATTCGACTGAGGTCTTTGGCGTGCGCAACAGCAAACTTAACGAATTCCGATACCCCATTCTCGTACTCTTTCGACAATCGACTTAAAGACATCCATTTCTTATCCATAGTTATACTAATTAAACTAAACAAAAACAAAAATAAAAAATATTTACCTGTAGGGAAACGATCCGACTTTCACACTTTGATCACAAGTAACCCCTAATTACAGTGGCAAGATAGAAAAACTAATTACCTTTAGAGATGTAAACAACTTTTAGACCCACACAGTGTCCAGATAGGTTAGAATTACCAAGATCCCCCTGTACACGTATCATAAAATGAAATATCATTAATTGACCAATTATGAGTCATAACTTGATAAGTGGCAACATGTAATCACAAACAAGCAACATACTTAAGAGCAAGCATACTTAAACAAGTAACCAAGCATACTTAAACAAGTAACCAAGCATTATAGCAATTCATCCTAAACCTAACAAGATTCAAATCTAAGCAATACCTAAACAAGTAAACATGCATCAACTTAAACAAGTAACATTCATACGATAACCTAAATCTATCAAGAATCAAGTTTAAATCATACTTAAACAAGTAATCATCATATCACAAAGATAACCATCAAAGCAATTATTGAGCAAGATAAACATCTCATGCAAAGACAAATATCATACTTTCTTTGACCATGCAATACAACAACTATCATAACTCCACTTTCATGGCTCTATATATCATAACTCCATCAATACAATAACTATCAATATTACAATAACTATCATACAAGAATGAAAACAATAATGAAAACAGAATGAAAATCGTTTATTCTTTTTTTTTAAATAGTTTACAAAACAGAGGATAAAGATAAGTTTGGAGTTCTCTTTTATTCTTGTTATGGCTTTTAATGTAGAAGGTTCTATATCTTCAGGTGATACTAATGAGATATATCTTCACATTGATATTAAAAATTAAAAGTGTTGAGCCTATAAATTGCAAGGGTCATCAGAGTTTAAGGACAGAGGAAAACACCATACACACTCATATACGGAGAGAAAAGAAAGCAGAACAAACATCACATAGCATTCACATATAACAGTGAGAAAAAAATCGGAAAAAAAAACAAAATAACCTTACAACAATTCCAAACCTTTCACAAAAAATCTCGTTAACAAGAATGAAAACAGAATGAAAATCGTACCTCTTCTTCTTCACGAAAGCAATGGCGAATGAACAACCAAAATGACGGAAAAAAGTGAACAACGACAATGATGAATGAACGACGGCAATGGCGAATGAACGACGGCAATGGCAATGGTTTTCAGCAGAGAAGAACGATAGCAAGGGTTTCAGTAGAGAAGAACGGTCGAGAGAAGAAAATGAAAAGAAGTGTTTGAAAATGATTAGAAATTGTTTTATATTTTAATTCATAAATGACCTTAGACAGCGCTTTTAAAAAGCGCTTTCTTAAGTGCTACCTATAAGAGCGCTTTCCTCAGAAAAGCGCTTTCTAAGGTGGGGAGAATTTAAAACCTATAGCAGCGCTTTTCAAAAAGCGCTTTCTAAGGTGGCTTCCATTTTGGGCATTTAATAGCGCTTTTAAAAAGCGCTTTCTAAAGGCTGTCTTTTACAGCGCTTTTTTTAAGCGAAATTTTTTAAAGACTTATAGCAGCGCTTTGTCCAAAAAACGTTGTCTAAGGTGGCTTCCATTTTGGGCATTTAACAGCGCTTTTAAAAAACGCTTTCTAAAGGCTGTCTTTTACAGCGCTTTTTTTAAGCGAAATTTTTTAAAGACTTATAGCAGCGCTTTGTCCAAAAAGCGCTGTCTTTTTTGCGCTGTCTTTGTCCAATTTTGGCGTAGTGAACGACAAAATTCCATTTGTCAACAACAACAAACACCAATGACTCAACAGAGAAGGAAAATGAGAATAATAAACTATTAAAATGCACAAGAACATGAAGACTAACCAGCAGTTGAGGTCTCATTTTTTTCTTTCCCAAGTCCAGAAGAAGAGTCTGGCTGAATATGAGAACCGTGATCTGCCAATGATTGATAAACTTTTAATCAAAATTAACAAATGCAATAATTTCTAAAAAAACAATTGACATCTCTGGAGTTATTCTTTTCTTTCTCAACTATTTTAAATTCATGTCATACAAAACAACTAAACACAACAGCAAAAACATTAACACCTCTGAAGTTACTCTCAACTATTTCAAAATTCATGTCATACAATATACTAAACACGACAGCAAAAGATACATTCTCGAGGAGCTCTTTCTTCCCACTGTTATCCTTCCCAAAAGTTAACCAGTATTTTGAAAAGATTTTTGTTAATGATCATTCACATATAAAGAGTAAAAAGAAAGGAACCGATAAAAACCTTGGACACAATAGTTCCACAACCAGCTTCAACTTGTTGAAATTTGGGAGTATTTGGAAATGCACAAACCAAAAGAGTGCAATTATAGTTCCAATAATGCTTAAACTCTGCTCAATATATGCTACACGGAAGTACTGATCTAGTGAGGATAGTACAATGTTCTCCCCACCATGAATATGAAATACTTAAGTAGTAAGGCTTTGTTATCCCTTCCAAGTACTGTGATGGGACAGTTTGTAGGACAATGGCTCCATGTCTTACTGAAGTCATCAAAACATAGCGAGAAATTAGGAATGCTGCCATCTAGTACAGTTAGCACTATCAACGAGGCAAATTTAGAGTCATCAGGATCTCACCACAATGGCCCAGCTTGCACCAATTGTCCTTCACCACGCTTTGGACAGTCCCTAAACCAATACCAAGATGTTCTCATGCACCTGGAAGAAAGAATGAGCATTAAGTAGTGGGCATGGAAGCACAAGTTTTTCAAGATAAAGCCAACCTCTTGTTCTCACCAAACAAATCCTTATAGTAGCAGGAGCCAAAATTCAAGAAATATTTAAGAAAACAATGAATTTTGATGTGTTACCTACATTCTTCTTAACGTCATTTCTGGAGGCATTGTTGATAGGTTGAGTTTTTAGATTCTTCAAACTATCGGCTTGTGCTCATATACTGCGCCACATTTTTTTCAAACATCTTATCATATGCCAGAACCTGTCAAAAGAATTACGAATGATAAAGAAGCAGAAATTAAGTCAGAGTTGGAGGAAAGGTTGGTTTTAAACTATTTTGGATCCTTTTTCGAAAGAGCAAAGTAACAATGCAGGGCAAGTCAAGGATGATGAAATTGATACTCTTAGTGATGATACCTTATTCAAATTGCAGAAGCTCCTCGACGATCATATGCTAAAGAAGCGACAACTTCTCCACGGCCATGCTTGGATAACACCTTGAATATCATGCAATAAGGAGAGGGATACAACCGTTAGTATAAAGTTGAAAGGAGTTCAACAACAATAATGGGAAATCCTATTACTAAGTACTTTCTTAATTTAAAAGGGGTAAATACAAGGCTATGACAAAACACACACCATTTGAATGAGATAAAGGAACAAAAACCCTTTGGTCATACCTGCTGCAGACAACCGGCTGGAAGCACTCGAGATGGAAATCAGAACCTCAACCGTCCTCCGCACTCTACCACTCTTGGCCCGACCCATACTTGGATCACGCAATCACAGATATTACCACCAGTTGATAATTCTAATAATAGCAGATTGCCAACAGCACATGAAATTAACATTCAAAAGAACATCTTGAGCTGTCAAGATTAGTCATCAAAGCGTGATTATAATGGATAAGCAGAAATGTCAAGCAGTGCATAAAGACCAATCACTTACCGCGCTTTGACGCCATTTCGAACTGTCTACATGGAGGATCTCCCTTAGAAAATTGTCACAGCCAAGTACTTCCAAGTACGAATAATGCATCTGAAAAGAATTGAGTAAGCTACCAACTTTAGCTTCGGTACACAATACGAAAGACAATCAAGGATATTATCAAGAGTTATCCAAGATACTAAAAATGGCAGTAACAAACTTTGAAGCAAAACATTAAGTTAAATTGCCAAACATAAAAGAAGCCTCGGCAAGTAATGTAGTTTTGACAAATCAAGGAACGAAAATCACCAATTAACAATTCACCAAAGTCAGCTTGATTACTGTCCCAAACAGTTCACAAACATGTTGAAACAAAATTAGAAATAACATTTGTCATAATCCAGCATATCAAATGAAGGAAAAGTTCAAAGTGAAATAGGCCTCAGATATTCCCTAAATCAGAGTGTTTCATCATTTTCGGAAAAAAAGGACGACAATTATCAATAGCATCATAGTGATTACAAATTTCACTCTTAAACCAGAAAGGATACTATTCAAAGGATTTTTTTTATTTCCAAAAATAGGGCATCGGGAAAGAATCAAATATTCAACATAGGGATCGTGACTTCAAGGCAGCAATCAACGTTTTCAAGATTTCCAGATCAAGCAAATATCAGACATTATTACCTCCTAAAACAATTCCAAAACAACATCAATAGTTTCCAAAAATAAAACCCTAACAATCATCATTGGCCTATATAAAAAGGGGACCATTGCATCAAGAGAACACACGAAAAAGTCACCCAAGAAACCATTCCACCATCTCATACGCAACTACACAAAATCATCACAAATTCCATTACCACAAAGTTCATCACAAAATAAACAATTAATTCAAAATGAAACAGATTTTAAACAAATAAAATCCAATGTAAAATAATGAGAAAACATCAAAATCCAATGTGAAAAGAGAAAGAGAGACGAGAATGAGGGAGTTGAATGAAAGAGAAAGAGAGAAAACGGTGAGGTGGTGGTATATATGGCGGAGAAACGGGGCGGCGGCGGGTGTTGGATTTAGGGTTTGTGGGAAACTGAGAGATGGAAGAGAGAATACGGGAGAAAGAGAAAGAAAAATGGGAAATGAAAGAGCAAGAGAGAGAAAAGTGGAAAAGTGCCCAATGCACCGCTGACACGTGGTCTTCAAAGAGGCCATGGAGGCTATGAATTTTGGTTATTTTGCTAGTTACGAAAATAGCCTTTTGGTAGTGGAAACAAATTTTGGGGAAAGGGCAATTTTGGCAGTTTGGGCAACTTGATAGTAATGGGTAGATAGTTGATGACATCACTAAACCCACATTACCCTAAATTGCAAGTTCTGTGAACTCAAGTCTTATCCCCTTTCCCCATTGACTTGAGTTAGAATTTGATTTGAACCTTGTAGAGCCGAGTGAACCCATAAGATAGGGGAACTCACTGAGATTATTATCTCTTCCTATTATTGTTGTTATTTTTAGGTATTGTTTGCAGGTTTAGTTTACAAGAAGAACCGTGCATGGATGTTTCAATGGAAGCTTTTATTGTGATGATTTTTCCACTGTGTATTGTATACATTGAAGGATATCGTACTTAAATATTAGATTTTTATTTATGGCTTTTTCCATATCTTGTACCATATGTTGTTTCTTTTATGTGTTGTATAAATGGTCAAGTATGTAATTGATATCAATAGGTATTTATGATGGTGTTGGTACCAAATAATAACACTTGTATGGTAATATTTTAAATATATATTGTATGGGTTGTTATAGTTGGTATCAGAGCAAGTCGTATCCTCGACCTAGCCTTGAAACATCATAAGTAAATATATTCCTGCCTCACAAGTGTGTCTTGCCGACATGATCCTTAATGTCACGTTATGTAGTATTGGGCCTGATCAACCTAATGTTATGTGCGTGGTAGGTAAAATCATGGTTGAGCGACCACGAGGACTCCGAAGTGTTGGTGGAACTGGTGCCTTGAGAGTAGGCTCAAGCTGAGAGTTAGAAGTAAGGAGAACCAGTCAGCTCAGTTGAAGTCTTAGTAGAATTTGTGATCCCGGTAACATGGAATTAAAGGGAGGTGTATGGTTCAAGTAATCTGGTAGTGCTGATAGAATCGAGAAGTTGAGGATTTCTATCGGGTGGATTGTTGGAGTTTCGAGGAATATGCGAATTTGCTAGTAGAACTGGATTGACCACTGGTATGGACAAAAATTTCAAGTAATCTCATACAGTGAGGAAGAAATGATGTTTTGCCGAGCATACGACATAAAGTCTGGAAATGAGGTAGTTTATCAGTGTTTCCGTTTCTAAGATTGTTGTGGCATCTTGGAAGGACGAGAGTATATCAGAGAGTATGTTCAGAATGGTAATTTCTAAATGGTTGAGAGCTTTAGAGATTAGGATGTCCAACATTGTTGTGGGAATCTAAGGTAGTGGTGAGGTGTGAGAAGAAACTCGAGGATACGACTGCATATTTCAAGTGAAACATGTGTGTACCAGACAAGGAGTAGAGGATAAATCAATTATATTCAGTCTTGGAAGGGAGGTCGGGTTCAAGATAATTTGTCAAAGATCAGTGTTAGTGGAAGTACGCTATGGGAATGTGGAATTACCAAAGGATATGTTGAAAGAGATATGAATCGGAAAGGGAACAAGCATTATGTAACATTATGAGTTCTAGTAAGATTAGTTGGAAGAGGTTTGTGTTGAGACAGGGTAAGTAATTTTGATTCAAGGAAACTCTAGTAGGATGGCATTTGCGGGGCGGGCCTAAACGGGGCGGGCATGCCCGTTTGCCACCCCTAGTTACGAGCGTGTGTAATTGGTTCATTGTCTTGAGAGGAATGCGGAGTGTCGCACTCTTCATTTTGAGCAATGAGTACGTGTTCTCAGAAGTTGAGTCTGTGGTAAACAACGGAAGACAATCCAAGCTTGAGTACAGGAATGTGAAATGGAATATGTTGTGTGGACTCGCATGTAGTTGGCAAGAGTCATTAGTTATAAGTCGTCTAGATATATAACCAGTGTGTGACGAAGTGTATAGTGAGCGTTAAGTTCAGAAGGAAATCAAAGTGAATCGGTGTGTAAGAATGCCAAAGTTACACTGAGTGTTTATATTTGGATGACAAGAGTGGGATTAGTTTATTATAAGTCATGTTATTTCCTTTAGAAGTAGTATTTGGATTGATTGAGGAAGGAGTACAATGCTTACACCTTTTTGGATGTGCCATCAACCTCTATTGTGTTTATGCAGAAAACGACGGTCTCGCTGGGCGAGCTTTGGCAAACTCAAGGCGAGCAGTTTTCTGCTGCCTTGGCAAATAGGAAACAAGCTACCTCGCTGATTGCTCGTCGGGTGACCACGGTGTAATTTTGGTTTTGTATGGCCCTCGCCTGGGGTTTGTAGGGCAAACCAAAAGCGAGCCAGCCTCAATGGTTGCTCGTCGGGCGACCGTGACAGAACTTTTGGAATTGTTTTGTCTCTTGTTTAGATTTTTTCACATGCATGCTCAGCTACGTTATGAATTACCTTATGTTAATCATTATGGCTGGCGAGTATTATGCAAGTTGAGGATGTGCAAGTTGAGGATGAGAACGCAAGTTAATGTAAGGCCGATTGATAGTTTTGAAATTGGAATTTTTGGAAGGGTATTACATAGTTGACCATCAGTATAGATGTCAAAGGAGTTTGACGTTGGGGAAATAATCTAGTGAGCCATACTCAGTGCGAGTAAGACTTGGGTGTATCATTATTACGTAGGGATGTCAATTTGCATCTGTTAATGAGGATCCCTGTGGGGATTATTTGAGCGGAGCTCCGAAGTTGGGGATTATTTTCCCTGTAGGGATGGAGGGAAATGTTCCCCTGATGACACTTCAGGGCGGGGATCAGGAAAGTACCCTCCGCCCCGCGGATTCCCCGAACTCAACCATATTATTTAACTTTTATATATAATATATTATTATATAATATATGACTATATAACTTTACATATTTTTTTCATAAAAATAATAATTAATATATTAGAAAATGAAGAGTTATCAGTGGATCATTTTATTTTTTTCGTTTCAGTGTATAATGTATTGTTTCACTGCCCAAGTACTCAACCCTAAAAAAGTGCATCCATTACATACAGTGTACACACCGTTTCTTCTTATTCTTTTCTTAATTCTCTTTGCCTCCTCCATTTCTCATCTCCTTTATTGTCAACATCATCATCACAACAACCACTATCCTTTGTTCATTGTGCTTATGGTAATTACTCTTTAACTTCTCTATACTTCAACTAGTAACCCGTTTTTCATTCAATTAGTAAATTTGTGGTTATGTTTTCGTAACTGCAAGTCTTTTTGAATTTATTTTTTTGTTATTGATATAAGATGTGTTTAAATTTAAATAAAAAAGATGCAAAATATATCTTTTTTAAAAAGGAAAAAGCAACGAAATACTAGTGTCATAGTTTTGATCGAAAAATATAGAAAGTTTTTTAACACTCGATCTTTGTGGATCTCTGATCCTCTGTGGGGATGGGGATGTTAGCAGAACAATCGAGGGGGTCAACGAGGAAGCATTTCTTATTTGGGACACACCTTTGTGAGAGACACACCACATACTCACCTAAAACCTTAAGGTGGTAGGTGTGTGAGTTCTCTCACTTATATAGTGTTCAATCTTCCCTTTTCTAATCAATGTGGGACTTCTTCCTCACACTTGATTCTCAACACTCCCCCTCAAGTGTGAGTTTATACACAATGCTCCCCCTCATGTGGAAGCTCTCTCTTCTTTTCTAATCAATGTGGGACTTCTTCCTCTCCCCCTCATATGAAAGCTCTCTCTTCCACATACACTTGTATCACCGTTGAACTCAATGGAACACCTTCTACCCACACCTGCGGGAAGTGTTTCGATACAAGTAAGCCGGTCCCTTTCTCGAACCAAAGGCTCTGATACCATTGTTAGCAGAACAATCGAGGGGGTCAACGAGGAAGTATTTCTTATTTGGGACACACCTTTGTGAGAGACACACCACATACTCACCTAAAACCTTAAGGTGGTAGGTGTGTGAGTTCTCTCACTTATATAGTGTTCAATCTTCCCTTTTCTAATCAATGTGGGACTTCTTCCTCACACTTGATTCTCAACAGGGGACGGGGAATTATATTCCCCCGTGTTGGGGAATGGGGATGGGGATGGGGAAAACATTAGGGGCGGGGCGGGGAGTGGAGAAGCATCCTTCATACATTCCCTGCCCCGTTGACATCCCTACTATTATGACTAATGAGAACCATAAGGACTGAAGCTGTAAGAGACTTACTAAGTGGTGATCTTACAGAGATTAGTTCAGTATATTTGCATATATGTTAGTAAGCTGGAAATGGCTAATCATTGTATGATATTGGATGATTATCGAATTCATGGCTTTGGATGTGACCCCCCCAAGAGAGTAATACTTGTTGTATACAACGATACACTACCTTATTGAGAGGATTTATAAGTCATCCTTCCAGGCAGGAGTGGAAATAAGATATATGAAAGAGGATACGGGCTGGAGTTGCGAAAAATGGAACAAGAAGTTTGAGAGGGATGAACTTAGACAGGAAGTGTAATGTTATCTCCAGATGTGTGTGAAGTGTTATGTGTGACTCGGTGAGTAGTCTGGACTCTCACAGTTATGTCCTAGATTGCTTAAGTTCTTTGGAAGTGGTGCCCCGGTAATGAGTTGAAGTTCCTTGATGGCATTATTTTGCTATTGGTCGAAATCCTGTGTCGGCAGAAACCTTTGATGAATCAGAACCTTATAAGAGGATTTGACATGGGATATAATAACCAGGACCGGAGGTCGCTAAACTAAATTGGATAAATTGCTTCGAGCTCTGGGTAAATATGAAGGTTGTGCACTTTTATGGTTTTAGTCGTGTGGCTCCTGCATATCTATCTTCTAAGGGTGTTGGTCCTATTCTAAACCTTTGCGTGTCAGCAAGAAGCTATGCCACTAATGGACGTTAGTATGGTTCTAATACTGTTTTGGATGGTGGTCACTCTGAAGGATAAATGTGATTTCTATGCAGATTGTTAGCTAACCAGTAGTACCTAGGAATTCGAGGTGTTCCATTGTTGGAATCAAAGTAGAGTAATGGAAGGCGATGGATGGAAGAGTACAATAAAATGGGGATTAGAGAGCTAGTTATTCATAAGGATGGATGTAAGACAATCTAGTGCTACGGGGTATTTTCTTATTGGGGCGGTACGCACTACTACAAAACGCGTAAACAACAAAGCCATGGTCACCACGCTTATTCCCTACACTGTTGTGACATCTCTAAACTAAGGCGCTATCATAATATTATTATTTTTTATTAAAAATTATTTGTATATAACAACGGTTGTCTGCTTAACCGTTGTGATAACCTCAAGCTTTCATGGGTTCGAATCTCAGGGCCCTCATATATGTTATTCCTTTAATGTTAAGTGGCGTATTTTCTTTTTAAATTATTTTTAAATAAAAAACTTAAAAGTTTATGATGACGGTTCAAGAGTTCCACCATTGTTAAGTTGCGCCTTTTCATTTTTATTTATTTTTAAATAAAAAACTTTAAAGTTTTTAACTACGGTTGATGTTTACAACCGTTGTGATATATTTTGGTTTTTATTTAAAATTTTAATTGTTAATACTCTGACGTTTTTTTATGAAATTTCACCATGAAAGTAAAATATCACTACGGTTGCTATTATTAGCCGTTGTGGTAGCGTGATAATATTATACACTCCTAGTTAGCTTGTCTCTTCAATATCCTTTTTTTCCATTGCAAATAGAAACTAGACGAAATAATACACGATTTCAACCCAAACCCTAACGTTCATTATTGTGAAACATTACACGATTTCATCCAAAACACCATCGTTCCTACTTCACTGTGTATTTGCCATTGTCGTCATCATCGTCAACCAAGTTGACAAGACGATCACGATCAACCAAGTTGTTACCGTCTAGAAGGAAAATAACAACAACACAGTCGTCACCACAAGGAAGGAAGACAACACCATCACCAACACCAACATCATTTACTTAGTCATCACATTTAGGGTACGTAAAATATTTTTCCCCATGCATCTACAGTAAACTTCATTTGCCATTGTTGTGGTTGTTGTTGTTTTATTTTGTGGTTGATGTTTATGTTCTTATTTTTTATGTTGTTGTTGTTGTTTTTGAACTTAGATGTCGACCTTGTTGAGTTCTTCATTAGAAACCAGCGAAGAAACTCAAACAAATGAGATGTTAAACAATGATACTCAAACAACTGAAAGTCAAATGAAAAGATCACAAAGAGGTGTCACAATGATGCCCCAATTCACATCTGTCCGGAACGCATCAGGTGAAAAAATTCCTATCTAGTTTGATTCGTTGTACAAAGTAGTGGATTGTCAACACTACTCTACTTTTAAGAGTTATGTTTCGTTCCTTGCACGTAGCAAGGTCAGTATATTGATTAATGATTGGAAACAAGTTGATAATAAGGTCAAAGAAAGCATATGGACTGATGTTAAGGTATTACATACTATAATTTTCATATATCGCCGATATCAATATCTATAATTTCTAATACATACTTATATATTGATTTAAATGTAGTTGAATTTTGAGTTTACCGACGATGACTCAAATTTAAAAAAAAAAAGTGGATATCATATGCTGGTACTCGTTGGAGGGGATTTAAGGCATAACTCACGGCTGACTACATTAGGAGGCCTAAGAGCGGTCTTGCTCATCCATGGATTCGATATAGTTTTATATCGACGAAGCAATGGAAAATGTTTGCAAAGATACACCGTTCTGAGGAATTTAAGGTTAGTACTATTCTCATGTAACCGATAATGTAATGGTAATGAGTTATAGATACTAATCATGTTTTTTTCACTGTGTTCATAACAGGTTAAAAGCGAAGTCGGAATACTCAATAAGGCCAAGAACGTGTACCCCCATAGATTGTCTCGTGGGGGTTACAGGAATCTTGAGAAAAAAATCATGCTTGAAAGACAATCAGAAACCGAAGATGATCGCATCCCATCTCCACCTTCAAGACATGAGAAATAGAAGAGGACTCTATTAAGACCAGATGGAGAGTACACCTCTGAGGCTTCAAGAGCAGTTGCCGAAAAAATTGTAAGTATGATTTGTGGTGCTTATATTATTTTTTATTTAAATGCGTTGGTAACAATATATGTAAGTTTCTCATGTTGTGTAGGATAAGTTGGTTGAGGCAGCCCGTGAAGGCACATTTGTTTCACAAGCACGACATGACATATTGGTAGAAGCTATCGGAACAGATGAGCATGGTGGACGTGTCCGTGCTGTTGAAGAAGGTGCCGACTTGAGGTCGTTCTTTGGGTCTCAAAGAAAAAGTACCGAAGGAGATTATTGCACAAAGATAAAAGATTGAAAATTTTGAGAAGCAATTAGAATAACAACGGAGAATGTTAGAATAGGAGAAGGAAAAAAAGGGAGAATGATATGGAAAGGTTCCAAGAGATGTATTCGGTATGTACTTTACTTGAGATGTTAGTGTTTGATCGGAAATGTATGATATATATTGTGCTTGTTTTTGTTTTATGTTTTAATTAAATATTATGATGTAGAGATTAAGTGAAAACTTGGAACAACGGACAAATGAAGATCACCGTAATGTTGATGGTGATGATGATGAACGAACTCCTAGTAGAGGTGTTGTACGTCATGCTTCTACAAAAGGAAGTAATTGTTCAGCCCATCCCCCATGCGGGTAACCGCAATGATATAATGGACCCTAATCCAAATGAAATCACAATGTTATACTTGAAAGTTGCGGTGATAAATGAAGCGCAACCTCCCCCGCTAGAACATTGTCCACGTTTGGGTTTATTCTATTATAATCTTGATGATGTTATGGATTTTCTTGGTGGGTATAAGTGGATGGACATCAGGATATTGCAAGTTTGGTGTACGTAAGTATATATAGTTGAATATACATGTCATTATAAAACATTATCATATATAGAACATCACCCCTAATTTATTCATTTTCTTTAACCATTTAGATACATTCACCGTCTTTGTATAGAGTTGAATAAATCGAGTACTTACGGAATCTTGGATCCACTTTTTATTCGTTGGACTTTTAATGAACCAAAAGTTATCCGAGAGTACTTGATAACACTGTTAAGGGAGGGAGGAAAAGAATGTTACTTAGCACCATTCCTCTGCACATAAGTATTTTTGGAATTGATGTTTATTCTATATTTAGTTTTGTTTTAGCAAATACCATTAACCTATATATATGCTCTTGTTTATTCAGTGGTCATTGGCAATTGATCATCATATCATTACGGACAAATACAATAACTTTTATGTGTTCCTTGCATGATCCACTGCAAAACAAAATGAAAGATATGATTAATTCGTAAGTGTATGCTTAATTCATTTTCTTTGACATTATAATTAGTTTATCATGTAATATGTTTAATTCAAATTTAATGTACGGTGTTATGGAGCAAATGAATATGATGAACAATGTTAGAAGAAAGCCCAGATGGATCTGTCCTAAAGTAAGTGGCACAATTATGTTTATTTCATTTACATTCATTATGGTTGTATTCATGTGATTTTTGCTTAAATTTGTAGACAAGGAAACAACCCGGGAATTACGAGTGTGGTTATTATGTCATGAAACACATGCTAAACATTGTCCTTGCCGACATTGTTGATTCATGGGATAAGGTATACATGTCATAAAATGTTTACATATATTAACAGATAAGTTGACTATTAAATTATTATCATACATGTTATTGCCTCTTTCTTATGTAGATGTTTCTTATGTAGATGTTTAACGACGAAACCTCATTCCCCGTTGAGGACTTCATAGATCTTTGTAAACGTTGGGCATATATCCACAATGTTCTTAAGGGTCCTGTTGATTCATGATGCCAATGACTTTTTTCTGTAGAGATGATGTGAATAACATTTTTCTGTATTGATGACATGAATATAGTGTTTGGTGTAAATATGGTTATAATAGTTACAATACTTACATAATGTATACCTTATATGTTAACTGTATTTTATGGTTATAATAGTTACAATACTTACAAATGAATGTTAGCTTATCTGTTATGGTTGAAATGGTTACATGTTAAAAAATGAGATGAATTTGAATTACTGAGAAATGCATATTTAAAATGGTTACAGGTTCAATAATGTGATGAATTTGAATTGCTGAGAAATGCATATTTAAAACATAGGAAGTTTTTCCTACGGTTACAAAACCAAACCGTGGTTGTATATTTGTGTCTACAGAATATATAACGACGAGTATAAAATATAACCATAAAAATATCTCGCGCGCTTCACAGAAAAAAATAAATATCAAAACGGCGCAGCTGGGAATCGAACCTAGGAGCATTATATTTATCACAACGGTTCGTTTTATTAACCGTTGTGATAGGGCGCGTTGTTTCCAGGTAATTACAAAGATTAATGGCCTGTGATTATTAGACTCCATTTACAACGACACTCTACATAACAACGCCTGCGCCAGCATCATTATATACCTTTCCCAACCGTTGCTAATTGGTATTTACATAGTAGTGACGGGTGAAGTTAATGAGGATATCGATATATGAATTATAAAAATTATCGTAGTTGTTGAAGGATTTATAAGGGAAGAGTAGACAATATCGTGTATAGTCAAGGAATTAATGATCTATCTCGTGAAGATTTGATGAGTGTTGATTATCCACACCAAGATAAGATTCGTGGTTATTTTCTGTGTGACTCATTACAAAATATGGAGTTGTATATTCTGAAGGGAAAGTGACCAAGTGTTTCGGAACGACGTGTCAGAAGAATTAGAGTGGGGCAAGATTAGAAGTTAATCAGATATTAAATGAGAACAAGGTTAAGACTGGGAAGTTGTGAGAAATTGGGGAAGAATGGAAATAACCAGTAAGGACAAGTGAGCAGATTGAGTATGTCAATGGTTTTAACTGAGGCAAAGTCAATTGATGATCTGAGATGGTGTTGCAATAATAGGTTATTTGTTTGGTGGAGGAAATTTGGTGGTGAATTTCAATTTAATGGGGGGGATGTAATACCCCATATTCCCTTAAATGCTCAATTGGGTGTCAGTTGAGATCAACTGAGTTCCTATGTATTGTATCTTTTGTCAGTTGAAACAATTAATGTTGCTAAATGCCCTAAATATTGCCAATTGGGATCAATAGAGTAACCAATAAACTCTGTAGACATTAATTATTATTAATAAAAGAGACAATCCAATATTAATAAGTAAAAGAGATTACATTTTGGTAACATTAATAATTGGTCAATTGGTGTTAGATGACAAAACATCAATTAGGATATTATGTGTGTGTGTGTGTGTGTGGTGAAGAAAAGAGAAAGAAAACGATAGATAGAAAGAAGAAAAAAGAGAAGAAAGAAAGAGTGAAGAGAAAAGAAGAAGAAAAATGGAAGTTCATCATCATCACTTCATCAATTTCAATCTATCTTCATCATTCAACACCTTATTCATCTCAATTGCAAGGTGAGTTCCATTAGTTAGGATCTTGGGGTAGGAAATTGGGAAAAAATTGTATGATGTTGGGATTAGATTGGGGGAAATGTGTTAACATGATGATTATGATGAATTACATGCCTTACTATGTTAATCCATGTCAAGTTGAGTGTTTGGATGTTATATGACCATGTGGTTTTAGGGTTTTGACCATTTTCATGTACCAAACATGTTTTTGGGAATTTTGGTTTTTCCTGTCTCGCCAGGCAAGCTCGGGGCGAGCCAACCCGCTTTCAAGTCGTCGGGCGACCATGACAGCAGGCATTAAAATAATTGTTTTCTCGTTTTCCCCATGACTTGAGAACCGTAATTCGGAATGAGGCACGGTCAGAAGCGTTGGAAAGCTATTATAATACTCTATGTGATAGTGAAGTAGAAACATATGTATATGCCATGGATTGATAGGATGAAGATGGAAATTGAAGTGAATGTGAAAAGTGTGGTTCGTGATTCCACCATAACTCATGAAATGAGGAACCGACTGATATGAGACTTGAAACATTGGAAAGATGATTAAATGTGCTCTTAAATGATGATGTGAGACCATGAACTAACTAAGAATGCTTGGTAGAGGATAGTGATGACTATATGCCTTAAGTGAATTATTTATGTGGAGTATGTTTAACTTGTTTATATTACTCTATGTGTTATATGTATGATATATGAATATGGATTATATCTTTTAATTGTGTGGTAACATGCTTAAAACATTATGAAGATGAGTGAGGGAACATAGGCTTATAACTTGGTAGATGGATTAAAAAGATAACTAGGTTGCAAGTATGACTTAGATGACACTAGAAGGTGACATTCATGCAATATGATACCTAGGTAAGTGTCATGGTTGAATGGTTACCATAATTGAGAGTGAGATGCCTTGTATGGAACATGTGATGTTTTGTGTGATTAAGGTGAATGTGATCATCTTGTGATCATCGAATACGATTACATTATGTTATATTTCATCACATAGTTGGAAACAAACCCAACTTGTGTCGTTCTAAGAGTGATGCTTATGTAAAGCTCCTTTGGGATGTACGCACCATTACTTTGACAAGTTAGAGTTCCATGCAATCAAAATGCTTGAAATGGGTATTACACTGAGTCCCATAAGAAGCGACGATGAAAATGCTTGAAATGGGTATTACACTGAGTCCCATAGGAAGCGACGATGGAGAGGCTTGAAAAGGGTATTACACCGAGTCCCATAGGAAGCAAAGATTCTTAAGGTTGAGGTGTCCCTTAGAATCTGAAATCCATTGGTATGTCAAAGTATGATTCAAGGATCTATGACCCGTGCTGAGAGTCCTAGACGTAGGATCGCACGGGGAAAGATATCTTGGTATGGTTTCTGAACTAGTGATCATTTTAGTTGATGAACTCAAGAGACATGTTCCCATATAGTGTGAGTTTTGTGAACTCAAGCCTTATCCCCTTTCCCTATTCACTTAAGTTAGAATTTGATTAGAACCTTGTAGAGCCGAGTGAACCCATAAGATAGGGGAACTCACTGTGATTATTATCTCACCCCATTATTGTTGTTATTTTTCAGGTATTGTTTGCAGGTTTAGTTTACAAGAAGAGTCGTTCATCAATATTTCAAGGGAAGCTTTTATTGCGATGATTTTTCCACTGTGTATTGTGTACAATGAAGGATATTGTACGTAGATCTTAGATTTTTATTTCTGGAACTTTCCATATCTTGTACCATATGTTGTTTCTTTTATGTGTTGTAGAAATGGTCAAGTATGTAAATGATGTCAATAGACACTTATGATGGTGTCAGTACCAAATAATAACACTTGTATGATATTATTTTAGATATATAGTATATGGGTTGTTACAATTCTACCATTTCTAATTTGCATATGTTAAATTTTTTATTTAGGGATTAATGCTTGTTTTCGAGGAAATATTTGACAGGATTGAGCATAGGTTGTGTCTAAGACACTTGTATGCAAATTTCAAAAAAAGATTTGATGGTGGAACCCTTATAAGGGACTTGATGATGGGAGCTACTAAGACCACTTATTATCAAGGTTAGGTCCAAAAAATGAATGAACTGAAGAAGGTAGATGTCAAGGCTTGGACTTGGTTGATGGCAGTTCCTACAAAATGTTGGTGTAAGCATGCATTTAGTTTTTTTTCCCTAAATTTGATGTTTTGATGAATAATATATCTGAATCTTTTAATGCCACTATTTTAGTTGCTAGGGACAAGCTTATTTTAACCATGTGTGAGTGGATTAGAAAATATCTTATGAATAGGTTAACAACCTCTGCCACCAAGCTTAATAAGTGACAACATAGATTTATGCCAATACCTAGGAAAAAGTTAGATAATGAAGTTTTAAATAGTGGGCATTGGCTTTCAACATGGCCATGGCTCAACAATTATAGGTTACACATGCTTTCAACACTTAGGAGTTCATTGTTGACATTGTTAAAATGTCATGTATCTGTAACTTTTGGGAATCGGTAGAAATTCCATGTAGGCATGTTGTGGATGCCACTGAATGTCCAACCTATGCATGCCACTAAATTGGAAGTTAATCTCATTGATGCAAGTCAAAGTGGATAATGTGTGATAGATACAACTCAGCCTGTCTCAAGTCAGGCACAAGCAAAGAAAAAGAAAGGGAAAAAACTTGTCATCACGTGGAGAAAGAGGCAGAGTGAAAGGATCAAGTTGAAGTGTTTTCAAAAGTCAATTGTAGGCCAAGGTTCAACTATTGAGAAAACTATAACCTTGACAGAACCTGAAGAAATGACAACTGCACATGGACATGATTCTAGGCTTGGAGTGTCAACCAAGTCATTGAAGTCTTGGAAGAAGAAGAAATGACAACTTATTTAATTATGATGCACATTATGTGCCACTTTTAATGTGCTGCTTGTAATGTTGACCAGGTTTTATGAAATTTTAATATGCTTGTACTTTTGGATTAGACATACGCACTGTATGTGCCATTTTGTATTAGACATATGCACTATATGTGCCATTTTGTACTAGATTTTATTTCTCAATTGTGCATTCTACCATTATGCCATTTATGCACTATGCAGTATTGTTTCTCAATTGTGCATTATACCATTAGTGTAAACAAATTTTAAACAAATATCTAAATCAGACAAAATATTGACACAACATTGATACAAAATCTTTCTCAACTTTAACTTTTCCATTAGATAAAATATTGATACAACATTTTGATACAACCTTAACTAAAACAAATGATTACATTAACTTAATAATTATTGAAAACAACATCCATGACACAACAAGGGTAATCTTAAGCCAATAACTTCTGTTTTTCTCAATGGCCAGCTTTTTTTTAACTTTTCAATGTTCTTTGAACTAGTTACTACACCATACTGCTTGCCAACTTCACAGCATTTTGTCAGATCACATTCACAGCATTTCGTGGGAAACATCTGACTCCTTTGATCCTCACAAACCTCATCGTCCCAAATGAAAAAATCACAACCACTCTGCAAATATGTTTAGCACATATAAATATCATTTAATGTCAATAGAAATACAAAGAGAAACATGAAAATACACTTACCACTGAATTTCTACATTTCCAGAATTTTTGATTTGGGTTATCAATGGTGTTTGATACCCACATATTCATGGGTTAATTACATCCACATCTTGGCAAGATCAGTCCACTTGAGATGCCAACATATGATGTTTTGCTTCCCCCCATGATTCAAACCACGGTGAAGAAATGTGAACAATGAAGAAAAGATGATGAACTAGTAAACGAAAAAGATGAAGAAATGTGAAAAATGTATTGGCCTACGAACCTTAGCAGATGGAACAGATGAAGAAAGGGGAAGAAATGAGAAAGGGGAGGAAATGAAACCCTAATAAATTGAGATTGGGAAGAAATGCCATGGTGGCACGCAAAATATGGAGAAGAAAAAAAGAATAATGCCATGGTATCACGCTGAATAGGTTCCACGATGGCAAGTTGAGGGAATCTTGGATGAAATATGGCAATCGGGAGCCTAAGTGACGGGATCTGGGTATTATAAGGGAGGATTAAAAAATATATTTTACAGGGGCCAAAACCAAATCTCGCTAACTTTGCAGGGGGTATTGTGTATTTAACCATAAAATTTATGTTATTTTTTTCAAAATAAAGTTGGACATGATATAAATGACTTACTATCTTCCCTTTTTCAAAAAAAAAAAACTCCTATTTATGTATATTTCAATTCTATACAATGTAATTTTTAAATAATTCTATTTGTTACCAATAAAATAAATATTAAAAAATTATCATATTCAGTTTTCACATCTTCGTTGCACTATTTTATGTGTAAATTAAATACACAACATTCCAATATTTGAATTTAAGCATTCTTGCACCTTAATTTGAATCAAATGTGACTTCAGTACAAATTAAATGTTGATATATCCTTCAAAAATTTGTAAATAAAAATAAAAGAGAAATTACTCTCACATGTCATGTCATGTCATGCAGCTTTTATTTATTAGATGTACAATTCTATTTTTTAAACCAACGGTTCTTAGCTAGTGTTATAAATTTATATTTTAAAGTGTTATTGGATCATTTTGGACAATCAATCATTTACATTTTTCTCTAATGTTGAAAACTTGATTGAAATAATACAAAATACAATCAATTAGATTCAAGCAAAAAATCATATATAAACATTATTTTTAATGTATATTTGAATACAATTATAATTTTATTATTTTTATCATCTATTAAATCATTCTTGATATTATTATCAAAAATATCAAATAATATTTTAAAATTTGTAACGGAACACGACCACTTAAATTCTAACAAAAACATTGATAAATATTGTTCTCATTGTGCATTTGAGTACAAATTCGCCATACGAAATTATTTTAACTTATGCGAACACACAAATCATTATTTTTTATACAATTACATTTACCATTCAATATTTATAGGTATCTAAGCAAATTATACACACACACACACACACACACACACAAAATATATATATATATATATATATATATAGTATCAAATTAATGTACTCGTGCGGGAGCATGAGTAGTTACTAGTTAATAATGATTTTTTTTTTAAATAACCACTATTTTCAAATAATATACGAAAAACCATCATTTTAAATTAATTATCAAACTAACTATGTTTGGCTTGAAGAACAAGAGAAGACGTCAATCAAAATGGCGCATGCATACTACAGACACAAGGAGGTGCCATTTTGAATGGTTCATGCACATACATGGTGCCACATGCATTGGCGCATGCGTTCATCCCCACAAAGCATGTGCCACTGCATGTGGCTACTCTTTTATACCCATCTTCTATAAATACATCATCCCTTCCCCTTCATTTTCACACTTCTTCTTATTATCTCTTTCCATTTTTCTTCAATCTGCTTCCATTTTCTTCAAAATGTCTTCATATATGCGTCCTTATATCCACAAGAGAAATGTCGATTTAATTTATTCGGAAGTAATGCCTTCGATGAAGATCTGACTCTGGAATACAGAGACGTTCAAACATCTTAACATGAGCTTAATCAGTTGGTTAGATGAAGACATTGCAGAGGGTGAAAAGATCAGAAGAATTTAAATGCTTGTTACCACGTCCAACTAAAATGGAGAAATTTGTTTCTGGGAGAATGTTAAAACTGATAGAGATGTTCACATGATGATGTATAGTTCTTAGGAAATTGTCCTGATGGTTGTAATCGCATAGTTATGTTGTTTAGTCCTTATATTTGTTTATTTTATTGTTTTAACTGTTTAAAGGGTTAAATAGTGTTTACCCCCTGCCATATAGGCGTGTTTTGGTTTACCCCCCCTTAAGAAATTTTTTTTTTATTCCCCCCTCAACTTTCCCAGATTCCATTTACAAACACCCTCATACACCCATTGGTCAAAGATTCTGCTGACTGGGCACTTGGTTGACTGCCACGTGTGATAAGTGAATTATATTAACATGAAAAGACTTTTCAAAAATCATTTCTGCTTCTACCCCCTAGAATAATTAGGGTTTACTCAGTCCCAGAATTAGGAAGGAAGGAAGACGAAGAGCCGATGAAGAAGAAGAGCCGTAAGCAACGGAAACAAGGGAAGCAATCAAAGAAAAACCGTGAACCGACTGAAGCCACCGTCATCAACCAATGTGTGGAACCTGAGAAGCACAAGGAAGGCGATGGTGTTTCTCATGCTAAAGCTGACAAGGTTCGTATTTTTTCAAACCTTCCAATGTCGTTTCTGATATCTTATGGTTTTGGTAGGGTATTTAGTTCGTTTGTTTTGATTTTCAGAACATGCAAGTTTTCAAAGCCGTATTTCACCATGGAGGTGAATTTGTAAAGTTAAGTGATGGGGTTACCATTTATAGGGGAGGTGTATCCACATTAGTGTCTGGGTTAGAAATTGATAAATGGAGAATGG
The DNA here is from genome assembly GCA_022829125.1 of Lathyrus tuberosus. Taxonomy (NCBI): domain Eukaryota; kingdom Viridiplantae; phylum Streptophyta; class Magnoliopsida; order Fabales; family Fabaceae; genus Lathyrus; species Lathyrus tuberosus. The sequence continues at coordinate 16,807,193 of JALAZF010000063.1, forward strand.
ATTGTGTTCATAGGTTGGTGACCGGGTGGGGTTATGTTTTAGGGAGTTATAGAACATGGACAAAGATTATTGAAATTGATGAAAACTTTTTCCAGCTTAAGAATGATGATGACTGCTACGATTTTGCAGCATATGCTTGTGCAACCCAAGTAGAAGGGGAAATGTTTGTTGAGCATGATGTAGTTAATATAAGCGACTCAGTAAGGTCTCCTAGGTGTGTCAATGAGATTGTCGAACTGGAGGTTTGTGATGAAGAGGCAGTGGAAAGACTAGATGATAGTGAGGATGAACGAGCAACTGCAAATCTTGATGGCTTTGAAGGTATTGATGTCACTGTACCTATTAATGCATCACCCTCAATTGGTGGATTTATTAGTGGCTCCAATAAGAAGAAATAGGAGGAGGATGATGAGTATGTGAGTGATGAGCTTGATAGCTCTGATCCTGATATAAGTGATGATGAGAAAGGGCCAAGGTTTGAAAAGTTTAGGCATGAGCATTTGAATAAGAATTTTAAATTTGAGTGGGGTATGGAATTTAATACCCTTGATGATTTTAGAGAAGCAATACGTGAGTGGTCCGTATTAAATGGGAGGGAAATAACTTTCATTAAAAATGAGTCATACAGAGTTAGGGTTGAGTGTAGGGCCAAGTGTGGTTTTTTGGTACTTTGCTCTAAAGTGGGCCACAAGCACACATTTGCTATTAAAACCATAGTGGACAAACATACATGTGCTAGGGTTTTGGATAACAAATCTGCCAACTCTAGGTGGGTGGCTAAGGCTGTATTGAAGAAGATGCAAACATCAGAAAATGTTAGGATCTATGACATTGTTCAGGATATGCGACAAAACTATTCTGTGGGAATCACTGTGGGGAGGACATGGAAGGTTAAACTCATAGCAAAGAAGATCTTAGAGGGAGATGCTGACAAATAGTATGCAAATTTGAGAAGATATGCGGCTGAGTTACATAGAGTGAACCCTGGCAACACTCTAAGTATCACAGTGGAGATACCAAGTGCTTCCATTCAACCAAGGTTTGGTGCTTTCTATTTCTGCTTTGATGGTTGTAAAAAGGGGTTCATTAATGGTTGTAGACCTTTTGTGGGAGTGGATGGCTGTCATCTGAAAACAAAGTATGGAGGTCAATTATTGATTGCTGTGGGAAGGGATCCTAATGATCAATACTTTCCATTGGCCTTTGGAGTAGTTGAGACAGAAACAAAGGACAGCTGGAGGTGGTTTCTTGAGTTGTTAATGGCAGATATTGGACAAGACAAGAGATATGTTTTTATCTCTGATCAACAGAAGGTAAGTTTATCTCTCAGTTTTTTTTTAATCCTAGTAACATGTTTATGTTTACTGATATGTATTCATGATGCAGGGCTTGGTAGCTGTTTTTGAGGAAATGTTTGAAACAATTGAACATAGGCTATGTCTAAGGCATCTTTATTCAAATTTCAAAAAAAAAATTTGGTGGTGGCAGTTTAATTAGAGATCTGATGATGGGGGCTGCAAAATCAATTTACTACCAAGGGTGGTTGCAAAAGATGACTGAGCTGAAACAAGTTGATCCTAAAGCATGGGTTTGGTTAATGGGAATTCCTCCAAAAAGTTGGTGTAAGCATGCTTTCTCTTTCTACCCTAAATGTGATGTTCTTATGAACAATATAGCTGAATCCTTTAATGCCACAATCTTAGCTGCTAGGGACAAGCCTATTTTGTCTATGTGTGAGTGGATAAGAAAGTATTCAATGAATAGGTGCTCCACATCTACCCTAAAACTAGACAAGTGGCCCCATAAAGTTATGCCTATTCCTAGGAAGAGACTTGATAATGAGGTTGTATTGAGTGGCCATTGGTTGCCCACTTGGGCAATGGATGAGAAATTTCAAGTCACCCATTCTTTCAACACTCAGGAGTTCATAGTAGACATTGCTAAAAAATCATGTACTTGTAATTTCTGGGAGTTGGTTGGGATTCCATGTAGGCATGTTATAGCAGCTCTTGGGTTTAGGCAACAAAATCCAGAGGAATTTGTGGATGAGTGTTATTCAAGGGAGAAGTATGCAATGTGTTATGGTTTTGCTGTCAGTCCAATTAATGGCCAGGAAATGTGGCCAGAAGTTCAGGATGAGGAACTGTTACCACCTAAATACAAGAAAGGACCAGGTAGGCCTAAAAAGTTGAGGATTAGAGAGAGTGGTGAAGATGGTGCTAGAAGGAGGTTGCCTGGTGTGTCCTACAGGTGTACAAGGTGTGACAAGTTTGGTCACAATGTTCAAACATGTAAGAGCCCAACACAAGATCCAAAAGGGCTGAAAAGAAAGGTATGTCACGCTGTCTGATATGGTATCTGTCTTGGTATATGTCTTGGTATGGTATATGTCTGATATGGTATATGTCTTGTTTTGCAGAAAAAGGTCAAGGCATCTAATGCTGCAACACAGCAAAATGATGCTTCCACTGTACCAGATAATGCTCCAGGTGATGCTCCTACTGTACCAGAAAATGAAACAGATGCAGGTGCTGCAGATCAACTAGGTGATTATTTTGGTGACATTTTTGATGAGCTTATTTCAAGCATACCTGATGTAACTCAGACACAGCCACCTGCTGCAAGTCAAAGTGAGGTGATTCAAGGAAATGCACCTGCTGCCAAGGGTAAAGTTAAGAAGAAGGGGAAAGAGATCATGTCAATCAAGAAGAGGTCAAGTGAAAGAATAAAGCTGAAGTGGTTTCAGAAACCAATCATAGGACCTGGTTCAAATTCTAACCAGCCTATCTGTGTACCAGAACAAGAGGGAGGGGTTTTAACACAAGAAGAAGGTGGTTTTTCTAGAGCCAAGAAGAAATTGAGGAAATAGTTTCAGGGCTGTTTTGATGGTTACAATCTAGGACTTAGTTATTAGTTATCTTGGAACCTTTAAGTTAGGACAATGCCACTTTGTTATGGCCTTTATGCAATGACAACATTATTTTGTTATGGCTAGTGCCTTTTTGTATTGACAATGCCATTTTGTTATGGCCTATTTTGAAAGACATGAAATCCAATGTTTTGAGAAAACAATTTGTACACATTGTGCTGAATGACTTTGAAAATGAAGCTTTACTAATTTAACTCAAAAATTCATTACATAAACTTCTTAGTACATGGTTGCAACCAATTCATACACTGATACAAACAACTAAAATCCTATAGCACATACTAATGACTGTACAATAGCATAAAATCAGACCAATACAGGAACAGCTACAAATACATGGCCTTGTAAACTACTGCGAACATAATCAAAGACACCCAAATGGCCAATTTTAGTTGCCAATTTTTACTCTTCAAGACAGCTATTTTCAACTTGGCTTTTTAAAGCTTATTTGCAGTCATATCCAACTTCAAATGTACCACATCACAGTTTTTGCAACAGCTACCATTATTTGACAAGCCATTCATGGAGTTGTCTATTTCATCATCCCAAATAAAAAGCTCGCAGCTACCACCCATCTGCAAATACCAACAACAATAATGAAGCATTATCCAAAAAGGAGAACAAACAGTGTTTCGAGGAATTCCACTCACCCCTGTGTTTCGACACTTCCAAAACCTCCTATTGCGGTTTTGTATGGTCTTCGCCACCAACATCTTCATCGGACGACGACAGCCACACAAAGGACCGGTTGAATTTTCACAAGAATTGCTACTATCAACGCTTTGACTTCTATCCATTTAGGTTTAGGGTTTTTCCAGATGAACAACGAAGAAGGAGAAGAGCAACTTTCAGGAACGAAGAAGAAGAAGAAGAAGAAGATGGTGTTGTCACGTATGAAGAAGAAGAAGAATATGGTGCTACTTTAACGAAGAAGAAGATGGTGCTACTTTAACCTAATTATGAATCACACGTGGCAGTCAACAAATGGCCCAGTCAGCAAGACCAAGTGCCCAGTCAGCAGAATCTTTGACCAATTGGTGTATGAGGGTGTTTGTAAATGGAATCTGGGAAAGTTGAGGGGGGAATAAAAAAAAAAATTTCTTAAGGGGGGGTAAACCAAAACACGCCTATATGGCAGGGGGGTAAACACTATTTAACCCTTGTTTAAATTAGTGTTTAGTTATTGTTTTTAAATTATTGTAACCAAATGTTATGATATTTATGAAATGAATGTTGTTTTTGATATAAAGCAAAATAATTACATTTAAAATTATGTTGTTGTTCTTGGTCCAACATTGGGATAGTTTGTACGATTGTGTTCGGGCTGACGACATGAACTACATGATCTCACCACTTTGTTCGTCGTATCCATTTCGGTTCGAATACATGTGCTATTACGGTGGCCATTCTTCTTTCTTCGCATTATTTCATTGTACCAGACTATATCCCCTTGATATGCAAGCCAATAATCTATTTTTGCTACCACTAGAAAGCTAGTGTTGTAGACATTGCATAGGTTTATGACATGGTAAACGACAAAGAGTAAGTTAGAAGGGTTCTGGCAAGCCTTTGAGCATGCCACCATGACATGGGAGAAATCTATACGAAAGGCTTGAAACTTTTCGCAGTCGCACTAACTTCTATCTAGTTTTACTTGATAGTATCCACTCGGTGTCTTACCCCAAATTTTAACCACTAATATTTCCCATCATTGTGCAAATCATCATCACAATATGGATGTACCTTCATGCCTCAATCAGTTTCCTCAAGGATTGTTGAGCATTCACTACAATTAAGCATTAGGGTTTTAAGCCCTCTTAGAGCTTAGACAAAGGATCAATCAAGGAATGACATGATCTTCAACTTGTCTAACCTCTCAAATACACATAAATGATCAAGAGGACTCCCGCATCAAGAATCAAGCACAAGGTTGCAACATTCCAAGTGGATCAAGCCTCAAGATCGCCAGTGTCACCAAATTAGGGTTTCGGTCGACTAAGGCCTCCAGATGAAATTTTTCCTCTGGGCATGAGACACTACTTCAAAGCACAACCCAAGATACTCTAAGGGACCTCATAAACCCAATCATCAAGTCAATTTGACCTCAAGGGATGCATTCACCAAAAATCAGGAATTAGAGTTTCTTGACCTAATTCACCCCTAAGTTGACTTTGGGACAAAATCAGGAATTAGTCGGTCGACTAAGGCCTCCAGATGAAATTTTTCCTCTGGGCATGAGACACTACTTCAAAGCACAACCCAAGATACTCTAAGGGACCTCATAAACCCAATCATCAAGTCAATTTGACCTCAAGGGATGCATTCACCAAAAATCAGGAATTAGAGTTTCTTGACCTAATTCACCCCTAAGTTGACTTTGGGACAAAACATGAGCCAAGACCTCAATACATGATTTGAGGGTCTCTAATAAACAAAATTGATCCATTTGCAACAATGGATTGATCCAATAAGCTTAACTCACAAGTTTCATTTTCATTAGGACCACAATTAGGGTTTTGAGGAAAAAGTCAACTGTACCTTTGACTTTTGACCTGGACATGCTCCCAAACCTTGGGGCATGATTCAATACACCCTACAACACCTATGGTAATATCCATTAGGTTTGATTTAGGTTAAGGACTTGATTTCACCAAGGATCGCACAGTTTGGAATTCATCTGATAAAATGTCAACTGTGCACAAAAGTCAAGTTTGACTTTTTGAGATTTTCCCCAATTATGGTACTTTGACCCTAAAACAATGTTAATATGTGATTTGAATCATCATTCATCAAGAAAAATCAAAGAAAGTGGGATAACATGTAAAAGGGGTAACCATAAAAACTTAGAATTTTTCTAAGTTATGGAACAAAGTGGCTAGGGTACCAACTTTCAAGGATCATAACTTGAGATTCTAGCAACCATTTTGGATGGTCCAAAGATAGATTTGTAGCTCTCATGGCATACTTTAAAAGTGTCAACTACACATAATTCCCATTCCTCATGGATTTTGAGTTATTGAGTGATCAAAATGGCTGAAAACACAAAAGTGACATTTTTCCAACACTTAATGAAATTTTCACTAAGTCAGAATCAGCTTCACTTTTTCCAAAATGTTGAGGCATTTTTCAACCAAATTCAAGTTGCTTCAAAACCAAAGTTGGACATCACACTAAAGTATGATACATCAGCTTTCCAAAGTGACTAAGAACTCCATCAAATTCCATCTGAGCTAGGAGTTATGACAGCTGCAACATGCCTTGCTGCAACCTGTCTTGGCAAGGCAGATTGTGCATTAGGGCTCGATTTGGTTAATTTGTGCAAATGATAAACAATTTTATCCATCTGCACACCTCAGGGGGAGACCAAGGAGGAACAAACACTGGTCCATAAGCCTCCTAAGTCTTTGGAACTACATATAGGTTTGGCACCCCTAAAAGCTAAAGATGCCTCAAGACTCCAATTTTGTTTTGAGGCATTCAATGGGTGCTTAGAGGTGGCATGTGTCAGAGCAAAGATGAACACTTCAGTCAAGCCTTATCCTTGAATTAAAGAACCATAGGCCTGTGCTCTAATCTCAAGTCAATGGCTAATGGAGACTTGAGATTCCAAAGTGATCCAATTGGCCACAGACCTGTACCAGTTGCCATACACTATTGCAGCCAAAACAAACTTGGTGCACTATAAATAGACCTCATTTGTGATCAGTTTGAGTACACCAAAGCACTCAAACTGATGTTTTCCTCAAAATCACTTCTTTCACTCCAATTTTGCCTCCCAAAGCAAGTCACTATCGGGTTTTGAGCTTGAGAGCAATTCCAACCAAACCAATCACACATACACACACACACACACACACACACCTCATAAACAACATATAGAAGTGATCCAAACACTTAAACAACATCTGGAACACCAATTTCACAAAATCACCATCCAACTGCTCAAGCTTTTAGCAGACTTGCAGTTGGGGTACCATTTTAAGTTCCAGCTTGTTTCCAACCACTCTAAGCATTCAGACACACTCCATAGCACCAGGGAAGTTGTCCACATCATTGGAACCAAGTTGTAACACCTCTAACTCAAAACACGATCATCAGTTGCAAGAGGTAAGCCTCAACTTGGTCATCTCATGATTCATGCATATTTCCTCGCACAATAATTTTGCCATATGTTCATAATCATGTATGGAATATTTCCCCTCAATTAATTGCTTTGTATGAATCGTGTGTGGAATTTCTGAGCCTTTATGCAGAATTTAGGGTTCTTGAGGTTTCTCTTTGATTTCTTATTCCATGCTTAAAATAAATGAAATTAAAGACCATATACATGATCGTGAGGTGAAAACGAGTAGATTGATATGTGGATTGTGTGATTTCATCAAGTATTCAGTGAGATTGATGAGAAAATGCAAATCTGGGCAAAATCAGAACACGCGCGTGTTCTTGGTGTGTACTTGGCGCCTTTTTCAAATATTCAAATATTTGAATTTTGTGATTTTATTTAATTGATTCAAAAATTAATTTCTCCCTGAATTTAAATGATTTTGAGTTGATTCTTTTTTTAATAATTCACAAAAATGTTAAAATATTTTATTTTACAAAAATTTCCCAAAAATAATATTTATTTCCTATACTTGATATTTTTACAAATAATTAATTTTTATTTGTTTTTTAACATTTAAAATACTTGTTCCTTCTTGATTTTCCAAACTTAATTGGTTTTCAATCATTTTGTGGATAAAAACATGATTTTTGAAATATTGATCCAAGATCACCACTCATTTTTCACATGTTTTCAATCATTTTTATTAATTTTTAAACAAAATTAATTCCATTTTAGACAAAATTAGGGTTTTTATTAATTTCACCCTCATCAATCTTTTTCAAACACTTTTGGGTCTCTAATAGAGTGTAAGACCTAACCCTTTTTGAAAACCAAAATAATTTGGGCCTCGGTCATCGTATAAGACCCACTGTGTTTTCAAACCTCGGCGCGATCGCCATTTTCAAACAAATAATCAACTGGGCCTCTCCTCGAGTTATAAGTCCCATTCATTTTCTTAAAAACACTTTTGGGCCTCTAATAGAGTGTAAGACCCAACCCCTTTGTAAATAAACAATTTTGGGCCTCACATATTGTATAAGTCCCTCTGTATATTTTCAAAGCAACGACGCGATCGCCGCCTTTTCAAAATCATCCGGGCATCTCCCTGAGTTGTAAGCCCCATCTCCTGTATAAAAATAAACTTTGGGCCTCTAATAGAGTGTAAGACCCAATCCCCTTTTAACCAAAACTTTTTGGGCCTCAGTCATTGTATAAGTCCCGATACGATATTCAAAACAACAGTACAATCACTGTTCAAACCTTGGGCCTCTCCTTGAGTATAAGCCCCAACAATTTTTTCACAAACAACTCCCTTTTGTTTTAGGTTCAAATATACAGTTATTGTCAAAACTTTCTTTAATTTCTCTGAACAACTAACAATACAGCATGGAAGCTCGCTCACCTGTAAGTTTTAAACAACTTTCCTTTACTCGTTTTAAATATATATAACTGTATTGTGGGAAGCTGCGCATGGTTAGTCTTTTTTCATTCTTTTAAATACATGTCAGATATATATATAACTGTATTATGGGAAGTTGCACATGGTTAGTCTTCTTTCATTCTTTTAAATACATATCAGATATATATAACTGTATTGTGAAAAGCTGCGCATGGTTAGTCTTCTTTCATACCTTTTAAAATACTTGTCATATATCAACTGTATATATACTAGTATAGTTATTTAGAGTTTTCCCCGGCAACTAGGTCTAGAACTAGGTAAAGCCATGTTAGTCACTCTAAATACAAACAAAACTAGATCCCCATAGGATTTCTAGATACAGTCTTCCCTTCTCTTGGGGTTAAACAATTTGGAACAAAGAGAAAGGCAGTATTCTCGGTGAACCTTTTCTCAGACTGTCACCCCTAAAAATTGTCAAAGAAATTCTACTCCCTGGAGTTGATCTATTCTCCGTGAATAACATCTCTTGAGTTTCTTCGAACCTCGAACTTTCCTGAAATGATCTATTCTCTGTGAATTGCATTTCTTGAACTTCTCTTGGTTCGGGACCCACAAGCTTCCTAAAAGTATCCCCGCCTCCTCTTGGGCTTTATACAAGGACCCTTCGGCTTCTTAGAAGTTCTCATGCCTTCTCTTGGGCTTAATACAAGGACCCTGACAACCTCTTAAAGGTATAAGACAGAACTTAGTCATCCTTTGCTAGAGCAGTCTTTCCAGTGTCAGACCTCAGGCCACTTTAGGGTTAATTCTCATCCCTTAATGCTTTTGCCTCCTCTTTGAGGCATCATACAAAAGATAAAACTCCTCCACACCAGCAGACTTGGATAGTCTAATCCCTTTGAGTCTCAAAGACATTCTTAAGTTCCTTACAACTATAGGAAGAAACCCCGGGCATTCTGGATCGATCTCCAGCAGAAACCCAGCCTCTCTCATGAGAATTCCCCGACCAGGGTCAACACTATCTCAAATCAGAACCTCAGAGTATCTGACATCTCAACTCTTCTGTAACCTTCAGCAAGAGTTGATTCCCCAATTGAACCTGCCCGGGGATCTCAATTATCCCCGGCAAAAGATAGCCTCCTCTTAGGCTTTGTATAAGGACCTTTCCTCAGCAGAAAGCTAGCCTCCTCTTAGGCTTTGTATAATGATCCTTCCTCAGCGAAGTCATCCTCCTCTTGGGCTTTGTATAAATGATTCTCCCCAGCGAAGCAAACTTTTTCAGACTCTTTTGTTAAGTCAATACCCTTTTTGCCTCAATCTCGGGCTTCGTACGAGACAACAAATCACTTTCTTGTTGAGTATAAAAGACTCTCTTGTTGAGTCAATCAACTTTCAGACTCTCTTATTAAGTCAGTCACCTTTCAACACTCTCTTGTTGAGTCAACCTTTTTAGCCTCAATCTCGGGCTTTGTACGAGACAGACCAAAATACTCTCTTGTTGAGCCAATCTTTTTTCAGCCTCCTCGTAGGTTTGATGTAAATATTTCCCCTAGCTAGAGCTAGCCTCCTCTCAAGTTGTGTAGAATAATTTCTCCAGCTTGTTCAGCCACAATTCTGCGCTTTGTACAGGACAAATAAAAGCGCTCTCTTGTTGAGTCAAACCCTTTTAGCCTCAATCTTGGGCTTTGTACAAGACATAAATCTTCATCTCTTAAGCTTGGGACAAATATCTTCCCCAGCGAGGTCACTTCCTCCCAGCCTTCTTTTAGGCTTTGAGGAATGAGCAGATTCAAACACATTTCAGTCTCAACCTTGGGCTTTGTACAAGACACATAAAAATATCCTCACCAGAGTCAGTTAATTCCCCATTTTTAGCCTCAATCTTGGGCTTTGTACAAGACATATAATCCTCCCCAGTGGAGTCAAAGCCCCTTTTCAGCCTCAATCTCGGGCTTTATACAAGACAGACAGAATATGTTCCCCGAAAAAGTCAAACTTATAGCCTCCTCTTAGGCTTTGTATAAGGAAATCCCCTAGCCGAGTCAATTAACCTTTTAGCATCAACCTTGTGCTTTGATCAAGGCACACAAAAATCAACAATTCTTCTTTAGAGATGACAAATTCTCTCTCAGTCAAATACCCTTTTAGCTTCAATCTTGGGCTTTGAACAAGACACAAATACCCTTTTAACTTCAATCTTGGGCTTTGAACAAGGCACAAAAACATCTTTTTCCTCCCTTAGAATAGGAGGAACTATGATTGCTCTGATTTCCTGGTTTCGTTTAAACGGGAATACGTAGGCATAAGATTGCGAAATCTTAGCGAGCATACTAAACAAAAACTCTAGGTCCAGTACCTTCATATCAATCAAAACTTAGGTCTAGTACCTTACCAAAAACACCCGAACATCAACAAAAATTCACTCACTCACTCATACTTCCCAAGAAACTTCCCCAACCCATTACCAGATAAACACTATCATTTACAAAGCGAAACTTAAAAGCTAACATCCTGTGGATAACCACATATAGGATGGGTAATTGACAACTACCCATTGTATAACCTGACCCCGGACCCCCCAATCTCTTTAAAGCGTTTGTTCAATTAAACATTCACGTGCAAGGTTAGTTTTAGATAGCTTCCCTTTCCCTTCCAGCTTCACGGGATAAATAAGAAATCAGAAAGTAGCACCCTTTCTCCTTGAGGAGGAAAACCCAAACTTCAGCGATAAGGTGGTCGCGTCACCGACAAAAATTGCTCGCTACACTCGGTCTCCCTTCATTGTGATCCATTGATTCAACAACACTGAACCAACCTTTATTACGATCAAACACTGTGACTGCATGTAAGTTAGCTTTGGCAGCTTCCTCCTTAATAAATTTCACTGAACTATCACTAAACAGCTCCCCAGATGGTAACACAGAACTCTATTTTGAATGCTTGATCTCAAAAAGTGACCAGAGCCTAAAATAGGTTGCTCTCACCAAAGCGGTTATTGGTAGGTTCTAGATGCCTTTGAAGACAGAGTTCATTGATTCCATGAGATTTTTTGTCATGTGTCCCCATCATTGTCCATTGTCGTATGCCCTGGTCCACTTCTCTAATGGAATATTGCCTATCCACCTTACTGTATCTGCATTTGTCAATCTGATATCTTCGCGGTAGTGTTTTAATGAAGGTTCTGTTAATGCATACGCTGCGCTCACAACATTCTTCCACGATGTCTTGTCTTTGATCTCCCGCGTGAAATGTTGAGCGACGTGTCTAATGCAGTAAACGTGTGTTGAAGGAGGATCCTGCCAACCATTATCAAGGTTTTTATATGCACTCTCAATTGATGTATGTCTGTCTGAAATCAAACATAAGTTAGTCTGAGGAGAAACATGTAATCAGATATTTTTTAGGAAAAAACTCCATCCACCAGCAGTCTTCCCTTTAACTAGAGCGAAGGCGATGGGAAAAGTGTTCCTATTGTCATCTTGTGCGACTGCCATAACTAGCGTTCCTTTATATTTCCCGTATAACCAAGTTCCATAAATTTGTACAATAGGTTTACAGAAAGCAAAACCTTGGATACGTGGTTCATATGCCCAGAAGAGTCGGTGGAATGTGTCATTTCCACTAACACAAGTCTCGTCTATGGTTATGCCGACAAGGTCTCCAAAATGACAACAGTCCCTAGAGCATAATGTTTAAGTGCCACCAAGTATTTTTGAAGTTCTCTGTACGAATCCTCCCAACTCCCGAACACTAATTCAACCTCCTTAGTCCTAGCTATCCATGCCTTCATGTACGAGGGAATATAATTGTATCGTGTAACGATATGCGAGATTATTGTACTCACCTTCAACGAAGGATTGTCGTTAATGACAGACAAAATTTCACTGCATATTAATTGAGAGTTGAGTTTACGATGATCATGCATTGGATTGGTGATAATACAAGTGTGAGTTGGACCCACACACCCTATCTTCCAAGAACCACTCCTCTTTCGGTAAGATGTTGTCAATCGGAATGTGCAGACCTTATTATGACAGAAGATCTTGTACCTCATCACATTAGTTCGATCGACCCTATAATCAGTTGATAATTCCATGTGATACATTTTAATATCTCTGACACAGTCTTCTTTTGTGGGAAATTTGTTTCCCTCTTTTAATGATCCTTGTGTTTGCATATACGGATTATGAAATATATTCGACGATGGTTCATCTACACCCAAGTTTAAGGTTGTCATGTGTTGAGGTAGACAATAAACATGACTAGCAGGAAGTGGCTCTTGTTCGTGGTTGATAGTGGCATCGTTCACCATTTGATCAACCAAGGTCTCAGCTTCTTCTTCATATTCGTCAACAACATCGACTTCAGATTGTTTATTGTCGTCTTCGGCTTATTCATCGTTGTCAATTTCACAAAAAACTTGTGAAGGATCAACGAGCTGACACAACTGATTTTGTTGTTGTATAATATAGAGCTCAATATCGTTGAAACCGGAATGTTCATGACTGAGAAATATATTATGAACATCTTCATCATCTCAGATCTTTAGCCGATAAAACTTAACTTGGTTGTCGATAAAAAAACTGGATTCTTGTAGATGATTTGGGCCACCGGACTACACTGCAATTTCTTTTCTATTTTCTCTTTCAAATATGAACAATTTGATCGTCTATTAATTGTAAACAGAGTAACTTCGGTACTACAAAAATTAAAACCAATTAAGTTACATTCAAATATCTCACCATTGATATGTGCATTGATCATGTATTGTGGTGATGGAGCCATGCATGCAATATATATTAGTGTACTGGTTTTGACAGAATATTGTGAGTTTTGTTTGAAACGTATTATTATGCACTTAAATAGGGATGAGGATGGAATCTCTATTATTATCCATGCATGCTCCTTATTTTTGTATTATTGTTGCATGCATGAGTCTATTGTTCAGACTACTAAGAATCGTGTTCTTTATTTTTGCATTCTCGTTGCATGCATGTCCCTATGACGCAACCTACATGATTCCCCGCTAAGATTCTTCTACACGATTCCCTTACAAGATTCCTTGGATGATTCTCTGCATGATTCCCTTAAAAGGAAGGCACCATTTTGACTGGCGCATGCTTTAAGAATTCCACATATGCATCATTCCCAATGGCGCATGCACTGAAGATGGCATGCCAAACAATCACGTGAACTCAACATTCCCATTTATAAATATTGATGTGTTTCTCAACATTTCCATCAACATTCACACTCAATTTATCTACCTTGTCTGCAACATACTATCAACCTACCAACTTTGCCAGCAACATCTACTCAAAACCATTCAAAAAAACGTCTCTCCTAACTATGGGTGATGAACACGGAGGAACCATCGACAATATTACGGAGTTTGTAAGTTTCTTTATAGCTTATTTAATTTCCGTAAGAGTATAGTTTATTAATTTTTATTACTTATTTTCTTAATTATCTTTTGTTAGGAAATAAAGATATTTCGATGTCGTGTGAATGAATATGTACCACACGACCCATTGATAGAACCATACCTACGAGCAGGAGGTTTTGGCCATGTACTTAACATAGTTTCATACTATGTTGATTACAAATTTATTCTTGCTTTGTTAGAAAGATGGATACACGAGACCAATACATTTCACCTTCTATTCGGTGAATATACCGTTACACTAGAGGATGTGTATATGTTGTTGAGTCTACGTATCGATGGTAAGGTTGTTAACAGTAAAGTTAACCAAGATAACGCTATATGCGAATAATTATTAGGTACCCCTCTGTGTGAAGACACAACTACTGGACAAACATCGGGTCAACCTAAGGATCAAGGTATTAACTTAAAATATCTTAAACAACATTATTCAAATATAACATCAAACAAAGAATCGACTGAGTATGAAAAGATAATTAAAGCTCAGTGTTATATTATGATTCTATTTGGTCATTTTTTATTTCGTGAAAGTATTGGTAATACGATAAATATTATGTATTTGCCGTTGTTACGAAATATAAATAAAGTAGGACATATAGTTAGGGTTTAACTGTTTTGTCCCATCTACATAGTTCATTGTGTAAATATGCAAAAAAGAATACCCTTACGTTTTATTCTTGCACCTTTTTGCTACCAGCATGGAGTTGGTCGAGAATGTCATCACTCACCCCGATCAACAGGAAGTCATTCACATTCCCCTGCGTAAACAAATAAGTTTATTTTAATTATTCGAACTTTGTAACTAATATATTTTCAATCTTTTTGTTCAGATGGCCATTTTCGGGGATGAGTTACAACCAATGTCCCTAACACGTTATGGTAGTGTATCACAATCTTTTAGACCGCCTTAGACCAGACGATGTATTACAACTAAACTACTATAAATTTGGATTAAAAATTATCAAACTACAAATCTTCTCATTATGTATTTTTATTATGCAGTTTATCTGGAGGCCGTATCTAGGTCTCGACCATGAGGCTAACCCCGAGGATGTTGTAGTTTGGACATTAAAAACACCAATCATTAGGTTCACTACTGTGGAGATGCTCCAGAGTGATAGTGTGAAACTGCAGTTCGACATGCAATAACAAATTCCAGTCCCTCCGACATGTTTGTGAGACTGACATCAACAAAGAGTCGATGCCCAACAGGGTTATGAATATTGGAAAGACTTTGCTAAAGAGATGTGTCGTCAATAGAGGAATTGACGTCGCCATATCTTAAACGAGCCATCATACAAGGTGCCAAACCAACTCAATATTCTATGAATTGGTTTAGGTCGATTACAATGAAACAGTTTGTGTCTGAGCCGAGGTATTTGATCGACTCACGCCAACGAGCTTCGTCATCATACGCCGAACAACAAACACCCATCCAACAACCAAACAACAATGTAAACCCATCCAAACCTAACTACCAACCTCACAACGTCAACATACGATATACACCTAACCACCAAACACCCAACCCCACAACCAATTCATGCCACACACCCAAACACAACACCAAGAGCCTGACGCGTACCGCTAATAACCACACGTTGACACCACGTATATCTATAGCCTTGATAATTCATATAGTTCCACCTCATCTTACCATAGCCCCCCAACTAATAAACACTCAAACATCCCATCCGCCAAACCACCCTACCATTATTTGATTTTCTTACCCCACAAAAACCATTGCTTTGTTTTCAAAATGATTCAATGTACCAATTCGGCCAACCATACCGTCCTCGAATAACCCAACCACTTCAACCCAACTTCGACAACATGGGAATTGAACTGAATTACAGCAGCGCCGTTGGCAACAACCCCAACTATTGGGGACAAATGATTGAAAATATGTCAAATACGCCAAGACCCTCACACGAACCACCTTCTCCTCAGGCCAATAATCAAAGACCTCAAACACCCCAGGAAAATCATGGGAGACCTCAAAGGCAGGCTAATGCTCCAGGATGTGGAACCGGGGGACGTTTCGATCGGGCGGGTCATTCATTTTCAATTCAATTGTTGTAACCTTCAGTTTTATGAAAGAATAGTTTAAATTAGTTTTAATTTTCATTTTTATTTCTATTTTTCAATTAAAATTAATAAATTTAAAAATGAATAAATAAATAAAGCATACGTCATTTGAAATGACGCATGCACCTAATGCATGAATGTATGTGTCATTGCAGATGGCGACACATACAAGTATGAGCCATAACAAATGACACTTATGTGTTACACATAATGCATTCGACAATCATAATGGCTACTCTTATTTCCTTCGTTCTGAAATATGGTTACTATCGTAATAAATTTGAAACATTGGTTAATTTGGTATTTAAATTTAAAAAAGTGGTTATTTTAAAAAAATCCCCAAATAATAACTACTTCATTTTTATTTATCCACAATAATTTTACATCATAATTTATATCTCTCATTGGTGAACTTTATGGTTGACATAACACCTGAGAGTTCGGCAATGATAGAGTTATTGATGCCTGAAAATAAGATAAAGTTCCAAGAAAGTAATTGTTATGATCTTTAAAAATATCTCCATAAGTCGAGGCAAAAAAAATTTCAAAACAACAAAGTCTTGAATGCTGAGAGGTGAGGTAACCTTTGTGTTGTTACCAGACACAAAACAAGCAGTTAAAATATAGTTAATAGAAGAAGAAACTTGAATGAATTTGTCTTTGAATCTAAAGTTACTTCTAATTATCCAAACAATATTGAACAGGTGAATGACCATCACGCGCATTAGTATTGCACACTGAGTGGACCAAGATTTGCGACAAATGCTTCATACATCATCCTAATTATAGATGCAGGAATGGTTGCTTAAAACCGAGGCTAACCAACACCAGAGCATAGAAACATATCTATAATAAAAGAATAAATGAGGGGAAAATTCCTCAAATATGTTACAGAGGTTGCATTTAGATGGATAAGAGAGGCCCCTCCTATTTAAAAGGTCATAAGTAGATATTTTATTCAAGATTAACCTCTAGACATAACACTAAAATAGACATTTCGTAACACCAATTTTACAACGGTCTTCATGTTAATCATGGTAATAGTTATTTTTTGGGTGATTGTTTTTGTATTTACTAAAGGACATGTCACAGTGGTCATAGGTACCAACCGTAGTGAAATGTACCTAGAGTGAAATGGTTCAAATCCCAACACCAACAATTTTCTACTTATCGTGAAACAATGGGATTGACCTTGCATATCACCAGGGTTTTTATAATCAACCTTGGTTTAACTTTCAATCATTTTATCATGGTTCATATTATCAACAGTGGTGAAAGGTGTCACTTCTTTATACATAAGCGAAATTATCTCTTGCTTCATTATAAAACACTTGTCTCTTTCAATACAAAACCCTAACATCTCTTTCACTCGTCTCTCTCAAAACAAAACCCTAACATCTATGTTACTCGCCTCTCTCATATGGAAACCCAAAATTTATGGAGACAACTTGTCTTCTTCGAAGGATACATTTGTTGCATCAAATCTTAGCCAATGGCTACTTTACATGTTTGCCCTCACTATAGTTTTTGTTTCAAAATCTCCTTATAGGTTGTTTATGTTTCAAATCCTTGTTTCTTAACGTTTGAACTTTATGCTTGTTTTGACTTGTAGGTAAGAATGCTTGTTTCACTAATAAGGACGAGCTAAAGTTGTTAGACAATGGCTAGGATCTAGAAGGGGGGGTTGACTAGATCCCACAATTTTATACACGCAAATGGTGTTCCAAATTTGGTTTTAAAAATATTTTTACGGAAGCAACCACTGAATCACACGTCTACAACGAACCTCTACTAAAAGGATCGAATATGCGCAACAATACTAGGAATGATACGACGGAAGAGAAAAATACATATCAATCAACAAAAACTAAACGCAATCAACCAAGTTTCGTTTACTTGATGCTTATCCAATTACCAACGAGATAGGTCGACAAAAATTAATCGCAAATAACCTTCGATTTTGCGCTTAATCAATTTATCGAACACTTGGCGTGCGCAAACACACCAAGTGCAGATTTCCAAATAACGTGAATGTAAAGCTGATTCCAAATAGAACCCAAGGGATTGTATCAATTTTACAAAGTACTTTCTCAGCTCTAAATTACACTATGTCAGAAATTTTCGATTAATTGGTACTTCACAACTTTGATTAATATCAAAACGTAAAAGAGTAGGGAAAGAGAGAACAAACACGATTTGTTTAGGCAGTTCCCCTACCGTCCTCGCTAAGGGTACCTCTACCCCCAATTCCGAACATGGAATTGAGATATGTATATATTACGGTTGCAATTGTTTTTACAAGAGAAAACTGAACAATAAAACCCTCAAACGTCTTTGATGTCGATGCAAAGTCTTCTCTCCCCTTGATTCAAGATTAATCAAGTGCCTCGAATTTGGTCGAACAAATCACCGTCTCACGCTACTAGATTGAAAGAACCCACCGCTCTTCAATCACCTTCACTCGGTCGATTTCGATCTTCCACAATTCGAACCCAAATCTTTCTCGTACGATCCTCCGACTGTAGCTACTAAACTGAACCGAACAACCCGTTCTTCAGTTACCTTCGCACGACTGAATCCTTGCAGAGAAACCGATTTGTGCAAAAACCCCCCAAAATCACCTGTATTATTGGAGGACAAAACCTAGGGTTTTATTCAAGAAACACCTATTGATTCTCAACCCAGCACGAAGGATCCACACACCTAGGTCTAAACGTTATCACTTCAAAAATACATAACACTAACAAAAATGGTTATGTGTAGATGTTGGAGAATGTAAAGTTGAAGATGAAGATGAAGAGAAAAATCAATATCTATTTTCACGTTTCTTGTTCTGCATGTAAAAAATGAGCCAAAATAATATATATACTATACTTGGAAACATAACAGGAATAACAAAATTTTGAAGTGAACAACATAGCAGAAAATTTGACCAAAACAGAGAACGGTCGACCCATGCAGTTGGGAGGGTCGACCTGAGCAAGCCAGTCAGCAAAACTACACAGAAAAACCATCTTTGCATCGACCGGAACAGGATATGCATCGACGCATACCTTCCAGTTTTTGACAATTTTAAATGCCGCTCGTATGAGTCGACCGGAGGGTCGACGCGATCATTCCATATGCTAATCCTGAGAAATGCATCTTGTCTGGGTCGACCAGAACAGGGGTGTGAGTCGACTCAAACCCTTGAAACATGCAAAAAATCACTATTTTGACATTCCTAAAGGTTCTCAACCCCATCTAATGCACATAGAACATTGCCAACATGATCAAACACATTTAAACCACATAATGTGCATTATATATGATATTCTACATGTGAATTCTATTATATGCTAGACATGATATGCTATTCCACACATAAATGTTTTGACATCATTAAAACCGAGTATAGAGACAACTTTCCCTCACAAAAGTGAGCGTTGTAAACTTGTGTGAAAGATCCATAATGACATCCATTCAAAATAGACACGAGTTTGCAGCTCTAACTTCAGTTTCATCCTTTTTTCATTGCGGACACGCCATTGTGGGATAAACACGTTTATGAAACATTCTATGACTTGATATGTTTGCTATATCGTTTATGTTGTTTATGGTTTGTTTTTGGTTTATGAGTTTATTATATTTTATGTGGTTTGAATGTTTTTCCAATCCTTTACAGAATATATAAATTTTAATATTGCATTAGAAAATTATAATATGATAGATAGTTATATTAGAAAACAAGTACACGTTCAGTTCTTGACAAGAATTCTCAATCTGTTATCTGCATGTTGCTCTTTAACTATTAGAACTTTATTTAATGATTGTAATTCTTCAATCACCCCTTTCTATACCTCTAATTTTTTTTAAAAGCAAATAATATTTTGCAAAATGAACTAGAGGTGAAGGCAGGGGCGGTTGAAGAACTAGGATAATTAAACAAAGTTCTAACTGTTAAAGAGAAAAATGTGGATAAGTAGTTGAAGAACTCTTGTCAAACATTGAATGTGAACTTGATCTTCTAATATAGCTTAATTTTTTATATTAGAATGTTCTAGTTCAAATTGAAAGGTTATATGTTTAGTGAGCATTGGCGAAATAAGCATTTCACATAATTTATAATAAACTCAGTGTATATATCACAACGGTTGTTTAGACTAACCGTTGTTAAATACTATGCATTAAAGACTATCACATCGGTTGTTTAAAGTAACCGTTGTGGTAGGTAGCGTGCGACATAGTTATAATCATGTTCGCACGACCGTGGTGGAAAACATCATACATAAAATCACACCTTATCTTACAACAGTTGGTCTAATGTGCTGGTATCAATTTTCCAACCACTGTGATAGATGTTTTCCATAGTACTGAGACCATGAAAGATTTCAGAGGAGGCAAATAATTATACCATACAAAGTTACACCAATTTATAGAAGTACCTTTGTATCTCTTATACTTATAAGCTTGCTTAAGAGAAAGATCGCTCGTAGGAGATTGATTCCAAATAAGTTTGTCCAGTATAAGATCAAAAGGAATATGACAGTTTTGAATATGGTCTTTAAAGGAATCCAGAATAGGACAAGTTATCTCTAATAAATACCACTGTTTATTAAGAATAAGCTTGCTTACATGAAATTATTTAACAAAGTTGGAATCACCCATCTCTAAAATTACGGGGGAGCCACGCCAAGAGTCGAATAAAAAATTAATAGAGTTGTGAATTTTTTTTTAATATAACTTGTTTTTTCAAAAAAAAAATACTAAAAAAACCAGTTTTTCAAAAAATTTTCAAAAATGGCATGGTTTGGTATGGACCCATAAGGGTGGCGCCATATGGGATGGCGCCTCAGTTAGAGGCCAGGAGCCATCCCAAATGGCGCCTCAGGCCAAAACAAAATTTGAAAAAAACCAACTGAGAGTCGCCATCCCAGATGGCGCCTCAGTTCAAAGTCTTTTTTTTTTTTAATTTTAAAACGTTTACTATTTATTTTATTTTATTTTATTTTATAATTTTAAAACGTTTACTATTTTTTTTTAATTTTAAAACGTATACTATTCATTCACATGCCTCTAGACTGATGAATTTGCAGGCCTATAGTCTGCATATACTATTCTTTCACATGCCTCTAGACTGATGAATGTGCAGCCCTATACACTGCATATACTATTCATTCACATGCCTCTGCTCCATTATTTTTGTTTCAGGCCACTGTTGACATGACTACACATACATGCCTACACATGGCAGACTGCAAAGGCTAAGAAGCATGCATGCCTACACATGGTACACATGTATGCCTACTCATGTGACTCCCCCTTTACACCATTATAAAAACCCTTTCAGCATTTACAATTTTCATCTCATCCCAAACTACTCTCACTTCTTCTTCTCTTATTTTCTGTTCAAATCTTTGCATCTCACAACCAGTTACGAAAATGGCTTTACTCACGATGGGAAGCAACCACTGAGGAACGTCGGAAAACATTGAAGACTTCGTAAGTTTTCCTGTAGTATTTTGTTTTACAATATTAAACCTTGATGTCTTTTATTCTGTTAGTAATTTTGCTTGTTTTTTTTGTTCAGGAAGTTTCAAGGTTCTGTTGCCGTGGGCACGCATACTTCCCTCACGACCCTATCACTGAACCATATCTAACAAGATGTGGATTTGGAGATGTGATAAAAATCCCATCATACCATGTAGACCCAAAGTTCATTCTGGCCTTGCTAGAAAGATGGAGGCCGGAGACCCACACCTTTCACCTTCCTTTTGGTGAATGCACAGTCACCCTACAAGACGTGTATATGTTACTTAGCCTCCGCATAGATGGCATGGCCGTCAACGGCCCCGTAAATATAAATAGCCAATTATGCTTCGACTTGTTGGGCACCCCCCTTGAGATTGAAGAAGCTGAGCCTTCACCCGACGGTAGGTGTAGGGGGCAAGGTATCAACTTAAAACGCCTTAGGGAATACCATGACTCCATCGTATTAGACGAGGATTCCCTCCCCTTACACATAATACAAAAAACTAGATGTTATTTGTTACTATTGTTCAATCGTTTTTTGTTTCCAGAGAGCACTGGAAACAGTGTAAATATTATGTATCTCCCGTTGTTATTTAACATTAACAGTGTGCACGAATATAGTTAGGGTTCAGCTGTCCTGGCGCATCTGTATAGTGCACTCTGCAAAAATGCCAAAAAAAAAAGCGTGTATATTTTATGGTTGCGCCTATCTCCTTCAGGCATGAGGTTGGTCGAGAATGCCAACACTAGCTCCAATAAACCGGAACCCATTCACATTCCTAAACGCATTAAGGTAAGATTGTACACATCCATGCGCCTATACTGATATGTTCAGGTGTAACTAATTCATTTTCTAACTACATTTTCAGGTGGACAGTTCCGAAAATGAGCTACGATAGAAACCCCCGGAATACCATAACAGTCTACCGCAACCTGCTAGACCACATTGGCCCTGATGACGTATATTTTCCTACAACTTTTGTAATATTTCATCCATAGATATTTCTAACATTTTGTATACTTACTCATTAAATCCATAGACCACATTTCATCCATAGACCACATTTCATCCATAGACCACATTTCATCCATAGACCATATGAACCCCCCACAAATGATGACCCCATCTTCCTGCCACTAGAACCACAATCATCATACACCCAACAAACCCCCCTCTTTTCAACTATCAAACCCCACATCAACCACTGCATCAATACCAACACCCATCAATGCATCATTTTGGCCAACCATACCGTATGGAACCAACCCAACCCCCTCATACAAATTACATGAACATGGGCATGCAGCTGGATTACGGAAGTGCTATCGGCGGCAACCCCCCGGCTATTGGGGACAGATGCTGCAGAATTTGTCTCATGCTCCAGGGCCATCGTCTGATGCGCCGGGGCCATCTGAACAAACACAGAGACCAGCCACGCCTCAACAACCTCGTGGTGCTATACAGAGACGTCAAACAAGAGCCCCTGATTGTGGGACCGGTGGTCGATTAAATAGGCACAATCATTGATTTTCTTTTTGTATCCAACTATTGTATTATTGTACTAAATATTAAAAAAAAAATTAATGTTGTTTTTTTTTTTTTTTCAATTCTTAAAATAAAATAAATTAAAAAAAAAGGGGGGGGGGGGGGGGGGGGGGACACTAAGGCGCCATCTAGGATGGCGCCTCCCTTAAAAAATTTTGAAAAAAGTAGGGCATTTTTGTATGGCCTGAGGCGCTATTTAGGATGGCTCCTGGCCTCTAACTGAGGCGCCATCTCATATGGCGCCACCCTTATGGGTCCATACCAAACCATGCCATTTTAGAAAAAATTTTGAAAAACTGGTTTTTTTGTATTTTTTTTGAAAAAACAAGTTATATTAAAAAAAAAATTCTAGAGTTGTTGTTACCAATAAAATAGAATATATGATGGTTAGTAGTAACTTTATTTTTCTTAAAACCTGACTTTTGAGGAGAATGTCCCAAGTTTCATCAAAGTTAGAAAGATCTCAATAATGTTTTAAGTTGGTGGCTTAATTAAGACTAACTAAAGACCTTAGACCCAAACCCCATTCAGAATAAGGTTTGCAAATGTTATTCCAGACCATTGTAAAAAAATTACTTTAATAGGTTTCTCTGCTCCATATGAAATTTCTATTAGCATGTTCCAAATCTCTAAGAAGAGAAATCGGGCACGCATAAACTGACATAGAATAAATAAGCATATCTTAGAGATTGATTTTACAAATTCAACCCTGCTTGCACAAGATAACAAGGAACATTTCCAAAAATCAAGCTTACTTGTGAACTTATCTTCAATAGGTTAAAGATGCCTAGATTCCATCCTACCCATAAAAATAGGCACCCAAGATAATTAAAAGGCATAATACCTTTGCTGAAACTCGTTAAAGCAATCAAAATATTGAGTCTAGAAGCAGGCATTGCTCTAGAATGAAGTATTTTTCTCTGGTTAAAACTTTACTAGAGGCTAAATACTAAAAGATGAAGGCAAAGGTGGGGGCTCTAATGTTTGTGGTTGTACCTTTACATAAGATAAAAATGGCGTCTGCATAGAAAGAGTGAGAAGGAGATTTGAGATTTCTTGGTTCTATAATCAAGTTTATTTTAATTTTAGTAACCAACAGTGAAATACTTATATTGATAACATATGCGACTAAACAGAAAATCAAGGAGGAAATAGTGTCTGTCTGATGAACACCCATAGAATAATTGGAAAACCATGAAGGGCATCATTGATGGAGATGGAAAGACAAGTCGGGTGAAGAATGTTGTTAATCCAATCATTGAAAGCGGAGTTGAAGCCAAACTTTTGGATCACTTTTATAAGGAAAGACTAACTTAAGGTGTCAAATGCTTTGCCGACATCCACCTTTAAAGCAACATTACCACACCAACTTTTCACATCAAGAAGATTGATCGTTAGGCATTATAGCAACTAACATGTCCGCGATGATTTTGGTGATAATTTTAAACTTGAAATTGAATAAAGCAATAGGATGATAATGATCGAGAGAATTTGTAATCTTACTTTTAGGAATAAGCACAATGGTACTAGAGTTGAAGTTTGGTAGAATTCAACCCAAAGTGGAGAATTGAATCATAAATTTACACACATCTTACTTGATAAAATCCCAATAAGTTTGGAAGTAAATTGCGCCAAAACCATCTGGCCCTGGGGCGCTATCTTTGTTTAGGAAAAACACGGCAGTAGAGATCTTTTGAATACAAAGAAGAATCGTAAGGAGAGTGTTCATCTTATCGTCCACCATACTAGGGATAACCTCTTCCACTACGGAAAAATACTACAAAATATAAGAGTTAAAGGAAAAAATATTTTGAAAGTAATCAATTATATGAGCGGCTATTTGATTTGCCTCTGTCAAAATATCCTTTATATTCTCGACGATGATGATAGGTTTGAAAGTGTTCTTGATCTTAAAGGTTCTATGAAACAGAGTCATATTATGATCCCACTCCAAATGCCAATTAGTTTTGGATTTCTCTCTGTAAAATCTTTATTTCATATCCAGGACTTTAAATTGAGCGACTTGAGCCTCTAATTCGTGCATCTTGAGAACATCATCACCATCGATACATTGAATAATAAATTGAATGTGGTCAAGATTTGTTTATGCAATTTTCACATTGTTGGTTGTAACACCCTAAAAACCTAACTCTTTAATTTAAGAAGATAAACAATATTATTCTCAATTAAGGTGCTAAACATTTTCAACATGCATATCCTTCAAGTTAAAACAATTTAACATGTAGCAGAAATTCAACATTTAACAATATATACTTCAAATTATCTCTTCAAAATGAAATACTTAGTTAAATAAACGATTCAAAAATCTTTAACTCGAAACAATAACTAAACGACTCGTTCCCAGTGTTACATATTAGAGCATCTGAAACCTAAATAATAAGAAACGATAAATAAACGAAGAAAAACCTCAAAGCCATCTTCCAACTTACGGCAGCTAACACTCCTCTTGAGTATCTGTACCACAATGTACAGAACACCTCAAAACAAACAAAAGATGAGTGAGAATACGCTCAAATATATTAACGGTGCAAAACATAACAATGGTAGCTTATTCATCACAATCATCACAAAACTCATTCACTTCAATAAAAACCAATTCACAATGCCTTTATGTATGCAATGTGACTCACAAATTGACTAAATGCATGTGATGCCAATTTGGACATCAGAGGTGTGTTACTGATCTCCTTCACTCAACAACGATTCCTCTTCAAATCGGGTCCCAACTTCTGAACCCCACTCGTCACTGATCCCCACTTCTGAATCAGCAACTTATATCATGACCGAAGTTCACACATCAATCACTGACACATATGATGCATGACATATAAAATAGTGCAACAACACTTATGGTTCCACTTCTAACCATATACAACAACACATAAGATAATTCACATTAGTTCTCACTTCGAACTACACATCTCCACATCAACAACATATATAATTATAACTCATCATATAATTATACACACATTTCAACAATATACGCTCATAAATCGGATAAAGTATTCATATAACACATAAGGCATGTCAATTTCATTCACCGTCTCACTGAAAATGAGAAAACACGAAAACCACATTCTGCCCATGCTCGCGGTAACACTCTGATTTTTTAATTAAATATTTTATTTCATTATTGGCATTTCAACAAATTCAAATTAATTGTGTTATTTGGTGCTTATGGGTATTTTGATAATTTAATAATTACCAAGGTTATAGAATTTGAGAGCCAGAAAATAAAATAGAATTTATTAAAGTTATTATAAATAATTAGATAAATTTAGTTATTTGGTAATAATTTGAGAAAATAAACATTCGGAAAATTTTGATTAAATATTTATTTAATTGAAATAATTATTTAATTAAAATAATAAAAATATGAAGAAAAAAAATGAGAGTGTGAGGTAAAATTATAATTTTGGTAAAAATTTTGGGGCAATGAGTATGAGATCAAAAATTGAGGAGAAAGTTAGTAATTTCATAAAATCCCTTAGGTTATCTAAATAGAAAAGTTAAGGGAATTGGAAAAAGGGTTTTGCTGATACGTGAAATTGAGAATTGAGAGAAAATAGGCAACTGAGGAATTAGAAGAGGGAGAGGCAGGAAGCCATAACCAAGAGTTTGAAAGCTTCAATTTTGAGGTAAGGGGAGAAATTATCTGCTTATGGATGATTTAGGCATGTAGGATAGCGAGGGTTCCTTACCCTCTTATTAGTGCCTTGGGGTAATATGTTTTCTCCTTAATTTCTCTTTTTCTTATGATGTGTATGAATTGACCAAATAAGGTTTAAGCAAAACCTTATTGGTGTAATTGTTGAGAATATTTATGTATGTGATTGCTCTGAGATCCTGAAAGGGAATTTGTGATAAATCCCCTAAGGTCTCTATAAATGCTATTGTTTGTGAATTAATAACCTTGTATTGGTGATAATTTGATCATATGAATTCTTTAGCTTTTTGGTTGATTGTTGTTGTAGAGTTTAGATTTTGCCCCTTGGAATTTGAATAACTCTATTTGGGTCGTTTGGTTCCCCCAATTTTATAATGACCATAGTTTTTGGTCGATCTGTGACCACAGTTAAAGGTTATCTCAGACATAGCATAGTGTTTTGCTATAAAGTTTTTTGATAAGGCGAAAATATAACATGTAATATTTGAATTCTTATTATACATGGTTAAGCTTCTCTGATTTGGGGCGGTTGTGACTCAATTTAGAGAATTGGTCAAGTTTTGGATTTGTTCAGTAAAGTGAAAAAATGCAGAAAATCGCAGATAGCCATAGAAAGGGGTTAGCCGTCTTATTTCAAGCATAACTTGAGTTTTGTAGGTCGGTTTGAGATGTTGTCAGTTGTGTTAGAAATCTAGCGTTATTGAAGTAGATGAATTGGGTTTAAGGGCGCTACAATCACTACTACAATTTTAACTTTTAATAGCAATAATTTAATAGCACTTTTTTATAAAGTGCTATTAAAACTATCCAACAAAGACTTATAATAGCAGTTTTTCATCGGGTGCAATTATAGGTTATTACTAAAAAAAAATATAAAAAAATTAATAGCACTTGTACGTGGAACGCCAACCAAGGCTATTTCTATAATAACGCTTACCCAAAGTGCGCTATCATAAAGTTTCCAATGAAATTTTTTAAGAACACGGCCAATGTAAAGGTTGCGTGTTCGAAACACGCTGACAACATTAATAATTTTAGAGTATTCAAATTTTTTAAGTAATATTTCTCTTTTCTTATAAAAATTATAATAAAAAGTGGTACAATTATTTTATTCGTAGAACTCTGAACTTTCCCCTCAACCTCTCCAATATCCATCCTTGTTGAAACATCTCTCTCACATAAAACCTCATATCACTCTACATCAACAACTTCCCACTATACGTAACATCGACGCAACGCTGACCTAGATCGTGACACTCATTTATAGTTGCAACTATGGAAGTCAATAACTTCGATAACGACGGCTTCTCACCGCAATCGCAATTCTCGACGGTGATTAAACCTGAACGAAGCTCCTCAAGCTTGTTCCGAATAAGCTTCCATTTTCCGGCGAAGACTCTAATGGACAGAGAAAGAGTAATGAAGAAATGAGTTATACAGCTCGCCGGAGATGGGAAGCTCCAGTAGGTACTCCCCTGCCAGTTTAGTTTCTCTGTCTAATTCTTCATTACCCATTTCCATCCTCAGTGGTTATTGAGAATTACCATTTTCTCACCCTCACCCTCAATGGGTCCTTCATTGTTTTTTTTTTCAAATCTAGGGTTAGGAGTTTAATTGCATGGTCACTTCTCTAAATCTTCTCTATGAAACCATTGACATTTGACATTCTCTGCGAGATTCGTAACCATAATCTAAAAAGTTTAGGGTTATATGTTAGATGTTAAATTGATTGTATATACCTTGTCAATTGCTTACAAGAATGTTGTTAGAGGACATATGGTGTCATGTAGGATTTTTTCTTCGATTGAACAAAACGAGGAAACAAATCTGATTAAGGAATGTAGAGAAAAAGTTTAATCTGAGTCGTCTGATGTCAGTCAACAATGATGTTTTTTTTTTGCAAAGAATAGTCAAATGATGTATTTTATCATTACTACATAAAGATTACAATCAGCAAGCTGCTCAAATAAAATAAATTTTGTAATATCACATCTAAATGATACAATACAGGGCAATCAATATCACCATTGAGGCTATACGCTATAGCCAAGCCTCTCTACAAGCTCAATTCTCTAAATGTTATCACAATTACACTTACCCAAGACTAAAAAATCAACACAACACTTCTCTTATATCCCTGCAAAAGCATTACAAACAATAGTTATTTTGGTTATTGGTCTGAATGATGTCATTGGCTTGCAGACCTTTGCTATTAACCGTAGCTCAACCGAGAATCAGAGGACTTCGTGGATGTCTGGCGCCGAGGACTACCAATCTCGCAACTATTTACTCTTACGGCAAAACGAAGAGAGCAAAGTGACTCTTATGTTGAAGTTGGGTCAGGAGAAATATTTACAAACATCAAAGTCTTTGAATCTCCACCAAGACATGGCTGGAGAAGGGTTGTCAGTTTGGAATTCCTGAAGGGGACATGATCCTTTTTTTATGGCTGTGATTGATGAGCATCGCAATCCTTCTTCATCTGGTGAATCTTATGTCATTTACTACAAAATGTAAGCAATTTTGATTTTGATTCTCCCTGTTTTGTTTTGTTTTATTTTTTGAAATTGAATTTTGAATGTTGATGTTTCAATTTACCTTTCATTGCAATGTAGGAATGATGTCTATCATGGTTATATGGCAGATTTTAAGAGTGAGGATGACAGGAAAAGTATGTTGATCAGTCCTTGAAAGCTTATCAGGTACACTTTCTCACTGGTAGAATCGAATTTATCTTGAATGTTATGTTATTCAGTATGATTCAAAAGGGCATCAAGCTTTTTGTCCTTCATGATTATGCTTGGATTTGATTACTTTACATTTATATCCTTTACAAACAACACCTATGTTATTGGTTTAAGAGGTGCAACCTCATTTACTTGAAAACACTCCATTGTGTTAGAGGGAAGGTCAAATTATCAATTGAATTTCAAGAGTAATTTTACAAATGTTCTTATCAGTATTGGCTTTTAATGATTGTACATGAAAATAAATGCAGGAAATCTCCACTGCTGTAGAGGATGAGTTACCGATGTTTTAAATAACGGTCGCGACCACGTAAAAATTTTCTCGATTTTAGTCGGCGCATGTGTTGTAACTATGATTGTGTCTTTGATTTTAGTTCATACATTATATTGTAATTACATGATATTTGTGTCGTCAAGGTCCTCCTCTTTCAAAATATGCTAAGATAACTTTTGGATATGTTGTTAATAGAAGTAGCAAGACAAATAATTTGGAAAATCCAACAGAGAGAACACTCAATGATCCTTCCACTTGGGCTGGTTGGGATATGAGTAATTACAGGTTAATTTTTTTTTTTGGTTACTCGTATTGCAATTTATGGTTTTGTTATTTCTATGGTGCCATTAAATGATTTATTTAAAATAAATGAGCATTCAAAATATCAAGGTTATTTGCAAGTATACATATAGAGTATTTGAACTTGATTAAGGCTATCTCTAAGGTAGTTCATATATATAGGATAAGTAATCTTATTGAATTTTTTTTAGCATTTGTTAGTTTAATGGGTTGAATTGTGAACTTTGATTATTTTAGTTAAAGTTATCCTTAAATTCATAGGGTTGTTTTTTAACTTGTGTAAAGACCAATACTATCGCATCGAAATAGCTTATACTTGCACGTCATCAATCTTTTGTTCCGCACTAGAACAAGACATAAAGTGAAAATGATAACTTTTAAAAACTAAGGCATATTTAACCATAATATTTCTATTTTAATTTTTTTTATGATAAGACAAAAATCTTAATTAAACCCTTAAATATCACATGTGCTATTCTTTTTGATGTTGAAGAAATCATGTACACTAAATTTAATACTAACATTTTTTTCCATGTCTTTTAGCTAGCTGGAGCCATAAATTGCAGAAAGTGAGGGGTTTAGGTTGTGTCTAATGTTAAAACTCAATGGAGGCTGGTGACTTGATACCTATTACCAATTACAGGTGTGAGTCCACAACAAGTGCACATGGGCACTAAATTTAGTAAATATACATGTCACACTTCGTCTAACAACACTCTGAATTCAGAAGTCTATGTTTGTTCCATGTATGTTTCACGTAAGTACTCTCTATCATGGTTGAAACGAATAAACTTTTCTTAAATTGGTAGTTCAAAGTAGTAGTCAACATAGTACTATTATTGTTCATCGCTGAATTAAAATCATTTCGACATAAAACTGGTATGGTGTTTTTCAGTTTTTTTTTTCATTACTTTTCATAAATTTATACAGAAAGCGATAAAATAAATTGTTTTCAGATTATGGACTAACACACATCTACAAAAAGTTCACAATATTG
The DNA here is from genome assembly GCA_022829125.1 of Lathyrus tuberosus. NCBI lineage: Eukaryota > Viridiplantae > Streptophyta > Magnoliopsida > Fabales > Fabaceae > Lathyrus > Lathyrus tuberosus. The sequence goes on from JALAZF010000063.1 coordinate 16,838,223, forward strand.
CAGAATAATACAATCTTTTTGTAAATAATACAAAGTTAGAATTAAGTTCTGATGCTGTAAAGGCTTTCAGTCATCTTTTAGTTGAGAATTATTAGTAACTCTTGTTTTGGATTCAAACCTAGAAGCAACCCTGGTGGTGTCTTCCTAAGGAGAAACTATAAAAAATTGGGATAAACTGTAAACCCATCAGTAGAAATTATGTATGGGAAATTAATGTAAGTTGTTTAATATATGAGAAGAAAATGGCATCTGGATCAGTCAGTGATTTGTGAGTATTGTCATTTAATCTCTATAATATTTTTTGAACCAATACATATTGAGTTACTGCATGATTGGCTCAGGTACAAAGGCACTTATATTAATAAAGATGTGGCTATCAAAATCTTTAAGAATGGTAGTCTGAATGGAAATACACAGAGGGAATTTTCTCAAGAAATCTTTTATTCTTAGGTTTGTTCTATCATAATGTCAATTCTACAATGCACTTTCATTTTTTTTATCTTGTCTTAATCTTTGTTTTTAAGCTTGTCTTAATCATTGTTTTTTTTTTATCTTGTCTTAATCTTTGTTTTTAAGCTTGTCTTAATCATTGTTTTTTTATTGTGTCTTAATCTTTGGTGAATACTTTATATATTAGTTAAGCCTCCATGGTTATTCTTTGGTAAAGTATGGTGTTATGGATTCCAAGTTTTTGTTTGCATTGTATGTATGTGGTACATTAACTATTTCCCCTCTGTATAGGCAACACCTGCAGCCAAACTAGATGCTGATGTCATTGAGGCTCTAACATAGAAGACACGTGATGAAGAGGAATAAAAGTTAAGACTGCTATGGCTGAAAATAGTTATGCGACTTTGTCAATGACATTAGTCTTTATTTAGTTATGTAGAGCATAAAGTCAATCTCAAGAAACATAGTTTATTTAGTGGAAAATCATGATAATAATACTTGTGATTTATGTACGGTTAATTAAATTATATTGTTTTTCATATTTGTTATTAATTTTTGGATCAATACAAATAACTTGATTATGTTATATGTGCAATTAAATTGATATTTAGTATTGGAAAATGAATGCGATTTCTTTTGTTATATGTTTTGTTGAGATGACATTTTGAAAGAATGAATGTGTTGCATATGCTTCTTTTTCTTTCTTTCAAAAAAAGGGTTTTGATAGCGTTTTTTTATAAAGTGCTATTACAGGTACGTCATTAAATAATTAGGATATGGTAGCGCTTTAAGGTAAAGTGCTATTAAAGGAGGTGCTTTTAATAGCGCTTAAAAGCGCTATTGTATGTATGAACCTATAATAGCGGGGGTTTTGATAGCGCTTAAAAGCGCTATTAAAGCCAGAAAAAAGCGCTATTAATTGTCAATTTTGGCATAGTGAATAATATAAGTTCGTTGGTTTTTATACCAGAGACATAGTCAATTTCAGCCTTGTGTTGGTCATCATCTTTCACGCATAACTTGAGTTTCATAAGTCCTTTTGGGATGTTGTCAGTTGCGTTAGAAAGAGAGTTTAATGATATTTTAAACTGGAGATTTTTAGAATTTTATCATAAGTACATAACTTTGCATGCTATTTTGAAGTCAGACACTCTGTTTTATAGTTTATGCAAGAATTATCGTAATAGGGCTGAACTAAAACGAATAGAATTGGAGTTCCGTAACTCCGGTTGAGGTGTGGTTAGGTGCGTTGAAATATGTTTTAAAGAACTTTCAAACTAGAGAGTTTCATAATTTTATTATAATTCAGTGTTATTTTGAGCTGAGACAATTTTATAGTTTGGTCAAGAGTTTTGAGCAATTTTTAGTGTCGTGACATTTCGTTACCTTTCTGATGAGTTTAAGGGTCCTATTTTATTTTGGTAGAGTTATTACAGAGTTGTCAAAGCTGCTTTTTAGTTTTTTAGAGTTGGAGATCATAATATAGAATACACTTGAGTTGAGTTTGGAGCACTGCTGACATTATAAGGCTACCTTTTAAGTAATAATTTTATTTGTTGAAAGATGTTAAGTCAAAAGAGTAAAATTGAGTTAAACTGTCTGGCTATGTCTTTAGTAGAGATATCACTCGTGAACCTATTCCCTTAAAACATTTGGGTACTTTATAGTACTTTTGGGGTACTCGAGGGTTATTTTTTATAATTATGAATTTTGAGGCATTTTGAGTTCCCTGAAAATTTTGATAAGTTAAGGGTTTGGGGTAATAATATAACTTTGTACTTTTTGATGAAAAATGATTAAAATTATTTTAAAAACATATATTTGAGTATAGTAATCTAGAGGGATTACAATGACAGCCTTGATTGACGATTTGAGTATAGTAATCTAGAGGAATTACAATGACTGCCTTAATTGGCGATTTGAGTATAGTAATCCAGAGGAATTATAGTGACTGCCTTAATTGGCGATTTGAGTATAGTAATTCAGAGAAATTACATTAACGACCTTAATTGGTGATTTGAGTATAGTAATCTAGAGGGATTACAATGATGGCCTGTGATTGACGACTTATAGGTTCAAGAGTAGAGCCTTTTTGTGATTCTATGATGTTGATGATGTTGCATGTTAGTATTGTTCATAACAATGCATTCATTTATTTTGGAGATAGGCAGGACTTTGGTCCAATGATGAGTTGGTTCATATAGGAACAATGGTGGTCTCACGCCCATAGAGGAACACGATTCAGAGATGAACCAGAGACATGGGAAAATCAATAACATACCTCTGATCCCAGAGACTTGGTACCACATGCATTTTGAGAAGGAGTTGGTGACATTAACATTTGCATCTGCATTTTTATCTATTTGATTGCACTATTGAGTGTAATTGATATATTTTATAACTCGTCATTACTATCCTATTTTTTTGAATTTCATCTTTAACATTGTAAGATGTATTTTAACCCCTTTTTGTTGCTGTAGCGTCTGTGCTCCTCGAGAGTACAAACAATCAGGTACAGGAGTAACAACTTGAGTTAGAGTATGGCGTCGATGCCTCTTTAGCTTTTATCATTAGTTCTTAGAGATGTCGCTATGATATGTAGCACTGGGGATGAGATGTTAACTTTTTATTTCTGTTATGCTTTACTTATGTTGGAGTTTTTTTTTTGTTATGGAGACTTATATGTTGAACTTGATGATTTCCGCTACTTATTTTCATATGACTATTATGTGTTAATATGCTTATGCTATGGTGAAGCACGTGTGACACTTTAATTGTGGAATTTTATTTGAATTATATTATTAAATGTTGAGTTAGGGATTAGGGTATTACACTCGCTAAGCGACATCCATCCCCGCTAAGCAAAAGCGCGTTAAGCAAAGCTTCATCCTTGCTAAAGCAAAGTCGCCTAGAACTGCAAAAAACCCAGAAACCAATTCCACCATTGGAGCCCTATCAAAGCTTTGATTTTGATCCCTGATCACCCAAATTGAACACAAAACAACATATAAATATCATACCATAATTAATATATCATATATTCACTGATTAAACATCTAATTCATCACTTTATCACGAATTTAAGGTTATGCTCATAATACCAAAAACATACTCATGAACAACAAATCAATCAATTATCACATACAGAGGCACATGAAAATTAGTAATCAAACCATGTACGAATTTCATATATTCCACAACAATCATAATAAAATTATCATAGGTTTCTCTCAAGAACACATTGTCATACCCCAAATTTTGACCACTAAGATTCCCATCATTCTGCAAATCATCATCACAATATGGATGAACCATTTCATACTCATTAGTATCCCCAAAGATGGGTGAACATTCATTACAATCAAGAGTTAGGGTTTCAAGCCCTCTCAGAGCATTTAGACAAAGGATCAATCAAGGAATGACATGATCTTTAACTTATCTAATCTCTCAAACATCCACAAAGGATCAAGAGGACTCCCACATCAAGAATTAAGCACAAAGTGCAACATTTCAAGTGGATCAAGCCTCAAGTTCATCTAATACAAAGTCAACCGATGCAGAAAGTCAAAGTTTGACTTTTAGTCAACTATGAGCTTCACAAGCCATTACTCAAGAAAATATGATGGATGATTTAATTTGATCAAATTTAAATCAAGAAATCATGCAAAATTTCAAAATTGATCAAATTGAAGGAAACTTAGAAATTTTTTCTAAGTTAAAATTATGTTCAAATACACAACTTTTCAAGGTTGTAACTATTGATCCAAGCATCCATTGATTTTGCGTAAGGGCTACTTTTAAAGAGGGTATTTGATACTTCAACATTTTAGAAGGAATCAACTCAAAATATCATAAGCATTGAAAGATATAAGTGATCAAAGTTGTGAATTCTTAATGTCAGATGTTCCGACATTTCGTAGGACATCATTAATTATCTTTCCAGCAAGAAAGTCCCAACTTTAAGGACGTTTTTCTCCATGATCCAAGTTAATTCAAGCCATGTCATGAACATGAAAGTTGAAGTACGTCATCTCACTTTTCCAGAAAGTCCTAGAAAGCCCATTTATCATTCTCGAGCAGAAAGTTATGATCTCTGCAAAAGGCATTGATAAAACAGAATTTTTAAGACAGCTTTTAGGACAGACTTGATCACACAAGTTCAAGGTCATTTTTGACAACTTTACAAGTCTTATCTTCACAAACCTTGAACATCAAAGTTGAAGTATGTCATCTCAGATTTCTTGAAAGTTGTAGAACGTCCATTTATCATACTCGAGCAGGAAGTTATGGACTTTACAGTAAGGCTTGCTGCAGTTGTTTTTTTAGGACAGATTTTGTGCATTTTTTCTTGTGCCACACAATTTTCAAGCTTTGTCACCATGCAAGACAAGCATCAAAGATGCAATTCAATTCAACTCAAAATATCATAGTGGATTAAAAGATATAAGTAATTAAAGTTTGGAATTATTAATGTTCAAAGTTGTCAAATGTTTCAACATTTCATAGGACATCATTAATATTTTTTCAGCAAGAATGTCCCAACTTCAAGGACATTTTTCTCCATGATCCAAGTTGATTCAAGAAAAACCCTGAACATCAAAGTTGAAGTATGTCATCTCAGCTTTCTAGAAAGTCCTGGAACAACCATTTATCATTCTTGAGCAAGAAGTTATGGATTTTACAACAAGGCTTGTTGCAGCTGATTTTTTAAGACATGTTTTAGGACAGATTTGCATATTTCTTGTGCCACACGAATTTTTAAGCCGTGTCATCCTTTTGCACACCTGAAGAGGGGACAATCAAAGGACAAACTCTGATTCCAAAGCCTCCCAAGTCCAAGATTCCACAAGTAGCATGCCAAACCTAGAAATGCCTAAAAGAGGGACAAGACTCCAATTTTGGTTTGGAGCATTTAATGGATGCACCAAGGTGGCATGGACTGAGTCCTTTCCAACTGAATTCAGTCAAGACTTATCCAAGAACTAGGGAACCAGCAGCCTGTGCTCTAACCTCTAGTCAATGGCTAAAGGAGACTTGGATTCCTATTGATCAACATTTGCCAAACTTCTGCAGCAGATGCCATTCACTATTGCTTGCAAAACAAACTTGCTATACTATAAATATAGCTCATTTATGCTCAGTTTGAGTACACCAAAGCCATCAAACTGATGCTTTCCTCAAATTATCTCTTTCACTCCAAAAAACACCTTCTCTTGCAAGTCACTATCGGGTTTTGAGTTTGAGAGCAATTCCAACCAAACCAATCACACACACACACACCTCATAAACATCATATAGAGGTGATCCAAACACTAACACAACATCTGGAACATCAAATTCATCAAATCACCAGCCAATTGCTCAAGTTCTTGATAGAATTGCAGTTGAGGTACCACAACCAGTTCCAGCTCATTACAATCCACTCTAAGCATTCAAACACACTCCTAGAGGATCAAGGAAGCTCATAGAATCTTCCTCTTGCTGCTGTAATTACATTGAAGAGGCATTGGACCTTGCCATAATAGGTAGGTGTTCTTACACTTTGAAACTCCATATACATGCATCATTATTGATCAATTCTTGAAGCAAAAATGTAGTCCTTCATATGTTTGTTGTGATCTTCCTACTGTTTGCACTTTAACATGTTTATATGTGGAGTTGATGTTGTTTTAAAATTAAGGTTCAGTTCTGGTTTTTTGCCTTGTGTGTTCTGTACATTAAGTTTCAGTATGTATAAGTGATACCATTGGATTCCTTGCAAAAAATCGGTCAAGATAGGTTCTTACGGATTTTAATTTTGTTAAAAATTGAGAGAGTTATGAGTGTTGGAAGTTTGATAAAAAAGATGTTGAAAACTAAGGTTCAGTTCTGGTTTTTTGGCCACATGAGAGATGTCGAAGATGATGTTGTGACATCTTTCCTTTTTCTCTTATCTTCAAAACTCAACCAATTCTTTCACATAGCAAAAATCATCATTTTCCAATTCTGTTTTACACACTTCTTATTCATACTCCAAAATATTTTATTCCACAAAAAAATCAAATTTATATTATTTATTTAATATAGTTCGTATTTTTGTGAATAAATCCCTTTTTAATTGTTTTTAAACATTTTAAAAGTGAAATCTCATCATGAAAATCAAAACCAAATGAATTTTAATTCATCTTGTGATTAAAACATCATTTTTCAAACCTAAACCAAAAATCACAAGTTGTTTATTCAAACTTATTTAGTATTTTATCATTTTTATTTGTTTTTCTTTAAGAATTTACTTTTAGAAATGATGAAATTAGGGTTTCTTTGATTTTCACCCAAACAAATCTTTTTCAAACACTTTGGGCCTCTAATAGAGTGTAAGACCCAATCCCTCTTTGAAACCAAAATAGTTTGGGCCTCAATCATTGTATAAGTCCCAATACATTTTCAAAAATCTCGGCGCGATCGCCAGTTTAAAATAAAACCATTTGGGCCTCTCCTTGAGTTGTAAGCCCCATTCTTTTTCTTTAAAACATCTTTGGGCCTCTAATAGAGTGTAAGACCCAACCCCTTAGTAAATAAAACTTTTTTGGGCCTCAGTGTATTGTATAAGTCCCGATACCATAAAAAAGTTCGGCACGATCGTCGCTTTTTTAACAAAAATTTTCGGGCTTCTCCTTGAGTTATAAGACCCATCTTTATTCATTTTAAAACTCTTTAGGCCTCTAATAGAGTGTAAGACCCAATCCCCTTTTATCCAAAACCTTTTTGGGCCTCAGATATTGTATAAGTCCCTCTGTGTTAAAAGAAAAACCCTCGGCACGATCACCAGTTCAAAAATCAAATCATCTGGGCCTACCCTCGTGTTATAAGTCCCATTTCCTTTTTTTAAAACTCTTTGGGCCTCTAGTAGAGTGTAAGACCCAACCCCCTTGTACATAAAAACTTTGTGGGCCTCACACATGGTATAAGTCCCTCTGTATAGTTTTCAAAACAACGGTGCAATCATCGTTAAAAACTTGGGCCTCTCCTTGAGCTGTAAGCCCCAACAATCTTTTCAAAGCACTTTCTCCTTTGATTTTGAATATAATATTGTTATCAAAGTTTTCTTTGTTGAACAACTAACAAAACAACATGGAAACTCTACAACGGGTAAGTGTTTATCCGTTTTCATTTATCGCTTTCATATGTATATAACTGTATTGTGGGGCTGCTTCACTGTAAGTCTTCTTTCACATCCTTTTATATACTTGTCAAATATCAACTGTGTAATACTAGTATAGTTATTTAGAGTTTTCCCCGACAACTACGTCTAGCACTAGGTAAAGCCTTGTTGGTCACTCTTAAATACAGTCAAAACTAGATCCCCCGTAGGATTCCAGATACAGTCTTCCCTCCTCTTGGGGTTAAACAATATGGAACAAAGAGAAAGTCAGTATTCTCGATGAACCTTTTCTCAGACTGTCACCCTTAGAAATTGTCAAAGTAACTCTAACTCCCCAGAGATGATCTTTTCTCCGTGAATGGCATCTCTTGAGCTTCTTCCAAATTCTTGAACTTTCTTGGAATGATCTCTTCTCTGTGAATTGCATTTCTTGAACTTCTCTTAGTTTGGGGACCCACAGGCTTCCTAAAAGCATCCCCGCCTCCTCTTGGGCGTTGTACAAGGACCCTTCGGCTTCGTAGAAGTTCTCATGCCTTCTATTGGGCTTAATACAAGGACCCTGATGACCTCTTAAAGGTATAAGACATAACTTAGTCATCCTTTGCTAGAGCAGTCTTTCCAGCGTCAAAACTCTGACCATTTTAGGGTTGATACTCATCCCTTAATGCCCGTGCCTCCTCTTGGGCATTGTACAAAAGATAAAACTCTAGACTTGGACAGTCTAAGACCCTTGAGTTTCAAAGAGATTCTCAAGTTCCCTTCAAACATAGGAAGAAACCCGGTCTCTCTCATGAGAGTTCCCCACACTTGGACCCGCTTCAGGATCTCCAGAATCCACAGCGGTAAGGCAACCTCCTCTTGGGCTTTGTACAAATGATTCTCCCTAGCAGGGTTAACCTTCTCAGACTCTCTTGTTGAGTCAACCACTTTTAGCCTCCGTCTTGGGCTTTGTACAAGACATATAAAACACTCTCTTGTTGAGTATAAAAGACTCTCTTGTTGAGTCAATCTCTTTTTTAGCCTCCGTCTTGGGCTTTGTACAAGACATATAAATCACTCTCTTGTTGAGTATAAAAGACTCTCTTGTTGAGTCAACCTCCTTTTAGCCTCCATCTCGGGCTTCGTACGAGACACTAAAACACTATCTTGTTGAGTATAAAAGACCCTCTTGTTGAGTCACTTTCCTTTTAGCCTCCGTCTTGGGCTTCATACAAGACACATGCAAAACACTCTCTTGTTGAGTATAAAAGACTCTCTTGTTGAGTCGATCTCCTTTTAGCCTCTATCTCGGGCTTCATACGAGACAGCAAAACACTCTCTTGTTGAGTATAACGATCTCCTTTTAGCCTCTATCTCGAGCTTCGTACGAGACAGCAAAACACTCTCTTGTTGAGTATAAAAGACTCTCTTGTTGAGTCAATCACCCGTCACATAGATTCTCTTGTTGAGTCTACCTTTTTAGCCTCCGTCTTGGGCTTTATACAGGACAAATAAAAGTACTTTCTTGTTGAGTCAAACCTTTTAGCCTCCGTCTTGGGCTTCGTACAAGACACATAAAAGCACTCTTTTGTTGCGTCAGTCACTTGTTAGTACTCTCTTGTTGAGTCACCCTTTTTAGCCTCTATCTCGGGCTTCGTACGAGACAACAAATAAAAGGCACCCTCTTGTTGGGTCAATCGCCTCCTCTTAGGCTTTGTATAAGGAAACCTCGGTTGAGTCAATTAACCTTTTAGCATCAAATTTGTGCCTTGCTCACAACATACAAACATCAACAACTTCTCTTTAGAGATGAAAAATTCTCTCTCATCCAAACCCTTTTAGATTCACATCTTGGGCTTCGAACAAGATACCAATCAACTTTAGCTTCATGTCTTGGGCTTTGAACAAGACACCAAAACACCTTTTTCCTCCCATAGAATATGAGGAACTACGATCGCTCTGATTTCCCTGTTTCATTTAAACGGGAATACGTAGGCATAAGATTGCAAAATCTTAGCGAGCACTCTAATAAAAAACTCAAGGTCCAATACCTTCATACACCAACCAAGAGCAAAATCAGGTCTAGTATCTACCCAAAATCCTCATGAACAGGCCAGGCACTCTATTTTTTAACAAAATAACCTAAGAGAGACCCACAATCTTAATAGCAAGGTTAATTGGAGACATCTATTTCCCTTCCTTAATCAGCTTCAATAGGATAAAAAATGAATCGATCTGTAGTACCCCAAAGCGATAGTGCTTCGCAACCACGCAAAAATTCGCGCTACACACATAAATATCAACAATGGTGAAAATAGGAGAAAAACCTAGAGGAGGGTGAGGATCCCTCTATACCTTTCATGCAATTGACACCTATATTAGAGTATCACCATACCTTGATTGCCAGCAATAAATTTCCAATTTCGGTTATGTCTTCTTCTTCCTAGAGTTCTCCTTAAGGTTCCTAGTCACTTGCCTCTTTTTCCACTTTTTCTCACATTCTAAGTATTAGGCCAAAGTCTCAAACCCTCACATTTTCTATTTATTTAACATAATATTAATTATAATAATTCTACATTTTTTCTTATTCCACCTTTTCACTCTAATTTTCTCATTAATCCATTCTTCATCCCAAAACTCCTAATTTCTTATTTTCTATTATTTTATTATTTTTAATAAAATCTATTAACCCCCAATAAAACACAACAAAATACCACATAATTGACACAAATCATATAAAAAATTTTAATCACCCAATTAATTAAATAAAAAGAAATAAAAAGTGGGTCGTGAAAATTCGGTAGTACTTATACCACAAGTTTATGCTTCCCCCGGGGAGGGATTTGCACCAGTCTCGAGCGGATTCTACAAAAGTATAAGTGAATAGTTTGAATTTTATGTTGCAGTCTGCGTGGTAATAGTCTAGACGTTTGTCTACATGTTCGACATGCTCTTCGGGGTCTATGTTTCCGCTGTAATCTTGCATTTTAGGAGGTTTTTCCAGGGATTGTGGGATATTTTCTTCTAGAATGCGAGCGCTTAGAGGATTCTTCTTATTTGGTAGAGCCAAAATGGCATTCCTTTCCTTCTTTCCTCGCCGACCGATGGGCTTATGGGGGTGTGGCTGCCCTTTCTCCCATCAGGACTAAGCGAAGGTGTGCGCTGTCTGCGTTCTCGGTGGTATGTATAGTTTTGGAGCTCTTCTTAATATCTTAATGGTTCCGTCACTTTCTATGAAGCTATTTCCTGGACTTAGTGGTTATGTGGTGTGGCGTTCTGCAGGCTCTCTTCTATTCAAGTGAGTGTGTCCGCGACGGCCTGGGAGTTTTGTTGTTGGATCATCCTGAACATACCATTCAATAATTCATGAGCTGCCTCTGGTCCTAAATTTTCTTTCAGAAGCTATAAAATAGGAAGTGTTTCACATTTAGTGGCTACAAGAGGTGCATATGGTCAGATGGACGATCTGCCTAATTGGAACTACATGGAGTTCACTACGAACTAAGGAAGTTGAAGAGCTCCTTAGATCGTCTCCGGTTGCACTGTGTTGGCTGCAGAGCAATATATAACACCCTATATAATATACATCTAGAAAATACATTATACACAATGTTAATTGGTACTTATACAACATAAGTGCCTATCGATATTGTTATATATACATGTCCCAAAAAGAAATATACAATTATGGCACATGATATACAAAAGTGCATAATAAAAAACTAAGATCTATGAACAATATCCTCATTTGTGCATAATCCACAACAGAAGATCACGATAACAAAAGTCTTCAAAACATCATCAGACAAATTTGTCCTTGCGTTTAACCTGTAAAGTATCACTTGAAAAATAATAATATTAGTAGGTTGAGATAATAATCTCAGTGAGTTCCCCTATTATATAGGTTCACTCGGCTCTAAAGGGATTTCTTATCGACTTTTAACTTAAGCCATTCATCTTCGTCCTACTTGTGTACACTAACACAATAGAACAAGGACTTAAGCATCTAAGAGATATACACATTGTAAGGAAACATGTAACTTGAGTTCACATAACTCAAAGAATCCCTATTCAAAAGCAACAGAACATATTTCACCGACCGAACCTATGTCTAGGGCAAGGCTCGGGTCACAAATGTTCGTATGATTCAACTTTCTTGTGGATTCGGGTTCTCCATGGGACTGAAACCCACTTCAAGAACTGTCATCCATATGGGACTTGAACCCACTTTGGGTATCTTTCCTCGTATGAGACTCAAACCCACTTTGAGGTCCACCTCTCCTCTATGGGACTCAAACCCATTTCTGAGGCACGAATCATTAGTGTCGTATCCCAATTCTACTTTACATAAACATCTAAATTAGAATGTGCACGATCAAGAATAAATTTCGAACACGTGACTAGTTCTCAACATTCACATAATTGCACTCATCAATCACTAGGTGATCGCATCCACCAATTCTCATATCATCATAACATGTTCCATACAAAGACCATTAGTTCATAACTCAAGCGACTACTTGTTTGCGGTACACACCGGGGTACCTTCGCATCCAAGCATCACCACCTAAGTCATTTTCGTAACCTAAGTTATCTTTCTAATTCATTCACCTAGTTACAAACCTAGGTTTAACATCACTTTTCATCATAGGTTTTAATCAATAATTATGCATTCAACACAAGTAAGCAATCCATAATATGTTTCATGATACACACATGTTAATTCATACACATACACATCGCAACATGATACATGAAATACACATAATATTTCATCACCAATTAGGACTTTTGGAACAAATGATCCTCACCAAATAGGACTTTAGGAACAAAGGTTCCTCACCATTATATAACCAATAACATTTGGCATTCATATAAGTTTTCCTCACGAGTTCTTCACTTAACTTGTTAAATAAATCTTAGGTGAAGCTTTCACGCAACTCGTTTCAACCAAATCTATTCCACTAACACGTCACATAGTAAGCACATGTTCGATCATCCTATGGCGGGGTTAATCGGACCCAATGGGAAAAGTAGAATTGCATAAACTCATTTTACTAATGGCTTTGACATAATCAAGATTACAGGTTAAGACACTTTCACTCTCATGGAATTTGATCGACTAATGTTAAATAAATGCATATTTGTCATAGTATAAGATATAAGACCCTTATTATAGCTTAGAATCATCAAACAAGTGATTTTTGGCAAGATACGGGGGAACCAATCATTGATGGGAATGACCAATTGATTGGTCTGAGTCTTTTGTCCATAATTTTCACCAAAATCAACTTAATCAATCGATTGCTCTAGAGTGTCAATCGATTGACATCTGCACTTTTCAACTTCTTTAAAATTTCATGATAACAATCGACTATTCTTGGGTTTTTCTATTAAGTAGTTGATTGTTCCATGCATTTTCTTCAAAAAAATCCCACTTCTAAACACATCATCTTTTAACTTTAATAATTCTAAACTATTCTAAATCATAAACAATCACAAAACCATAAGATCATAAGGTGTAACTTCAAGAAACAAGACATAACACAACAATCCACATCAACACAACCTAATATCATAGTTTATCACACCAATATTAATCATACCAAGATTTTACACCAAAAAATATATAGAGATCATAGAATAGCACATAAAAGCATGTAAATCAACAATATAATTATGTATTAGCAACAACTTCATGATTAAGCAACCACACATAAACCATAACCTCATTCCCATAAACTTTTCTCAAATACTAACACTACCTAGAATCCACCTTAAGAGCAACACAAGGGAGAAACACTACATTTATTAGGACTTAGTTATTTTATTCAGCTCTTTTTCCTTTTTTTTCCTTCTCATATAACAAAATTGTTTTTTTATTTTATTTGTCGTCAAGTATTTCTCATTACACAAAAATACTATTAATTAATTCTTAAATAATAACATAAATAGCCATGATACTGCCACTTTTTTCTTACGGCTCCTTTCACTAACTTTATAGAGTAAACAAGTTACATATATTATGTAATAAAAAAATTCCATTGGAAAAAAGTTCCATATTTTTTAATAAATTGAAAAGTTATAACAAGGTGCACAAGTTAGGCACTTCATTCATGGTGGGCGTCAAAACTAAGTAATTTCTAAAAGCAAGTGATTTCTAAAATTTCTAATATAAATGTTTTTATTGAGCCAATATTACAAAAAATATACTGCTTTTATTGAGCCAATATTACAAAGAATGAGTTACAGAAGTGCAAAAAATGGTATGAAAACAATATAGCACATGGACCTATCTCTACCAACCTAGAGAAAGAAAGGTTAATGTGGGATGACAATGAAAATTTACATCATGTATATCATGCATGAATGAAGAAACTTCTGTGAATGTACAAAAGAGAGCACAATTTTGCAGATTTATTATGTAGGCACAACCCCCTCAGAATCAGGCACTAACTTTGACACAAGCCAAAGAACCAACATTAACAACATGATGAGCTGAAAGAAAAAGTAACATGTCAGCTTGCATAATCTGCTCTGAATCATAAAAGTCTCCTCTGTTCTGTTTGGATCCTCATAACCTGCCACTTCAACCTTATTTAGAATCTGCACTTCACTGTCATGCATTGTTTGCATTGTTTGCATCATGTTTTTGATGGTCAGGTATTTGACCTCGGCTTCAATCTTTTGCCGAAAAAGACTCTCACGCTCAGAGTCCAGCTCTTTAAATTTTTCATCTAATAAACATATGGTGTTAGTAGATTCTTCCTTAGGAAACTCGTCACAAGTAAGGGCTATTTCAAGTTCAGCAATCCTGGAATTCATAAGGGCAAGCTCACCCTGCAATTCTTCTAACTGGCTTACCAAAATGTTTAGTTTTTCTGTCAGGCGCAGTACCCGAAGCTCCATGAAACTTGATGAAATTTGTTTACCAAAATGGCTAGACGAGCATGAATCATGGAATCCTTGATCAACAGAACTTGTTTCAACAACACTTGCTTCAGCAGCACTTCTAAACTTGGTTGAGTCATCGGGTGAGAAAGATTCATCCCCAATCTCCCTGAATTTTTTAATTTCTGCAAGAGACACAGATTAGTTACTAAGAGTTCACGCACCACACCATTGAAGTTACTATTTTCAGGGGGCCACAAATTTATTTTACCTTTCTTTTCATAAGCTTGTGAATCAATTACTTACAACAATGATAAAAATCAAGCTTACAAAAAAAGAAAAAATACCATCATAAAAATCATCTTCACCTCATTTTGACAAGTTATTTTAGTAGAAGAAAATAACATTCCTTTTGGATGAAATTCACTACTATCCTTCAAACAAAAACAGTCATGTTCCGACACCACTAGTAACAAGGACACATCCTCTCTCCACCAAGACCTATTTTTTCACTATCAAAGCCTCTCACTAAAGGGCATTTCAATATGCTATTACACTATTGTGCATCCCAACAGGATTAAGCAGCTAGATATTAACAACCGCGATATGGGATGCACCATATATGTTCTTTATTCTGCCAAAACATTAAAACCGCAACGCAAATGTGGCCGAGGTCACATTAACAGAAGTTCTCCGCAATATCAAGAATCGCAACATGGCAATTACCGCGAATGCTATTTAAAATCTTGTTACAATTTGCCTAAACTAAGCAACCATATAACCTAGCTACATAATATCTTCACATTATTATACTAAACAATTATTAATATCAAAAACCAAAGTCATCATGAGAAGTAAAATATAGAAACCTTGTTGAAGTTCTCCCTCCAAAACCTTAAGAGTATGAACACACTCAGTCAAAGGATCCTCATCATCTTCACTTTCAGTCACGTGCCGAACCTCCGTGTCACGTGCATCACTATTCAAATCATCATCACAGTTCTCTGATTCAGGCACACTCAAATCCCTAGAATCCGAATTGCAACTCCTATTGATTCCATTCCTTAGAGATTCATCACCGTCGCTACCAGAATCACCTCGCTTAGAATTCCTCTTCCATTTCTTTAACCTAGCGCTTCTTCTTGATAGATTCGACGGCGAGGTTTCGCCGGTGCAGGAACCACCGTCGTCACTCTCAGTTCCGTTTTCTTGACGATTGTTTCCTTCGGAGTTAGCCGAATCCATAACGAAAAGTATAACGAACTCAGATCTTGATCGGAAAAAACGGTTTATTGAAGAAAGGAATGAATGTGGTGTGAGAGTTAGTTGAATTGAGTTGTAGTTTGAGGAAACAAATAGAATAGAATGAGAATTGGAATTTTAATTTGGAAACTAAAACCGGTTTATTGTTATGTTGGTTGAAAAGTAGAATGAATGAGTGGAACAAAGGAGGATTATATTTTTTATTACAT
Source organism: Lathyrus tuberosus (assembly GCA_022829125.1). Classification (NCBI taxonomy): domain Eukaryota; kingdom Viridiplantae; phylum Streptophyta; class Magnoliopsida; order Fabales; family Fabaceae; genus Lathyrus; species Lathyrus tuberosus. The sequence continues at coordinate 16,854,156 of JALAZF010000063.1, forward strand.
GAGCTATATTAGTTAGAGAAAAAATAATATGCACCATAGATTGTGAAATAATTTTATATTATTAATTGATCATCAACATCTATTTTGTTAAATTATCCTGATATTTTTAAGTTAGTTGTATGATATGATTGAATGATAAATTTTTATTAAATAACAACGTAAAATTTAGAGACTCAATGTCTATACTATTTGTATTATTAATTTGATTCAAAGAGAGTGAAAAATAAATGGACACTCTGAACCAAATACATATGACATCAGTGTTTAGATTTGTGTAAAAAATGTTTCACTTTATTTATTTTATTTTAACTTTTTAATATTTATTTTTTATATTATATACTAAATGACAAAATAGAAAGATAGAAAAAAAAAGTAAATCTAAATAATATTATGTAAATTCTATTATGTTGTAAATGTGTATTCAGGATGTTCTATTAGTTCTAAACATCAGTTATGGAAGGATTTTAGTGTGGTTAAGAGAAAGTGGTTAGATGGCCAGTGGATTTTTGGAGGTGATTTCAACGAAGTAATTCTGTCTTCTGAAAGAAAGGGCATTTCTTCGATTAACAGGTCTTCTGAGACGCGTGAGTTTGCTGGTTTTATTAGGGATTTAGAGCTTGTGGATCTTCCTATTAAGGGGAATCGTTTTACGTGGTTCAGTGGGGACGATAAAGCTATGAGTAGGATATATAGATTTCTGGTTGACTATGCTTTCGTGGATTGTTGGGGCATGATGGATCAGATTGTTGGAAATAGGGACTTATCCGACCATTGTCCTATCTGGCTGAAGGTGTGTGAGAGAAACTAGGGACCTAAACCGTTAAAAACAAATGATGTGTGGTTTGACAATCCGAAATTTATCAAGTTCGTTGAGGAAAAGTGGAAGAGTTTTGTTGTGGAGGGTAAAAGTGATTTTGTCCTTAAAGAAAAACTAAGAAGACTAAAAGATCACCTTAGAGTTTGGAACAGGGAGACTTTTGGCTAGTATGATCTAAATATTGAAGATGGTGTCGACCTTATCAATGATTTGGATGTTGCATTGTGTTCTGATGTAAATTCTGAGATTGAGGATTTGGTTTTTATGAGGGCGGAGGTGAGCAAACTAGTGTGGAAGAATATTCATATCAGAGATAATATGATCATCCAAAAAGCTTGTGTGAAGTGGAATAAAGAAGGAGATGTGAATTCTAAATTCTTTCATGCAGTGGTGAAAGGAAGATCTACTAGAAATTTAATAGGCTCAGTGGCGACTGCAGATGGAGTAGTGGATTCGGTGAAAGGCATTAAGGATGAGGTGCAGTCTTTCTTTCGCGAGAAATTCTCTGAACCTATGTTGTGTAGACCCACTCTCGAAGGAATTGAGTTTAATTCTCTTTCTGAGAATGACATTTCTTTACTGGAAGCCCCTTTCTCTGAATCTGAACTTAAGCAAGCGGTGTGGAGTTGTGACGGAAGCAAGAGTCCGGGGGCCGAACAGTTATAATTTTCTTTTCATCAAGAAATGTTGGTCTTTTCTTAAGGAGGATGTTTATAACTTTGTTAAGGATTTCCATAAGTCAGCTTTCTTGCCTAAAGCCTTTTGCTCTTCTTTTTTGACATTGGTCCATAAAGTTCCATCTCCTCAGTGTCTTAAAGAATACAGGCCAATCTGTTTGGTGGGTAGTATGTACAAGATCCTGGCTAAGTTACTAGCCAATAGGCTCAAAAAGGTTATTGGTGGGTTAGTTTTGTGGAACCAATCTGCGTTTTTTCCTGGTCGTCAGTTGCTGGACGGAGTTCGTGTTGCTAACGAAGTAATTGATAAAGCGACCAAGGATAATTTGGAGTGCGTGCTTTTTAAGGTGGAGTTCGAGAAGGCCTATGATTGTGTAAATTGGGACTTTCTTAGGAGTATGATGAGGAAGATGGGATTTGGTTCTCTTTGGATGAAATGGATGGAGGCTTGTGTGTTCAACGGTTTTCTCTCTGTTTTAGTGAATAGAAGCCCTACTAAGGATTTCAAGATTCAGTGTGGTTTAATGCAGAGCGACCCTCTATCTCAGTTTCTTTTTGTTTTAGTTTCAGAAGGATTAACTGCTTTGGTTAAGAGGGCGACTTCTTTGGGAGATTTTGTGGGGTTTAAGTTCGATGAAGCGAATTCGGTTGAGGTTATCCAGTTTGCAAATGACACGTTGTTAGTGGGAGGAGGTGGATGGAGAAACTTGTGGAGTATTAAAGCCATTTTGCGTGGTTTTGAACTTGTCTCGGGTTTGGGGGTCAATTTTTTTAAGAGCAGGATTATCGGTATAAATGTGAACCAACACTTCCTTCAGGCTGCCTCGAATTGTCTAGCGTGCAAAATCGAAAGTTCTACGTTTACTTTCTTGGGAATTTCTGTAGGCTGTAATCCTAAAAGGATTTTATCTGCCGGTTATTGATAAGTTTAAAAAGAAATTGGCGGTGTGGAAATGGAGGATGTTATCAATGGCAGAGAGAGTTACTTTAATTAATTTTGTTTTATCTAGTATACCTATTTTATGGTTTTCATTTCACAAGGCTCCTTTTTCGGTTTGGAAGGACATTGACAAGATCAGAAGGCGGTTTTTGTGGGGAGGCAAGGACGGAAAGAGGAACATACATTGGGTTAAGTGGGGTATTGTGTGCAGAGATAAAGTTAGGGGTGGTTTAGGTGTGAAACGGATCAAATAATTTAATCTAGCTTTGTTGTTCAAGTGAAGGTGGAGAATTCTGTCCGAAGATAAAGCTTGGTGGAAGAATATCTTGAAGGTGAGGTATGGTGCGGTTGAGCATTGGGTGTTGCTGGAGAAAAGTAATTTCAAAAAGGCAGCATCATTTTGGTGGAAAGACATCCTGAACTGTAATTCTTTGGCTTTAGGTGATATTACTCACATTTTTAAGTCCAAAATTAGGTTTGATTTAGGTAATGGTGAGAAGATCCCGTTCTGGACAGTAAATTGGGCGTCGTCGAATTCGTTTTCTAATGTTTTCTGCCCTTTATTTAGGAGTAGTAGTTGTACGGATCTTTGTGTTTCGGATATGGGTTGTTGGAGAGTAAGGCGTGTGAGTTTGGAACGCTTTGGGATTACAAAGCGGTGGTAGAGAGGATTTGGAGGAGGGTCGAGCTAATTTGCTTTCAATGTTAGAGTGTTTTAAACCCTCTTTGGAGGTTCCTGATGTAATCAGGTGGGAAGGAAACACCTCTGATTCTTTTGTTATTAAAGAATTTTACTTTTTGCTTGTTGAATCAGGTGATGCGCTGTTAGCTTCCAACCAAGAAAAAGTGTTCAAACTGCTTTGGAGTTCTCGTGTTCCGGAAAGAATTCGTATGTTCGGCTGGAGACTGCTGTGGAGTCGTTTGGCAACAAAGGATTTAATTTCTTTGAAAGGTATTTATTGTGATTCTGCTGTTTTGAGGTGGAAAACGTAAACCATCTGTTATTCGATTGTCCAATTGTTGTGATCATCTGGAATTCTATTTCTTTGTGGAGTAGGGCTAAGGGTATTTTTTCAGGGGAAGTTTGTAATCATTTTCTGGATTGGTGTGAGGCTGTTTCAAACACTGCAAGATTTAATTTCAGAAAGTTTCTTTGGTTGACGGTTGTGTGGTCTTTGTGGAAGGTGAGAAACGAGATAGTTTTTAAGGAAGGCAAAATTAATGTAAATGATATCTGCTGGTTTATTAAACTAACAGTGTGGAAATGGGGCTGCATAAGGGAAAATCCTTATTCCAACCTTAACTTTTACGATTTTTGTTCGAACCCTTTCTAAAGGTGTTTATTGTAGAATGATGTTGGTTGGGATTGTCTCTCTTTTTGTAGTTTGTAAGGGTTGAATACCCCTTGTATTCATTGTTTAATTCAATTTGCTTTTAGAAAAAAATATATTATGCAAGTATAGAAAAAAATTAATTGTGTCTTACACCTACGGGTGTGTTTGTTTTAAGATTGTAAGAAATTTAGTCTTACACATATGCCCATGGGAATACAACATTACTACTCATGGTTTTTATTTACACATGATTTTTCTATTTTTATTACAAGGTTTAAAGAGTGGAAATCCAACATTTCTATGGAAATAAAGTTCAACTAACTACAACTTCTCATTACTACTCACATTTATTTATTTATTTATTTTATTTTTTATAATTTTTAATTTAAATAAATAATTTAAACATTTTTAAGAAATTTAGTTTTTGCCAAACACTTGGATATGAATATTATTCCAAGTAATAATAATGATGAGAATAGGATTTCAAAGAATGTTATTTCTTAATAACTTGAAACAACCCTACGACGATAATTTGAAGAGACGGTTATAAAAGAATTGAACGAAGATATATGTCTAACACAATTGATTTCCAGTTTTTCAAGCTTAATATTTTTTCTAGCCCTAAAAAACTATTTTATTTTTAAGTTTTTCTTTGAATAGTGGATAATTTTCTCAACATCAATTAAAATTAGTACATGTAGTAAAAATGACATGTGAGTAAAATATACACTTTACTATATATGTGTGAACTTCATGCAACTAATTTTTGTTTATTAAATTAAATATATTATAATAAAATAAATGTTAAATTATATTTTTGGTCCCTGCCAATTTACGAAATCAATCCCCTTATTTTATTTTTAAACGGTCTTGATCCCCCTTTTTATTTTTAATTTGAAAAAAATGATGATTTGACATAAAAAAACTGATGTGTCATTGTTATTTGATTATTCAATTTTTCACATAATTTAAAATTATTTATTAAATTTAAATTAATAAAAAAATAGATATGAAAAAAATTAAAAACCTAAAAAAATGTAAAACATTCTGGATTAAGAATCATCACACGATTATCATTATCATTAACCATTTTCTTATAATCAAATTTATTTATTCAATAGGCTAACAACATTTTAATAAATATTAATTAAGATGAATTCATTAAACATTCAATATTTGAAGCACACTGTCAACAATTAATTTTATAAATTCTTTTTCTCCCACTTATAAATCCCGGGCGTCGATTTCAACGGAACACCACTTCCTGGGCATTTCGATACAACCAATAAATCTCGGGCGTCGATTTCAACGGAACACCACTTCCTGGACATTTCGATACAACCAAATGGGAGAATTTACTAGGGAGCATTGATACATAGTGTAGGACTAGGCACCTTTGTGAGAGACACACCATTTGTTCACCTAAAACCTTAAGGTGATAAGTGAGGGGGTTCTCCCACTTAGAAATGCTCAAGACACCACATTTCTATCCAATGTGAGACTATTTCCCCACTTACTCACATTTGCTTATATTATTCCAATAATGGGGTAGGATTAGCTACATTTACCATTGGCTACCTTTGGTACCTTTAGTGTATATTAGAACTTAAATAAATGATTATAAAAATAATTAGACGAGAGAGAAAGACTATTTAGGAGAGATATAGCCTCAAAGTTACAAAGGCATGAAAAATGAAAGCCACCCAATCCCTTCCCGTATAAAGAAGATGAGAAAATTTTCAAATAGAAAATTTTGGCTTTTGTTTTTTCTGTAGGCTTTACTTCTTTGTTGTTGGTCTCTTCCGCTACCTCTGTTTATGTCTTTTTCTCGTTGACTTCAGCTAAGGGTTCAACAATTAAAATTGTGCTTGGTTGCTCTGATTCTTAGACTATTTCTCTTTCTTTGTCACTTCCATGGCTTTGTCCAAAAATATTTAGTTTCATAGAAACATAAACTACCCAATGCACACGGAGCAAAATCAATGATTAATCAAAGTTTGCAAGGAGAAGTTATCAAACATATCAGATCTAATATTTGCTTGAAGAAAGAACAAACTTCACAAGCCACTGACTTCTGACTTAGACAACCCAATAGAAGATGAATAATAAAGATGGAAGATGATGATTTGTAAGGAAATAACCCAGATCCGATATGGAAGATGAATAATAAAGATGAAAGATGATGATTTGTAAGAAAAAAAACCCAGATCCAATATGGAAGATGAATATTATAGATGAATAAGATGGAAGATGATGACTAGTAACCGATAGCGTATAGCTTATAACTGATGATTTTTAGCTGATAAACTAATTTGAGTGTTTGGTAAATTAGCGATTACACTAACTGATAAATACAAAATAACATAAAAGGACCTTCTTAATTAAAAAAATTAGTGGTCCTATTTATTAAATTAATTTTTATTTAATAAAAATAAAAGTATTAACAATCAAATACAAAACATTTTAAATATAAATATAAAATTAAACATAACACAAAAATATATTAAACACTTATATATAAATTTTGTAATGAAATTTAAATATCTAAAATAATAATATTGTAATTTGATATTATATTCCAATAAAGTGCATATCTCCTTCTTCTTTTTTTCACTCAAAATTTATGATATGCCTACTAATAAACAAATATATTCAAGGCTTAATACCCTTTTTGGTCCTCTAGCTATAGGGGTAGGTCCAAATAGGTCCTCTGGCTTTTAAAAGTTCCAAATTGGTCCCATACGTTTTTAAATAGGTTCGTAGTGATCATTTCCGTTAATTACATGCTAACGGTGTTAAAAATGATGATGTGGATTCTGACTTAGTTGGGGTGTGTAGCACAGTCAGCATCTCCTTCCCAATTGAATCTGAAACTTTATAAATCGAATCCCAATTCCAAACCCTAGGTTACCAATTCATCCAAAATTTACCAAATTGAAAGGAAAATCCACTATCAATAATGAGTTCTGGGCGTGTTTCTTCGTTATCATCAAGAACCCGCGTCGATTTGCAAGTGTATACCAGTTTTGGGAAAGTCATGTGTGCTTGTGGAGACCTTGCTATACTTCGCAAGGCAAGAACCGTCCAAAATTATGGAAAGCTTTTCTGGGGTTGTCAACATTTTAAGGTAATCTTCTTTGTCAAACACATCCATTCCATCCGTTACAGCTTCACTGTTAATAAGTTGCCTGCATATATGTATAAGGACACTCGAATGCCGGGTGTGGTTTTTTTGAATGGTTCTGTTAGTTCTTGTAGTTGGCTGGAATTTTGGTAAAACAATGTGGATGTCATGGTTGATGTTTCAACATGAGTTTCTAACATTCTGGTTGTGTTAAGTTGTAAATGGTTGCAGATTCTGTACTGATGTCAAACCCGATGTTAAGACATCAGTTGATAAAACATCAGTCTGAGTTGTTTTATTAGGGCTGCGTGTTTCTCTTATTGGAGAGATATTCTGCTGAAGAGAGTGAGAGATTGTATGCGAATATCTTGGTAAAGATATATTCAGTTGCAATCAGATTTGGAGCAGATCTTGTTGCTGTTTTTAAGGCTAAAAGATATGAAGATTTAATTGAAGATTTGATTGAAGATTTAATTGAAGATCTATTTAGTAGCAGAATCTTCTACAGATTTGTAGCAGTTAATATGCTGAGATTTAAAGCCCAAATCCAGTTGGGAAATAGGTTATAAATAGAAGCTTTGTAACCTAGTTTTAGTAAGCCAGCCATCATGTAGATTATAAGGGCTGTGTTGGTTGATGAACCACCCGGTTTGTGGGATGGTCATCGTGTTTATCTCGAAGCCTGTAGGTAAGAGATGTTTTATTCTTGGAGGAAGCTGTTAAGAAACTCTAAGTATTGTTCTTAGTCATGAGGGTCATGTCTAGGTATTGTTATAGGAGTGTGTCTTCTATGTGTTTGGAGAGTTTTTGGAAATCAAGTTGTTGATGTAGTGGCTGAGATGTTGACTGCTAGACATCATTGCGATGATTGGGAGTGAGATGAAGTCTCTTATCTAGGGAGGACTTAGATAGAAGGGTCATTGGGTAGTGATTAAATTAGGTAGATTGCCAACTGGTTTGTTGAGTCTATAATTTGAGACTACTAATAGTGGACTTCCTTCCTGGCTTGGTATGCCCCTAGATGTAGGTTGTTAGACCGAACTGGGTGAACAATCCTTGTGTGCTTTTCAGTAATTTTATTGTCTTGTTCATACAGCAAATATTGATGTTGTGACATCACACTTAACATCACATATCTGGTACCAGAATTTCAATTGGTATCAGAGCAGGCATCCTGTCTGTTTCTGGATGAGATCTAGGGAAGATACTTTCTGGTTCATGAGCAAGGAAGATAGTTTTGCTGAGATGGTGTATGGATTTGGTCAGTTCATAGAGATGTTTGTATGATCCCTTGAAGTGGAGGATGAACTGTTCATGACAGGGTGTGTATTGGATTTGTCTATTGTTATCAGGCTTGTAGCTTTGGTGGTGAGCTGCTGTGTGGTTTAACTTATTTTCAAACCTATGTTGACCTAGTGCACATGGAGTGTCGTGTTTATGCAAGGGTTATTATGTTTTGCCTGAAGGTTGTAGAAGAGTTTTCTGGTGTGTGTTTCGCTGCATATATATATCTGATGGAAAATTCCTGGTGGTTTTGGGTTAAGGCTGCAACATTCTGTTCTCCTCTGAAGATGTATCACATGGTGTGGTGATACTTGAGGATATCTTTAACTAGCTTGTTTGAGTTGCCAAAGATACTTGTGGTTCATCCCAAGTCCACTCATAAAGGAACTCTTATATAAGCTTGTTGAAAAGAGATCTGAAGAAAGTTAGAAGCAATTTATTCTTGCCTCCAACCCTACAAGGTCAATCTCTGGGCTGGGTTAAAGGATCTTTTGGTGTGTTTCTTGTGAAGAGAACTTATGTCCTACCAGATGTTGGAACATAAAACCAGCAGATTGTGCAAAATCTTGTTGGATAAAGGTATGGCATAACAGATGCTTGGGGGCTAAACAAATGTGTATTGATCACATCTGTTTGGAACCTACTCCTGGCTTGGAAGAGGAGGCATCTGGGTTGTGTGTCTAAGAAGTTTCCTTCAAGAAACATGTCTTAGATATGTATGTTGGTCAAGAGATGATCAATATAGTGTCACTAATTGAATTAGTGTATTTCTGATCCAAGTGAGTAGGTGTTCATAGACTGTTTGTTTTTGTGGAGGTCAAGCTCAAATGTTAAGGACATTTTCTCTGATATTTGAAAGTTCCTTCTGATCAAAGCAGCCAGTTGTTTGCAATCTTGTTTATGGCCATGGAGTAGATTCTGTTTGAAAGGAGTTATATGTGTGCACCAACCATAGGATGAGCATTTCAGATTTGTGCAAGGAGAAGTTGGTGTTTCTTTTACCAAAGGATTATGAGAAGTTTCCTCTAAAGCTGGAGTTCAGTTATGTGGTGTCCTCACATAATGGAACATCTTTTTGTAAGGATGGAAGGGCATCCTTGTAGGTTGAAGTGTTGGGAGAAGCATATTTGCCTATGCTGTTTGTGATGACCAATCAATTGTTTCTCTCCTTTAGGTACAGTAGGATGGCATCAAACATCTGAACATTAATAGTTTGAAGATTCTTGAAATGTAGAGTATGTTGGTTCCTGTTTGTGTGTATGTTCTGGGTTTGAAGGTTGATCAGATACTGATGGTCAATCCTCTTGTGTCCCTTGAAAGAGGTGTGTGTGATTTACTATGATTGCTGATGTCGGAACTGATGTTGAAACATCGTTTCAGTTCATTGCTCAGGGTGGAGTGAAAGGTCAAGACACTGACCTAACCTGGAGTGCTTTTGCGGTGTGAATGGTTTGTCAGCAGATGCCTGTTGTGTGAGAAGGTTACCTCGACAGGAGTTGAGTAGTTGTCTGCTTTCGACAAGGTTGTGCATTCAACTGATGACAAAATACATTGACGAGAGACTATGTATATGTCTGATGTAAAAGTACAGGACTGTTGAAGTGTTGAGAATATACTTTTCTCTATGTGGTTGTTTATTTCCCTTCGTGGTGTGTTGGTGTGTGAGAACTCTGTGAAACAGTCATGATGGTTAAAAGAATCTTGAGATTATGACAATAAGATTGTGTAGTTATGGGGTAGTCTTGGACTACTTATTTTCTGAAGATTCAGATGTGGTAGGTTTGAAGTCTTTGGAGTTTCTGAGCAGGATGGAGGTTGTCTACTCAAACTTGATTGTTGAATCAAGTCTATGAGAGCATGGAAATCTGTTTCTGCAAAGGGAGGAGGTTCTTCTAAGTGGCAGAAGGAAGAGCTGAATTCAACAGTTGGATATCATAATGTCTTGACATCTAGCTTAACATCAGAAGTCTCAGCTGGTGATGTGGCACATAAGCTTAAGATAGAAGTGATCTACAGTAATGGAAGTTATGGATGCTTCAAAAAGATCTATCTCATACAGTTTGCAGGAGCTGTGGTTTGAGAAGATGTTACATGACTAAGAGGCTTGGTGAATCCAAGATGTCTTGCTTTGGAGCAAGTAGTTCATATGACTTGAAGATCTGGTTTCATAGGTGGATCAGGATATCTTGTGGGAGTTTTGAAGAAGATTGAGATCAATCAAAAGGTGGAATTTGGTTGGTTTCATTGTGTACATTTAAGCAGGTGCTTGAAACTGATTGCTCTTGTGCAGAAGAGTATTTAGTTGAAAATGTAAAGAGGTTCTAATTCTCTTGGAGCTTTTGGCAGAAGTTCTAGGTTAAGGATGAAAGTATACCTTCTTTTGGGGGATGAGAGTTTAGTCCTCTCTGGCTTTCTGAAGCTCTCTTTGTTCAAGCTGGTGACGTAGTGTTCAGTTTGGATTACTTTACTGATAGTAAGCTCAGTAGTGGAGCATATCTAGAACCATGGTGTGTCAAGAATGTCCTAACAGATGTTAGAACATTTTTTTGGGGGTTGGATATCCGTGGTAAAGGATGATTTTGTTCTGGTTCTGGAGTTTGGATATCCGTTGTGTATGGGAGAATTTATTTTTCTCTGTAGATTTTGGAAGAGCTTTGTGAGGGTCCTTGTTGATGGGAGATGTCACACTTGTCTTGATGTGTGTTATTAATTCTAAGTAAGAGGAGTTTACTTAGAGTTCAGTGGAAGGCATTGTGAGTGTGCTTCAGAACTTGTAGATGATTGTGTGAAGCATTCCTGACTGAATGAATGAAGACTATGTCAAGGAGCACCATTTGTGAAATATAATGGGAGAACTTCTGTCTGTACTAGTGTGGTACTTGGATTGTTTGAGGAATAAGCATTATGTGAATGCGTTTAGCAGGTGTGTTGAACAGAGGGTGCGCTCTTGAAGACATGAAGATGAGTCTTATGTTTTCCATTCATTTAAGGTGTTCTTCTTGCAAAGGAGCACTGGTTATCTTAGATAGGGGGAGTTGATCTTTTGTTGAAGAAGTTGTTTATCAAGATTGTAATGTCAGACAAGATGTCGTGACATTGTGTTACTGGTGAAGTTCATGGTGTACTTGACAGTTTAGACCTGGTTTCATGGTGTCAGACAAGATATCAATGGATTGAATCAGCAGTATACATTTACCCCAATGTTTGTTCAGCTATTGAGTCTGGATTTTGTTCTGAGTATGTTAGTTGTCAGATTCAGAGGGTGTCTAATTGTGTCTTAAAAGGGGGAGAGTTAGCCCATGTGTTACCTAGTTTTGTTGGTATAGGCTTGAGGGGGAGTAATCGTGTTTGAACAGCTGGTATGATGGTTCTTGCTTTGAGGGGGAATTTGTTTTGTGCTGAGTTACTAGTTGTTGCAGCTGGTTGGTATTGCTGCAGGTTGTGTTGTGAATGTTAGTAAGTGTTTTTCCGCTGTGAAAGTGTTTTAGCCAAAATTAGCCAAAGGGGGAGATTGTTAGTTCTTGTAGTTGGCTGGAATTTTGGTAAAACAACGTGGATGTCATGGTTGATGTTTCAACATGAGTTTCTAACATTCTGGTTATGTTAAGTTGTAAATGGTTGCAGATTCTGTACTGATGTCAAACCCGATGTTAAGACATCAGTTGATAAAACATCAGTCTGAGTTGTTTTATTAGGGCTGCGTGTTTCTGTTATTGGAGAGATATTCTGCTGAAGAGAGTGAGAGATTGTAGGAGAATATCTTGGTAAAGATATATTCAGTTGCAATCAGATTTGGAGCAGATCTTGTTGCTGTTTTTAAGCCTAAAAGATATGAAGATTAAATTGAAGATTTAATTGAATATTTAATTGAAGATTTGATTGAAGATTTAATTGAAGATCTATTTAGTAGCAGAATCTTCTGCAGATTTGTAGCAGTTAATATGCTGAGATTTAAAGCCCAAATCTAGTTGGGAAATAGGTTATAAATAGAAGCTTTGTAACCTAGTTTTAGTAAGCCAGCCATCATGTAGATTATAAGGGCTGTGTTGGTTGATGAACCACCCGATTTGTGGGATGGTCATCGTGTTTATCTCGAAGCCTGTAGGTAAGAGATGTTTTATTCTTGGAGGAAGCTGTTAAGCAACTCTAAGTATTGTTCTTAGTCATGAGGGTCATGTCTAGGTATTGTTATAGGAGTGTGTCTTCTATGTGTTTGGAGAGTTTTTGGAAATCAAGCTGTTGATGCAGTGGTTGAGATGTTGACTGCTAGACATCATTGCGATGATTGGGAGTGAGATGGAGTCTCTTATCTAGGGAGGACTTAGATAGAAGGGTCATTGGGTAGTGATTAAATTAGGTAGATTGTCAACTGGTTTGTTGAGTCTGTAATTTGATACTACTAATAGTGGACTTCCTTCCTGGCTTGGTATGCCCCCAGATGTAGGTTGTTAGACCGAACTGGGTGAAAAATCCTTGTGTGCTTTTCAGTAATTTTATTGTCTTGTTCATACAGCAGATATTGATGTTGTGACATCACACTTAACATCACATATCTGGTACCAGAATTTCAGGTTCTATGATGATTCAAGAGATGGAAAGGAGGAAAGCTTGAGGAATCTGCAATGGAAGATTGAAATGCAATTTAAGGAGTTGGACGAAGCCCAAAAAGAGTTGGTTGAGGTAAAAAGCATGGTTGAAGTGTTGAAGGTCAATAATTTGCAGCTAGATGAAGCTTTGAAGAACACAAGGAAATGAAAGATGATCTGGAAGTCCTTGTGCTTTTTTGTGTTATTTGTTTTAGTGGTTAAGGTGTTGTGAATGTTGAAATTAATGTAAAAGTTGCTTCCATAACATGTACAAATGGTCTGAGTAAAAGAGTATTGTTGTTACCAATTTTTTAGTTTTGTTGCCAGATGTATCAGTTGTTGTTACCAAATCTACTCTTTTAGTGTTGTTGACATATTTATCATGTGTTGCCATATTTATCAGTGGTCTTAGTAAACAAGTTGTTTTGTTGTTGTCATAAACATATTTTAGAAGTTGCAGTAGTTTGTGGCATACAGATTTGTGCACCAAATTTGTGGCCTGAGTTTTCTACAAATTTGCAGTAATGGTCTGATTTTGTACACCAAATTTGTGCACCTGTTTTGTACACTTAATTTGTGCATCTGTTTTGTATACTAAATAACAGTTTGTGCACCTGTTTTGTACACTAAATTTGTGCACCTGTTTTGCAGTAATCGACCTGATTTTGTACACCAAATTTGGGCACTTGTTTTGTACACTAAATAGCAGTTTTTAACAGTTTGTACACTAAATGGTTTGACTGGTTTTAACATGATTTTAACAGTTTTTAACAGAATAATTTGACAGAATAATATGATAACAACATAATTTAACATAAAATATGAGTAGCATAATTTGATTACAGCATAACAAAAGTATCATTACAATAATAGCAGAATAGCAGAAGCATTGTACACCATAAGTACTTAGTACACAACATTACACATAATAGCAGAAGCATATCAGAAATGCTTGGTACACAAAATAGCAAAAATTGTTCATAATATCAGAAGACACCATTACATAATACAACACAAACTATAGACCCTAAGAGGATTTCTTTGGAATGTTCCTTTTAGTTGGTGTTGTCCTCCTAGTAGTAGGACCCACTACATTCTGTGATGCACTCAATCTGGTGGTGGGTCCTCTTGAATGTTGTGTTGGTCTCTTAAAAGGCAACTTGTGCCTAGCTTGTGTTGCAGTCTTTTTGTTAGTTGTCTGAGAAAGCTAAGTTGCCTGGGTTGATTTGGTTGCCTGAGTTGCCCGAGTTGTTTTGCTTGTCTGAGTGGGCTGAGTTGACTTAGTTGCCTGGGTTGCCTGAGTTGTTTTGGTTGCCTGGGTTGTTTTGGTTGCATGACTTATCTGGGTTGCGTGAGATGCTTGTTGGGTTGCCTGAGTTGTTTTGGTTGCCTGAGTTGTTTTTGTTGCATGACTTGTCTGGGTTGCCTGAGATGCTTGCTGGGTTGCCTGAGTTGCCTGAGATGCTTGCTGGGTTGCCTGAGTTGACTGAGATGCTTGCTTGGTGGCCTGTGATGCCTGCTGTGGTGGCAGAGCCATCTTATAAGTTGATTTGTTGTGCCCAGTTTGTCTGCACCTCGTGCACCTCACAATCATACCAGTTTTTCTTATTTTCCTGTCAGAACCATCAATCTCACCCTGTTTTCTATTCCTCTTCTTCTTTGGTCTTCCAGGCATTTTCTTGAATTTGGGAGGCTGCACATCAGGGTATTCAGTTCTCACCCATAAATTTGTACCATTCAGAGGGTAAATGATAGGTTCATACACCCTAATGTACCTAGCCTTCTTGTAATAATCTGGAACAAACTGGTCAACAGCAAGACCTCTACTCTTCATTGAGGACATGACATGGACGCATGGGAGACCTGTCAGCTGCCACTTTCTGCAAGAACAACAATGTTCCTTCAAGTTAACAGAGAACATGTCTCCCTGATTCTCAATATGCCTCATCTCAAAAATATGTTCAGATGACATCCTATAAAAATATCAGAAGTAAGTCTATCTCCTATCAAAAGAAAGTCATACTACAAAAACACAACAGTAAGTCTATTATCTATTACCTTACTATCCAAGAATTTGTGAAACTGCTGATTTTCTCGACCTTCTTCTTTATGTTTGGAAAGACTGCATCATCACCCAAATTAGAGAACTTTAGCCTATTTGTCGCCCATTTTTCCATTATGTATCCCCTTATTTCTTCTAACATTGTAACCAAAGGTTTTGCCCTTGCTTCCACAATCACACTGTTGAAAGCTTCTGACATATTATTCAAGACAGTATCAAACTTTGTTGTGGTTCTGCAATAGGACTTGCTCCAAAATCTTGGTGGAGTTTGCATCATGTGTTTGTAGGCCTCTTCATTTATCCTCCTCATGCCTCTCATCTCTCTTTCCTAAGCCTGTGGATAAGTAGCTCTAGCTGCCTTCCAAATGATCTCTTTCAACACTTTTCCTGGAAATTTCTTCCTAAAATTGTTGTATAGGTGTCTCACACAAAACCTCTGTTCAACACTTGGTAACAATTCATCCATGGTGTCATACCCCAAATTTTGACCACTAGGATTTCCCACCATTGTACAAATCATCATCACAATAGGGATGGGCCATCATACTTCATCAGTCTCCCCAAAGATGGGTGAGCATCCACTACAATCAAGAATTAGGGTTTCAAGTCCTCTTAGAGTTCTTAGACAAAGGATCAATCAAGGAATGACATGATCTACAACTTGTCTAACCTCTCAAACATTCACAAGGGATCAAGAGGGCTCCCACTTCAAGGATTAAGCACAAGGTTGCTCCCTTCTAGGTGGATCAAGCTTCAAGATCGCCAATGTCACCAAATTAGAGTTTTGGTCGACCAGGGCCTCCATATGGAAATTTTCATCTGGGCATGAGCCAATGATCCAAAACATAACCTAATATACTCCATGAAACCTCATGGACCCAATCATCAATTCAATTTTGCCTCAGGGGATGCATTCATCAAAAATCAGGAATTAGGGTTTCTTGACCTAATTCACCCCTAAGTTGACTTTTAGGGCAAATCATGAGCCAAGACCTCAAGAGAGGGTTTGAGGGTCTCTAATAAACTATATTGATCCATTTGCAACAATGGATTAATCCAAGAAGTTTGAGCAACAAGTCTCAATTTCATCTGTACCACAATTAGGGTTTTAAGGAAAAAGTCAACTTTAACTTTGACTTTTGACCAGGACATGCTCCCAAGCCCTATGACATGCACCAATATACCCTATGACACCCATGTAACATGTCCATCAAGGTTGATTTAGGTCAAGGACATGATTTCCTGAGAAATTGCACAGTTTGGAATTCATCTGATAAAAAGTCAACTGTGCACAAAAGTCAACTTTGACTTTTTGAGATTTTTCACCAAAATGGATTTTTAACCCTAAAATGATGTTAATGTATGATTTGAATCATCATTCATCAAGAAAAATCAAGAAAAGTTGGATAACTTGTAAAAGGGGTAACCATAAAAACTTAGAAAATTTTCTAAGTTAAAAATAAAGTGACAAGGGTACCAACTTTGGAGGATCATAACTCCTAAACCACAAGGCCATTTTTTCCCATCCAAAGATGGATTTGTAGCCCTCATTACCCTCTACAAAAACTTCAACTAGACCTAAGTCCAATTCATTAAGGATTTTGAGTTATGGAGTGATCAAAATGGCTGAAAAATGAAAATGTCACTTTTTCCAACACTTAGTGAAATTTTCACTAAGTCCAAATCTGTCTTCATTTTTTTCCAAATGTAGGGGGATTTTTCACTTGGATTCAAAAGAGATCAAAACCAAACATGTTCAAACAGTTGTTGTATCATGTAAGGGCTTTCCAAAATGGCCAAGAACATTGCCAAATTCCATTTGAGTCATGAGATATGACATTGGAAAGTTGCCTTGCTGAAATCTGTCAAGGCAAGGCAGAATTTGCAATTTTGCTCGATTTGCTAAAATCAGCCAAATTCAAATGCTCCTATCCACTTGGACACATCTGAGGATTGAATCTAAAGGGGATAATCACTGAGCCAAGCCTCCAAAGTCCATGGAACAAGAAATAGCATGTTGAACCTAGAATGGCCAAAATAGGGACAAGACTCCAATTTTGGATTGGAGCATTCAATGGAAGCATCAAGGTGGCATGGACTGAGCCATTCTCATCTGAAATCAGTCAAGACTTATCCAAGACCAAGGGAACCAAAGCTCTGTGCCCTAACCTCTAGTCAATGGCTAGAGGAGACTTGAATTTTCATTTGCCAACATTGGCCAAACCTACCTAGCAGCTGCCATTCACTATTCCTTGCAAAACACACTTGCTCTACTATAAATAGAGCTCAATTGTGATCAGTTTGAGTACACCAAAGCCATCTAACAGATGCTTTCCTCAAAATCTCTTTCTCTTGGCAAAAATGCCTTTCTTAGCAAGGTAGCTATCGGGTTTTGAGTTTGAGAGCTTTTCCAATCAAACCAATCACTCACACACCTCACATACATCATATAGAAGTGATCCAAACACTCACATAACATCTGGAACATAGATTTCACAAAATCACCAGCCAATTGCTCAAGTTCTTGATAGTTTTGCAGTTGAGGTGCCATCTTCAACTCCAAACCATTTTAATCCATTCCAAGCACTCAGACACATCACTTGGCACCTAGGGAAGCTATCCACATCATTGGAACCTAGCTGTAACACCTCCAACACAAATCACGATCACCAGCTGCAAGTGGTAAGCATGAGCTCTTCTAACTCTATGATCCATGCAATTTTTGCTGCACAATAATTTGGCCATATGTTCATAATCATGCATGGAATGTTTTCCCTCAATTAATTGCATTGTTTGAATCGTGTATCAAAAATCCTAGCCTTCATGCAGAAATTAGGGTTCTTGAGGTTTTTTCATGATTTCTTGTTATATGTTTAATTTAAATGAAATTAATGGACATAGACATGACCGTGAGGTTGAAACGAGCATAATGATATGTGGATTGCATGTTATAATCAAGTATTTAGGGAGATTGGATAGAAAATGCAAATCTGAGAATCCCAGAACACGCGCGTGTTCTTCAGCTTGTTCTTGGCGCCATTTTTAGAAATTTGAATATTTGAATTTTGTGATTTTATTTAATTGATTCAAAAATTAATCTCTCTCTCAGTTTTAATGATTTTGAGTTGATTCTTTTTTTAATAATTCACAAAAATGTTAAAATATTTTATTTTATCAAAAAATCCCAAAAATATTATTTATTTCATATAATTGATATTTTTGCAAAGAATTAATATTTTTATTGTTTTTGACATTTTAAATATTTTTTCCACCTTGATTTTGCAACTTTTAATGCTTTCTAATTATTTTGTAGGTCAATACTAAATTTTTGAAGCATTAATCCAAGATCACAATTTGTTTTTCACATGATAAACAAATTTTGATCATTTTAATTGAATTTTTATTCAATTAAATACATTTTTGAAAACAAATTAGGGTTTTTGGATTAATTCAACCCTCATAAATCTTTTTCAAAACACTTTGGGCCTCTAATAGAGTGTAAGACACAATCCTTCTTTGACCAATCATTTTTGGGCCTCAGTGTATTGTATAAGTCCCGATACCGTAAAAAACAAACGGCGCGATCGTCGCCTTTTCAAAATAACCTTGGGCCTCTCCTTGAACTATAAGACCCATTCAAAACACTTTGGGCCTCTAATAAAGTGTAAGACCCAACCTCCTTTTAACCAAAATCATTTGGGCCTCACTTATTGTATAAGTCCCTCTGCGTTAAAAGAAAATCTCGGCGCGATCACCATTTTTAAACGGAAAAATCAAATGGGACTACCCTCGTGTTATAAGCCCCACTCTTTTTATTTAAACCTTTTGGGCCTCTTGAGAGAGTGTAAGACCCATCCCTTTGTACATAAAACCTTTTTGGGCCTCAGTCACTTGTATAAGTCCCTCTGTACAAATTCAAACAGTGCGCTCACTGATAAAACCCTGGGCCTCTCCTTGAGCTGTAAGCCCTAAATCTTTCTTTTTCAAAGCACTTTCTCCTTTGATTTTGAATATACTGTTGTTTTCAATCTGTCTTTGTTGAACAACTAACCAAACAGCATGGAAGCTCTACAACCGAGTAAGTGGTTATCGCTTTCATTTACCGCTTTCATATACATATAACTGTATTGTGGGGCTGTTTCACTGTAAGTCTTCTTTCATAAACTCATATCAACTGTGTAATAATAGTATAGATATTTAGAGTTTCCCCGGCAACTACGTCTAGAACTAGGTGACGCCGTTCCGTTTATTCGTAGAAATAGACAACTAGATCCCCAATAGGATCACCAGATACAGTCTTCTCTTCGGCTGTCCTCATTAGGAATTGTCAAGAAACTCTACTCCCAAAGATGAATGTATTCTCCGTGAATGGCATCTTTGAGTTTCTTCCAAATTCTCGAACTTTCCTGACTTTGATCTATTCTCGGTGAATAGCATTGCCTTGAATTTCTCGGGGTTTGGGGACCCATCGGCTTGTTAAAAGCATCGGCCTCCTCTTGGGCATCGTACAAGGACCCACCGGCTTCCTAAAAGCAACTCGGCCTCCTCTTGGACATTGTACAAGGACCCTACGACTTCTTAGAAGTATTCACAGCCTCCTCTTAGGCTTCGTATAATGATCTCTTCCTCCGGGAATGATAGCCTCCTCTTGGGCTTAGTACAAGGACCCGTCGGCTTCTTAAAAGCTTCCCGCCTCCTCTTGGGCTTCGTACAAATTGTCCCGACGACCTCCTAAAGGTATAGGAACAGAACTTAATCATCTGCATAGAACAGTCTTTTCATAGAGTCTACTACTGTTTCTCAAAGCATAATACAAAAGGTTAAAACTCTAGACTCGGACAGTCTAACTTCCTTGAGTCTCAAAGTCATTCTCAAGTGACCCCTTCGTTAAATAGGAAGGAAACCTGCAGACTCGGACAGTCTCAATACCCTTTGGATTTCCCGCTTCCTTAAAGAACAGGAATATCCCGGATCCTTGAATCAAATCCTTTAGTACAGTATTGCTCATATAAGAACTGATTTTCTCTTTCAAAATCAGTATATTGGACCTGTCACTCAACTGAAACAGACACCATAGCCTCCTCTTAGGCTTTGTATAACGATCCTTCTCCAGTGACGTTTAGCCTCTCTCTCGGGCTTTGCACGAGACACATAAAGGGACTCCCTCGTTGAGTCAATCCCCCTTTTCGCCTCCATCTCGGGCTTTATATGAGATATAAAAAGGTTCTTATTGAGCCAAATAAACAACAGCCTCCATCTCGAGCTTCGTACAAGATACCAAAAGACTCCATCGTCGGGTCAAAACCTTTTAGCCTCTCTCTCGGGCTTTGTACGAGACACATATTAGCCTCCTCTTAGGCTTTGTATAAGAAAACCACTGGTTGATCCAATTAACCTTTTAGCATCAAAGTTGTGCCTCGTTCACAGTACACAAACATCAACAACTCATTCCCTTTCATCTAATCGCTGTAAGCGACAAGCCTCTGGATCATCTACATCCATGCCCCTGTCCCTCTTTTAGCATGAGAAATTCCTAAGGAGAGATAGCATTGCTCTACACTGAGTTAAAGTCTTCTCCTTCAGGTTAAAATACCCTATAAAGGAAATTATGGCATTACTAGGATCCGCGTATCCCGGTTAAAGTAATCCTCCTTTATAATCAGTCACCCAACAGTTGTGACAGACAAACCTCTTTAGAGATGACAAATTCTCTCTAAAGTCAAACCCTTTAGCTTCACATCTTGGGCTTTGAACAAGATACAAATATACTCTTCAGCTTCACATCTTGGGCTTTGAACAAGATACAAATCACCTTTAGCTTCACGTCTTGGGCTTTGAACAAGACACCAAAAACACCCATTTCCTCCCATAAAATAGGAGGAACTACGAGGCATACGTAGGCATAAGATTGAAAGAAAAAATCTTAGCGAGCACAATCAACAAAAAACCCAAATCCCATACTCTCACATCAAAAAGCATCAGTCCTAACATCCTAATCCTTGTTCCTCGTCAGAAACCTTCTGCCAAGATAAAAAGAAAGAAAACCGTATTGGCGAAAATACAAATAACCAGTACAAGGGCCCCCCCCACATTGATAGCATTCGTAAACTAACAGATCACTGTTTAAATTCAGTATGCAAAGCAGGGTTAATTGGAGACATCTATTTCCCTTCCTTCATCAGCTTTAATAGGATAAAAAATGAATCGACATGTAGTTAAAGCTCAACCGCAGAGAGCGACCAGCGCTTAAGAACCGCGTCCAAAATCGCTCGCTACAGAAAAATGGCGCCCACCATGGGGCCCGTCTCTATTTTTCTTCTTCCTTTTCACCTTTTGTGTGTATACCACAGATTGGGGCTTCCGTCGGGGAACCCATTTTCTGTCAGGAACTTAGGATTCATAGCTTTAAAGGTCTAGGATGTTTATGACAAATATATATACTGCTTTTCCTAATTGCTATACATGTTTATTTTTCTGCTAATGGGAATGCGGGTGATGCCGTATGTGGAAAGATCGAGTATACACTTAAGATAAGTGATGGCGACGGGGTCGACCATCAACCTCAGTGGAGGCTGACCAATGCAACCCATTGTCTCACCTAGACAATGGGCTGATTGTTAAGTCTGAGAAGCTGAGGAGCCAAACCCTTTCGTAGTGCGGAAACTATCGGAAATAGTTGTTACGCGATACTACCCTCATTTGAGGCTGGTGATCTATTCTCGGTGAATGGCACTTACTCTAAGATTGCACTACAACTCGCTGGCGATCCGCTTGTTGTTTTGCTTTCCTGGGAGGAGCTGATGATAATGAGTACAGGTACAAAAATCACCCTAGTATAAACCTTTGGGGATGGGTAGAGCCTTGACTTCATGACAACGACCCTTTGACCCCATGTTTTTTCTATGTTTTTGTGTGCTGCATTCATGCATTCATTTAAAAAACATTAAAACATTCAAAAAAATTCTCTTCTAGTCTCTCTGTTTTTCAAATTAAATTGAGACTGTAATTGCAAATATCAGAGAAAAGGATTGCACTAATGGATTTCGGTAGAAGGAGAACTCACCAGTATACCTTCAAGGTTCCAAAGCTAGAGGATTTGAGAAGGTTAGCGAGGATGATCACAAACCCAGAGGCTTTCAGAGCCAAACACGGAGGTTTGCTACCACTGTTAAGAGTCCATGTGATTGAGGGAATCATGGATGCGCTCATTCAGTTTTACGATCCGGTTTATCACTGTTTCACATTCCCGGATTACCAACTCGCACCAACGCTGGAGGAGTATTCTCACCTTATCGATCTACACATTACAGATCGAGCTTCATTTTCTGGACTGGAAGAAATTCCAAAGAATCAGACCATTGCAAGAGCAATTCATTTGGACGAGTCTGAAGTTAGGACTCACCTAACTACTAAGGGTGGCATCCAAGGTTTGCCAGCCCAGTTCTTGACAAAGAAGGCCCTGTATTTTGCCAGTATAGGAAACGTGACTGCTTTTGAAAGCATCTTTGTCTTGCTCACCTACGGGTTATTTTTGTTTCCCAACATTAATAACTTCGTCGATATTAACTCCATTAAGGTTTTTCTCATTGGAAACCATGTGCTGACTTTGCTCGCAGATGCGTATCATTCTGTACACTTGGGAAATTTGTACAGCGGAGGGGAGATCACATGCTGTGTACCTCTGCTTTACAAATGGTTTATCTCTCACTTGCCCAAGTTTGCTGCTTTTTGGGATTGCAAGAGTGCCTTACGTTGGTCGCAGAAGATCATGTCTCTTACCAACTCTGATATAGATTGGTGTAATAAGATTTATGAGGGAATTAGGATCATTGACTGTTGTGGAAACTTCCCCAATGTACCCCTCATAGGAACTAAAGGAGGAATCAACTACCACCCGGTATTGGTTCGCCGTCAATTTGGATACCCGATGAGACACATCCCACGGGGTGTTCATCTGGAAGGTCTTTTCTTCAAGGAAGGAGAAAACGACAGAGCACTAAAGATGGAAATAGTGCAAGCTTGGAAACAGGTTCATAAGAAAGGACGAGAGTCTCTGGGAAAATTGGAATGTGTCTCGATGGAGCCTTACCTCCATTAGGTACAAACTAGAGCTCTCAAGCTAAAGATGCCTTATCCTCGTTACGGGATTCTTCCGCCGAGGGAATCTGTCATGTACTTCATGACGGAAACTGAAAAGCTTCAGGTTACTCTCAACAAAGTTCAACGGGAGAGAAGGTCATGGAAGAACAAGTACCGCACCCTCGACGTAGAGTGCATCAAAATACAGCAATCACTAAAAGAAAAGGATGCTCTGATTGAGATTTTAGAGCAACATGCCGTGGATAATCAAGATGACCAAAGGAATTTGCTAACTCCTTTCACTTGGCAAAGGAATGACAACCCGACAACGGCCCAAGAGCCCCGGTCAAAGAAAAGGAAGATACCAGAATCAGCACCCGATTTCTCTTCAGAGAGGACTCGGGACCCATTAGCTTAGGTTTCTGTTTCTGCACCTTGTAATCTACTCTATTTTCGTTTCTGTAATCCTTTGAATTTCAATAAAAAGGGGTTTCCCCACCGTTTGATATTTGCAATCAAATTGTCGAAGTTTATTTTGATTAAACCAAAAAATAATTAATATAATCATTGCATTCATCATTCTCACATCGCGTATTCTTCTTACCTACGAATCTCACGTTTGTGTCTCGATTCTAGAGTCAAACTGTCTCATTCGTATAATACTCGGGCCAATAGTCAGAAAAAGATGGATGATCTTGAGGAAGAAAACAGAGAGTTGAAGGAAGAGATCGACGCTTTGAGAGAAGATATGAGAAAGCTTCGTAACGACATGCAAGCCATGGCAGAAGCTCAGCTACAAAGAACTGCGATCTCAGAGATCACCTCAACACCCATAGTGGAGAGGTATGATCCTAGGTATCAGATACCGAAAGATCGTCCTTGGGGCATGCTTGTTAACTATATCCCAGAAGGATATGTTCCGCCGATCACTGAAGATCAGGGGATCACAACAGAAGCCGCTGGGCCTGAAGGTTACAAACTTCGGGAAAGCAAAGATGCCAGGGGCATACTAAAGACTCCTGAAGGTTACAAACTTCGGGAGACGCCAAGACTCACTGTCGTAGTCACGGTCCCACCCCCTGTGGTGCACACTGTCCCGGAAGGACAGATTCCACAGACACCTTCTGGTAAGAAGGAAACTATGTTTGACAGAATGGAGGAATTCCAGGAACAGTTCTTGGAAATGCAGAAGGAATTGCAAGCCATTCGCGGTCAGGATCTATTTGGAAAGGACGCCGCAGATCTCTGCTTGGTCCCAAATTTGAAAGTCCCGCACAAATTTCAAGTGCCCGACTTTGAAAAGTACAAGGGTAACTCTTGCCCTCAAAGCCATCTGGTGATGTACGCTCGGCGGATGTCAGCTCAGACGGAGAATCAGGACCTATTGATTCACTACTTCCAGGATAGTTTAACCGGTGCCGCACTCAAATGGTACATGGGTTTAAACCGTGCCACGATCAGCACATTCAGAGATCTTGGCACCGTCTTCGTCCAACAATACAAATACAATTTGGACATGGCACCCGACAGAGATCAACTCAGATCGATGTCGCAAAAGGACAAGGAAACCTTTAAGGAGTATGCTCAAAGGTGGCGTGAAATTGCCGCTCAAATTTGTCCACCTCTTGAGGAAAAAGAGATGACAAAGATCTTCTTAAAGACCTTAAGCTCATTTTACTATGACTGAATGGTTGCCAGTGCACCCAGTGATTTCACCGAGATGGTGGGCATGGGCGTACGTCTTGAGGAAGCCGTCCGAGAAGGACGTTTGGTAAAAGACACTGGATCGACGAGCGGTACTAAAAAATATGGTAGTGCTCTCCCTAAGAAAAAAGAGCAAGATATTGGGAATATCTCTCTCGGAAAGCAAAGACGACGTTATCAACCGGTAGCAGCTGTGACTCCTGCTATCAACCCTGTGTCTATTCCTACATATCAACCTCAGGTTGCGCAGAGCCAACCTGATCAACAAAGGACACAACAGCCTCTTCAGCAGGCTCGTCCTCCATATAACAACAACCGTACAACACGGCCACCAGGATTTGATCCTATACCCATATCGTACGCAGAGCTGTTTCCGTTACTACTGGCTAAGGGGCACATTCAGACAAAATCTCCTCTTACAGTACCGGAAAATCCGCCTTTTTGGTTTAAGGTGGATCAAACATGCCCTTATCATCAAGGAGGTCCAGGGCATAACATAGAGACTTGTCTCAATTTCAAGTCCAACGTGCAAAAACTTGTTAGGAGCGGGGTCTTATCCTTCAAGGATACAAATCCTAATGTTCTTACAAACCCGCTGCCTCAACATGAGAAAGCTGCAGTCAACCTGATTGAAGGAGAGACTAACGATGTCTATCAAATTCATGATGTACTCTTGTTGAAAACCAAACTGGTTAAGATGCATTGTAGACAGAGTGGATATGGCCATGTGCCACCTCATAACTATCACCAGTGTGATATCTGCTCTAAAGACAACCAGGGATGTTCTGTGGTGCAACCAGCTCTACAGAAACAGATGGATCTCGGATGGATCCAAGAGCACCGAGTTCGTGGAGTTAACATGGTCTACACAAATTCTAACATCATTTAAAACCACGACATCCGTGCAATGAATGTCAACTTGGTGGTGATGCACTCAAGGCAAAGCCAGTATCATAATCTGCCGCGGCACGATTACAGTTCTTGTCTGACTTGCTCGGTAAACAAACAGGGATGCTCTTTCATACAGGAGGCCCTCCAGCGTCAGATGGATCTTGGATGGATCCAAGACTACCATGATGGGAACCCCTATCAGATCAACATGGTACAGGTCTTTGATATTCGTATGATGAATACCAACCTGGTAGAGTTACATGCTGAGCAAGTCCGACTCGGATTCTTAATATCACATGACTATCAAAGCTGTAAAGCAGGTTACGAAAACGATCGAGGTTGTACCCTTGTCCAGGAGGCACTTCAGCACTTGTTAAATCATTGGTGGATGCCAATCTATATGGATGAAGATACTCAGCAAATTGGTATCAGTAACAGGAATCCTACTCGTCGTCAAAGTCAGGATGTCCGATCTGTGGAAGCTAACCTAGTGAGGTTACATTGTATTCAAAGTGGGTGTGGCCAGGTGCCACCACACAACTATGACAGTTGTAGCGTCTGTTCTGAAAGTAACCAAGGATGTTACCTTGTGAGAGCAACTCTTCAGGGTCAGGTCGATCATGGAGAAATTCGTCCATATCCGGGTTCTGGGCCCATCAACTAGACGCCGAATTACCTTGCCGATCAAGTTGAGGATGTTGTCACCATCTCGGGTCATCACAAGACCAGGGATGTTTTTGCCATCATCCGTCTACTTGACGAATCTAAGTTCCCAACCGGGAACAGATTGAGATTAATTACGATGGTCAGAAAAATCAGAAGGTTTCCATAGTCATCTATCTACCGGGACCACTACCGTATGAATCAACTAAGGCTATCCCTTACAAATACGGTGCAACGACAGTTGAAAATGGAAAGGAAATTCCATTACCCTCCGTCGTGAATATTGCAGACATCAGTCGTGTAACACGGAGTGGTAGAATCTTCAACCGAGGAGTTGGAGAACTTAACAAGGAAAAGGAACTTCAGACGGAAACTCCTGATCCACCAGTCAGTCAATCCAGTAATCCCGACATTTCAAAAAATGATGATGAGATGCTGAAGCTCATCCAAAGGAGTGAATATAACATTGTTGATCAACTGTTACAGACTCCTTCAAAGATCTCGGTATTATCACTGTTACTCAGTTCAGAAGCCCATAGGGAGGCTCTACAGAAAGTCTTGGAGCAAGCCTTTGTGGAACAGGATGTAACAATTGGACAGTTCGATAGTATTGTCTCTAACATCACTTCCTGTAATAATTTGGGATTTAGTGATGAGGAATTACCTGAAGAGGGTCGCCGTCATAACATGGCGCTCAATATCACAGTTAACTGCCAGGACGATGCTTTAGCCAGCGTACTGGTAGACACAGGGTCAGCCCTGAATGTTATGCCGAAGTCCACTTTGATGCCATTATCATTCAAAGGCCCTCCGATGAGGGTTAGTGAGGTTGTCGTCAAAGCATTCGACGGATCCAGAAAAACAGTTATCGGCGAAGTTGATTTTCCCATAACTATCGGTCCTCACACTTTCCAAGTCACTTTCCAGGTCATGGACATCCGGGAAACGTACAGTTGTTTATTAGGAAGACCTTGGATACATCAGGCTGGAGCGGTTACTTCAACCCTCCACCAAAAGCTAAAGTTCGTCAAGAACGATAAACTTGTCACAGTTTGTGGGGAACAAGCCTTGCTTGTGAGTAACTTGTCATCATCTACTGGTATAGAACCCGAGGAGGTTATTGGGACGCAGTTCCAAGCACTGTCGGTGAGCAAGGACAATCATTTCAGAGAAGGAACCTCGATTTCCTCATACAAAGATGCTATCAAAGCGGTCGAGAGTACCGATACAACCGGACGGGGACAGCTTGTCATTCCTATTGACAATAAAACAAAGAAGGGTCTTGGTTTTTCTGCAACCTGTACCCAGACAGCTGCTAAAGATGAAAGTTTTCATCCCCTTCAAAACTTCTTCCACAGTGGAGGTTTCCTTCACCCAGTGTCTCAGACAGTACATGCTATTAATGAGGAAGATCCCTCTGACACAGATGAAGAATGGAAGTCCTACCTTAACAAGGACGGTTATATGTCTCAGGAAGAGGTGCCTATGCCTTTTTTCTTTCCTACAGAAAGTCCGAGATTTATACCAAGATCAGATGTCGAAATGATCTACGGGGATTGTGATCCGGAAGGATGCCGTGCTCTGCCCAATTCATTAGAGGAAGACACTCTGATGAAAGACAATTTTGACTACAACTATTATGGCCTAATGGATGGTCTGCCAATGTGGCAACCTTACCCAGGAAACTTGAGGCAAGAAAGTCAGCCGAGTAATGAAACTCAGCTGACCATCATTGAACAGAATACCTATGTCCCCACCATGTCATGGGATCAACACTCAGGTCATTCAGAAACTACTCAACATGAAGATGAATTCGCAACGTTTACAGGACTTGAATTCATCAACTATGCTTTTCCTGAGGTCAACGTCATAGAGAGGGATGTCTCCTCCAGTTCGAAAGAAGTGTGGGACACCTTGGGACAATCGAGTGGAAAGTACGACTATATGGTCAAGTACACTGCTCCCGAAAGCTCTCGTATCAGGCTCGAAGATATCCAACCAACTGGATGGGGAGATACAGCTGAAAGCACAGACTCCAGTGATCCTGCTCCACCAGAAATCAACGTTATTTCTGAATACAAATCAAGGAAGGTGCCAGACTTTGTGATTCACCGAGGAGTTCGCCGCCAATGGGTTGCCGTCGAAGTTCTGAAGATCGTTCATCAGCCAAAGTAATTGCCATCTTTAACCTTTCACCCTGCCTAGGTGAAACAGATGTTTTGATAGGGCTCACTTTCTGTAAATTTTCCCTCTTCGCTCCGCCCAAAGCGACAGAGTTTTGTTTTATATAGCTGTAGTTTCAAGGATCGACTTGTTCATTAATAAAATAACGTCGTTCTGTAATTTCCGTATTAATTGTTGTTTTCTCTTTTTGCTTTTTCAGAAAATGGTAATCCTAAAAAAAACATTTCAATCATAAAAACAAGCAGTAATAAAAAATACACTGCACACACTTGCATTTTTCCCTATCTCTTCTAAACACGAATCATCACGTCATGCAGATTGCTTGTTTTAAACCCCGTTGAAACATACGATCCGGTGCCTTCTCCCAACTTTGAGTTCCCGGTATTCGAGGCTGAAGAAGAAAATGACAACGAAATTCCAGAAGAGACCTCCCGACTACTCAGACAAGAGGAAAGGTCCATTGAACCTCACAAAGAACCGTTGGAAACAGTAAACTTGGGTTCAGAGCAAGAGAGAAAAGAAATCAGGATTGGGGCACTGCTCAGTCCAACTGCCAGAGAGAGTTTGATAAAGCTTCTCAAAGAATTTCCCGATGTATTCGCTTGGTCCTATCAGGATATGCCAGGGTTGGATACCAGCATCGTGGAACATCACTTACCGTTAAGATTGGAATGTCCGCCCGTAAAGCAAAGGTTGAGACGTACTCATCCGGACATGGCCATTAAAATCAAAGAGGAGGTACAAAAACAGATTGACGCGGGTTTCCTCGCCACATCAGAATATCCTCAATGGTTAGCCAATATCGTACCCGTTCCGAAAAAGGACGGAAAGGTCAGAATGTGTGTCGATTACAGGGATCTGAACAAGGGAAGTCCAAAGGACGACTTTCCTTTACCACACATTGACATGCTGGTTGATAGTACAGCAAAGTTCAAAGTTTTTTCCTTCATGGATGGATTCTCGGGCTATAATCAGATTAAAATGGCGCCGAAAGACATGGAGAAAACTTTGTTCATTACCCCATGGGGTACCTTTTGTTACAAGGTAATGTCCTTCGGTTTGAAGAACGCCGGGGCAACCTATCAAAGGGCCGTGACTACTCTGTTTCATGACATGATACACAAAGAAATCGAGGTATATGTTGATGATATGATTGCAAAATCAAAAACAGAGAGTGAGCACGTTGAACATCTGTCAAAATTGTTCGAACGTTTAAGAAAATTCAAGCTCCGCTTGAATCCCAACAAGTACACCTTCGGTGTCCATTCAGGGAAACTACTAGGGTTCATCGTCAGCCAGAAAGGAATTGAGGTTGATCCTAACAAGGTCAAGGCCATTCAAGAAATGCCTTCTCCGAAAACTGAAAAACAAGTCAGAGGATTCTTGGGACGTTTGAACTACATCTCCAGATTCATATTCCTTATGACCGCCACGTGTGCGCCGATCTTCAAATTACTAAAAAGAACCAGGATTGCGTTTGGACAGAAGATTGTCAAACCGCCTTCGACAGTATCAAGGAATATCTGTTGAGTCCTCCGATTCTATCACCTCCAGTGGAAGGAAGACCGCTGATCATTTACCTCACAGTTCTAGAGGACTCGATGGGATGTGTACTTGGCCAACAAGACGAAACTAAACGAAAAGAGTCTGCCATTTACTATCTAAGCAAGAAATTCACCGACTGCGAAATTCGGTACACGATGCTTGAGAAAACTTGTTGCGCTTTGGCTTGGGCAGCCAAATGTCTTCGCCAATACATGATTTGTCACACTACTTGGTTAATCTCCAAATGGATCCAATCAAGTACGTTTTCGAAAAACCTGCTCTCACGGGAAGAATTGTCCGTTGGCAGATGTTGTTATCAGAATATGACATAGAGTACCATGCTCAGAAAGCCGTTAAGGGGGGTGTTTTAGCCGATCATTTGGCTTATCAATCGATTGACGATCAAGAACCAATCGGGTTTGACTTCCCAGACGAAGATGTCATGTATCTAAAAATGAAAGATTGCGATGAATCGTTACCCAGTGAAGGGCCAGAACCAGGTTCCCAATGGGGACTTATCTTTGACGGAGCAGTTAATCATTATGGAAACGGAATTGGGGCAATCATTGTTACCCCTCAGGGTACCCACATTCCTTTCACTGCCAGACTTACGTTCAAATGTGCGAACAACGAGGCCGAATACGAAGCTTGTATCATGGGTCTCGAAGAAGCGATTGATTTAAGGATCAAAAACTTGGACGTATACGGCGACTCAGCCTTGGTTATCAATCAGATAAAAGGAGATTGGAACACATACTAATCAGGATTGATTCCTTACAAGGATTATGCAAGAAGGTTGTTACCTTTCTTCAACATAGTTGAGTTTCATCACATCCCTCGTGATGAGAATCACATGCTGATGCATTAGCCACTATCTCTTCCATGATTAGTGTAGGTCAGTGGAATGACATACCTAAGATTGACATAATGCGCCTTGAACGGCCCGCCTACGTCTTCACGATTGAAGCAGTCATAGACGACAGACATTGGTATCACGATATCAAATGCTTCCTTCAGAAACAAGAGTACCCATCTGGGGCATTCAGAAAAGACAGAAAAACCCTCAGAAGGCTGGCTGGAAACTTCTTCCTGAGCGGTGACAATCTCTATAAGAGAAATTTTGACATGGTCTTACTCCGATGCGTAGACAGACCAGAAGCAGAAATGCTGATGAAAGAAATTCACGAAGGATCCTTTGGCACTCATGCCAATGGACACGCAATGGCGAGAAAAATTCTAAGAGCAGGGTACTACTGGTTGACCATGGAATCCGACTGCTACAAGTACATGAGGAAGTGTCACAAGTGTCAGATATACTCCGACAAAATTCATGTACCACCATCACATCTCAAAGTTCTTTCTTCCCTATGGCCTTTTTCCATATGGGGAATCGACATGATTGGCATGATTGAGCCTAAGGCTTCAAACGGACATCGGTTCATTCTAGTAGTCATTGACCATTTCACCAAGTGGGTCGAAGCAGCATCATTCGCTAATGTAACCCGACAAGTGGTGGTCCGATTTATCAAAAACAATATCATCTGCCGTTATGGTGTTCCAAGCGATATCATTACTGATAATGGATCTAACTTGAACAACAAGATGATGAAAGAGTTGTGTGTAAAGTTCAAGATCGAACACCATAACTCATCTCCCTACCGACCCAAGATGAACGGGGCGGTAGAAGCGGCTAACAAGAACATCAAGAGGATTGTTCAGAAGATGGTTGTAACCTACAAAGATTGGCACGAAATGCTACCCTTTGCTCTTCATGGTTATCGAACATCTGTTCGCACTTCAATAGGGGCAACCCCTTTCTCTCTAGTGTATGGCATGGAAGCAGTGCTCCCCATAGAAGTAGAGATCCCATCAATCCGGGTATTGATGGAAGCGAAGCTCACCGAAGCTGAATGGTGTCAAAGTCGACACGACGAACTGAACCTGATCGAAGAAAAGCGAATCACGGCACTATGCCACGGTCAGTTGTATCAATAGAGAATGAAGAGGGCGTTCGACAAAAAGGTCTGACCTCGTGTTTTCAGAAAAGGAGACCTCATGCTCAAGAAGATCCAGTCATTTCTCACTGATTCTCGGGGAAAGTGGACCCCAAATTATGATGGCCCCTATGTGGTCACGAAAGCTTTCTCAGGCGGCGCCTTGAGACTTGCAACCATGGACGGAGAGAAATTTGCCTACCCCACGAATGTTGATGTAGTCAAGAAATACTTCGCCTAAACTAAAAAAAAACGTCTCGGTGGATTGAAAACCCGAAAGGGCGGTCCAGGCAAAAGTTAGAGACATGAAAAAAAATCATCCCGATGGATTGGAAACATCACAGTACAATCCAGGCAAAAATTAGGGATAATGGCAAGTAACTATGTTCAACAGAGGCAAGTCCCTCAGCAGCAGCAGCAGTTACATCATCCATCGGAGGAAAACTCCAGTCAAGATCATCTTCGACAGAAGCTCAGGATGTCCCGAATTCAAAGTTGGTAGAAGGATAGTGGTTGTTATGTTTCAACGTAGCCCTTTTCCCTGTAAATTACCATTTTTAAACTTTGTATATACTCCTTGGAATCACGCGTTTGGCTGATCTCCATCTTATCAATAAAATTTGAGCCCTTGTGCTTTTGTTTGTAATTTTTATTTTTGTTTTAGCTTTACAGAACGACGTTGTTAACATGACCAATGATTCTTGAAATAAGACAAAAATGAATTTACTTGTTAAAAATTTTCTGCTTTTAAAATAAAGATGGCAATTTCTTTTGACTGTTAAACATCAAAAGAACATCAATCGCTTCTCCAGAAGTAGGCAAACTTCAAAGTGCAGAATCAAAGTACTCCTTCTAACCCAGTACGCCTGAATGAAGGGATCAACTATGTCAGAGACCTTATTTCATCTGACACCCCTCGGCCGAGTTCTTATCTCCTAAGCCCGATCAACGGTATTCCCCGCAGGGACTATCTCTCCTAAGCTAGGTGGAATTCCTATCTTGAACCAGCGATATCTCTACACGCCCCGCGATGGCTGAGTATCCAGTCATGTTCATCTTTTAGTTTGTGTGTCGCGTCAGTTTTGTCAGCATAAACATACATGCATCATGCATTATTGATTTGCATTCACATTTCATATTGCATCACTATCACTCTAGTCGGTCTTGTCCCCTAGTGATAGAAGTTCTCTCAATCGAGTTGTCAGTTCTTGCCTCGTCAGGAAATGCTGTGTTTGAACAACCTTGCCTCCAGTTTATTTCTGGGAGGAAGTTGGCCTTTGACCACTTTGATAACTTGAACCTCTGAAAAGCCAGAGAAGCTTTCTACAAATGTCACTCTTCGCCATTGAAGATGATATCCTTGCTTTCCCGGATTAAGGAAAATCCACAGCGAAAGCCTCGTAATCAGAGATTTGGCAGTACAGCTGCCATTCTCTGAAAGACCCACTGCTGAAAAGGTCATCGGCACCTCAAAATTAGACCCCATCATATGGCATTTCTCCAGGAAGATCCCGAGAAAAGTATGATGTAATCCCATATCTCCATCAATCAAAAGCAGTACATCAAAAAGCATCAGTCCTAACATCCTAATCCTTGTTCCCCACCAGAAACCTTCTGCCAAGATAAAAAGAAAGAAAACCGTATTGGCGAAAATACAAATAACCAGTACAAAGGCCCCCCACATTGATAGCATTCGTAACCTAACAGACCACTGTTTAAACTCAGTATGCAAAGCAGGGTTAATTGGAGACATCTATTTCCCTTCCTTCATCAGCTTCAATAGGATAAAAAATGAATCGACCTGTAGTTTAAGCTCAACCGCAGAGAGCGACCAGCGCTTAAGAACCGCGTCCAAAATCGCTCGCTACACATGGCTGGGAGAAGACCCTGCAAATGCATAAAATTCAACATTAAATTCTAAATCAAGAAATACATTCAAACTTAAATAAAGGCAATAAATCTAGTGGTACCTTTTGCTGATCAGAAATGAAAGTGTAGGTCCTACATTCTTCTCTTCCACCCAGATCATCAATGAGGAGCTTTAAAAACCAAGTCCAGGAGTCTCTATTTTCCCCTTCCACCACAACAAAGGCAATAGGCAACATTTGATCTTTAGGATCTGTTCCTATTGCAGATAAAATCTGGCCACCACATAGACCCTTTAAAAAACATCCATCAAGGCCAATAATTGGCCTACACATTTTAAAACTCTTCTTGCAAGCATCATAACAAATATACAACCTCTTGAAATAAGGTCTTACATCCTCAATACCCTCTTGAACTGGTGTGACATTTATCTTAACAGTTGAACCAGGATTTGTCCTCAAAATTTCATGACAGTAGTCATAAATCCTAGTGTAATCTCCTAAATAAGATCCATCTACCATATCCCTGGCTGCAAATCTGGCCCTAATAGCCTTTGTCTTGTTAACACCTACATTCCATTTCTTGAGGGCCTTCTCCTTAATATCCTTTAGCTTAAGCTTAGGATTGTTTTTCAATGTATTTTGCAACCTCTTGCTTAGCCATTTCGTGCTCATCATCTTAACATTATACTCTCTAGCATAATTATGTGTGTCAACTAATTTCCTAAGCTGCCAAGTATCCTCATCAGGAAGCTGTCCATAATAGGCCTCCCATTGACATCCAGATTTACATACCACCTTCACTCTTATGTTGTCATTTTTTAAAAACTTTAGACCTCTCCCATTCTGAACAGCATATGTTTGAATGGCTTCCTTAAAATCACTTTTGGTATTAAAATAGGTTCCCAACTCCCATTTATAGTTAGACATGTCTTTCATAGCCTTGAAAATTAGATGTTTCCTCTTCCTTGGTTCTTCATCATCCTCAGTGTCACATCCACTGTCTAACTCTTCACTATCATACACAACTTCATTCTCCTCTCCACTATCTGCTTCCCCTTTCCTTTTCTTCATTTTACTAGTTCCTTCATGTTTCTCATCATACTCCACCATTTTGGCAACATGTTCTTCATCATAATCCAGACTAGCATCAGAATCACTAAAATCAAGCTCCAAGGCATTGTCATAATTATATGATGAATCCTCACTATCATCAGATGAAGTATCATTCCCATCATGCACCTGACCATGAATCCCATCACTATTCATATTCCTAAGACCCTCACCAGAATTCATATTCTCAACACCCTCTTTCTCAACACCCTCTTTCTCAAGACCCTCACCAGAATTCATATTCTCACCATCCTTGACACCCTCATCAGCAGTCACACACTCAACAGAATTGTTTACATCCTTAAGGACTTGATCAACAAGTTCAACAACAATATCATAATGTTCTTCATTCATGATCGGTAAAATAGCAAGTGCACTATTTTATCGATGTAGTAGTAAATGGGGAAAAACCCCAGTGTCGATCTCTTGAGGACTGCGCAGCGAATTAAGTCTTTTTCAAACTAATTTTAATTAAACAAAAGCGTTGGTCGATAGTTTGTTTTGAGCCAAAAAGATAAAGGACATAAAAATATAAACAAAATAACGAAAGTTTCACAATTATGAGGATAATGCTAGGGACGGTGTATAATTAGCAAAGCAATGACTTTTCGAATTCTAACTCTAAAGAGACATGTCTCAAACCTTATCTTTCTTATGTCCAAATTATTTTTCCAAAATTCCTTTAAAGAAAAACCTTTGGTATTCTTCCTTGACCCTAATTCCTCAATGGCCAAGGAAGAATATCAAGCAATAGTTCTGACATAAAAAGGTTTTCACAGGGTATTATAATTCCTTAGTAATATCTACTGCGATAAAAATCATGCAACAAGATTAGGGTGGTTGGTCAGACCAAACCCTAACTACGATCAATTACCAATTTTTCCAAATGGATAAAGCATTAAGAACGTTGCATAAAATAAAGATAACGATTTAAACACACAATCATAGATTAGAAATTCAAAGAGTCATTACGAATATGCAAATTAGGGACACCCCCTGGCATTGGGGGGTTTAGCCTCTCATGTTCATGACAGAAATAAAAATTACAGATAAATCAGAGGAAGACATTACAATAAGATTGGGATAGCTTGGATCGTCAATTGATTCCGCTCTTGATCGATCCTTCTTCTCCGATAATCTCCACTCTCACCAAGCGTAAAATTTAAAATTCAAAACTCCGTCCCTTTTTTTCAGCCACACAGCCTCTAATGTATCAGATCCACATTTACACCGCGAAATACCTAAACTGCCCTCGGAGATAGCAACAGTCAGCATAAAATAAAATAATACAATTTCACTTCCAGGAGCCCTGACACGGGTGGCCGTGTCAGGCTGCTGACTCTTGGATCCACACGCTCCACCTTCAGGGGTCCTGACACGGGCCGTGTCCTATGACACGGGCCCCGGTGCCAGGCTTCTGACTTGTCTCTTCTCTTTTTTTTTTTTGTTTCAAATGCCTTCCATCCATAAGCCTCCTGACACGGGCCGTGTCAGGTGACACGGGCACTCGTGTCAGGCTTCTGATGTCCATTTTCTCAGCAATTTTTTTTATCCGGAATGGCTTCGCACGGATGTCAGATCACCAGCTTATCGCGATCCTGAAAACACACTACAAACAACCAAATTAAAAGCACCAACGGCATAAAATGATAAAAACATTAAAACATGACTTGCTTAACGAAACATGAAAATAAAGATGAAAACACAATCAAAAGACTCGAAAGCGGAAGAAAACATTAGAAATTAACGACACAAACAGTTTGAAATACACGACTGAAACCCATTGATCAAACTCCCCCGAACTTGAACTTTTGCTTGACCTCAAGCAAAAAGCTTGCATAAATACATAAAGTAACAATTAACTGTCTCAGAACTTGCGAGTTGAAGTGAGGATACTCATACGTGAGTTTTTCGTTCCAAGTCACCCGACAAGTAATTTCGGTACTTCTCTCTCTATAAAGGTATCACACAAACACTAAACCGCGGTAACACCACGGACCTCAATCTCCTTTTCGGTAACCTCTCCGACTATGCTTTGGGCTTAAGTCTTATCTTTCGATTTTCCACCCTTTTCATTCGGACAATCACTTTAAGGCTTTTATGATTTTTCCTCGCATGCACAAGATTGATCAACATTTTTTTTATTGGCACCATTATTTTGTTTGTCCACTTAGGGACGGCTTTTAGGTTCAACCGCCGTTAGGCTGAATAACCGGGTGAGGGTTACCCAACTTAGAAGGATCGATCGTCTAATTGCCTTTATTCACTTTTTTTCGGTGCCTTTTCTCAAATTTTTTTTTTCGATCAACCTTGCACACACAATTTGTATAGATTAAGCCCGACTGTCAATAGAAACTACTTATGGAGTACTTCTCATATCAAAGTACCATGGCACAAATCTACATGTCAGACTTGTTCCTTACTCAGAAAGCTCAGTGTGTTTGTGTTATACCTAAACGTCAAGATTTTTCCAATTTCCTCATCAGGCTTCTTTTCACTCAAACCCTATATACTTCCTCCTCACTCACTCGCGTAAACAGAACGCTCAACAATTTCAGCATTATTTTTCTCAGTTCAGTTCAGGGGTGTTTTCACAAAAGACTTCAACCACAATTTCAAACAAACAACCAACAACAACTACGGACTCAAATAGAACTGACAAAAATATAAAAAAAAATAAAACAAAACACATAAATAAATATCGTTTGAAATTGACAATGTCGTATCTTTTCTGAATAAACACTGAAGCAGGAAAATGCTCGTTGAGGAATGTGGTTTCCATTTCTTGCCAAGTTGTGATACTCCCAGCTGGAAGTGAGTAGAACCACTCTTCAGCATCATCAGTCAGTGTGAACGGAAACATTATAAGTCTCTTGGCCTCTTCTGAATGACCTTCTATCTTCAAAGATGTTGTGGTAGTAAGGAATCTCTGTAAATGCTTATTTGCATCTTCGTTGATTCTTCCAGAGAAAGGCTTGCTCTCCAACTGGCGAATAGTGGATGAATGCAACTGAAAGTGTGCCACATTCACCGGTTGATTTACAATGGTCATCCGATTTGGTTGAGCATTTGCCCCTCCATAGTCTCCCAACAATCTCTCTACAGGAGGTTGATTACCTACCATGTTACCAAATTCCTGATTTGTCTCCCTGTCAGAGTCAGAGTCACTGTGCTCAGAATGCACAGATACTTCGTCTTCCGTTTCCTGATTCAGAACACTAGGACTTGCACTTGAAGCTGCCAGTCTTTCAATTCTTTCCTTGCGGCGTCTCTCGTGCAATGCTCTTTCTGGTTCTGTGTCAAAGGAAAATTTAGTTGAGGTCTGACCTCGCATAAACAGTTAGACAAGAGTTAGAACGGATAACAAAATTGCAATAATAAAAATTAAAATAACAGAAAAATAAAATTTTGGTTGCAGAGCAACAAAATTTGAATTAAAATAAGGAAAAGGACTTAAATCTTTGGCAGTCCCCGGCAACGGTGCCAAAAACTTGATTGGTAAAATAGAAAGTGCACTATTTTATCGATGTAGTAGTAAATGGGGAAAAACCCCAGTGTCGATCTCTTGAGGACTGCGCAGCGAATTAAGTCTTTTTCAAACTAATTTTAATTAAACAAAAGCGTTGGTCGATAGTTTATTTTGAGCCAAAAAGATAAAGGACATAAAAATATAAACAAAATAACGAAAGTTTCACAATTATGAGGATAATGCCAGGGACGGTGTATAATTAGCAAAGCAATGACTTTTCGAATTCTAACTCTAAAGAGACATGTCTCAAACCTTATCTTTCCTATGTCCAAATTATTTTTCCAAAATTCCTTTAAAGAAAAACCTTTGGTATTCTTCCTTGACCCTAATTCCTCAATGGCCAAGGAAGAATATCAAGCAATAGTTCTGACATAAAAAGGTTTTCACAGGGTATTATAATTCCTTAGTAATATCTACTGCGATAAAAATCATGCAACAAGATTAGGGTGGTTGGTCAGACCAAACCCTAACTACGATCAATTACCAATTTTTCCAAATGGATAAAGCATTAAGAACGTTGCATAAAATAAAGATAACGATTTAAACACACAATCATAGATTAGAAATTCAAACACTACGCTAAAAAAGTGTTTAGACGGCACTTAAAAGACATCGCTTCTATACAAAAGCGCTGCTAAAAAGAATAAAAAAATTTCGCTAAAAAAAAGCGCCTTAAAAGAAAGGCTTTAGAAAGCACTTTTAAAAAGCGCTGTAAAAGACTGCCACCTTAGACCACCTTAGAAAGCGCTTTCCAAAAAGCGCTGCTATAGGTGTCACTTTAGAGAGCGCTTCTAAAAAGCGCTGTCTAAAGGCCACCTTAGAAAGCGCTTTTAGAAAGCGCTCTTATAGGCCTTTAATTATTTTCACTTTAGAAAGCGCTCTTATAGGCCTTTAATTATTTTCACTTTAGAAAGCGCTTTCTAAGGAAAAGCGCCCTCTAAAGTCCTTTACTAATTAAAATATAAAACAATTCTAAACATTTTCAGAGACACTTTTATTCATTTTCTCTCTCGACCGTTGCTCTAAACCCTCGCCGTCGTTCTTGCCATTGCCATTGCCATTGCCGTTCGTGAAAACGTGGTTGTTGTTGTTGTTCATTTCTCAAATCGTTCTCTTATCATTCATTTCTCTTTTATTATTCATTTCTCAAATCGTTCTGAAAACGAAAACGAATAAGGTACTCTTATTATTCATTTCTCTTTTATTATTCATTTCTCTTTTACTATTCATTTCTCTGAAAACGAAAACAAAAAAGTTTTCACGATGGTTGCAGAATCTTTTTTCTTTTATTTTTCATGTATATTTTTACGAAAAAGCTTCCTCTTTTATTGTTGCAGAATCTTTTTTCTTTCATTTTTCATGTATATTTTTACGAAAAAGTATTTTTTTTTTATAATAAGCTCATTGTGTTATGCATTCATGATACAACCTAGTTTTGTGGAAGGTATTTTCATAAGGAAGCTAATATTAAAGTATCTTCACAACTATTATTGAAATTGTGAAGGTTATTTCATGACTATTAAATATTTTCTACTGTATATTTGGCAAAGTTGATTAGTATAAACAACCTAGTATTGATTGAAATTGAAATTGTATTTTCTAGAACTTGTGACTTTTTGTTATAAGTTTATTGTCTACTTTATACTTATGTAGGTGTTTACCTCTAATTGTTGCTTGTTTATGATTACATGTTGCCACTTATCAAGTTATGACTCATAATTGGTCAATTAATGATATTTCATTTTATGATACGTGTATAGGGGTTACTTGTGTTCAAAGTGTGAAAGTCGGATCGTTTCCCTACAGGTATAACATTTTTTCTTTTTGTTTTTGTTTAGTTTAATTAGTATAACTATGGATAAGAAATGGATGTCTTCAAGTCGATTGTCGAAAGAGTACGACAATGGGGTATCAGAATTCGTTAAGTTTGCTGTTGCGCACGCCAAAGACCCCAGTCGAATGATATGTCCTTGCTTGGGTTGTTGTTTTGGGAGTCGGGTTGACGCGGTTCAGTTGGCATCGCATTTATTGAGGAGTGGAATTGATAAAAGTTATACATGTTGGAATTTACATGGTGAGAAAATTAACGGGAGTGTTGAATCGGGGGATAATACGACCTACGCTTCATACGACAATGGCACAGATACATACGATTCTAATCGAGTCGAAGAGATTGCAGAAGCACTTGAAGAAGATCTTAAGGATTGTCCCAAAATGTTTGAGAGGTTGGTAAGCGATGCAGAGAAACCGTTGTATAATGGTTGCACCAAATTTACAAGATTGTCTGCGGTATTAAAGTTGTACAACTTAAAGGCGGGCAATGGATGGTCGGATAAAAGTTTCACAGAATTATTGGCCCTTATGAAAGATATGCTTCCAGAGGATAATGTTCTTCCCAATCGAACATATGAGGCCAAAAAGATGGTGTGCTCTATTGGCATGAGCTATGATAAGATACATACCTGTCCAAACGATTGCGTATTGTTTCGAAATGAGTATGCATCGTTAAATGAGTGTCCTAAATGTGGTGTCTCTCGATATAAGAAAAAGTTGTCTCCAGCAAAAGTCTTATGGTATTTTCCTATAATTCCGAGATTTAGACAAATGTTTCGTAGTGAAACCGATTCAAGACACTTGACTTGGCATGCAGATGAAAGAATTATTGATGGAAAGTTTCGACATCCGGCAGATTCACCACAGTGGATGAAAATTGATGATGATTATCCTGAATTTGGAAAAGAAGCAAGAAACCTTCGCTTGGCATTATCTACTGATGGAATGAACCCACACAGTATTCAAAGTATCTCACATAGCACTTGGCCTGTGATCATAATGATTTATAACCTACCTCCATGGCTATGTATGAAGCGTAAGTACATGATGTTATCTATGTTAATTTCTGGGCCTAGACAACCAGGGAATGACATAGACGTATACTTGGCACCCTTAATCGAAGATTTAAAATTTTTGTGGGAGAACGGTGTGGAGGTTTATGATGGGTATAGGAAAGAAAGTTTCAACTTGAGGGCGATGTTGTTTGGCACAATTAATGATTTTCCAGCATACGGAAATCTATCAGGGTACAGCATAAAAGGTCAATGTGCGTGTCCTATTTGTGAAGATAAAACAGATTGGACGCGATTGGAGTTTGGTCAGAAGAATGTCTTTCTCGGTCATCGTAGATTCTTAAATTCTAATCATCACTATCGTGGGTGGAGAAAAGCATTCAATGGAGAGCCAGAACATGGTAGAGCTCCAACTATATTGACAGGTGATCAAATTTTTGAAAAGGTGAAAGATGTGACAACTCAGTTTGGAAAGCCTTTTGCACATACACTTGTCAAGAGTGGGTGGAAGAAGAGGTCAATTTTTTTTGAACTGCCATATTAGAAGTCGTTGTATGTAAGACATTTTCTTGATGTTATGCA
The DNA here is from genome assembly GCA_022829125.1 of Lathyrus tuberosus. Lineage (NCBI taxonomy): Eukaryota > Viridiplantae > Streptophyta > Magnoliopsida > Fabales > Fabaceae > Lathyrus > Lathyrus tuberosus. The sequence goes on from JALAZF010000063.1 coordinate 16,895,975, forward strand.
TATTGAAAAAAATGTATTTGACAGTGTTATTGGTACGTTACTCAATATACCAGGAAAGTCTAAGGATGGCCTTAAAGCAAGAAAGGACTTGGTACATATGGGGATAAGAACTGAATTAGGACCCTTGAAGAAAGGAAAACGAACATATCTACCACCTGCTGCGTATACTCTATCTAGAAAGGAGAAAAAAGTATTGTGTAAGTTTCTAAGTGAAGTTAAAGTTCCAGAAGGATACTCTTCAGATATTAGAAGACTTGTGTCTATGAAAGACCTCAAGTTAAAGAGTTTAAAGACGCATGACTGCCATGTTATAATGGAACATTTTCTACCAATAGGTATACGTTCTATTCTGCCAGAAAAAGTAAGAAGCACAATAACTAAATTGTGTTTTTTCTTCAAGTCAATTTACAATAAGGTGATCGATCCTGCGATCTTACCAACATTGCAAAAAGAACTAGTTATTACTTTGTGTGATCTTGAAATGTATTTTCCTCCCTCGTTTTTTGACATAATGGTTCATCTAGTTGTTCATCTAGTGAAAGAGACACAATTGTGTGGACCGGCTTATATGAGATGGATGTACCCTGCTGAACTTTATATGAAAATATTAAAAGGGTATGTGAAAAACCGAAGTCGACCAGAGGGTTGTATTGCCGAACGATACATTGTTGAAGAAGCGGTTGAGTTTTGTATTGAATATCTATCCAATGTACAATCAATTGGACTCCCCAAATCTCATATTGTCGAAAAAAAAGAAGGAAAAAAGTTAATTGGAAATGAAGTTGTGTCAGTATCAAGGGTCGAACGGGATCAAGTGCATTTGTATGTTCTGCACAATGAGAATGAGGTTGAGCCATATGTTGAAATGCACAAGGATGTTCTCCGAGGTTTAAATCCGAATAGAAATGAGAATTGGATAGTACGAGAGCACAATCGAAGTTTCATACCTTGGTTTAAGGATCATATTTATTCAAAGTATTATTCAGACCGCGATTCAATAACAGAAAGGTTGAGATGTTTAGCATATGGTCCAAGTATGGTCGTGTTTTCTTATAGCGCATACGCAATTAATGGATACACATTTTATACCAAAGAACAAGATGATAAAAGTACTATGCAAAATAGTGGTGTCACCGTGGTAGCTGAAGCAATGCACATTTCAAGTGTGAAAGACTTAAACCCCAAATTTGCAAATCTGACATATTTTGGGGTTATCGAGCGCATTTGGGTGTTTGATTATGAGAAGTTTCAGATTCCTATATTTCGTTGCAAGTGGGTTGAAAATAATAATGGCGTACGAATGAATAAGTCAGGATTTTTGCAAGTGGATCTTAATAGGGTGGGGTACAAAGATGAGCCTTTTATTCTAGCCTCTCAAGCTAAACAAGTGTTCTATGTCACTGATCCGACAAGTACAAAATGGTCTATAGTGCTTTTATCTAACAAAGTAATTGATGAAAACGTTGGAGATCAAGGTGATATTGATGTTGATATTGAATCATTTACTAGAAATGATCAAGATGAAAATATTATAGCGAATGAATCATATACTAGAAATGATCATAATGAGGGTATTTGGATCAATCCAACCGTCCGTGTTGTTAAGAGACGGGTAGAACATACTCCAAACAAGAAAAGAAAGAGACGTTAGTGAAAAAGGTACTAGTTGTAAAATTATAGCTTATATCATTCAATATAGCTTATATCATTCAATAGATTAGGATTATGGATTTTTATATTTGTCATTTAATTTATGTTTTTATCTTTCTTACAGGTCAAATGTCTAGAAACAATTGCAAGATACTAAGGAGGAATTTTGCAAATTTTTTATTGCAAGAAGAATTCTTTCTTGATTGTATAGTTTGGTGAATGTAAATTCTAGTTTATTGAAATGTAAATTCTATACAGGTTTGAAACCATACAATAGAATTTGTGCGAATTCTGCATGTAAATTCTAATTTATTGAAATGTACAAATTCTAGTTTGTAGAATTTGTGCGAATTCGGCATTAATGTAAATTCTAGTTTTGAAATACAATTTGTTGATGGAAATGCATATCCATACTGGTTTATTGAAATGTGAATTATACAGGTTTATGGAAATGTGAATTATACAGGTTTCTGCATAAAAAAATGGTTAAAATGGGATTTTTATAAAAAATCTTCAAAATTTTACGTAGACAAAAGACAACGCTTTTAATAAAAAAGCGTTGTCTAAGGTTATACATTAGACAGCGCTTTCAAAAGCGCTGTCTAAAGTCCAGCTTTAGAGAGCGCTTTTAATGAAAAAGCGCTCTCTAAAAGTATATAAAAAAATCAATATACGTATACATTAGACAGCGCTTTCTAAAGCGCTGTCTAAGAGCACCTTTAGAGAGCGCTTTTGAATGAAAAAGCGCTTTCTAAAGTTTATAAAAAAAAAAAATTAATTTTTAACGTATACTTTAGACAGCCCTTTTAAAAGCGCTGTCTAACGTCCCCTTTTAGAGAGCGCTTTTTCATAAATAAAAAAGCGTTGTCATTACCTACGACAGCGCTGGCTTAGACAGCGCTTTTAAGCGCTGTCATAGGCCAAAAAAAGCACCCTTTTTTCCCTTGTTTGGCGTAGTGAAAGAGTCATTACGAATATGCAAATTAGGGACACCCCTTGGCATTGGGGGGTTTATCCTCTCATGTTCATGACAGAAATAAAAATTACAGATAAATCAGAGGAAGACATTACAATAAGATTGGGATAACTTGGATCGTCAATTGCTTCCGCTCTTGATCGATCCTTCTTCTCCGATAATCTCCACTCTCACCAAGCGTAAAATTTAAAATTCAAAACTCCGTCCCTTTTTTTCAACCACACAGCGTCTAATGTATCAGATCCACATTTACACTGCGAAATGCCTAAACTGCCCTCCGAGATAGCAACAGTCAGCATAAAATAAAATAATACAATTTCACTTCCAGGAGCCCTGACACGGGCCGTGTCAGGTGACACGGGTGGCCGTGTCAGGCTGCTGACTCTTGGATCCACACGCTCCACCTTCAGGGGTCCTGACACGGGCCGTGTCCTGTGACACGGGCCCCCGTGTCAGGCTTCTGACTTGTCTCTTCTCTTTTTTTTTTTGCTTCAAATGCCTTCCATCCATAAGCCTCCTGACACGGGCCGTGTCAGGTGACACGGGTCACCCGTGTCAGGCTTCTGATGTCCATTTTCTCAGCAATTTTTTTGTATCCGGAACGGCTTCGCACGGATGTCAGATCACCAGCTTATCGCGATCCTGAAAACACACTACAAATAACCAAATTAAAAGCACCAACGGCATAAAATGATAAAAACATTAAAACATGACTTGCTTAACGAAACATGAAAATAAAGATGAAAACACAATCAAAAGACTCGAAAGCGGAAGAAAACATTAGAAACGAACGACACAAACAGTTTGAAATACACGACGGAAACCCACTGATCAATTCATAACATCCAAAGGTTCTTCATTTAATATGTCCTCCTCCATGTTTGTAGGTTCTTAATTTAATGTGTCACCCTCATCAACTGTTCGCTGTTGATCTTGGCGAACAACCTCTGGTTTACCAGAATGGTGAAATCTGGGTTACTTGCAGGATTAACCAAACAAATCCTAGGACGTCGGGCGAAAACTTAGATCAACGTGATAATTTTAAGTTAAGGGTGATATCTTGGTTCTTGGTTTTATGTATTTAAGTCTTTTGGAATAAAAGATTTCAACTAACTCTAGATGAAAGTCTAAGATAAAAGAAAATGACTTTGAAAAGAACTTTTAAAGTAAAATGGCGAAGAAAGAACTTTAAAGTAAAATGACGAAGAAAACATAAAGATGCTGGTAAATGTAAAGGAATTGGTAAAAAGACTTTGATTGATAAAGAAATTAAAAGATGGTGTTTACACGTACATTTTTCCAAATAACTCTTTTCTCTCACACGGGTACTTTGAGTAATTGCAGGAAGTTTTGTACAAGTTTTTCACACTCAATTCTAATAACAACTATCCTATTTATAGATAAACAAAATAACTGCTATTAACGACTAAATCCTAAAACTTCGACATCTGGCCTTCTGCATGTCTCCCTTTCGCCAGGTGCTTCCACGCGTCTACTGCCAAACGTTATAATTCTCTTGAATTTGAATCTTCAAGTTATGTCGAACCAACGCGTCCTTTCAGACTTGTCGAATTGTCGAACTATCACAACGTTCTTCATACTTGTCCAAACCTTTTCCATTTGCAGAAATATTTACTTGACGAAATGTCGAAACGTTGCCCCGTCGAAATGTCGAAGAATGTTGAAGAATATCTCCCCAAGTAGATATACTCTTTCAATTGTGCTTCTTTTGGCATGTTCCTCCATTTGTCGAAAACAACTTTTTACGTGTTGAACTCATGGCGTCGAAAATACGCATATACATCAACATACTCAGGTTGGGATAATGGGTGTTCAATGTATATGTCGACCTTCAGGTGTACCCTACATAGGTCAGCTATCTCTAACGCACCTTTATCATCACTAAGCACATTAATCCCAAATGTAGGATCCTTGTAGTAGATGTTGTCTACCTCAGCATACCCTATATCTTTCAAAACACCTATCAACTCAAAATACGACCACCTATCAACATCTACCTGTAATTCGTTACATTTACCCTCCACGTAGTTCGTTTTATCAGAATCCATAAATTCCCCACTATGATGAATGTTGAGGGTAATCATTTCTTCCATTTCAACCTAATATCATAAACAAGCAGAAACTTTACGAAAAGAACAATAAAAACCCTAATTTCAAAAAGGGGGCGACAAACCCTAGATTACAGAAAACTAACGTTCTCTCTACACACAAACCCTAGACTACAGAAAACGTAAATTCTACGAAAGGAACATAGTCATTTACCAGGATATTACTTCGTCTTCAATCGTATGTCTGTGAATCTTCGTCTTTGTCTTCACCCTCGATCGTTTTCGTGTTCGTGAGACTGTTCTAGGGTTAGAGGCATGGAACTGAAATGACTTAATGAAAATAAGAGTGGGAAATGAATTGAACTATAACCACCGTGCCACATCCCCATTCAGAAACGTACACATCAGCACACCCATGCTATGTCATCAAGATTTTAATTAAAATTTTAACTTTTCTAACGGCGAGGATAAACGTGGACCTATTTAAAAACGTATGGGACCAATTTGGAACTTTTAAAAGCTAGAGGACCTATTTGGACCTACTCCTATAGTTAGAGGACCAAAAAGGGTATTAAGCCTATATTCAATCATTCATTATTATATTTATAAATATAATACATTAATAATAAAAACTTAAGTAATAAATAATTTAAATAATAATTTAAAAGTAATAAAAAAATTCAATGTAATTAGTCAAAATATTCCATTAATAACAAAATAGAAGATGAATTGCATCGTGAATTTGTTAGGTAGAAATAATGACTAACCTTTCTTATTCACTCAAATAAAACATAATTATTTTAATTTAAATCATAATAATATAAAGGGTAAAAATGGGTTTTTGATCAAACAGTGAGGGTACAAATAGAAGAAAAAGTCATAAGCTAAAAGCTATAAACTCAAAAGCTACTTCAAATAGATTTTGAAAAAAAAAAGCTAAAAGTTAGTAAAAAAACTATAAGCTAAAAGCTAAAAGACAGTTACCAAACAAAGTTTTTTCATTAATATGAGCTGAAAAGCTATAAGCTATAAGTTAAAAGTTGTTTTTTGTGTCTTACCAAATAGACTCAGGATTCATAAAAAAAAAATCTATTTATTTTATTTCTTATTCAGGAATATGAAATTGATACTAAATCCAACAAAAAAAGTTAGAAAATCTGAAATTGAAGCCATTAATGAACAAAGAAGGGACTATGGTGATGCGTGTTTGAGGAAGAAGATGATGAGAAATATAAAGCATTTTTTCAGTTTTTCTTAATTATTTTTTTTCATATTTATTTTTTGATTAATTTTAAATTACGTGGAAAATGTATAATCAAATGAAAATGTACACATCAGTTTTCTTATGCTAAATCATATTTTTTAAAATTAAAAATAGAAAAGAGGACCAAAACAGTTTATAAATAAAATAGAGGGATCAAAATTATAATTTCGCTTTAAATAAATGAGGATGGACAATTAATTAAATTAAATAAGATTTAATTTAACTAATATTTAATTTTATTTAATTAAAAAGGAATAATTAAATATAATTAATATATTATTTTATTAAAAGTGTTTAATTAAATATAAATAAAACTGGATTTATTTTGGAGAAGTCCAAAATAAGAGCATTAGGTTTTAATATCTTTATAGAAATAGAGAAGTTATTTCCCCTATTATCTTAGTTTTTGTTGTCATTCTAAAAAAAACGGCTAGCCTCGTGTTTTACTTTGCACTGCATGGACTTTGTAGAGACGATGATATTTTTCACGTTCATGATCAAAGTTAAAGCATGCTTCAATAGGTATTCATATCATCTCACTACTACAAATAATGCTTATAACGTCGCACAGGAAAGAGATGTAAGCTCGGCTACCAAGCCGACATAATGAAGGGTGACATGAAAAATTGCCACTTAACACCTCGGTTGATGAAAACCCGAGAGGTAAAGTTATATGATCATGGGTTCGAACCCTAGCATTTGCATTTTTATTATTTACAAAAACAACGCTTCATACCTCTCTGTTTATTTAAAACCCGAGGAGTTAGATAGTTTGTTTTTTTAATAAAACTAATTACATTGTTTACACAGAATATTAATAAATTAATTTGCTTACAAACTACATTGTTTACAAATAATATTATATTGTTTACACAAAATATTAAAGTAAAAATGTTGTTCTTCATCGTCATCGATGTCGGTGAAGAACAAATGTTGGATATCTTGGAGAAGAGAAAATGTTGGGATCCTCGTTTCATATATCAAATGCAATATATTCTCTGTGACTTGCATTCATTTGTTTCTGATATAAAACAAAAAAAAGTTAGCTAAATAAAATAAATATTCAGTTATATGATTATTTAAGAACACAAACCTTGAAACCGCGATAATTTTCTGCACTTGCAATTCATCACATAAATCTTTGACAAAGTAAATACACTATCACCAGTTACATATTAAATAAACCTAACTTTTTTCTGCTCTTGCAATCTACCACAAAATGATACTTTTACTTTGTAAAATCTCATGGAGCTCTAACTAAACATAGAGTTTCACGGCAACATTTATTGTGGATTCACTACTATCTAATTTAAATATTCATAATACTTTTATAATGAGGGTTTTATGTTTCACGATGATCACCAATGGCAGTGCCTTGAGCGTTGATAATCATTAAATAAACGGTGAAGATACGTTTAAGGACGGTGAATAAATCGAAGAAAAAAAACGCTAATATATTACATTGGTTATTACTCAAAACAGAGGTGAAAAATCTTTTTTTATATATTTACATTGTTTACAAAGAATTTTAAAATAAATTACTTAATCAAATCAAGAGTTTGAGAATGAATTCTTGGAGAACAACCCAGAGGAGTTATGTATTCCAAATAAGGAATTTTTTTTTATATTTACATTGTTTTCAGATTTCTGAGAAGTTATTTGTCCCTACCAAGAGAAATTTTTTTCTATACTTGCAATCCATCCAAGATTATATTGAGCAAATGTTTTCACGGCAAATTCTTTCACATGAAAAAAAAAACACAAAAGAGAAATGAATGCGTGTGTTTAGTAATAAATTTCACAATGCTGTCAACCGAGGAAAATAATATATTTCTCAATGTTTTCTTTGATTGGTGTTATAAATTAATGTCGTCAAGAACAAACCAAAATATAAGAAAAATAATGAGTTTCTCGAACAAACACAAGAAACCCTATTAGGTTTTATAAAAGGGAGAGAAGAAGGAAGAAGAAGAATTAGAATTGGTTAAATTTGCTTTACTATTTACTTTCTCTTTCTCAATAAGGGTTCAAAGATTATAAGTGAATACTAACAATTAAACTCTCTCAACAACTTAAGAGAACTAGTCTATTTATAGACTACTAAGCTAACTTAGGTTACAAGTTAACTTAACAATTGAGCTTACAACCAAGGCCCAATTCGACATGCTAACTTAAACACAAAGTTAACGAATTTCGACAGCATGCTTGAACAGACTTCGACTACAGCATGCACAACTCCTATTTAACCATGAAACTACCCTTGTCGACACTAGAGTTCGATCCAAATACCACAAATATCTACTTTGGAACAAACTTTACACTAACAAGGCAACAAACTAGTTTTCATCGTGCAACTTTATCAACTGCATACAGTGGAAAAACTTGCTACTTGGCAATGTCTTGGTGATCATATCAACAACATTGTCATCAATCAAAACCTTCAGCACTTGGACTTCTCCATGCTCGATTATCTTTCTGACAAAATGCAGCCTCACATCGATGTGTTTGGTTCGCTCATGATAGGCTGAATTTTTCGACAGGTGTATTGCATTTTGACTATCACATTTAACAGTGATAACTCGACCTTGAAGTTTCAGCTCCTTAGTAAAACCTTCAAGCCACAATGCTTCTTTCACAACTTCAGTGAGGGTGATATACTCCGCTTCAACCTTTTGAAGTGCTGCTTTCCAACTGATTGTTGTGCCAAACATAGTGAACACAAATCCAGAAATAGATTTTCTGGAATCCATACAACCTACATAATTAGAGTCGACAAACCCTTCAATTTTGACTTTGCTATCGTCACCACAAGCTCCACCATAAATCAGGACTCTACTTAGAGACTCATTGATGTGCCTAAGAATCCACTTTAGTGCTTGTCAATGCGCCTTTACAGAATTGACCATATACCTTCTTACAAGGCTCACTCCGTATGTTATGTCTAGCCTTCTATAGACCATAACATACATCAAAGAACCTACTATACTAGCATAGAGAATGTTATTCATATAGGCTCTTTTGACTTCAGTACTAAGACTTTGAGTCGTACTTAGCTTATACTGAGGATTAGTCGGTGTTAGAACAAGCTTTGAATTCGATATACCAAACTTGTTGAGAATCTTATTCAGGTATGTATCTTGAGATAAGCATAATCTCGACTGCCTTTTATCTCGCTGGATGTCAATCCCAAGAATTCTAGAGGCAACTCACAACTCCTTCATGTCAAACTCCTTATTAAGTTTAACTTTCACCTTCATAACATTTTCGACACTATTGCTTGCTATGAGGATGTCATCCACATAAAGCAACAAAATAACAAGTGAATTTCTAGGTCAAAATCTGAAGTAAATACAATGGTCGAACTGCCTCCTAGTGAAACCAATGTATGCCATGAACTTGTCAAATCTCTTTGTCGAGGAGATTGTTTCAGACCATACAAAGACCTATTCAGCTTGCACACATAATCTTCCTTTCCTTTTTCTACATACCCTTAGGTTTCCTCATCAGGATTGTTTCATCTAGATCACCATACAGGAAGGTTATCTTCACATCCATCTGTTCAAGTTCTAGGTCAAACTTTTCCACCATGACTAACAACATTTTAATTGATCTATGTTTTACAACAGGTGAGAACACATAATTGAAGTCGATACCTTTTTTCTGAGTGAACCCCCTAGTAACCAACCTTGCCTTAAAACGCTTCGACATTACTCATTTGATTCCTTCCTTAACCTTGAAGATCCACTTACAGCTGACTAACATGGCCCCTGCAGGTTTCTTGACCAGCTCCCAAGTGTTATTATCATGAAGATATTTCTTCCCATCATCCATGGATTTCAGCCATTTAGTTATGTCTTAAATCCTTATAACTTCCTTATAGTTTCTAGGTTCTTTGTCCAAAACCTCACTTGCAAAGATTAAGGCATAAGCTATAAGATCTGCATAACCAAGTCTCTGAGGTGGCTTGATGACTCTTCTCGACCTGTCTCTTTCCAGCAGATAGTCATTATCAGTCTCCTCAGCTTTGACAACAACTTCTGCATCTTCTTCGACTTCATCTGAGTCATGTAATTCAACATCATCATGCTTCACCTCAATAGGAATCTCTTATTATTCCAGCTCTTCTTCAGAGATCTTCAAACTTCGACCAATGTCATCAGTTTTCTTGAAAGTCGTCTTAGCTTCATTGAAAACCACATCTCGACTTGTGATAAACCTCTTGTGACCTAGCTGTAGGCACCACAACCTATAAGCTTTGACTCCTTCAGGGTATACAAGGAACATACATCTCATAGCTCTAGGTTCGACCTTGTCTTGCCTAATATAAGCATAAAATAAACAACCAAATACTCTAAGTTTGTTGAGACAATGTGGATTTCCCGACCAGACATCTACATGTGTCTTCATTCCTAAGGTTGTCGAGCGACACTTATTTATCAAGTATGTTGCAGTTACAGTGGCTTCTTCCCAAAACACCTTCTTCAATCCTGCACTTACCAACATGCACCTCACCCTTTCTAGAATGAATTGATTAAACCTTTCAGCCAAACCATTTTGTTAGGGAGTCCTTGGAGTAGTTATGTGCCTTGCAATACCAGACGCAGCATAATAGATGTTGAAATCCTCGTTTCAAAATTCAAGGTCATTGTCGGTCCTCAAACTCTTGACCTTCCTTCCAGTTTGGTTTTCAACCAGAGTCTTCCAGCTTTTTAAATTTTCAAAAGTTTCATCCTTAGTCTTCTGGATGAATTCCCATAACTTCCTAAAGTAATCATCAACTATGGATAAAAAATATTTTGCACCTGAGCGTGAAGGATTTCTTGCAGGTCCCCAAAGATCAACATGAATGTAATTAAGGGATCCATGTGTTCTTTGTTTGCCTTTGTTAAACTTCATTCTACAGGATTTACCAAATAAAAAAGGTTCACAAAACTCCATTTTTTCAACCTTGGCACCACACAACAGATTTTGTTTCGACAATTCGACCAGGCCTATTTCACAAACATGGCTAAGTCTCTTGTGCCATAGCTCAGTCTTTGACACAGGTTTTATGGATGCCACATCTGTTGTACCACTTACAACCTCAGCCTCAAGGGTATACAAGCCTTGTTTCTTCACACCTCTCAAGACTTCCTTCGACCCCTTCATTACTCTTAGGATACTTTTCTCTCCTTGAAAAGCATATCCTTTCTTGTCGAATTCACCAAGAGAAATTAAATTTCTCTTAAGATCAGGTACATACCTAACATCACTCAATGGTCTTATTGACTCATCATGGAGCTTGAATCTCACAGATCTAATACCTGGAATTTTGCAAGCTTTGTTGTTTCCCAGTAGCACTGATCCATCATCTTGATCACATAATTTCTCAAACACACCTTTGTTTGGAGTCATGTGCCAATTACACCCTGAATCCATAATTCACTCCTTGATAGAGTCACCGCTTGAAACCACCAGGACATCAGATGATTCATAACCATCTTACACAATGGCTACATTACCATTATCCTTTCCACCGTGATTGTTCAGTCGATCAGGGCATACCTTTCTTATATGACCCTCTTTCTTACAATGATAACACTTAATAGTAAGATCATTACCACCATAAGAGATATGTAGAGCATTAACCTTCTTCTTCTCAAACCTACCATCTTTCTTCAAGAATTTCCCCTTAACGGACAAGCCTTCATAAACTGTTGATGGCTTTTCCTCCTTTCGTTCATTCAAATCCTTAAAGTACAAGGCATATTGAACATCTTCAAAGGTCAACGAATTTCTTCCATACAAGAGAGTTTCTTTGAAATGAGCATGAAACTTAGATAAAGAGTACAACAACAACAATGCTTGACCTTCATCATCAATCTTGACCTCAATATTCTCAAGATCAAGAATCAAATTGTTGAACATATCCAGCTGCTCAGCCAAGGCTTTATCTTTACTCATCTTGAATGAATACAAAGCTTTCTTGACGTAGAGACGGTTAACAACGATTTCGTCATGTACAAACCTTCAAGTTTCGTCCACACACCAGCTGCAGTTTTCTCCTTCGAAACATGTCGGAGAACCTTATCACCAAGGCTCAATACAATGACATTGTGGGCTTTTTTGACCATCGTTGTCTTCTACTTCTCCGATAGGGCAGCGTCTATCTTCTCTGATCCTTTCAACGCTTCTAACAAACCATGTTGAACAAGAAGGGCTTGCATCTCCAAGCTCCACAAATCAAAATCATTCACACCAGTGAATTTCCCAATCTCATACTTTGTTGACGATATCTTCTTCTCCACGCTCACCGCACCAGTTTGTTGTGAATTGATGTTGTCAAGAACAAACCAAAATATGAGAAAAAGAATGAGTTTTTTGAACAAACACAAGAAACCATATTAGGTTTTACAAAAGTGAGAGAAGAAGAATCATAATTGGTTAAATCTGTTTTAATATTCACTTTCTCTTTCTCAATAAGGGTTCAAAAATTACAAGTGAGTGCCAACAATTAATCTCTCTCAACAACCAGATAGAACTGGTCTATTTATAGACTACTAAGCTAACTTATGCTACAAACTAACTTAACAATTGGGCTTACAACAAAGGCCCAATTCGACATGCTAACTTAAACACAAAGCTAACAAATTTCAATAGTATGCTTGAATAGACTTCGACTACAACATGTACAACTTCTGTCGAACCATGAAACTACCCTCGTCGACACTAGAGTTTGATCTAAATACCACAATTGACAACATAGGAATGTTATTACATAAATGCAACAACAACATTAACACCATTATGTGAGATAGATTGCAAGTGCGGAAAAAATGTTTTGTTCAAGATATAAGAATATTGAAGATTTTTTGTGCCTTGCAATCCATCCCAAAGAATGATACTTGGGGCGGCTTCATATTAGTAAGGATTTGGGTAAAATCTGTTTAACGAGTTCTTTTATAGTAAAATCTTATTATTTTATGTCTTGGTTAAAAAGAAAATAGAAGGTTTAGAACATTTTGTTTACACTTATAAACAAATAAAATCATAAACTGCGATAGCTGGGGATTGAAGCTTGTACTGTGTTGTTTATTCACCTCCGTTTTTTGAAAAACCGAGGGAATTTATGTTTTTTATTTTATTTTTTTAAATAATAAAAAATAGCGTGCCATGGCTTTATACCTCAGTATTCTATTGTTCGAGATGAAAACTTCGTCATGAAAAGCGTTATTTGTTGTAGTATCTTAACCGTTTGATTTGTGATTAATGATTTAATCAAATACCTGTTCATTGGGATTGTTCCGCTAACATGATAAATTTTTTGAAAACCCCTCTTAAATCCCTTTAAGACTAAGGGTTCATTCTTGATATATGGAGGTCAGGAAGAGCTCGGTATAATAGGATACACTGATGCTTGCTTCCAAATAGATAAAAAAGATCTTAGATCACAATCTAGTCACGTGTTTTGCTTAAATAGTATAGTTGTGAGCTGGAAAAGTTCAAGCTTGATGGCCATACTGAATTTATAGGTATTAGGTGTATGTATGGTTGGCTCTAGCGCTAGTAGAAGATTGTTGGTGTAAGCTATAAAGGCCAATAGTTTTATTATAAATTGGTACTTGTATCGAATTATCTATTAATAATAATAATAAGTCGTTATTTTGTTAAGATTGTCTTTACAGAATAATAAAGTCCCTAGAATAGCTTGTTTGTTTAATGAGACATTAAATGTGATTTAAGCATGAGATTCCATTAAACATAAGAACATTGTTCTTAAAGTATTCATAGTCAAATTTTATTGTGATGTGGAATATATTAAAACATTGAGAATGTTATGTGGATAAACCGATGATCACATCTCATGGATCATGTGTAAGGAGTTATCAAGTCTTCACATAAGTATGAATATTATGAGTAATATTTATGTGAAGACTTGATAATGTATTATTCATGATCTATGAGATGTGAATACGAGTTTATCCATATAATAGTCTCAATGATTTAATGTTATCCCACTTCACAATAAATCTTAACTACGCGTACTTTAAGAAAATGTCCATAAGTTTAACGGGGACTCGCGATTAAGTCACACATAATATTGTATCAAGCATACTAGATTTCTAGGGAATTTATTACTTTGGAAAAGCAAATATAATAAAGAAATGTCTTATTATTGTCAATAGATAATTTGATACAAGTACCATGTTCTAACAAAACTATTGGTCTTGAAGACTTACACCCACAACGTCAACCAAAATAAATGATCCAAGCAACAAAAATAACATACAATTAGTGTAAACAAATCCACATGTAAGATAAAGATAAAAGACTAGAATACAAATAACTTATTTACCTAGTTCGATCAAACGGGTCTACTCTGGGGACAGGGCAACTCTCTGATTCATTATCAATCCAAAAATTGTTACAAGAGATTACAAAAGAGTTACCAAAAGTAATTACCCAAGTTCACCCGAACAAACCCTATTTTCTACCCCTGAGTGTTTCTCAATCTCTCCAACCAATAACCATCTATATATGAATCACATAAATACAAGGTGTTAAGAAGTATTTCCTAATCCCATTAGATACCTCCAAATATTTCCCAAAATCCCAAGAATAAAATCCTAAGGATTTATACATTTGCACCTTGTTCGAGCAACAGTATAGCAGCAAGAAGAAAAATATTTGGAAGAATTCCCTCCGGGTTTTTACCGTCTCCATACGGATCGGTGCGAGGGAAAAAATGTCGTTCAACAATCTCTACGTTCCTAAGCTTGGTTTGAATGATTTAAAAGAGTAAAAAGCGGGGAAAAACATATGAACAAGTAACGGATACATTCTTTAGAGAGGAGAGAACTCGCCAGGAATTGAATTTCATCTATCCTGTCAAACACTTAAATCTACCGATCAGTTGTACACAACCTAAATCACTCATCAATATCATCATGTATCGCTCACAACAGAGGTTATGTATAATGCAAAGTTGAGATAACAACCATATTGTCTCATCGATGATGTCTCACGTAACTCAACAACACAAAGCATTAAGAACCGATACCCACTGTGAATATTAGACCTAAATCTATCTCTAGAGTTTGAAACCTAACAGATATTTATCCTAGATCCGGATCTGAAGAGTATATGTCTATAGCAACTCAAATCCAAACATAAAGTGAGTAAACAAGGATAACGTCGATATAGAGTTGTAAAAGAGATCGTATACAATAGCCATGATCAATAAATATATATACAATCAAGATAAACTTACATACAAAACCCTAACAAATAGAAAATACAAAGAGAAGAGCGAAACTAATCCGGTGATTCTTGAGGTGTCAAGACGATTATCACAAATCCAGTTCTGGATCGTCAAGATGCAACTTCTATTGTTGTTTCTGAACTATTTCCACAAAGAATGTTGGTGATGGAGTTGGGAGCAAAAAAATCCCAAAACCAAGCCTTAAAAGTCTGAATGAATGGTATTTATACAAACTGAAAAATCGCAGTCAGTTTCCCAAAAATGGTTGCTTATGCCAACTAATTCTCTTTGGGCGCTGCCACTCCCGTAAAGCGCGAATGACAATATTTTATTGCAAAATTCTGCATCTTGAAGCATCCTTCTTGGCTAAAATGGATCCATACTTCAACCATGCATTACTACCTATAAAAACAGATGAAAAACTACCAAACTCAATGATATGTACATAATAACGCAATATATACAACGATATGCAAACTATACAAAATGTACACAAAAACTGGGGATTATTAACTGAAGACAAATGAATGAAACCTTTGAGTGCTAATTATTTACACTCAAAATAACAACAATTTACAAATCAACAAACTCTCCCCAACTTAAACTTGTTTGTCCTCAAACAAGAATTGATCAACCTAAGGAAACAAATGTAATCGTCAAGAAATCATGTTCAATAAGCTGTACAAAAAGAAATAAATGTATGTTACACAAATCAAAAGTACACGCAAAGCAGTGCTTAGCACTAAACTAGAACAACACAACGAATATGAAACAAAGTCTAAGCACAAAACACATGTCAAAAATTTTAAAGCAATACATATGTTCAAGAATGAATCACACCTAACACACAGCTTCATCAAGAGATGAAGAAAACAAATATGAGGGACAAACTCACACAAAATAATCTTGCTAACATCAAATAAAGTTATGCATTCATCTAAAAAAACTCATACTGAAAGTATAAAATCAAAAATCACAAGGGCTTTAAAGGGTTGTAATGTGGCTTGGGTAACAAATAATTGTTTTTCTCAAGGTAAATGAAACAAAAACTTGCTTAATCCTATGAGAATGATTACTTCTCATTTTCTCAAGCATTCACAAATTTTCTTCACCTTTTTCTCTTTTCTAAATTGTTACACCAATCCACACAACTTATTAGCACAACGTTATTCTATTTTTTTTTCTTTTCAAGTCTTTTTCCTTTTTTCTTTTCTTTTCTTTTTCTTTTTCACTTTTTCTTTCTTTTTCTCAACCTCTTAGCAACCAATCTTTCTTCTCCTTAACTTGAATACAACTACTCATGTAATGTGAATGCTCCCAACTTATTAGGCAAGGGAAAAATCCAACCACAAATCATGGTTATGGTTCAAGAAAAATATTAGAATCCATACAAAAATGAGCTCAACACTAACATGGATTATAACAATGGCTCAAAGGGGTAAGCAAATTCTCACTCACTCACAAGGTAGATTGACTATCTGGTCAAGTGGTTGTGCTCAAAATCAAACAAAATGCCTTGATCTTTTTCATACTTTCATACAATCAACACAAATACAAGATTGAACATAATTCAAACGAGTTAAATAAGAAAGTTGGTATCCATGCAATTTAATAAACAATGGAAAGGTTCCTCGCATTGGTTATGAACTAAAGTGATTCAAAATTAAACAAAAATTGCTAGAGAATTAATGACATGTTATTTGTACAAAGCCTAAGGTTCATAAACATGTTATGTTGTAGAAAGCAATAAACATATACCTTGATAATGCAAATTTCTTTCAAACTCTTATTACCACCACACATTTTCTTGTTGAAACAATCAAACTTGAATAATCATAAAAGCACCCTCAAGCTAATAAAAAACAAGCTTAAGAACAAATACAGAAATTTCTAAAAACTAACAAAATCAAATGAAAACTACTAAACATATACTAAAAAATTGGGTGAAAGTGGATAGGAGAATGGGAGATTTTTCCTTGCAAAGCAGGGAACGCTAAGCACCCTCTGTGTCTGCTAAGCGCGAGCAGGCAAACTTCATTTTTCAAAATTGGTTCTTCCTCTCATGCAATCCATCTATTCTCATTCTATACTAACTATACTATTAAATATAAAACTGTACAAACTAAAAAACCATTGGGTTGCCTCCCAACCAGCGCTTGTTTCACGTCGTTAGCTCGACGCCTTATTTACGTACAAGCTCTTCCATGTTGCATGGTTCACCGGCTGATACCAAATAAACCTGGGCAACACTTGAACAAACGTGAACGAAAAACAAAAATATATACAAACACATACACAAACATGTTGGACAACACATATATACAATCACTTGAACAAACATTAATGGAAACAAATATGTACAATCACATATGGAAAACAACTATAAACAAGTATAAAACAAAAAATCAAAACACATACATGTACAAAAATAGACAAGTTGGTATACAAATATCTTTACAACTATACAATATAAACAAGTTAATATACAATATAGATAAGTATGTACAAAGCTTAGAAATATAAAAACTAATGCAATGTGATTCAATATCAAAACACCAATCCCCGACAACAACGCTATTTTGTTCGAGCAGCAATATAGCGGCAAGAAACAAAAGATTTGGAAAAATTCCCTCCGGGTTTTTATCGTCTCCACAGGGATCGGTGCAAGGGAAAGAATGTCATTCAATAATCTCTACATTCCTAAGCTTAGTTTGAATGGTTTAAAAGAGTAAAAAGTGGAAATAAAAACAAATGAACAAGTAAAGAATACATTCTTTAGAGAGGAGATAAGTGGTCAGGAATTGAATTTCATCTACCCTATCAAATACTTAAATCTATTGATCAGTTGTACACAACCTAAATCACTCATCAATATTATCACGTATCGCTCACAACAGAGTTATGTCTAATGCAAAGTTGAGAGAACAATCGTATTGTCTCATCGGTGATGTCTCACGCAACTCAACAACACAAAGCATTAAAAACGTATACACATTGTGAATATTAAACCTAAATCTATTTCTAGAGTTTAGAATCTAACAGATATTCATCCTAGATCCGGATCTGAAGAGTATATGTCTATAGCAACTCAAATCTAAACATAAAGCGAGTAAACAAGGATAACATCGATATAGATTTGTAAAAGAGATCGTATACAACAACCATGATCAATAAATATACATACAATCAAGATAAACTTACATATAAAACCCGAACAAATAGAAAATACAAAGAGAAAAGCGAAACTAAATCGGTGATTCTTGAGGTGTCAAGACGATTATCACAAATCCAGCTCCGAATCATCAAGATGCAGCTTTTATTGTTGTTTCTGAGCTATTTCCACAAAGAATGCCGGTGATGGAGTTGGGAGCAAAAAATCCTCAAAACCATGCCCTAAAAATCTAAATGAATAATATTTATACAAACTGGAAAATTACAGACCCGCTAAGCGCACTCAGATCGTGCTAAGCGCGATCTCACTTAAAGTACCATCAAACTGTCTTCTACCGCACTAAGCGCGGTCCTGCTCTCGCTAAGCGTGGTCAGATTCCAAAAAATGGTTGCTTCTACCAACCAATTCTCCTAGCGTGTTGTCACCCCCGCTTAGCGCGAATGACAATATTTTATTGCAAAATTATGCATCTTGAAGCATCCTTCTTGGCTCAAATGGATCCATACTTCAACCATGCATTATTACCTATAAAAATAGATAAAAAACTATCAAACTCAATGATATGTGCACAATAACGCAAATATACAACAATATACAAACTATACAAAATGTACACAAAAATTGGGGATTATTAACGGAAAACAAACGAATGAAGTCGGTGAGTGCTAATTATTTACACTCAAAATAACAACAATTTAACACTTAAAACATCTCTAAGTTTCCCACTAGGATACTCATGTCTTCCCTCTCTTCTGTATTTTTAGTTTTGCTAACATTAGTGATAGATATACATATTTATAATTAGTGAAACCTAACAAATCTTTAATAAGGTCAATATATGATCTCTTAATCTGTGAACTGAAACAACTAGGCCTGGTACCCATAGTTTTCAAACTCATGAAACACTCATACGAGTTTATGAGTCTAGGAAGCAAAAATGAGTAGAATCACGAACATAATCATTTTCTGATAGACTTGAGTAGAATCAGGTAGACTCGGACAAACTCATGTAAACTTGTGAGTCTATGGCGAGTTTACAAGTCTATATGTTTTTCTGGAAAAAATAAAATATAAACCCAAAAAATGGCCCAAATACCCCAAAAGTTTTTTTTTTTTTTATTTAAAAAATCCTTATTATATATCTTGTACGGCGATACGTTTAGAATTAGAAATGTCCCTCTCCTATTCTCTCATCCTTCAGCAATAACGTCTCAAAAGAGTCTCCTCCTTCATTGGCGTTTCTTCCTTCCTTTATTGACAACGTGGTCGCGTTTGTATTTTGATGTGTTTGCAATCCTCTCTCATCCTTCAAGTTTGTGTTATGTTCTCTCTTTCTCTTGGATTTTCTTTCTATGTGTATCGTAAAGTTGTTTGTTGTTGCTATGTTATGTTTGTTTCTTGGTATGTATTTCAAAAAGTTGTTCTTTGTTGCTTTGTTGTGTTCATTTGTGATTATTTGTGTTGTTGTTTTATTTGTTGCGTCCATTGTCGTAAATCAAACCTTCGTTGTGTAAGTGTTCTCTTTTTATGTGTCACTTGGATGTTTTTTCTCTAAGCATATATGAGATTATTTTCGCTTACTACTTTCATACAGTCATATCCCTACATATAAAGTTTGAGTAATGAAATCCACATTATAACTTGAAATTGAATCTTTCAATTGTTTCTCTTATTGTGTCTTTCAATTGCTTCGTATCATTTGTATCATTGTAAGTTCCTCTTTATTCATTATATTTTTATGTGATTGAATTGTGATTGTTTGGATTATGCAATTTTAATTGTGGTTATTCATTAATTTTGAAGTCATCGGCATATCTGTTTTATGATTTTTTTTTTTACTTTATCTAACCGCCAATTAAGAAGGAATTAGGACTTTAAGTGTTTAACTACATACTTTACTATTTTAAATTTTTTTATTATTGATTTTTTTGTTAAGAAGTTTGTTATGGAGTATGAAATTTAAATTTTGATGCTAATTGATGTTTTATTAAATATATGTATCATATATGAGGCATCTACAAGTTTATAAATATATGTGTATATATGCGTCACTTACAAGTTTTTGAAAATCATTCCTAATTTTTCATAGACTCGTACGAGTCTGCGATTCGTATCTGCGAATTGAGTCTACGGATCCATTACAAATATGGGTAGACTCACATTTTTGTCAACCTTGTTGATACCCTTTTACTACTGAAATCGGACCCACTACCCGAGGACTACTAACAATTTCATTCTCCTACAGCCATCGTCAACTGGCGACTTTCCATCGTCATGGATCCATACTCAAACACCTCCTTTCTCTACGGACGATCATAATGCTATTACGGTTCCTGTGGCCTTCGTCGACTTTTTTATTGCTTTTCTTGATATCAGGTTTGTGGAAATCCTCGAAACATTTTTTCTTTCTCTTCGCCACTTAAGATTTTAAGACATACATCTACATAAAAATTTATGATAGATGCATGGTTAAAAAACAACATAAATTTAAGTTTGAGAGCAACATGCAACCTTTTAATGGACCCTTTGAATATGATCACTCAGATCTTTTGGATCCATCTAAAATAACTACTTATAGGGTGGTTTCTATTTTCTCACTATGACTAATAATTTCTCCACATTTTAAACAATAAAAGTGACAAAATTGGAAAAAAAAAATAAAAATGGCATACTCTTTTACGAAAAAGTTAAAAAGCAATTAAATTGAAAGTCTTGAGGACTGAAAATGGCATGCAATTAGTTTTAGAGCAATTTAATGATTTTCTAAAAAAAAAATAACTTAGAAATATGGTGGGAGCACTGCAATAAATTTTCCTAGTTGAACACATGAATAGGACTATCTTGGAGCATGTTAGATGCAGGATTTTGAGATTTGGGTTGTCCAAGAGTTTCTAGGGAGATGTTTTTAGTACTACAATTTACTAGATCAAGAGATTAAGATACAAATAGATATTTGAAGTGGGAAACCGGAAGACTACTTAACTTTGTAGGTTTTTTTAGGATTAGCATTTCCGCATATCAAGCAAGACAAGTTTAATGCGAGGGCTCATAAATGTGTTTTAGAAATGTGTTCTTGTTGGATATCCAAAGATGTGAAAGAATACTGATTGTTGAAGATAGAATCTAAAGGATTGTGATTCATAATAAGTAGAAATGTCACTTTGATAAGACCTGCATGAGTATGAAGTACAAGAGTTTGGACAATCAAACATAGGAATTTACGGAGCTACCTAGGAAGAAAATGGTAGTTAGGTTCCAGTAGAACTCTAAGAATAAGGAAAACATTCCGAGAATTCAAGAGTCAAGGGTACTTATGGAATTTGTTAATGAGCAGGGCCATCCCAATCTATTAAGAGGCCCTATTCTAAATTAAAACATAGGCCTAATTTTTTTTAAAAAAGTATACACATCACTAGCTCTGGTACTGTTACAATTTCAAAACAATTTATTCCAATTTAAAAATCATTTATTCCAATTTCCTTTTATGATAAACTGATAAATCAAACACACACCAGTATGCAGTACATCAAGTTATAACATATAAACCATTTATTTCAATTTCAAAAGACCAAAACCAAACACAAATACACATTACTAGCTCTGTTACTGTTGCAATTTCAAAACAATTTATTCCAATTTCAAAATCATTTATTCCAATTTCCTTCTATGATAAACTGATAAATCAAACATACATCAGTATGCAGTACATCAAGTTATAACATATAAACCATTTATTCCAATTTCAAAAGACCAAAACCAAACACAAATACACATCACTAGCTTTGTTACTGTTGCAATTTCAAAACAATTTATTTCAATTTCAAAATCATTTATTCCAATTTCCTTTTATGATAAACTGATAAATCAAACACACATCAGTATACAGTACATCAAGTTATAACATATAAACCATTTATTCCAATTTCAAAAGACCAAAACCAAACACAAATACACATCACTAGCTCTGTTACTGTTGCAATTTCAAAACAATTTATTCCAATTTCAAAATCATTTATTCCAATTTCCTTTTATGATAAACTGATAAATCAAACACACATTAATATGTAGTACATCAAGTTATAACATATAAACCATTTATTCCAATTTCAAAAGACCAAAACGAAACACAAATTAAAGAACAAACAATACAGAAAAGAACATCAGTTTGAAGAAACATACCGATTACACAGCTGCATCATCGTTATGTGGTATCTCGTTTTGTCTCGTCGCCTTTAATATGTTATGTGGTGCCTCATTTCGTTTCCTCGCCGTAAAGTGGAATCTTGTTATGTTTCGTCTCGTCGCCAACGTGAATATTTTATATGGAGAAGAAATAACAAAAAGAAAGAGCGTTGTTTTAGAGTAATATAAAGGAGAAGAAATAGAACCGTTTGGAGAAAGCGTCGTTTCAATTCACATGTTTGAACTTTGAAGGAGAAGTTTTTTGGACTTTGGAAAAGAAAGAGAGTGAGAAGAAAAAGCACCTTGGAAAAGAAAGAGAGTGAGAAGAAAGAGCAGGTTTGTTGTAATTTTGAAACAAACATTTGGAATTTGGAGAAATAAAAGAAGAAAGAAAGCCACAATTGAAGAGTATTTTATTTATTATATTTATTTAAGAATTAAAAAAAAATGGGCCCCTTATATTTTGAGGCCCAATGCTATATAGCTTGCTCTGTTGGGAAAGGGGCCCTGTTAATGAGTATGATCTTAAGTTGAAGCAAATGAATGTGAAGATTGCATTCTTACACATGGACCTAGAAGCCTTGAAAAGGCCATCTACATGCAACATCTGAAGGGTTTTAAAGAGGATATTCTAATGTATCTTTTGGAGAAATATCTTATTGGAAATCCATGGGACTAGATGGTTTTCCAACTGGTTTTTTCCAAAAATCTTGGAGTACCATTGGGGAAAATATATGCAGCTACATTTCCCATCTATGAAGTAACCTTGATCAAATTCATAAAATTTGCCTTATTCCAAAGGTCCCAAATCCTTCATTGTCCAACAGTTCAGACTTATTTCTCTATGTAACACGATATACAAGTTTTTGAGTAAAGTTTTAGTCAACAGTCTTAAGAGGCACATGGATAACTATCATTGGGCCCTATCAAACGGGTTTCATTCCAAGAAGAAGTATCTAAAAAAATATAGTGGTGGCGTAAGAAATGTTGCACAATGTGAATAATGAAAGGTAAAACAGGATTCTTTGTGGTGAAGGTGGATCTGACGAAAGCCTACGACAATCTTAGTTGGAGCTTTGTTCAGAATGTTCTTCAGGAAATTGGGTTGCCTAATACTCCCTCCGTCCTAAAATATAAGAGAAAAAAATGCATTTTTCTTGTCCTAAAATATAAGAGAAAAAAATCAACTTTTATCATTTTCAAGGTAAAATTAAATGCAAGTTGCATTTAATTTGCTTTCTCTCTCATCTTTTCTATAAACAACAACCAATTAGAATTGTTTTTACATCTTTCAAAACAAATTTTTTCAACAAAATCTTAGTCAAACTATTATGTTTTTTACTTTTCTTAATAAGTGTGTTTTTGAATTTTTCTCTTATATTTTAGGACGGAGGGAGTAAGTTGTTAGAGTAATTTTGGCTGCAATTTCCTCTGTTAGTATGAATATCAGGTGGAACAGAAAAGAGACAACTTATTTTCAATCAAAAAAAGGATTGAGGCAAGGAGACACAATCTCCCCCTATCTGTTTGCTTTTTTGCATTGATAAGCTGTCACATAGGATCAGTGAGGCGATAGAAAAATATGTTTGGGTAGGTATCAAAGTTGGAATAAATGGTCCAATGATCTCGCACTTGATGTTTGTCGATGATCTCCTTCTCTTTGGAAAGGAAAATAAGAAGCAGATGAATTATGTCAATGGTGTGCTTCAAAACGTTTGCAAGCAATCAGGTCAAAGGGTTAGTAGTGAGAAAATGCAAATATTGTTCTCTAAAAATACTCCAATTGCTATGAGGAAAGAGTTGCTTCAGATTAGGGGTGTTCGTGGTTCAAGAACTGAACTGAACCGAACCATATTAATGGTTCAGTGCAATTCTTACAAACCACTTTAATAAAAAATGGTTAATCTGTTAAACTAGTTACAATTCAGTTTAGAACCAGTTCAGAACCGGTTCATAGTTTAAAACCAGATTAATTTGTTTTAACTAGTTTAAAACTAGTTTTTTTAAAGAACTGAATTATTTTTTAACCGAATTGCAAACTGATTTTTTTATATGTTTAAAAGATCAGTTTTTTTTTTTTGTTATTTTTAATAAAATTGGATTCAAATTTATTTTAAAAAAATAGTTTAAATAGCAGTTTTAAGAATACGTGTTTTAAAAAATTACTAGTTTTAAATCGAGTTACTAGTTTGTTAGTTTTAACCAATTTTTTTAAGAATTACTAGTTTTAAAAAAATTAGTATATATATAAATATATTAGCGTGAACTATTACAATAAATATATAATAAATTATCTATTCATTCGGATCAATATTTTATAAACTGAACAAAACATTGGGTCGAAAAGAACTCTAGGTCACAATTCAATTGATTTAAACAATTCAAACTGTGTAACAAAAAATTCTTATTCAACAAATAAAATTCCAATTCAACAATTTCTCAAACAACGCGTTACTTCAACTAATAATAAACAATAATAATTCATAAACTAACCAACAAACATATAGCATATAAGATAAATGAAAACAAACATATAAGTTGCAGGTAGAGAAAACAAACATATTTTCAAAAAAACCTCTACTTTTTCATATTTTTGAAAAAAATCGATTTTTTTATATTTTTGAAAAAAATTCGACTTTTTTATATTTTCGAAAAAAACTCTACATTTTCATATTTCTGAAAAAACTCGAATTTTTCATATTTTCGAAAAAATTCGCCTTTTTTCATATTTCTGAAAAAACTCTATGTTTTCATATTTATGAAAAAATTCGACTTTTTCATATTTTCGAAAAAACTCGATTGTTTCATATTTTCGAAAAAATCGATTTTCATAACAAAATTGATATTAGTTTTTTTTTCAGGAAATAAAAAATATATTTTCTAAAATATTTTTAATTTTCGAACAAAAAATATATATTTTTTTATTTTTAGGTTTTTTTTTACTCTCAGTTAATTTTTTATTCTTTTTATTAAAAACTAATTAATTTATATAATTAAACCAATTTATAAAAGAAATTTGGTTCTGAACCGATTTTTAACTGAATATGAATTGTTTTAATTAAATGGTTCAGTTCATTAACTATTTAAGTGGTTCAGTTTTTTATAGTGCAGTGCAGTTCAATTCAAGTATACAATTCAGT
Organism: Lathyrus tuberosus; assembly: GCA_022829125.1. Lineage (NCBI taxonomy): Eukaryota > Viridiplantae > Streptophyta > Magnoliopsida > Fabales > Fabaceae > Lathyrus > Lathyrus tuberosus. Next base: position 16,921,669 of record JALAZF010000063.1, read on the forward strand.
TAACCATATTTTTGAATACCCCTACTTCAGATGTCTATATTATACTCCCTCCGTCCCAAATTATAAGTCACTTTACCAAAAAAAATTGTCCCAAATTATAAGTTACCTTACATTCCCAATGCAATATAAATGACATCTTCCCCAATATACCCTCAAATATTTATTATTATTTATTCTTTCAACTTTTTTAATTTATCTCTCCTATATAATTATGAGGAGCATTACTGTAAAGTTATACATAATTTGTCTTTTCTATAAAGTAATAATTAAGTTTCTTAATTTGTGTGGAAAGCTCAAAACGTTTTATAATTTAGGACGGAAGGAGTATATAAATAAATAAAGGATTTGGAAAAGTACTTAGGGTCCCCCTAACTGACAGGACACCTAGGCACAAGGATTTTAGTTCCATAATGGAGAAAGTCAAAGCTAAGCTAACTAGCTGGAAAACCACCTATCATTTGCAGGTAGAACTACACTAGCAAACCCGATCATTGAGGCTATGCCAACTTACACTATGATGTCATGCACCATGTCAAAGCAAAGTCTCTAAGAGATTCAGACTTTGCAAAAAAAATTCATCTAGGGCGTGAACCATATGCACGCTGTGAACTGGAGAACTGTTACGAAACCCGAGAGAATTAGGTTTGAGCAACCTAGTAGAAACCAACAAAGTTTGTTTGTTTAAAATGTGGCGGAGACTCGTGTCAGGGGAAAACAGGCTTTGATTCCAGATTCTAAGAGGATAGTATGACAGAAACAATGTTAATTTTAGAGAGGCAGTTTGTAAAGCTAATAATTCAAGTCTTTGGAAGAATATTAGCAAAAAGAATAAGATCATTCATTTGGAGGATCAAATATGATGGACTCGTTACAAACCTTCGACTTAGCAAGATGAACTTGAAGGAACCTTACTTCTGCGATTGTTCTGATGTGATTGAATCAACACTTTATGTCCTCAGGGACTTTACTACTACTAAAACTGTGTGGTGTTCTCTTGTTAGAGCCAACTTTTGGGATGATTTTTGGCGCAGATTTGCAAGATTGGATCCAGATGAAACTACAGATCAACTGTGGTAGTGGAAAGAAAATTTATTGGAAAGAATTGCAGTCAACTACATGTCACTCAATGTGGTTTTGGAGAAATAAAAAGCGGCATGACGAAGATTTTGTGAAGCGAACAGACTTAGCCAAAGATATCCAAGCAGAGTTGAGCTTTACAATGTTAGTATCAGTCTCCATCAAAGCCTTGCCAAAATGAGGAAATAGAAAATATATTATATTATAAATGGTTTCTATTTACTATTTTGGCAAAATAACATTTTTCGTCCCTTACCTTTACCCCAAGGTCCAGTTTGGTCTCTTAACTTTAAAAAGTGACAAGTTCGTCCCTTAATTTTTAAAATGGTGTCACGTTTATCCTTCTGTCTGGTTCCGTTAGTCAAAAGTTGAAAATATGTGCCACGTATTTCCAGGTGTCATTGTTGTCTTTCTACAGGGGATATGTCTCCTCCACGTGGAGTGAAAGCAGCTATAGAGATGAAAGCAGCTACAGGGGATATCTCTTCTATTTCACTATAACCAAAATTCATTTTTCAATATCAAGGCAATCAGGTTTGCAAATGCTTGTCTCAACACACACATAGAAACAGCAAGAACACCTCTAGAACCAACAGAACTACAATGTCCATTAACAGCGGGTGAGGCATGTGGCGGTGATGAATTACTTTGAATCAGATTCCGTTTTCTGTTTCTCATCATTCAACCAATTCTCTTTCAAACTCTTCTCAGTGGCGACACTTTCTTCTTTTACCGCCGCCACTGCCATTACACAACATTCCATAACTCTTCTCATTAACTGACAATGCACCCCACCAAAATCACCATGGAGTATTTCAACAGCCACATGATACTAACTTTAATAATCTTTTTTCCAACCATAATGGAATACTTCAACAAGGCCATGGTACTACTGATGATTTCGCAATGTCACAAAACGATTCATTTGATGATTACAATGTAATGTCATCTCATCCAAATGATTTTTCCTTTGGACGAAATGACTTCGAAGCGGGTACTTCGTCACAAATGCATGAGGATCAACAAACTCAACCTTTGAATCAGATTCCGGTTTCGATGAACCAAATCGATGCTATGACACTTGATCAATGGCCACCCACACCAATTCCTTACTTTTGCAGTTGTTGTCAAGTTCTCAGAGAGATCATTCACGCTAACGGTTCGTCTCTAAACATACACAAGAAGACCATAATTAATTTATGTATGTATGATTCTATTAATCGATATATATATTTTTTGCATGGTGAATAGGTATTCAATTTGAAAAGCTTGAGATTCATGGAAGGTTGGGTTTGATTACACATGCAATTTATCATCAGACACCAGTTAATGGAGACCTACCAATTAGTCAAATGATTGATTATGTTCTAAGTCTTATTTCTATACCATATTGTTATTTACATGTTAATTATGGATAATTTAAATAATCAAATTTTTTCTTTTATCAGTTTTGGCAAAAGAAGCCTTGATGAAATAAAGAATTTTCTGGCGCAATATTGCATGCAACATATTTTAGAAGAGAAATATTATATGGCATGCAACATATTCTATATTTTAAATCTATTCTTAATTTAACTTTTATCTATTAAATTGTTTAATTAGACTGTTATCATTATTTGTTCCACTTTTCTTCTGCATTTTCTTACCTTTATTCAAATACATTCTTAAAACCTAATCAAACCATAGGCTAAAGAAAAGAACTAATAATATTCAAGTATAACTAAGATCAAGTTTAGAATTTTTTACCCAAATAACCCAGTTTTTAAAAAAAAAATCCCAAAATACCCCAGTTTTCAAAATTATTTTCAAACTACCCCACCTAGAATTTGGGATTACACAAGGGCGCCATACCAATTGGTGACCCTTCTTTAAGGGCATAAGGTTGTCGCCAATTGAATTGGAGACACTTTATGAAGTCTTCAACTCAATTGTCGGCATAGTTCAAGGTATATAAGGGAGCCGCCAATTCATCTGGAGACTTCCTAAAAACTGAATTTTTTTTTATAAATAGAGGTGTTCTGATCATTTAGTTCCACGTCTCATCTCATATTTTTGTTCTACTGATAAAATGTATCGTCGCCGATGGGAAAAAGTCGTTTATTCGTGAGAGAAGCCTCTGATGGACATGCTGTTTTGGAACATACAAAGTTTCAATCAACTTAAGAGGGAGTTGAATCGGTGGTTGGAGGGAGACATTGGTGAAGGGGAAAAAATCCGAAGTATCGAGAGACTTTACCGGCTGCGTGGAGGGGTTCGTGTGAAGACTGACAAAGATGCGAGGGAAGTCATGTTTGGACCGAATGAAATTAATTTGATTGTTGTAATCAGTTAGGAATGTATTATGTTGTTTGTGTTGTTTGTTATTAACATCGATGTTTGTTGTTAGTGTTGTTTGTTGTTAACATTGTTGTAACAAAGACCCATCAATATATGAAAATATTTAGTTACAACAAGTGAAAAGATAAGCTAAATTATGATGCAGATGTTCCTCCGACATTGGGAAAAAAATTTCGGTTGTGTCCGGGTTGACGATAGATACTGCATAATCTTATCATTTTATCAGCGGTATCCATTTCGGTTCTTATACGCTTGCTATTTGGGCGTCCCTTTTTCTTTCTTCTCATTTCATCGTTGTGTCAAACTATGTCACCTTGGTATGGAGGCCAATAATCCTCCATTAGTAACATTAATCACCTTGTAAACATCAGATAGATAGCCATAAGCATCCTGACGAGCATGTGTGCATGCTGCAATGACATGTGAGCAAGATACACGGAAGGCTTGGTACTTGCCACAATCACACCAACATCTATTTAGTCTGACAGCATACGATAAATTGGACATCCCCTCATCATGGTCCATTGTTTCTTGTACACTGAATGTTTGCCTATGACGGTCAAAGATTGTAACTGCATGTCAACCACAACAACTTTTCCTTCCCGTATGCACAAAAGTAAGTTAATAACTTAATTTTTTTCACCTTAGCAATTATCGTGTCTAACATATTGAATTTTCACTTCTTGTTGTTTAGCTGGTCGGCTAAGGGTATGAGTTACAATAGGTGTCTGAAACATTGTATCATTCAATACCGCAATCTTTTGGATCACCTAACACCCGCAGATGTAAGGCCTCCTAAACATTTTGTTATCAGCTATTATATTTTTGTTATCTATTATATCAGCTATTTTGTTATCTAATATTTTTCTCTTCTTCAGTTCATATGGCGTTCATATCTAGGCATGTATGGCCTATATGAAGTCAGAGATAAAGATGTTGCCGTTTGGACTGCATGTGTCCCGATCATGAGATTCACAAATGTGGAGATGCACAACACTTACCGTGTCAAATTGCAATTTGAAATGCATCAAAACATCTCATATCCTCCTGTTGACATCAGTAAATGGCATCTAAAAAGAGTTAATGATCAATGGGACTTTAACGACTAGAAGGATTTTGATAAAACTGAGCGTTGTAAATGGATGAACCGCAACAACCATGTCTTATGTGACCTAGTGATGTCAACCCCATCTATACCAACAAATAATTATATGGCTTGGTACAGATCGATTGCAACTAGGTATGTCTCCGAAGACAGGTATTTATACGACCCACGTCAGACCACCTACACACAAGAAGCCTCAACGTCTAACCCACCTGGAAGGCCATGTTACTCACAACCCCCTACCCAACAAAATTACCAACCCATTAACCATCCAAACATGTCAAACACCCAACCACAATACTAAGAGCGTCCCTCATACCATCTTCAACAAAATGATTACTATCAAGAAACTCAATATGGTTATGCCCCCAACACAACACCAAGATACAGCCAAAATGAGGGTACATCATACCATAGCCAAATTGGACAAACATCTTTCTATAGCCATAACGTCCAAACAACATACCCTAGCCAACACAATAAACCATCTCAACAACCTTATGGCTTTCAAACATCACTACCATTTCAATCTTTCACCAACGAATCATTCACACCAATGTCCCCCTTCAATCGTCCAGGCCGCACACCATTGACCCTTTCATCACATCCAAACTACTCTGGCATGAGTCGCGCACTCAGTTTCAACACGCAAGACTTCATGAAAATGCAAGAAATCCTTAGTGAACCATCTAAAAATATTCCTGAAACTTCAACTCCTCAAACACCAAGCATGAATCAACAACGAAGGGATGAGTGCAACGAATAAGGGTGCCTAGGGGATGTGGAACCGGTGGCCAGTTTGATCCACCCGGTCGCCAACATTAATTAATGTAATACTTTATTAAATTAATACTCCCTCCGGTCCTTTTTATAAGAAACACTTCACCTTTTTAGATTCATTAAATAATTAATGTCTCTGATCTGCATTATAGACCAAATACATTAATTATTTAATGAATCTAAATAAGTGAAATGTTCCTTATAAAAAGGACCAGGTAGTAATACTTTTATTTCATTATGAAAAAAAATTACAAAGTACACCATGTGTGTACATGTCTCCACATCAATTGACGACAGAGCTGTATACCTTGAACTATATCGTCAATTCAATTGGAGCCTTCATGAAATATCTCCAGTTTAATTGGCGACAACCTTATATCTTTAAAGAAGGGTCGCCAATTGGTATGGCGCCCTTGTGTAATTCCAAACCCTAAGTAAGGTATTTTAGGAATAATTTTGAAAACTGGGGTATTTTAGAATTTAAAAAAAAAAACTGGATTATTTGGATAAAAAATTCTCAAATTTAAGTAAGCAAATATTATATTAGTACAAAATATAAGATAGAGTAAAAATGTGAGAGAATGTTCAAAAGAAAATCCATACAACTGAACATTAAAACATGTTATCACAGCAAGTGTCTTTTTACGCACTATAATTTCATGACATTGATAAGAATCATGTACCGCCTCACATCCATAAAAATTTCATAACATTGATAAGAATCATGTACCACTTCACATCCATAAAATTTTCATGGCATTACGGAAAAATAATGATACAACTCTTCACATGTAAAGCATCCTTCTAAATAAATAACAAACTAAATATATGTAATAAAAAAACTAAATATATTTTATCCAATGGGGGTCAACTCAAAAAAAATCACAAAACCCACTTTAGGGCGCCAGAACACAGAAATTCCATTTTTCTTGACAGGGTATTCACCTAGTTCAAGATAAAAATGATCCCAACTTAAGCACATGACCTTCAAATTCTGGCCATGTTGCTGGAGATATCATTGACACCCACCCCTATCACAAACCCTCTAGGCAAATTCATATTCAAGGCAGCTAGCTCTCTAGCATACCAAATAAATCAAATATATTATAGTTCAGATGTGAAGAATCTGATGAAACTGATGCAAGAACGACCACATAGAGTACTTGTATGGGTTCCTAGCTTTAAGAGTACAAACTAATAGGTAGAAGAGATCATTTTTTTTTACGCCCCCAAGGCCTCTAATAATACAATAAAAGACAGAACATGGCATTGAATATTAGAAAATTATGCATGTGACCAACTCTAGTGCCTTTGAATTACTAGATACCAATGCCCCATCCAGTAAATGATCAATGACATGCAAACTATAACCATAAATTATGTTCAAGCGCAAGCACAAGCACAACAAATGATCAAAGATAGAAAGGTTTGTAAGGAAAGGATTACTACTGGACTTTTTTTCTTTTTCCCCATACAACTCCCTTCTTTTCTCTGCTTCTACAAAGCATCCTTGTCATGAACCAAAGTAATAATAATAAATAAAAATGCCAAGCCAATCAAGACTAGTACTAGTCTATCCTTGCATAGTCTTTTCTTGATCGAGATGAGGGTGGTATGTTTGAGATAGGAGGAATGCTTGAGATGGGAGGATTCATTCTTCGCCCTAAAATATATACCAGCCAAGTTAGATTGATACAGATACATCATATATTACTATACATAAATTTTTACAAGCATAATTAATTAGACAATATGATACTGGATCAGAAAGATAAAAACTTAGGGTCCTAATGCTTGGAGTAATATTGGAATTTAGAATGTAATGAAATCAAAACAAAATAACAAATTAAATAAAAGGAAAACAAAGAGGATGGATGGATGGCAAGTAATATGTACCCCATGTCATATTGCCGGTGAATGAGGCATTCCTGGGAGAACGCGGGCCCACATTGCTGAAACCAGAAGGAGCCTGAATCTTAATTTGATTCCAGTCACTACCCTGAGGAGGTCTACCATGTGTAAATCTTTGAACAGATTGGTGTCCAAAACGGCTTGGAGAATTTTGTAAAACATGTGGCATGAGATGAAAAGGCTTCGAGATAGAAGGTAGATATGCTGCTTGGGGATCATGTGTTGGGGGGCTACCCATCTCAACATTAGAAAATGTTTGACCAGGTCCATTTAGTCTGGAACACACAGTAAAAAGACAGAATAGGGGATCAATGATAGTAAAATAGGGATTTTCAGAACTTAACTAGAGAAAATATAAGGGAAGGGAAATATTCCATAAATTTTTATTCTCCCCTTGTGTTGATAAAAAAAAATTAAAAAAAAAAAAACTCATAGATTGTAATAATATCCATGTCATAGTTATATAACTGAAGTCAATTTTAATAAATAAGGAAAATGCATTCACAAGCTTTGTATGCTGATACAAGGAAATCAATTTTCTTTTCCCCGATTTTAAAAACTACTCCCTCTGGTTCAAAATGGTTGTCGTTTAAGGTTTTTGCACACAGATTAAGGAATGCAATAATATCATCATAATACATGACACTTTTACTAAACTAACCTTATTAATGTATTGGAAGTAGTGTAAAGAGTAATAAATAAAGGGAAAAATTGGAAAAATAGCAATCATTTCTACATTGAAAAGTGAGACTAACATTCATTTAGAAACAAATATTTTTTACTAAACCAACAATCATTTGAAATGGAGGGAGTAGTAATGCATAAGTATGGACTTATATAAGCAAAAAAGTACTCCCTCCGTCCCAAATTATAAGTCACTTTGCCACAAAATTTGTCCCAAATTATAAGTCACCTTACAATCCCAATGCAATATAAATGACATCTTCTCCAATATACCCTCAAATATTTATTATTATTTATTCTTTCAACTCTTTTCATTTCTCTCTCCTATATAATTATGAGGGGCATTACTGTAAAGTTATACATAATTTGTCTTTCCCATAAAGTAATAATTAAGTTTCTTAATTTATGTGAAAAGCCCAAAACGTCTTATAATTTGGGACGGAGGGAGTAGCATATTTGGTGGATCAAAATATAAACAAAATCTAATTAACTTCAACCTATTTAACTCTGTTTCTCAAAATATCTTTCAATGAAACAAGTCCAAAAACAAAAAGAAAGGGTAATTTAGGAAATTACTTCAAAAAACTAATGAATGAAGTTAACTATTATTCTTAATCTGTGTAATTACGCGGACAACCCACCTCTGCATGGTTATTGGAGAACTTGAGTTGGAGACATGGTCCAACCTTCCGAATCCAGACCATGGTTCACTGGAACCAAGATTCATACTTCTGCCAAACTCAGTTGTCAAAGAGCTTTCATCTGAACCACCTTCTTGCAGAAGTAGTTCATCACTGGAATGAAATTACAATAATTGCAAAGAAAACTAATATCAAAATATGTTATTAATAAACTTCAGAAAAATTTCAAAGGCAAAACAATGAGAACTAGATGATTAAGTACGGTTTGACTCTGTTCACAATAATCATGAACCAAAATTAAATGAATACTTTAATTCCTCCGGACATGGATTTTAGTTTCTTTCAATCCATTAGAGAAACAGTATATTTTCTTATCAGATCTGCCTACTCATCGTTTTTTACATCTTAACTTATTTGATTCATTCTGCTTGTACTTAGGTTTTTCTCAGGGCATCTCTATGATGCTAGCAATTTTATATTAATCACTTTCTCATTCCTTTTTTAATTAAAATAAAATCATCAGCATAATCAATTACAAAAGTTCTGTTTGGGAGCCAATTGTGTACCTATAATTAGGGTCCCAATCTCCAGGGTCAGGCAGTGAAAAACCTGTCTCCGCATTGTCATGAAGCAATTCTGTTGATTGTGAGTTCATATTAGAACCAGGCATAATCATGGGTGGAATGTTCTGATTAGCAGATACGCTTCCACGCTGCTTCCAGTTTCCAGGATTAATATTTGATTGTAGATATGATGGTGAACTGCCAGGAGCCTGTGATGTTCCCTCAGCTTGACTTAAGCTATCAGGATATTGACCATGCCAATGTGAAGAAAAAGTTGTTTCTTGGGTTTGTGGACTTCCAGAATGCCCCCAGTTTTTCCTTCTATTAAACTGGCTAACTGCAGCCGACTTGCCTAAAGGGGATCCATGAGAGGTTCCTCTTGCAGGAGATGTAGGTCCAAAATGTCCAGGCGATCCAACTGAAATCTGACCATATGAACTTGGTGGAGTAAATTGAGATGGACTGGCACCAAGAGGCAAGGGAGCAAAATTTCCACCAGATGGACTTACACCCAGTCCATTCCCTGGTTGGTACTTAACTCTTCTTCGAGCATCAGGACTATTTCCAAGCATTGACATACCGCCCTGACTGTGCATATTCATGCCAGATGGACCAATAGGTGAATAATAAGCAAACATGTTGCTGCTCTCTCCATAACTTCCATAGCTGCTTCCAAGCCCAACATTATCATTATAGCTCCCATGGCTTCCAACACTACCAAAACTATTTGCAGGTGGATGTTGCGCCATCTGAAAATGTGGACTACTATAGAGGGAAGCTCTGTTTTTTCCTGCAACCTGCAGGAACAAAATATAGTCAACTAGCAAAAAATGGATATCATTATGAATATAGTCAACTAGCAAAAAATGGGAATCATTATTTCAAAAATGAAGGCTGTATACGATCGGAACCCAGAAGCAGTGGCGCAAATTTTTGGAAGACAAGACAATTCGGTAATGAAAGAAGTGTGTAATTACTTCTTAGAATTTGAGTTGGACTTAATTCAACCTTACAAAAACGACTTAACACACTCCCCAACACACACTTATAAACATGTGTCATGGTCATACCTTATCCAATGCTGAACTCTTAACACACACTCCTCATGCCCGGTACTTACATCTGGAGTGTGACCCAAGTGATCTCATAGCGAAAACGACTTGTAAGGTGAGGATTGCCCTCACGTATAAATATATGTCAAGGTTATATCTCATCCAATGTCGGACTCTTAACGCATACCCCTCGCACACAAGACTTGACATCTAGAGCCTGACCTGAGTAGCCTGATAGCATAAACCTTAAAGGTTTCCCTGGTTAACAGTATGTGGTTGAGAGCATTTGGTAATTATTGACATATTCTCAAAACATAAGGCATTTTGAAGGGAAACCCCTTTGCTGAGACAAAAATTTGAAAACAACAGATCATCCCCTACAAACATGTGCCAGAAGTCCATACCATTCTGGGAATCATACTTGTGACAGGATTTAATAACATAAGTCAAATTGGGTGCTTATCTAGACCTAAAGCTAATATTTAATGTTTAGGGCAACCACCTTAAAGCCTAAAGCTAATAGTTAATGTTTAGGGCACAAATTTTTCAATTCAAGTACATCAGCAAACACTGTAGTCTGATCTAACTCAAACCCCGTGTGGGCCTTGCCAAGTAAAATGTTGGCCCACACCCAACATCTAGAGGCACGTTTTTCAAAAATCTGCTATTTGTTAGAATTTGGATTGCCTTCATCACTTTCACAACTCTATTCATATTAGCAGGGGCATATAACTAAGTATACGAAGCTGCTCCCCTGCTTTAAGGGCATTAACTGTGTACTTAGCAGGGGCATATTAGCAGGGGCACAAAATTTGAATATGTTATCATAAAACAAATTCTCTAAAGCCATCACAAGAATTTGTTCGCTCTTACTTAACAGAACTTTGTTGGTCTTCTTTACTTTTGAATCCAGTTTTAGGTTAGACTTTGCGCCAATTAGGACAGAACTAGAAAAGATAGGATAGAACCCAAATAATATTGAACTGAAGGAAGAAGACTGATATATTGCTCAAGTCCGAAACAATAATCCGTACAATTCATCAAAATACATTGGATGGAGCTTAACTCCAAGGGATAATGGAAATGGAAATACTAATGAAAACGATGTAGGGAAGATCCCCCACAGCTAAACCCTGCACCACCAATCACACCAGTAAATTCTTGCCTGCCTCATTTTTTTTTTATTTTCCTTCCTTTAATCATTTATTTTGTCCTACGATACCTGCATCTCCTCTCCAATCTTAGTTTTTCCACCTGTACAGTGAATTCTTGCCTGATTCATTTTTTTTATTTTCCTTCCTTTATTTATAGTCTTTCATATTTTGACCTACGATACCTGCATCTCTCTCCAATCTTAGTTTTCCACCTGTGGGCCTTCCTTCTCCATTACCCCCTCTTATTCGCTTTTTTCTCTCTTCTCTTATATACTTGCAATATGGGCCTAGCAATGCCAATCTTGGATACAAATGTCATTTTCTCTATGAAGTCCTTTAAATATGTGTTCTTGTCTTTATTAAGCTAAAAAATCATCCTTATACTTGAGATGAAGACTGTAACAGTTACAGTTGTAGATGACTCACATTTGGTGATAAGCCAGCAGCAAACCAGTGCCCTCCACCTTTATGATTATCAACCTTGATATTTTGAACTACAGGCTAAAAAGTCACAGAAAAATTAGATGAATATTAGTAGGTCAGTTATGAAGAGAATAGAATCCATTGATTGATCAAATAACTTAATGCAATGGCAGAAAAATAACACCCAAATAAAATAGACTGATTAAAGAATAGAAAAATGACATCCAAGTAAAATAGACTGATTAAATAACTAGAAGAGAACAAGAGCAGCATATATGGATGGACTGGTATTTACAAATGCAATACATACAGATGTAATTTTCATAATTATCATATTTACATGATACATTAAATTATAGAAAAATAACATCCAAATAAAATAGACTGATTAAATAACAAGAGAACAAAAGAAGCCTATGCTGATGGATTCAGTATTTACAAATATAATAAATACAGAGATGTAATCTTCCTAATTGTCATATTTTCACGATACATTGAACCTAAACATTCCTACAGAACCAACTAGACACACATACATGTTTCTTACACAGCTGAGATACAGAAAATTATTCGAAGGCAGATTAGGCAGCACTATTGTCGATGGCGGATGGCGGTCCATGGCGGAGACCTAAAATCCCGCCATACTAGCCGCTATGCGGCGGCTTTATAGCAGATTATAGCGGAAAAAATCCGCAATAACGGTCGATATTTACCAATGCGGCGAGCCCAAAAACCGCCATGTATATCCGCCATAGTGGTCATGGCGCCTCTATTTGATAACTCTGTTAGGCAGAAACAATAACAAATAACAAATCACATACATCTGGGAGAATATGAAGCATTTCCAATAAAAATTTAGGCAAAAGTGAATATGAAGCATTTCCATTAACAATTTAGGAAACAGTGAATATGAAGCATTTCCAACAACAATTTAAAGGACATTCAATACTGAATAAATAGTTTAAGCTACTTACAAGAGTGAATATGCTTTAGAAATGAGATTTACTTACAATGTGAGGGGTTTCCGGGGAAGGTTTGTAAGGGTGAGTAAAAGGTTCCCCAGTTACAAAAGGGTGTTTGGAAGCCTGCAGGAAAACAAATAACAATTGGATGCTTATTAGACTTCGCGTGATCACAAGCCAACCCTTAATTTGAAAGATGAATCGGTGCAAACAAGACATAACCAACTACCTGGAAGGGAGACCAGCGTTTTGCAGGGTCAAATTCAACAAGCCCTCTCAAAAAGTCAATAAGAGCCAATCGTATTTGACTTTCTATAACCCGAGTGCAATTCAAAAAGCATTTATCAGTGACACATGAATTGAATATGGAAACGAAACATGCAAACAAAACAAAATAGAAAAACCCTGTTGAGGAGAAATTTCGATCCTTCTCAGGAAGCTAACCTTTGGCAATATCTTCCTGAGGTAGGTTTTTCCTGTAGGGGTAGTTTGAAACAATTGCTTCAAGATTCATATGTTTAAAATACTCTTTTCCAATTGATGGCTTCTTCAAATCTCTCTGAACAAGAACCATAAATATGATATTAATCATGTAATATATATATAGAAACCAAAAGGACAGAATAATATGAAGACATGCAACCTATGATGCATAGGTGCGGGTACTGGTACCGGTACGGGATACGGCATTTTAAAAAAATCAAGATACGGGTACGTTGATAAGAAATAAAAATTGTCTATAAAATGTATGAATAGAGAACTAAATTATTAGGTTCATAACAAAATACAACTCTAAAAAATTGAAAAAACCAAAAATAATGATAAGACACAATATTAAAAAAATTAAAATACATAAGTAGACTATATTGATATTTGAGAAAGCTTACAAATTTTATTCAAAATCAAATAATGAGAAAAAATGAAGTATCACGAGTACGGTACGAGTATCCGGTACGGGTGCGTACCCGGTACCGGTACTTCACCATTTTAGAAGTACCCATGCTTCATAGCATGCAACAATGTTCATATGGGAGAAATATCCTAGAGCAAAATCTGAAACAAAAAACTTACAGCTTCATATTCTTCCTCTGTCAATGCTTGATAAACACTTCCATTTTTGGAACCCTCGCTGATTTCTATGTTTTGGAGACTCCCGATACACTTAAAGAATTTACTAGTGTTTTTAGCATCACGTAGTACATAATCAGGTGGTTGTCCTCTACAATATATTCACGATATATTTAGCACCATTAGTCAACTAATATGGAGATGATAACTAGATCAAATATTTTAGTTTCATATTCAAAATCTAATAGCAATCCAATGCCAGAGAGGGGGGAGAGGGGGGTAGATTGGTGAGCTAGAGGAAGTGAGAACCAGCTGCTTGGCCCCGACAGAGTTTTCCAGTGTCTAGTTTGGGACCTCTAAATAACAGGCTAGAAAAGGCTAAATGGATGATTGCTGATTATTTAACCTAGTATGGAGATGGAAGTAGATGATAACACTTTACAATATGAACCTATGATTACAAGGAAAGAGCCTCATAATAGATAATTTGACTCAACTATATGATCTCTGCCAAGCATTACTTTAATCACAATTAAAAGAAAGAACATGTCTCAAATTTATACTTCACTTAATTGTCTTTGACAAATGAAATTCTCTTCTTCCCATCACAGTAGATGTTGAAGCTATAAATGCTCAACAAACTGCTCTGTTTAGATCGCTACTATCTGGCTCATAAGGTGAGTACAATCAAAACCTATCCTAGATTCTATAGGTGACCTGTTATGGAGCCACCTAGATCACACTTCAGAGTTCAGATGTTCGCTATTGAGGAGTTGTGAGCCCCACATAATAAGCTGAAAGCAACTCTCGCCTTACAATTCGATTTTGTGGGGTTTAGTTAGTCCCTCCCAACCCAAAACCTAAGGTGAGAGTAGCCCTCATTTTGCAAGAAAAACTTTGTTAAATAAAAATGAAACTTGAATTTATGCTTCATTTTACCATTATTCATCTGGCTGACTTATAAAGTACTACCTCCGTTCCTTCCTTTTTATAAGAGACAAGTCACTTTTTTGATTCATTGAATAATCAATGTATCTAGTCTATAAACTGACCAAATACATTAATTATTTAATGAACTTAAAAAATGAGTTGTCTCTTATATATAGGAACGGAGGTAGTATAATTTAGATAAACAGGGCTAAAATATCTTCAAGGTGGTATCATACTTTTGGTATTTAAAATGGATAGCAACGTGAATAAAATATGTTTCTCCTCGAGAGATAGTAGCATACCCAATTATTTCAATCATCCTTTTCAAAAGATCAAATTCTGAAGCCCCAGGGAATAATGGTAATCCAAGAAATAATTCCGCTACTATGCACCCAAAGGACCACATATCAATAGCTGTTGTGTATCTAATAATGGGTCAAGGGCCAATATAATTATGAAGCAAAAAACATGAAAACAACCTGAAAATTAGCTATTAATGTCTTCCGAAGAATATATAACAAGAACGCTATGTGTGCCATCAATTTAGACAACAGCATGCTGCTATGTAAATATAGCATACCAGTGTATGCTTCAATTATTTCTTTATAGCATACAGAGTACTAGGATAATATATATCATGTTGCAATGTGAACATAACAAACCTGACACATAAGGTATTAGTAAAACCGGGGCTTCCCCACCCCTGAACAAATGAAGGAAAACATGGCTCGCGGTGATGGACAGTAGCTCCAGTTAAACAAAAAAATGTGATTTGACGATGTTCCATAACTAAGTCATGGTAGTAAAATAGCAAGCAAAAAGTAAATGAAGAAGTTTTAATTGTCATTATATGAAGTTTTCGCAAAATTATTCATTTTTTGGCCTGATATCATCAGCATAAACCCAAACTATGGCTTCACATGCTATAGCACAAAGTTTATCTCAAGAGTAGCTGACAATACTATGCCAGCTGCATGCAGCTTGTAATGTAAACAGATGATGAGGAAAGAAAATAAAAGCAATGAAAAATAGAAATAAAAAAGCCTACAAAGAAAGGAATCAGCCTATCAGCTACTAATTTCATGGGTTAGGATACTGATATCCAAGAAGAACCTCAGGAGACCTATAGTATCGACTCTGCACAAAAAGCAGGTAATATGTGTAATGTAAGTACCAGATAATTATAACTAAAACAGTTGTTTCATAAAATTCTACTTTTGACAGTGAATGTATACCTGAATATAGGAATATACAGTGCGGTTTTCCATGCATGCTGATCCAAAGTCAATAATCTTTATTTCTGCTGGCTTCACAGTGCTGCGCGCAAAACAAGACTAAATAAAATCTCAAAATGAAATAGCTGCAGCATACACAAAAAGTTAACAAAAATAGCTGCAGCATACAGTTCTTTATGAGCATCTTCATGTAAGAAACCAACCTCGCACATAAAAGAATGTTTTCTGGCTTCAGATCACAATGAATAATGCCAGCATCTTTTAATAGAGCCAGTCCACATAAAATCTTAAAACATAAGTTTAAGAAAATAGATTATGATGAGATAAGATATCAAAACCAACAAAAAAGGACTGCAGAGCGTGGCCACACAGAACTGGCATACCTGCTTAGAGAACAGCTGAACAATACCAAGTGACAATCCCCTAAAATGATTCATTTTGATAAGCTCGTACCTGTATACAATATAATGTCAATACCAAAATATGCAAGAGGGAGTGACAACAATTCTAGGGTAGCATCATAGCATAATTCATCTAAGATTTTTAGTTCAGTTGAACTTGAACATCATCCAAGTTCTGATACATTACCATTGATGAAAGCCAGACAAGTATCAAACAGAACAGAAGTTAACAACTTACAGGTTTGTGTCCAGCAGTTCAAAGCATATGCACAAATGCCGCTGATATACAAAATAATCAAATATACGAACAATGTGATGCTTATCCGCAGGATCGTACTTCTTATTTAGCTACAGGAAAAGAAAGGAAAAAAAGTGCCTCTTCTTGAGAACCTTCTCATACTTGCATCTTAATAATGATAATAATATTAATAACAACAACTTGTTACCGTTGTTAAAATAGTTACTTCAACCAGCGCCTGTTGATAGTATGCAGGTTGATTTTTAATGATCTTCACAGCAACAAAACTGTTGGTATCTGAATCCCAGCATTTGGCCACTTGTCCAAATGTCCCGTGGCCGAGGAGATCTTTGACGGTATATCTACACCATAACAGAATGTAAGTTATATGAAGACGTAGAGATTTTGCCGGTGATTAATGTGACACCTTTGGTATCCCCATAAAATCAACAAGTATTGGTACCCGTTAAGCATATATAATTATTACATAGAATGAAGAAAGAAAACATGTATGACTAACCTTCTACTTTTCTCTACATGGATCAAGACCAAATTCACTGTCAGAATAAGATCTGAGTTTAGATTATCATAGCCATCATTAAGCACTCCAGTAGATGGGCTGGTCAAAAATCTTTTTGGATTTAGATCTTCTGAATATTTAAACTGTGGATTGCATATTTGATATGTTTCAACTATTTCCTTGGTCAATCTTGCCACCAACTGCAAATTAGAAGTTGAGCACCAGTTGAAATTTTCAGTATTCTAAGCACAAAACAGTCACATTAATGAGAACAGCAAAACTAGCCATCTCATATCAATGCTAGATACATGTTCATGTAATTTGAAATAAAAATTAGAGATAACAGTGATCTCTCTATCTATCTATCTATATGTGTGTGTGCGCATATTAGCTTTTACTTACTTCCTAGAAAGACTATTCTAGTGAGTATACCGTCTAACTGATCTCCAGTTAGAACAAGCTTTAGTTGCCAACAGAGCTTTCAAGTAAATCATATCATCAGCACACCAACACACAGAAAGCAAATCCTACAAATGACTCTGCCCAAGTGGATGCATCTCATCCTCCACGTCAACGCACAAATCAAGGCGAGCCAGAGCTTTAAAGAAAAGCCCAGGAACTAAAACAGAGCTCAAACAGGTAACAAAGGACTAGGAAGAAAGTGCCAATTCAATATAGGAATGAGTGGTAGAAAAGGGTTAAGTACAAATGTATTCCTTTGCAGAGTCCAAACATGTTTTGTTTTAAAATCTGCATTTGAAAATCCACAACCACCTCACACAGGCTTTTAAGGGGCGTATTAGCCCCACATTGTAAACAATGTAATTTATGTAAATGCTCTTTTATTAGGATTGTCAACTTAGTGGGATAAGGCTTAGTTTTTGTTGTTGCTCTATTATTAGGATTGTTAGTTATCACATATAGAAAGAGATTTTGTTTTAGACAGCTATTGAATTAGCTGGGTCAATAATATATTGAAATGGTTCATACACAAAATCACCAATCAATAATACTGTTTTCATTAATAGTCATCTAATTTCAGGTTGGTAGAAAGGCTCCCGATCTGCAAGACTATGTTACCATAATAATGCATTCGTTGCACCTAAACTCGATACCCCCACTGAAGCAAGTTCAGGATAGTGTCAAAACACCAAACCAGCCATCGTCAACACCTGCCATTGCAAAAACTATGTCCAACGAACTCACAAGGTGATCGCCCCCAATTCGATCAAATACTAGAGACATACCATCAGTCATCATCACATGTACCATCCCGTATTCAAAATATCAGACTCACGTGCCTCCTTCTAGTACCATGCCCCGCTTGACCTTCCTATGTTCACCTCGATGGCAGTCCTGACTTGCTCATCAGCATCGTCTACTTCAGTTTTGATGGTCATTGCCAATAGCATGCTAGAGGAAGACCATAGCAGTAGTAGGGTTCGGCGCAATGCTCTTGGCATGTGAGTCAACGTCAGCAATAGCGGTTCTAGCGACAGCTATTTTTGTGTTTTGATTCTATTCTATAACTATTAAGTATGATGGTCTCTTTAACTGTATTTTCTATTTTTATGTATTTATATTTTTACTTTTTACACGAGTTATTAACTTATTAGTCTTTGCAATAGTGGCTATCCTGCCAGAGCATTTTAGGGGGTTGGTGCTACGCAGCACTGTCTGAGATTAACAACATAGGATTCTACTTACATACCTTGTTTGATCTCTCAATCACTGAATCAGTTCTTCAATGTCTGCAATGAAACTAGAAAGTCTTCATAAATAATCCTGCTCAAGTCCATCCATTTTCACAGCATCCAACACAGTTATGTCAATCAGATTGACTCAAACTCCGGTCCCAGTGTGAAGTCTCCTAAAAAAGAGGAAGTACCAACCCTTGGTAACCCTGAGCTAGAGCCCCTACAGGACTTTTGTTTCTCTCAATAAACTTTCTTACACTTGCTTTCTAGCCACAATGAATGACAACATCAACTCCCGATGCTTGAATGGTTCTATTATAATATCTAAGGCATCATAGGTTATTGACTCAGGTACTTTTACTAACAATATGAGATTTCATTCCCTGTGTCATTTGTTGTATTACCCCAATTTAACTAAACATCACTTAACCAGCCATACCTTACATGATGATTTGGATACCTCCCGACAACATTAAACCACAAATTGGCTATTAGCCTCTAATCCAATCCAACCAGATAAGAGACCAAAGTCAGATAAACCAGAATATCACGAAAGAGAAACTGAATAGTTAACTAACGTGTGGATTGATAACCACGTCAAATGTTTCATGAAGGCATTAACTGAAAAAAGCATTGACTAAGGGGATACGACATAGCGTTTGATGGATCTTATAAATATCAACCTAGGAATGATAGACATTCATAGATAGGAGTTTTTACTTTAATATTTTTTGGCCATCCAACATTGACAATATTGGTTTGAAGAAATCTCTCCGACTAACTCCTCAAACCGGATTACCTCCAAGAGAACTCTTAACTCACCCACACACAAACAAAAAAAAACTTGAGTCAAAATACTGTCAAAGCAAAAATTCCTTCACAACACACACGAGCATTTCCTAAAACACAAACTAATTCCAAATCACACACATGCAATAACACCAATGAAAAAATAACTAACCAAAATCACCACACACAAAAATAACAAACTTACAGGCTTCCTCCTAACAAGTGCACGATACTTTGAGGACTTTCCAGCAGCATTAACTCGTTTATCTTCTTTTTGTTGCTGGTCTTCAACCAGCGGCAGAAAAGGAGCAAAAGCAAGCTCCCTGGGACACCATTCTGATGAAGAGAAAGACGACGCCGTTTCAACAATCGTATCTCTGGACTGAGTCTGCTCCGCTTCACTCCTACAACTACTACTACCTCCAGGTCTAACCTCATCCATCACCCAAACAGCAAAAGAAACAGACCCAACCAGACCCTAATTTTCAATTCGAACTCGCAAATTCCCTGTTCCAAATTCCAATTCCACTTCCATTACTATTACTCATAACATAAATTAAACAAAAACACAAAAAAGAGGGTGGGGTGTATAGTGAAGAAACTAACCCCAATTTTTTTGATAATACTACGCTACGATTCTCAGGTATTCACCGACGGATTTTAAACCCATCGTGAAATTGAACCTCCAGAATCATCGTACGGTCAGGAAAAACCTGAGATCCATCGATGACCGGAGATTGAATTGATGGCGATGACGATGATGGTGATGGAGGTGGTGTGGTGGTGGTAAATTATTTTTCTTTTTTTTTTCTTTGGGAATGAGTTGAATCGGAGGGAGGAAAATGGAAGGAAAAGAAAGATGAATTTTCGAGGGATTAGTGAGAGAAAAAAAAAAGGGTAGAAAGCGATTGGATATTTTATTTTTTATAAATAAATAAAATAAAAATGAAAATAAAATATTTATTTACTACTATACCTTTGGCTTTTGCTTAGAGAGAGAAAGAGGAGAGTGAATTGAAATCCGATGAGTTTGGTTTTTGACTGATGGTATTGAAGGCAGGCACGGCACATCACACCGTCTAGCTTCAGAGTTTGGTCAAGATGAATATTTTCAATATATTTATATTTATATGCCTCAGAAATATATGTATTTTAACTTTTTTTTTAGAGAAAAAGTGTATGTATTTGGTCAAAAATTCTAATCAAATACATCTAAAATATGTGAAAGGTAAATGTTATGGAAAAGACTCATCTATATATAACATGAGAAGGATAAATGTTTGTGAAAAGTTTTTTCTTTAATTCGTCTTCAATTGGACCGTTCAAAGTTTTGTTGTTTCTAATTGATTATTGAGTCTGACTTAACTTTAATGATGTATAAATTTTACAAATTTTGCTGTTTTCAACTTAATGCAGAGTCTGATTTTGCTGTTTCCAACTTATTGCAGAGTCTGATTTTGCTGTTTTCAACTTAATGCAGAGTCTGATTTTGCTGTTTCCAACTGATTACAGAGTCTGATTTTGTTGTTCTAATTGATTGCAGAGTCTGACTTGACTTCAATGGTGTCCAAATTTTGCTGTTTTCAATTAATTACAGAGTTTGTATCTTTTCAACTAATGGCAGACTCTGATTTGACTTGAGTCCAAATTTTGATGTTTTACTAATTGCAAGTCTGATTTGACTTCAATGCTTGGCACACCTATCAACTCTTTCTTCTGGAGTGTTTCAATTGGACCAAAGTTGTTATCAGAATGTATGTCCAATCAATCATCCAAATTTGCATCACTCATTTGCATTTTCAATGTTTGATGTTTATCTTATGCATTATGATCATACTCCTTTTCAACTTATCTGATTTTTTCAGCAAACTTCATTCTTTTCATCCTTGCAAACCACCACTACTTGTAATTTTGATTATTTTCTGTGATTTTGTTTTGAATATCTTTTATTAATTTGTTTTCTTAAAATGAGAGAATGGAATCAACCTTAGATGAAATTTGTATGAAAAAAACATGTAAAAGAAGACATATCTTTATATATTTCGATGGATGTTGCTGTTTTTGGAAGTAGATTTTACAAAATTTTGAAGGTATTTGATTTTATAGAATCTTTGGTATCATATTAATATTTTTTTATACTTTTAATTTTTTAAAATTTGTATTTACTATTGTTTATTGATTCAATTTTGATTTAATTTTTGTTCAGAAATTTGAAGTTATAAAGAAATACGATATTGTTGCATATTTTTTAAATCTTTTAATAAAGAGAAAACAAAATAGAAAATATGAATGTGAGAGTTGCATGGCTAACATTCATTTAAACATTGCTATGTTTTGTATTTATTATTTAATGTGTTAGTTTTTTTCTATAGAATAATTATTACTTTTCCAAATGATCATTTTACCATTGTAACTATCATCATCAAACTTTTTCAAATGGTATAAAAAAAATTTCAAATGAAAACGTTAATGTTAACATTTGGTTTCAATTATCATAAAAAAAAAATATAACAATAATTATCTTCATTTAAAAAAAAACATTTAATGTGAGATGACAATGTCATTATTTTTAATGATTCATTAAACCATTATTAATATAAAATATTGAACATACTAATTAAATTTGAATTTTTTTATAATAACTAAAAATAAAATAAAATTAGGGTAAAAATATACTTAATACATGATTTAAAATATTTTAACATTAAATATTATGTCATATACATTAAATTTAAATGAAATTGTGACATAATACAAATAAAAATGAGAAGACGTAATTTTTATAATAAGAATTCATAATAAATTTATTTCAAATGAAATAATATTTATTTAATTTTTAATTCAAATTGTTTTAAAAGGATTGATATCGAATAAATTTATTTATCTAGCGATTTAAAATTTCTAAAAATTTCAATCAAATCATTACTTATCAATTTTTTTAACAAATTTCAAATTAATGACAATTTTTATTTATATTTTTTCTATTGTCTATTTAATTAGGACACACATTTCACCGCATCAAAATAATTAATACTAGAGTAAATAATTTTCACTTTATCATAAAAAGAAATAATATACAAATAATTACATTCATCCATACTTGTTAATTTAATTTATTTTATTTATATATATATATATATATATATATATATATATATATAAAGATAAATGTTCTCAAAAAAGCTCATGTTCATTCTTTTTTTTTATATAATAGAGAAGGCCAAAGGCTCAAGAAGAAAAAGAAACTACAAAATAACTTCTCTTAAGGAGTAGTTCCCCAATATCCTTCAATAATAACGCTCCATAAAACTTGGAGCAACCGAATATCTGATCATATCCCCTTCTAAATGACACGAAGATTTAGTCAAGGCATCAGCACAACGATTGGATTCTCTAAACACATGCCTCGTATAGGCATTTTCAAACCTACTTAAAAGACTCTCGATCTTCCTAAGCATCTCAACTCTTTCACTTCTCCTGGTCTTTCCTTAATTGATGTCCATCACAATCTCAAAAGAGTCAAAATTCATTTCCACCCTTTTGATTCTGAAGTCTAGGACTAGAATCAAGCCTTCAAGTACACCTCGTAACTCTGCCATGTAGTTACTACAAACGTCTAACTTCTTAGGAAAACCTCTCAACCAACAACCTTTGTCATCTTTGACAATTCCTCCATATCCCGCAACCACACCATTAATACACGCATCGTCCATGTTTAATTTTCCAAACCTGGATTGAGAGGAACCCACTTAATAGACTCAACTTCCTTATTCCTCCCAACTACCATCTTATTCATCAAAACAACATTCTCATACTCTTTCATCCTCCCCTCTAAAAGCAACCTAGAGAAGGGCCACACAAACTCCTCAGAATGCTCATCCTGATTTCTCCAAAACCAAAAAGAGTGACAAGCAAATGCTCAGTATGAACTCCAACCTCCAACCTCTTTGATATAATCATTCATGTTTAATCTAACCCACTCATCCAAATCCAAATCAAGGAATTACCGATCAATACCCAAAGGCACTTTGTTTTCCCACACTTTCCAAGCATACGGGCAATCTCGAAACACATGTAGTGTAGTCTCGTTAGCATGACCACACAATCTACAAGCAGTTGGCCCAAGGCCTTTCCTACTCTTGTTATGTTTCGTTAATAACTGATCATGTTTTAGCAACCAAATAAAAGTCTTAATTTGCTTTGGAACTTTTAGCCTCCAATCTCGGTCCATATTATCGCAATCAGCCTTCGATGGCAGATCATAAAATTGCTTCGCTGACCCAATCTCATGCGCCACACCAACCAGCTTGAAATTATATGAGTCGTGATCATCAATCGGATGATGGATAGAGCGAATTTTATCTAGAATATTTTTAGGAATCCACTGCTGCAAAAAATGTCAGTTCCAATCCCTCGTATCTGTCACGAGTTCACACGTCTTTCCATCTTGAATGACATAGGGGAACGCTTGTACTTGATCCCTTAGACATATGCACTCTTCTATCCAGCAATCATCCCTAACCCCAATTTATCTACCATCTCCAATAACTTATTTCCCATGTTGCAACAAGTAAGGAACAATCTTAATAATATCCCTCAACAAACCAGACCTGAAGCTCTTCCTTAGGAGGTTACTACTCAGATTCACATCTTTATAAAGACCACGTAGAACTCTGCACCAAAGGTCATCAGAGTTATTAATCAATTGCCACACAAACTTTATAATGCATGCATAATTCATCTTTGCAAGATCTCTAAGCCCCATACCACCATTATCCTTAGACCTAATGACTATTTTCCAGTTAACAACATGCATCTTCCAGACACGGCTTGGGAAGCAGGCTAGTCATCATAGGATAAATCGGAACAGCCTATATCACACTTTTAGCTATGGTGGTTCGACCTGCAAACGATAAGGAGCTCGCCTTCCAATTTGAAATCCTGTTAGAAACTCGGTCTATAATATACTGGCAATCAGCTTACCTCAAGGTTCTTCCACTGATAGGGACCCTTAGATACTTATCAAAATGATTCGTCTCTCTAAACTTGCAAATACTTAGCAACTTATTCTGAATCCTGCGCGAGGTATTTATAGAAAAGAGGATGCTTGATTTTTCTCCACTAACTTCCTGCTCTGAGAGAGTGGAGAACCTTTGAAGAGTATCTATTACACAATACATATGCTTTTTAGTAGCTTCCCCAAACAAGAATAAATCATTTGCGAACATAAGATAAGATATACTAGGGCCATGAGATCCCATCTTAACAGATTTCCACTTGCCATTAACTACCTATTTCTCAATGAGATGAGATAGCTTGTCTATACAAAGCACAGCGAGATATGGTGATATGGAATCACCTTGACAGATTCCCCGTTGTGGGCGAAAGAATTCACCACAAACACCATGCCAATTCATATTAAGCTCAGAGCTCGTGACAGAGTAAGTGATAATGTTGATCAGCTCTGCTGAAAGATTGGCCTCCTTTATAACTTGCCAAATACATTTCCTATTTAAGTTTGTCGTAAGCTTTGGATATACCAATTTTGGCGGCGAACATACCTTTCCTCCCTTTCATAAGATGAATAATACGCACGACCTATTTAGCTATGATAATATTATCATGAATGGATCTACCTGGGACAAATTCAGCTTGAAAGGGAGAAACTAACTTAGGAGTAGAAAGCTTTAATCTCTCCACTATAATATTAATAATGACTTTGTAAATCGAGTTACACAAAGAGATTGGGCAAAAATGTGTAACATGCTAAAGAGCATCTTTATTCGGAATCAATTAGATGTCTGTTTGATAAACCTTAGCAATAACATTTGGCTTCCTCCATAATCCATGCACAAACTGACACATATTATGGCCCACAATTTCCCACTATTTTTTATAGAACCCTGCAGGGAAACCGTTGGGACCTTGAGCTTTCCAAGGCTTCATAGCAAACACAACCATTTTGATATCAACATCACTAATAGGCTCTTTCAAAACAAGAGTATCAGTATAATTCAGAATGGGGAAAGATACCTCAGTGTGTTTGTCGTGTGTAAAAACGATTATGGTGTCACATGCAGTATACATGTATGTTTTAATTATAGCAAGTGATATTAGTAAGGATATCATACCCACAGGGAGTGAAAGAGGTTTAGATTGAACTTTGTAAGTATTCTTGTTTAAAACTAACATGAGCAAATTAACAAAATAATAGTTGGTAACAAGCTTATATTTTTTCACAACACAAAACTAAATGAAATAAGTGTAAGTTTGATTAAATCAAGAGAGTGAATGTTGAGCTATGATCCATTAATATGCAAGTGACCAAAATATGTAAATTGTGAGATGTGTCGTGCCTCAAAAGGTCAGAACGTGATCTATATATATATATCTCTACAACATCAAAACATGCATTAATAGGGAAAGGGAACAAATCTCTAAGTCTCACTTATAACTCTAAAATATATTTGGTTTATATTATGAAGTTGTTTATGGTCTTAGCCTCTTATCTCTAAGCAAGTTAATTAAGTGAATATCTTTATCCTACTTGTTTAACCACTTTTGTTATGAAATCCACTTATTATTGGATCTCTCACAACAACAAGCTTTTACCTTTTTCTAAGTTGATCATTTAAAGAGACATGTTTATAGCATAAAAACACATAACAAAATAAGACACTTAACATCACATCATTTTAACATCAAGGCAACGTTATATTAACTTCACATTGCTCAACAAACAAGCGTTTAGCTCATGGTGAGCTGAGTACAAACTGTTGAACTGGAACTAATAGGAAACATACATAAACAAAATATGCAGAAGAAATGACAACCTATAAGTAACTTAGAATTCTCTTGTGTTGGATAAACAACAAGTGAAGACTCCAGTCGCGCTAGCTCTCAGCAGTGAGTACAGGATTATATGAGAAGAAGAACTCTCTCTTTTCTCTCAAACCTCACACTAAAATAAAGTAAAACAATACTAAAAACTATCTTCTTGGTGAATGTGTGTGGAACTCTTTTTCCAATTCCTAAGGTCAGCTTTTATAGGCACAAGTGTGGATGTGAAAGTCAATAGGCTTTGGATCATGGGCTTTTGATGCAAACAAGGTTCAACCCATATTTAAATCAGTATATTCTCTTTTTATCCTCCATTTTTCATGAACAAACATCCTAGTACATACAGT
The DNA here is from genome assembly GCA_022829125.1 of Lathyrus tuberosus. NCBI lineage: Eukaryota > Viridiplantae > Streptophyta > Magnoliopsida > Fabales > Fabaceae > Lathyrus > Lathyrus tuberosus. Next base: position 16,948,423 of record JALAZF010000063.1, read on the forward strand.
GGTGGGGGACAAGGCATCTAGTGCTGGCAGTTGTAGTAGGTAGTGGCGCATAGGTGCAGGCGGCGCAATGTTTATGTGCAGAATGCGCTTTTGCAGTGGTGGTCCCCACCGTACTACTCAGTTTTCTCATTGTGCAATTGATCTTATCCATTTGATTTTCCATTTCTTTCAAGCATAATTCTGCCACGTAAGCCCTAGAGATGAGCACGCTACATGCTCTTGGCCATTATCCATTTGTGATCTTCAACAAAATTTACATTTTCCTTTCAGCTCTCTCTTTCAGACGCTGCCTAGACTAGGCATGCCTCAACTTGCCTTAACTGCCTTTAAATTCATTAACACACACATAAAAACTACAAAAACTACAAAGGGAGCACCTATTGTGCTCAAATCAACATAAGCTAAAAAATACTAAAACTTAGGAAATAAACATTAAATTTATCACAAAAGTATAAATGAAATGGGTTAATAATGACACACTAAAATTGGATTATCACTCCCTCAAACTTGAACTATCGTCTGTCCTCAGGTGATGTGACAAGGAATGAAATGAAAAATACTAATCACAACCATTTTAGATCAAAAGATATGTGTGCAGGGACACTCCAAACCTTTTAAAATTGATGGAGCATTCCAAAAATTGGCACCACTCAGCTTTGCAACTGTTCCGAAGTGAAGGCATGATTGAGTTTACATGACTCCTGCAATCACGCTAGTACTTTTCAGTAAAATAAGCTAGCCTAAATGCAATTCTAATTGATTAAGCCTGAGCTCTAAGGGTCATCTTTTGGTTTCAATAGGGGGTTTTGACTAACTCTTTCTTGACTCCTTTCATGAAATAGCAAGGACCTCACTTTCCACCTATTATTTTATTCTTTTGCATAATGTTTCACCTTTTCACTAGACGGGATCTCACTTGTAATGAGTCAAACCTGTTATTATGATGAAGACACTGGTTGTTCCTCCAGTTTTGGGCACAGGAACATGTTCCTCCAGTTTCGGGCACAAGAACTTATTTTTGAAGTGCACTTTGGCTACTTACTTACACACTTTGTGTGCTTATTTGATTGTGTAGTGTGTCCTTTAAAAATATTTTAAGTATTAATTGAGCAGTGGTATCCTTTCCTTAATGATTCCTCATTATTCCACTTATATCTCATTTTCAAATAAATCAGTTTCTTAAAAAGGTTTTGCTTATGTATCTGACTGCCAGAGGTTATCAACAACCTCATCAACGAACACTTTAATTCAGTTTGATAAGCTTTGTTTCTAAAAAATTTCACAGTCCAATTAATTTTTATTCATACTATCCAAAAAGAATTTTTTTAATCAAAGGGGTTGTAATAAGTTATTTTCCTCCCCCTTTTTTAGCAAAATAAAATGCAAAACATACAAACTAACTAAAACATGCAAACAAAATAACACAATTAAAACTAAATTAAACATGGTGATTATCCCAAAAACATCCATTTAAACAGCAAAAACCAAATTAAGGTCAACATGTCTGAAAGTATCATATCCAAAATAAACATGAAACCACATATCTAATACAAGCAGTCAAATCCACTAGCAGTCAATATAGCAAAAGAAAAAAATGCAGGAAAGAGATAATGAAAGGTAAGCACTATGTTAGAAGCCACCTATCCCCCAAACTTAATTTAAGGATAGGGTCCTCACTGTCAGCTTGATGGGCAGGAGCAGGCCTGCACTCGCCATTAAGATGATACCAATTATGCACGAAGTTTGTTGCACTTTCGAAAAACCATGCCATCTGCCTTCTTTTTTGTTGTCTCCACTTCTTTCTCCTTTGCAGTATTTGTCTTGCTGGTCACATTCTTCTTTGGACTTTTCTTGGTGGGGGCCTTCTTTTGAGGACTATTCTTCTTGGGGCTCTTGACTGGGGTCACTTTGACTGGAGGTGTCTTGATTGGGGTTTCCTCAGGAGTGGTCACTGGAGTGGGAATTGGAGTCTCGCATGCGCTTGTCTCCTTCCCAACCTCTTCTTCAACCTTTTTACCATCAGGGCTACCTTTTTTGCTCTAGCTTGTAGGACCAAAGAGTTGACTCTTCAGCACTGGAATAGTACTTAGACAAGTCCTCCTCTTCCTCAACTACCTCATCTTCAACCTTGTCATTCTCTTCTATCATTTTTTTATCTTCCTCAAGAATTTCCTCTTCTTGCCCTTTCACATCTTCCAAATTGTCTTCTGTCTCAACTTCCTTCATAGGGGTGGCGTTCATCTCAACATTGTCTTTATCGACTTCATTGATCATTTCTTTCATAATGTTGTCTTCTCCTTCATCCTCGTGGCCATTTTGGTTCAGATCAAAATCCTTAGTTGGGCTGTCAATTGGTGGTGTGATAATGGGCGACTCTTGTAACACTCTTCTAAACCCTGCGGAAATATATAAATAAATCAGAGTAAATAATCATGTCTTTCACAAAAGGGTGTCACACATAATTACAAAACATCATACAACACCTGCCATGCTCATTAACACTTCACCTAAGTTCATGCTTTTCAAAAACTTCACTTAGCATGTAGTAGCGGATTCAAGTTAATCATAATTGACATAAAGAAAGTTTCATGCTCGTCACATTAATAAACAATACTTAGGCATAAAAGCCAAACTTCATAATATTCAAATTAACATAAAAGCGTAAAGTATAGTACATAATGTATCTCTAAAACATAACCCGAAACGATCCTAGTGTTAGAGTACATAATGTATCTCTAAAACATAACCCGAAACGATCCTAGTGTTACATGATCAGAGCATGACTTGACCCAACATAAATAAAGAAACTAATCAGCTACTTCAGCGGCTACCTCGTGCTACGAGCAACTCTACTCCTCGGTACCTGAGCGATGTCATATAAAACATCATTCCAACAGAAGGGTGAGAATTCACATCAATATTGAAATTATAAGATAATAATTAATTAAAGGGTTAAATATGTTTTGGTCCCTATAAATATCTCACAATTCATTTTTAGTCCTTATTAAAAAAAGGACATATTTTGCTCCCTACAAAAATTTTATGCATGCAGTTTTAGTCCTTGCTAATTTTTAAAATTTTGAAAACTATTTAATTACCCCTAAACTTTTAAATTTTTGAATAATTTTTTCCATACGTGTTCAGATTACTATTAAATATTTCTTTACCAAATTATATAATTTTTTAAAATGAGAAAAATTAAATATGCATTTTTAAAATTTTTAAAGATAATGATAAAAGTAAAGAAAATCTCGACTTTTAAATCAAATTTTGAGTTCTTTTTTTTTTCGAGGAACTTTTTATAACGTTGTAAACATATCTGCAAAATAATCATTCAAAAATACACATTGGTTTAACAGTAGGGACTAAAACTACGTGCATAATTATTTTGTAAGGATAAAAAAACGTTATTTTTTTATAGGAACCAAAATTATAATTTGGTAATTTTATAGGGACCAAAAACATATTTAACCCTTAATTAAAAGGCATACAAACATAATTATAATGATTCTCACACTTCAAAGTTTCATCAACAAAGTATCACTCAAGTAACCATACCATTCACAATTTCATCAATTCAACAAGTCACATACATACACCTACTTCCATATAACCAACATATATGCAATGTGACTCGATGCAAGACTCAATGCAACTCATGCCAAGTGGTACCAACACTTATTATTTTTCGGTTTTTACACTTAAACCGGGTTCTTTCTCTAGACCAATAACAAACAAAAGCTCGTCCCTTAAGCTTTCAAACCCCACTCTAGGTTTGGAACAAGTCACTAGATCTCACGGAACTAGCAAGCATTGCCTATTCACACAAATGATGCGTATGCAATCAACAATCATATACAATTAAGACTATTTGTAACACCCTGATTTATTTTAATTATTTTTCGTAATTAAAATTGAATGATGTTGTGTGGTTGTGTATAATTATGCGTGTTTTGGTCGTGTTTTAGGTTGCCCTTAGTATGGGGTAGTGCCCTTAGAATTATAGAAAATAAGGTATCGGAGGGTGTGTGATAAATTATATAGAAACATGTGGTGAGAATGGTTATTTGGCTAATATTATTATTTTAAATTATTAAGGAATATTGTTATTATTATTAGTGAGATAATAGTAATAATAATAATAATATTTAAATAATAATAATAATAATAATAATAGTAAATATAAATAGAAAAGGGGTTAGAAGAGAGGAAAAGGATTCAGTACGTGTTTTTGGGAAGAAAAGAGGAAGAGCAGAGCTAGGGTGAGAGAAAGGAGACTCCATTGCTAGAGGGAAGATTTTCAAGAACTCTAAGGTAAGGATGGGGCTCTCTAATCTCTTAAGGGTTGCATATTGTTTGTATGAGGGTAGATAAACCATTAGGATCATCCCTATGTGTTGTTTGTGTTGATTTGGGGATTGAGGTTTTTGCGTGTCGGAAGTTTGATAAGAGGAAATTATGCATAAACTTATCGGTTGAAATGTGGTTTATGCATTTCCTACTTGTTTGTGTGTTCATATGTGGTTATATGTGTGTTTTTGGACTGGTTATGAGTGAAATCGGAGAAGAATTAAGGTCTGAGTCGTGCAGGATCACAATTACAGGATTACTGATTCGCGCAGATCTGCCATGCGAAAGGAAAATCTTCCAGGCGAAAATTCGCCAAATGGTCGCTAGGCGAATTGAGAGGCAAACAAAGGGTGAAAATAGGGGTTTCTGGAATTTGTATGGGGGAAGGAGATTCTCCACTGCTCCGCCAGGCGAGCATGAGGCGAAAGGGGAATTCGCCAGGCGAAAGTGGATTCGCTGGTGCTTCGCTAGGCGAACATCAGGCGAACAGAGCTGAGACGAACCAAACTTTCTAAAACTTTAAAAATTCGTATCTTTTAATCTGTATGTCTGATTCAGTCGTCGTTCGAAGCTTTGGAAAGTTGGTTTCACATACTATTTATAAAAATTGATTTCAATACCAGAATTCTAACCCTTTGATGCGTTAATTAGGTTTGTATATGTTGTTATGTGTTGTAAGTTGAAATGATGGATTCGGTGGTGTGTATGTGTGTTATAGTTGTGGATTGCTGTTGTTGTATGTGTTGGCAGGTATGGACTGCGTGTTGTATAGTTGTAGTATGATGTATTGATGCATTGATAGTCATATGCATGTAGTTGTCGTTGTATGTTGTTATTGAGGTGCATATCATGTTGTATAAGTTGTATGATAGGTCGTGTGCCCATATGGGGTGTGAGCACCTTATTTGGATTCCTTGAAATGGAATTGTCTTGTTGTTAGTGTTGAGGTAATCGTGTGCCCATGTGGGGTGTGAGCGCCTTATTTGGATTCCGACGTGGGTCTCATTGCATTGCATTATGTTGTGTTGATTATTTACTTGTGTGGGAAATGCTAATGGTGCTAATGTTGTGATGATAGGGTAGATTGTGTAATGTTTTTATACTTTCATACTTATATTATGCATTTCTTATATTGATTTGAGAATCTCACCTCTTCTGTTTAAATGTTACCTCTATGTGGGTAACGTGTAGATAAGCAGGATTAGTGCGGAGTTGGAGCTAGCGAAGACGAGGTCTTCTCTTTTATTTTTTTGGGTCGCGTCTGCTCTGATTGTAACACTGGGTTGTCGGAATGCTTGTAGTTGTTTATTTTATTATGTGTCGTCGTTTTATTTACTTGATGAGAATTATGTGGTACTAAGTACGTTATGTTTTAGTTGAATTCCGCTGCCATGTGATAAGATTAATTAAGTATGCCTTTATTGATAATATCGATGTGTTATATATTGTATGCATGAGCAGGTGTAATGTTGACAGTAGCATCCTAAACGTTGTATGTTTGATTTTACTCTGATATTTGATTATTAGTTGTCGCGGGGGTTTAGGGTGTTACATAGTGGTATCAGATCCTGGTTGGTCCGTCCGGCCAAGTTGTCGAGTCGTTGTCGTGTGACAGTTGATTACTGTAGGTGTCGGTTCCTTAACCATTATGTTCTGTTGTTGGTGCGTAACAGATTTAGAATAGCTGGAAGGAACGATGCTGCGATTGTTGCTGCTTTGCATGCTGTTGCTCAGGCAGTGCAGAACCCGCCTCATGCCAGTGAGAATGACGAGTTTCGGAAGAACAGACCGCCTACCTTCAAGGGAAGACATGATCCAGATGGAGCGCAGGCTTGGATCAAAGAGATCGAGATAATATTTTGGGTTATGGAATGTCCTGAAGCACAGAAGGTGCGGTTAGGTACTCATATGCTGGATAAAGAGGCTGATGATTTGTGGATTAACATTCGTCAACTGTTGGGAGCAACAGAAGAGGCAATCACTTGGGTTGTGTTCAGTAGGGATTTCTTGAGGAAATATTTTCCTGAAGATGTCTGAGGAAAGAAAAAGATCGAGTTTTTGGAACTGAAGCAGGGTAACATGACGGTTACGGAGTATGCTGCCAAGTTCTCAGATTTGGCTAAGTTTTACCCTCACTACAATGCGAAAACTACTGAATTCTCAAAGTGTATCAAGTTTGCGAATGGATTGAGGCCTGAGATCAAACAGGCTATTGGTTATCAGCGGATCAGAAGATTTCCAGATTTAGTGGATTGTTGTAGGATCTTTGAGGAAGATAGCAAGGCCCGATCGGCTCACTATAAAGGGCTGGCCGAGAGGAGGGGAAGACAACAGGTGAACCGTGGGAAGCCTTATGCAACTCCAGCTGAGAAAGGTAAACAGAAACACGCTGATGGTAAGAAGCCGAGTGGGGGAGGTGCCCTTGCTCCTCTTAAGTGTTACAGGTGTGGTGAGTTGGGTCATCGTGTCGGTGAGTGCACGAGTGATGTGAAGAAATGCTTCAAGTGTGGACAGGCAGGACATCTGATTGCTGACTGCAAAGTTAATGTGGTGACTTGTTACAATTGTGGAGAACAGGGCCATATCAGTACTCGTTGCCAGAAACCAAAGCAAGCTTCGACTAGAGGAAAAGTGTTCGCTTTGACAGGGACTCAGACTTCTAGTGATGACAGACTGATGATGCGTTATATTCACAAGTGTACGAATCGCGTCAGAGTAATATAAAAAGTTATCGTATCCACAGATACCAAATGTCGATCTAACGAATTCTGTTTGTTACAGTGCTTATCTAGGGCAGTTCAATTCAGGGTTTACTAATGCAGAGGAAAATAAATAAAAGTAAATGACGAGGTAATAAAATTTGGACAAAACAATAGGCTTGAATGTAATTCTCATAACCGATAATATTTCTATATTCATCAACAGAACTACTTATGGGCAATATCTTCTATTTTAAGAAAAGAATTCAATTTAACAGGAACTGTCGCTTTCGCATAGTCAGAACCAAGTTTACCCTCTAACTAACCCCTTTATTGTCACTTATAAAAAGGCGCGCATTACGTTAGAGTCATGGAAAACTTACTTTTAAGAAATGTAAATTCTAAACTAAACAGAAAAGTATTTTGACCTGAAATCTCTAAACTAAAGAGGTTCAAAATGAACCAGATTCTAATCCCACTAACGCGTCCGAAAATAGTTTTAAAATCTCTTTTCTAAAGTGTTAAAAATCCCTACTCGACTGAGCAAAGTGCTTTCGCTGTATTTGATCAGTTGAGAACTAAACAAGTTCACAAAGGATTGGACGGCTTTCGATCTTACCCAACATTGCTTTTAAGTACAGAAAACTTGTGTTAAAGATTAAAACAGCCCTTAAGTATTTCTATTAACATATAGACGTATTACGGTGATTATGGTCTTTACATTCTTACCTATCTAAAACTTAGCCAGCCATGGTAGTTATAACAGTCATATTAATTCTTATCATGTATGGAATTAAGTCTTTTGAAAAGTAAAGTTTTGAAAAGTAAGGCAAGACAATAAATAAACAAAATAAAGCAAGTGCAAGAAATAAATGAAAGTAGATGCGATTAAAATAAAACCTGCTCCAAAGCGGAGTCTTTAAATCTGGTACAATGTACGGAAAAGAAAATGCTGGCAGGATTACTTCTACCAAAGTGCTCCAACTTGATTACAGACACTCCAAGACTTGATTACAAACTCGATCACACACAGTGCAATAACTCCTCTGTGTGAGAAGATTACCGCTTTACAAGAGTGAAATTTATGCCTAGGGTGAAGTAAACTAAGATTGGATGATCCTAAAATTCGAGTTCTGAGAGTATTTATAGGCAAAGTTGGCATGGTGCAAAGACAAAAGTGACCTTGGCTTGAAAAATGGGCGGGAACTAATTTTTCCTTGTCGCGCCCGCGACAGGCCTACCGCGCCCGCGACACGAAGAAAACGGCAAAGGTGAGTGCTTGATCGTGGGAACGTGGCAGTTGAGTTGTGGAGATCATGGGACACGTCGTCGCCTACCCTGGGGCGCCCGCGACAAGAGAAGCGACCAGAGTAAATTGCTGCCAAACTTGAATTCTAGCTCCTTTTGCATCCTTTTTCGTCTGGGACCTCGATTTTATTAAAAACCTGGAAAAAAAAGGAAAACATAACAATAACAAAGCATAAAAAATAAAAAAAAAACTAATATGCATGTGAAATCAGAGTCGAAAATACAGTATAATTTAGTGTCATCAAATTCTCCCACACTTAGACCTTTGCTTGTCCTCAAGCAAAACATTTAAAGCTCATAGAAAAATCAGTGTCGATCGATGATTTTTGGGCGAAAAGGGCTTCTAAGTCCGAGTCTGGATACAGTGGTCGGTACTAACTGAGTGAACCAAGGGCATCGTGATAACACTAATCCGCAAATACGGACATAAACTTCGCTCCTATACTAATCAACCCATTATATCCCACAATACTTAGGCCTTCCTTTTCCATCTCTTTTGAGTCCTTTTCATTCAAGCGCAATCACATTAAGCCCATTTTCCGCAATGCTTCATGGTAGAGTGACCTGTTAGTGATTCTGATCTTTTCATACCGGATTTCTGGTACAAGGAACTGTGTAAAATCCTTTTATTCCTCTCAAGTGCAGTTGTGGGGGATCGGATCGTAATTCGCCCTACCGAGTTCAGCGCCAGATACCTCTAAACCAATTGAAATGAGCAAGCTAAACATCTTATTACCTTTTTTTTTTGAACAAAATAAAGCAACGGTGCAGATAAAAAAAAAATTTCTCTTTGCTTTTTTCTTGCACTCAGATCAGTCACTTATATTCGACGGTCTCCTACTTAGAACATGTTTAGGCCGGAGCTGATTGCTGAAATAAACTACTAAGGATGATTTTGAAATGAAATTAGGACCATGGTATATGGGGTTTCAGGTGTGTTTCTTATATTTACGAAGTTCATGGTGTAAGGACGATACTGATGTTTCGAAGGTTCTCCCAAGTCACCGCATCCTAACCCGAACCTGTCTTAAAGTCCAAAAATTTTTCAGAACAACACTTTTTTCTAAAAAAAAAATTTATTATTATTATATATATATATATATATATATATATATATTTTTTTTTTTTGGGATAAAATATGTGGGGAAAAATGAAGGTGAACCAAAAAAATATACTTATACTAATGACTCTTCAAACACATGCATTTTCTAAAACAGAAACAAAAGTAAATAACTGAAGGAAAAAACAAACTACTAAAATGACGGAAATAAAAATGATAAAATCTCCTCCCACACTTAAATCAAACATTGTCCCCAATGTTTCGAAGTAAGCTAAGGAGAAAGGAACCTGGCAAAACTAGTGAGGACCGCTGGTGCCCTCGCCGCCCTGTGCTGAACGCTCGGAACGACGGGATCTGCTACGGTGATGGTCTCGCTGGTCCATCCTAGCCTGCAATTCTGTCTGAGCAGCTTTCAAAATAAACAAACAAACAAACAAACAAACGTAAATCAAAATAAACGGAAAGAAAATAAATACGAAAAGGAAAAGAACCATGGGTTGCCTCCCATGCAGCGCTTGCTTAACGTCGTTAGCTCGACGAGTTCAAGTCATGTATCTGGTGCGAGGATAGGTGGGTCTGTTAATGTGAACCTGGAGTAGTATGCTGGAATGTCACCTCCTTCATAATGCTTAAGCCTTTGTCCATTTACAACGAACGGACTGCAAGATTTGTTCTTAATTTCCACTGCCCCGGATTTTAAGACTTTGGAAACTTCGAACGGGCCCGTCCATCTAGATCGAAGCTTACCTGGAAAAAGTCGCAGTCTTGAATTGTATAGAAGAACAGGGTCACCTATGTTGAAGTCTTTCTTGACGATCTTCTTGTCATGCCATGCTTTGGTTCTCTCTTTATATCTGATGGCATTTTCATAGGCTGATTGTCGGAGCTCTTCTAACTTATGTATGTCTAAGATGCGTTTCTCACCAGCTGCTAAGTAATCGAAATTTAAGGTTCTGATGGCCCAATATGCTTTGTGTTCCAATTCAAAGGGTAAGTGACATGATTTTTCGTAAACTAGTTGGTAAGGGGTTGTTCCAATGGGAGTCTTATAGGCTGTCCTGTAGGCCCACAGTGCTTCTGAAAGCTTCTGTGACCAATCCTTTCTGGATATCGAGACAATTTTTTCTAAGATATGCTTGATCTCTCTATTGGATACTTCTACTTGCCCACTGGTTTGCGGGTGGTAAGGTGTGGCTACTCTATGTTTAACTTCATACTTCCTCAACAGTTTGTCAAAAATCCTAGATATAAAATGTGATTCTCCATCACTTATGACTAGCCTGGGAACTCCGAATCTAGGGAATATATTCTGCTTGAACATCTTAATCACCACTCGGGTGTCATTTGTGGGTGCAGCTATAGCTTCAATCCATTTGGACACGTAATCGACAGCGACTAAAATATATTTGTTTCCTAAGGATGATGGAAAAGGTCCCATAAAGTCGATTCCCCAAACATCAAAAAGTTCTACTTCTTGAATGTTTCTTAATGGCATTTCATTTCTCCTCGAGATGTTTCCGGAGCGTTGACACGGGTCACACTTGGTTATATATGTATGAACATCACGCCATATAGTTGGCCAATAAAGACCAGCTTATAAGATCTTAGCGTGAGTCTTAGATGTACTTGCGTGTCCTCCGTAGGGTGCTGAGTGACAATGTTCTATGATATGGTGCACTTCTTCTTCTGGAACACACCGGCGAAAGATTCCGTCAGTGCCTCTCTTAAAAAGGAGTGGTTCGTCCCAATAGAAATGTTTAACGTCATTGAAGAACTTCTTTTTCTGCTGATAGCTGAGGTCAGGAGGTATTATATCAGCAGCAAGATAGTTAACAAAATCTGCATACCAAGGTACATTATTTACCGCTAAGGATTTTTCAGAATCTTCTAAGGTTTCTAAACTTACATCTCCAATGGCATCTAGCTTAGCGATTAACCTGTCATAAGCAAAGTCATCATTTATGGGTACTACATCAGGTTTCAAGAACTCAAGCCTGGAAAGGTGATCGGCAACTACATTCTCGGTGCCTTTCTTATCTCTGATATCAAGGTCAAATTCTTGCAATAAAAGTATCCACCAGAGTAATCTAGGTTTAGCATCCTTTTTATTCAAAAGGTATCGGATGGCGACATGATCAGTGTAAACAATTATTTTGGCTCCCACCAAATAGGATCTAAATTTGTCTATGGCGAAAACTACGGCTAGGAGTTCTTTTTCTGTGGTTGCATAGTTTAGCTGAGCGGCATCTAGAGTTCTACTGGCATAGTAAATCACATGTAACTTCTTATCAGATCTTTGCCCTAGCACTGCTCCTACAGCGTAATCACTAGCATCACACATGATTTCAAAAGGTTTTGTCCAATCTGGTGGTTGCATAATGGGTGCTGAGATTAAAGCTTGTTTTAAAAGGTTGAATGCTTCGTTGCATTTTTCATCAAAAATGAACTCGGCATCTTTCATCAGAAGACCTGTCAAAGGTTTAGTGATCTTAGAGAAGTTTTTAATGAAACGCCGGTAAAATCCAGCATGTCCAAGAAAACTTCGAACTTCTCTAATTGTTTTGGGTGGTTTAAGATTCTCTATCACCTTGATCTTGGCTTTATCAACTTCAATGCCTTTTTCAGAAACGATATGTCCTAGAATTATACCTTCAGTGACCATGAAGTGACATTTCTCCCAATTTAATACCAGGTTTACTTCGACACATCTCTTCAAGATCTTTTCAAGGTTGACTAGACAGTTATTAAAATCAAATCCGCAGACTAAGAAATCGTCCATGAATACTTCCATAATTCCATCAAGATAATCAGCGAAGATTGACATCATGCAACGCTGAAAAGTTGCTGGGGCATTACAGAGTCCGAAAGGCATACGTCTATAGGCAAAAGTTCCATATGGGCATGTGAAGGTTGTTTTCTCTTGGTCATCAGGGTGTATAGGAATTTGGAAAAAACCTGAATATCCGTCGAGGTAACAGAAGTAGGAATGTCTAATTAGACGTTCCAACATCTGATCTATAAAAGGTAATGGGAAATGGTCTTTCCTAGTGGCTTTGTTTAATTTTCTGTAATCTATGCACATACGCCAACCTCCTTCTATCCGTTTTGCAACGTGCTCACCTCTTTCGTTCTGTACCACGGTGATGCCTCCCTTTTTAGGTACTACATGCACAGGGCTTACCCATTTACTGTCCGAGATCTGATATATTATCCCTGCTTCCAACAACTTAAGAACTTCCTTTTTAACTACCTCACTCATTATAGGGTTAATCCTTCTTTGGTGTTCTCTCGAAGGTTTAGCATCTTCTTCAAGTGAAATCCGGTGCATGCACATGGATGGACTTATTCCTTTAAGATCTGAGATGTCGTACCCTAGTGCTGAGGGATATCTTCGCAAGACATCTAAGAGTTGGTTTATTTCATTTTGGTTCAGAACGGCACTGACTATAACTGGTCTGTCCATTTCTTTGTCTAAAAACTCATATCTTAGATTCTTGGGTAATTCTTTTAATTCTAAGGTTGGTTTGCTGGGGTTTTGTATAGGATCCGGAGTTAAGGATAAACATTCAAAAAGGCTATCATCTATGTAGGGTTCCATACTGTCATCATCTTTCTCAATGGGCGTTGAAGGTAGTTTTATTCTTTCTATTGGCTCTTCCTGGTTAAGTTTACGGACACATTCATCGATGACATCAACTGCATAACATGCATCTCCTATTACTGGTGCCGTGAGAAACTTTGCTAGGACAAACTCTATTTTTTCGTTACCTACCTCAAAAGTCAATTTTCCTTTCTTGACATCTATTATGGCTCCTGCAGTTGATAGGAATGGTCTACCTAGGAGGATTAGGATATCTTTATCTTCTTTGATGTCCATTACGACAAAGTCGGTGGGAATGAACAACTTGCCTATTCGAACTGGGATGTCTTCTAATACGCCTACAGGGTATTTTATAGATCTGTCAGCTAATTGGAGAGACATCTTAGTAGGTTGCAAATCTCCTAGTTTCAATCGTTCACAAACTGCGAGGGGCATTAGGCTTACACTGGCTCCTAAGTCCAGAAAGGCTTTATCTATGACATGATTCCCCAAAATACAAGGTATGGAGAAATTCCCCGAATCTTTGTCTTTTTTGGCAAGTTTGTTCTCGGAAATGGAATTACACTCCACTGGTTTTGGATCGTCAAGTCTACGTTTATTGGTGAGGATGTCCTTCAGGAATTTAGTATAAGATGGTATTTGGGTGATGGCTTCTGTAAAAGGAATCTCTACATGGAGTTTTTCTATAACTTTAACAAACTTCTGGAATTGGTCATTGATCTTAGTTTGTTTAAGTCTTTGTGGATAGGGAATTGATGGTTTGTATGGCTGATGGGGTGTTGAAGCTTCGTCCGTAACTTCTCCTTTATCTTTGTCTTTTGGTTTCTCAATTTCTATGGGTTTCTCACCTTCGGGGGTAGCATCTTTTTTGGAAATTTCGGAGTCACTCAATGTCGGGTTTTTAGGCCCTTCATAAGTGGTTCCACTTCGTAAGGTAACAGCGTTAGCTTGCCCTCGAGGGTTCTGTTGAGGTTGTCCAGGAAATTGTCCTCCAGGAGTAGTTTGGGGTGCTTGCTTTAAGGCTACCTGAGAGATCTGGGTTTCAAGCATCTTGTTGTGGGTGGCCATTTGGTCCATTTTGGTTCCTAGTTGGGTAAGCAGCTCATTCACATGAATATTCTGATTTAGGAATTCTTTGTTTTGCTGGGCTTGTGTTGTCATAAAATCATTTAGCACTTTCTCAATATTTGGCTTAGGTGGCACTGCTTGCATATGTTGGTTTTGTCTAGGTGTTTGATTGTTGGTTGATCTCGGAGGTGCTTGGTTTTGGATAGGGTTATTATTTTTGTAGGAAAAATTAGGGTGATTCCTCCATCCAGGGTTGTAAGTATTTGAGAACGGGTTTCCTTGGGCATAGTTGACTGGGTTTGGATTAGTCTCATTTAACAGATGGCAATCAGCTGATTGATGACCTTTAGTACCACAAAGTTCGCAATCCGACACTACTGCTGCTGCAGCGGTTGGTTGTGCGTACATTTGATCGATCTTGAGGGCCATAGCATCCATTTTGGCTTGCATCATGTCTATAGAGCTTACCTCATGTTTACCTCATTGGGCTTCTTTCTTTTCCACTGTTGCTCTTTCGTTTCCCCATTGATGATGGTTTTGAGCCATATCTTCAATGAGACCACAAGCGTCAGGATAGGGTTTGTTCATCAGGGCACCGCCAACGGCAGCGTCGATGGACATCTTTGTGTTATAATGAAGTCCGTGGTAAAAGGTATGTATAATCAACCATTGCTCCAAACCATGGTGTGGACAAGCCCTTAGAAGGTCTTTATACCTCTCCCAAGCTTCAAACAGCGATTCTCCTTGGTTTTGGGTAAATCTTGTTATTCGGTTTTGGAGAACGGCTGTTTTGCTTGGGGGAAAGTATCTAGCAAGGAATGTTCTCCTTAGGTCTTCCCATGTTGTTATAGAATTGGCTGGAAGGGAATCTAACCAAGTCAGGGCTTTGTCTCTAAGGGAAAAGGGAAATAGTCTTAAACGAATCACCTCAGGACTAGCATCATTGGTCTTAAAGGTGTTTGACAACTGGATAAAGACTTTTAGATGTTGGTTTGGGTTTTCAGATGGTAGTCCTGCGAATTGGTTTTGTTGAACTAGTTGTAATAGGGACGATTTTAGTTCAAAATTATTGGCAGGTATGGTAGGGTTAACTATACTAGAGCTCGGTTCTTCGTCAGCAGGCTGAGCGAATTCCTTAAGGGGTCTTTGGTTACGATCTTCGGCCATAGCTTGCTTAATTCGACAAAGCCAAAGTCGTGCGCGAGCGTAACGTTCTGGTTCCACTAAAGGATCTATTACACTACTGGAGCTGCGAGATCTTCGCATCGACCAGTTCGTGCGGCCCTAGTCTAAACGGTGATAACAAACGAAATTCGAAATTCGGCGAAATTGGTCCCCGACAACGGCACCAAAAACTTGATGCGTTATATTCGCAAGTGTACGAATCGCGTCAGAGTAATATAAAAAGTTATCGTATCCACAAAGACCAAATGTAGATCTAACGAATTCTGTTTGTTACAGTGCTTATCTAGGGCAGTTCAATTCAGGGTTTACTAATGCAGAGGAAAATAAATAAAAGTAAATGACGAGGTAATAAAATTCGGACTAAACAATAGGCTTGAATGTAATTCTCATAACCGATAATATTTCTATATTCATCAACAAAACTACCTACGGGCAATATCTTCTATTTTAAGAAAAGAATTCAATTTAACAGGAACTGTCGTTTTCGCGTAGTCAGAACCAAGTTTACCCTCTAAACTAACCCCTTTATTGTCACTTATAAAAAGGCGCGCATTGCGTTAGAGTCATGGAAAACTTACTTTTAAGAAATGTAAATTCTAAACTAAACAGAAAAGTATTTTGACCTGAAATCTCTAAACTAAAGAGGTTCAAAATGAACCAGATTCTAACCCCACTAACGCGTCCGAAAATAGTTTTAAAATCTCTTTTCTAAAGTGTTAAAAATCCCTACTCGACTGAGCAAAGCGCTTTCGCTGTATTTGATCAGTTGAGAACTAAACAAGTTCACAAAGGGTTGGACGACTTTCGATCTTACCCAACATTGATTTTAAGTACATAAAACTTGTGTTAAAGATTAAAACAGCCCTTAAGTATTTCTATTAACATATAGACGTATTACGGTGATTATGGTCTTTACATTCTTACCTATCTAAAACTTAGCCAGCCATGGTAGTTATAACAGTCATATTAATTCTTATCATGTATGGAATTAAGTCTTTTGAAAAGTAAAGATTTGAAAAGTAAGGCAAGACAATAAATAAACAAAATAAAGCAAGTGCAAGAAATAAATGAAAGTAAATGCGATTAAAATAAAACCTGCTCAAAAGCGGAGTCTTTAAATCTGGTACAATGTACGGAAAAGAAAATGCTGGCAGGATTACTTCTACCAAAGTGCTCCAACTTGATTACAGACACTCCAAGACTTGATTACAAACTCGATCACACACAGTGCAATAACTCCTCTGTGTGAGAAGATTACCACTTTACAAGAGTGAAATTTATGCCTAGGGTGAAGTAAACTAAGATTGGATGATCCTAAAATTCGAGTTCTGAGAGTATTTATAGGCAAAGTTGGCATGGTGCAAAGACAAAAGTGACCTTGGCTTGAAAAATGGGCGGGAACTAATTTTGCCTTGTCGCGCCCGCGACAGGCCTACCGCGCCCGCGACACGAAGAAAACGGCAAAGGTGAGTGCTTGATCGTGGGAATGTGGCAATTGAGTTGTGGAGATCATGGGACACGTCGTCGCCTACCCTGGGGCGCTCGCGACAAGAGAATCGACCAGAGTAAATTGCTGCCAAACTTGAATTCTAGCTCCTTTTGCATCCTTTTTCGTCTGGGACCTCGATTTTATTAAAAACCTGAAAAAAAAAGGAAAACATAACAATAACAAAGCATAAAAAATAAAAAAAAACTAATATGCATGTGAAATCAGAGTCGAAAATACAGTATAATTTAGTGTCATCAACTGATTAGAGGTACATGTTATATTAATAATACGCCTTTGAATGCTATTATTGATACTGGTGCCACTCACTCTTTTATTGTTGTTAATTGTGTGAGAAGGCTAGGCCTTGTTGTTTCTCCTATGAAGGGAGAGATGGTTGTCTAAACTCCTGCAAAGGGATCGGTGACCACTTCTTTAGTCTATTTGAATTATACACTATCGATCTTTGATAAGGACTTTAGTGTGGATCTGATTTGCTTACCGTTAGGAGATCTCAATGTGATTTTGGGTATGAACTGGTTGGAGTTCAATCATGTTCATATTAACTGTTTTAACAAGTCGGTGCAATTTTTTGCTCCCGAGGAAGAGGAAGAAGATGGTTTTCTATCTGCTAGAGAGTTGAGAGAGATCTTAGAGGAAGAAGCTCAGGTGCTGACATTGTTTGTATCCTTGTCAGTGGAGAATGAGTCAGTGATTAATGAATTGCAAGTGGTGCATGAATTTCCTGAAGTGTTTCTGGATGATATTGCTGATGTACCACCGAGAGAGAAGTAGAGTTTACTATTGATCTTGTCCCTGATACTAGACCTATTTTTATGGCACTATACAGGATGTCGGCATCAAAATTGACAGAACTGAAGAAGCAACTGGAAGAGTTGTTAGAAAAGAAATTTGTAAGGCCAAGTGTATCGCCTTGGGGAGCTCCAGGGTTGTTGGTAAAGAAAAAGGATGGTAGTATGAGGTTGTGTATCGATTACAGACAACTGAATAAAGTAACGATTAAGAACAAGTATCCGCTTCTAAGAATAGATGACTTTATGGATCAATTAGTGGGTACCCGTGTGTTTAGCAAGAATGACTTGAGGTCAGGTTATCATCAGATACGGGTAAAAGATGAAGATATTCAGAAAACGGCTTTCAGGACTCGATATGGACATTATGAGTATGTAGTGATGCCGTTCAGAGTCACTAATGCACCTGGTGTATTCATGGAGTATATGAATCGAATTTTTCATGCTTACTTGGATCAATTTGTGGTTGTTTTTATTGATGACATCCTTATCTATTTTAAGTCAGAAGAGGAACACACAGAACATTTGCGGATCGTGCTGCAAGTGTTGAAAGAGAAGAAGCTCTATGCTAAGTTGTCTAAGTGTGAATTCTGGTTGAGAGAGGTAAGTTTTCTCAGTCATGTTATTTTAGGTGATGGTATTGCGGTGGATCCATCCAAGGTAGATGCAGTTCTACAGTGGGGGGCTCCGAAGTCGGTAACTGAGATTAGAAGATTTTTGGGCTTGGCTGGTTATTACCGAAGGTTTATTGAAGGTTTTTTGAAGTTGGCACTTCCGTTGACTCAGTTGACGTGCAAGGGTAGAGCGTTTGTGTGGGATGTTCATTGTGAGAAGAGTTTCATTGAGCTGAAGAAGAGATTGACTACGGCTCCGGTTTTGATTCTACCCGAACCAAATGAACCGTTTGTGGTGTATTGCGACGCTTTCTTGATGGGTTTAGGAGGTGTATTGATGCAGGATGGTAAGGTTATGGCTTATGCTTCACAACAGTTAAGGGTCCATGAGAGGAATTATCCCACTAATGATTTGGAATTAGCAGCAGTGGTATTCGTATTGAAGATTTGGAGGCACTATCTTTATGGGTCCAGGTTTGAAGTGTATAGTGATCATAAGAGCTTGAGGTATCTGTTTGATCAGAAGGAGTTGAATATGAGGCAAAGAAGGTGGTTAAAGTTCTTAAAGGATTATGATTTCGGCTTGAACTATCATCCAGGTAAACTTAATGTCGTGGCTGATGCTCTAAGTCGAAAGACGTTGCATATGTCTGCTATGATGGTTAAAGAGTTAGAATTGATTGAACAACTCAGAGATATGAGTTTGGTTTGCGAACAGACACCGCATAGTGTGATGTTGGGTATGCTGAAGATCAACAATGAATTTCTTAATAGCATCAGAGAAGGTCAGAAGTTGGATGTGAAACTGGCGGATTTGATGATTGGAAATGAACAGGCGGAAGGCAACAAATTTAAAGTGGATGAACAAGGCGTGTTGAGGTTCCGTGATAAGATTTGTATTCCTGATGATCCTGAGTTGAAAAGAATGATTCTAGAAGAGAGTCATAGGAGTAGTTTAAGTATTCATCCAGGAGCTACGAAGATGTATCAAGACTTGAAGAAGATATTTTGGTGGCCTGGATTGAAACGCGATGTGGCTAAGTTTGTGTATGCTTGTTTAACTTGTCAGAAGTCGAAGGTGGAACATCAGAAACCTGCTGGTTTGATGCAACCGCTAGATATTCCAGAGTGGAAGTGGGACAATATTTCCATGGATTTTGTGACCGGGTTGCCTAATACGCCGAGAGGACATGATTCTGTTTGGGTAGTAGTGGATAGACTGACGAAGTCGGCATATTTCATTTCGATTAATATCACTTTTCCTTTGCAGAAGCTGGTAGAGATTTATATTCAGGTAATTGTGAAGTTGCATGGGGTTCCGTTGAGTATTGTGTCGGATAGAGATCCAAGGTTCACTTCTAGATTTTGGGAGAGTTTGCAAGAAGCTTTGGGATCGAAACTGAGATTGAGTTCGGCCTATCATCCGCAGACAGATGGACAGACAGAGAAGACTATACAGTCTTTGGAAGATTTGTTGAGGGCTTGTATGCTTGAACAAGGAAGTGCTTGGGATAGCCATTTGCCGCTAATTGAGTTCACTTATAATAACAGTTATTATTCCAGTATCGGGATGACACCTTTTGAAGCTTTGTATGGTCGGAGGTGTCTGACGCCTTTGTGTTGGCATGAATCTGGTGAGAATGTAGTACTTGGACCTGAGATTGTTCAGCAAACTACCGAAAAGGTGAAGCTGATTTGGGAAAAGATGAAAGCTTCGCAGAGTAGGCAGAAGAGTTACCATGATAAGAGGAGGAAAAATCTTAAGTTCCAAGAAGGAGACCATGTGTTTTTTAGAGTCACTCCAGGGACTGGTATTGGCCGTGCGTTGAAGTCAAGGAAGCTCACTCCTCGGTTTATTGGTCCGTATCAGATTTCTGCAAGAGTTGGACCTGTTGCCTACAGAGTGGCATTGCCACCCAATTTTTCGAATTTGCATGATGTGTTCCATGTGTCATAGCTTCAGAAGTATGTTTCGGATTCGTCGCATGTGATTCCGACGGATGATGTGGAAGTAATGGACAACCTTACAGTTGAGGCCTTACCAATACAGATTGAAGACCGTGAGGTAAAGCAGTTGAGAGGTAAAGAGATCGCTCTTGTGAAGGTAGTGTGGGGAGGCGCTGCCGATGGAAATATGACTTGGGAGTTAGAGAGCAGGATGAGAGAGTCGTATCCGGAGTTATTCGCATAAGGTAAATTTTCGAGGACGAAAATATTCTAAGTGGGGGAGAGTTGTAACACCCCGATTTATTTTAAATATTTTCGTAATTAAAATTGAATGATGTTGTGTGGTTGTGTATGATTATGCGTGTTTTGGTCGTGTTTTGGGTTGCCCTTAGTATGGGGTAGTGCCCTTAGAATTATAGAAAATAAGGTATCGGAGGATGTGTAACAAATTGTATAGAAACATGTGGTGAGAATGGTTATTTGGCTAATATTATTATTTTAAATTATTAAGGAATATTGTTATTATTATTAGTGAGATAATAGTAATAATAATAATATTTAAATAATAATAATAATAGTAAATATAAATAGAAAAGGGGTTAGAAGAGAGGAAAGGGATTCATCACGTGTTTTTGGGAAGAAAAGAGGAAGAGCAGAGTTAGGGTGAGAGAAAGGAGACTCCATTGCTAGAGGAAAGATTTTCAAGAACTCTAAGGTAAGGGTGGGGCTCTCGAATCTCTTAAGGGTTGCATATTGTTTGTATGAGGGTAGATAAACCATTAGGATCATCCCTATGTGTTGTTTGTGTTGATTTGGGGATTTGAGTTTTTGCGTGTCGGAAGTTTGATAAGAGGAAATTGTGCATAAACTTATCGGTTGAAATGTGGTTTCTGTATTTCCTACTTGTTTGTGTGTTCATATGTGGTTATATGTGTGTTTTTGGACTGATTGTGAGTGAAATCAGAGAAGAATTGAGGTCTGAGTCGTGCAGGATCGTAATCGCAGGATTGCTGATTCGCGCAGATCCGCCAGGCGAAAGGAAAATCCGCCAGGAGAAAATTCGTCAGATGGTCGCCAGGCGAATTGAGAGGCGATCGAAGGGTGAAAAATAGGGGTTTCTGGAATTTGTATGGGGAAGAAGATTCGCCACTGCTCCGCCAGGCGAGCAAGAGGCGAAAGGGGAATTCGCCAGGCGAAGGAGGATTTCGCCAAGCGAAAGTGGATTCGCTGGTGCTTCGCTAGGCGAACATCAGGCGAACAGAGCTGAGACGAACCGAACTTTCTAAAACTTTAAAAATTCGTATCTTTTAATCCGTAGGTCCGATTCCGTCGCTGTTCAAAGCGTTGGAAAGCTGGTTTTACATACTATTTATAAAAATTGATTTTAATACCACAATTCCAACCCTTTAATGCATTAATTGGGTTTTGTGTATGTTGTTATGTGTTGTAAGTTGAAATGATGGAGTCAGTGGTGTGTATGTGTGCTATAGTCGTGGATTACTGTTGTTGTATGTGTTGGCAGGTATGGACTGTGTGTTGTATAGTTGTAGTATGATGTATTGACGCATTGATAGTCATATGCATGTAGTTGTCGTTGTATGTTGTTGTTGAGGTGCATATCATGTTGCATAAGTTGTATGATAAGTCGTGTGCCCATGTGGGGTGTGAGCGCCTTATCTGGATTCCTTGAAATGGAATCGTCTTGTTGTTGGTGTTGAGGTAATCGTGTGCTCATGCAGGGTGTGAGTGATTACGGATGATCGTGTATCCATGTGGGGTGTGAGCGATCACGGATGTCGTGTGCCCATGTGGGGTGTGGCGACTTATATGGAAATTCCGACGGGAATTATAATCATGAAAAAGGGATCGTATTGGTACCACATGCATTAAGTCGAGTCGTGGGTCGCATTGCATTGCATTGTGTTGTGTTGATTATTTACTTGTGTGGGAAATGCTAATTGTGCGGATGTTGTGATAATAAGGTAGATTATGTAATGTTTTTATACTTTCATACTTATATTATGCATTTCTTATATTGATTTGAGAATCTCACCCCTTCTGTTTGAATGTTACCTCTATGTGGGTAACGTGCAGATAAGCAGGATTAGTGTGGAGTTGGAGTTAGCGAAGACGAGGTATTCTCTTTTATTTCGTTGGGTCGCGTCTGCTCTGATTGTAACACTGGGTTGTCGGAATGTTTGTAGTTGTTTATTTTATTATGTGTCGTCGTTTTATTTACTTGATGAGAATTATGTGGTACTAAGTACGTTATGTTTTAGTTGAATTCCGCTGCCATGTGATAAGATTAATCAAGTATGCCTTTATTGATATTATCGATGTGTTATATATCGTATGCATGAGCAGGTGTAATGTTGACAGTAGCATCCTAAACGTTGTATGTTTGATTTTACTCTGATATTTGATTATTAATTGTCGCGGGGGTTTAGAGTGTTACACTATTCCCTAATCTTAATATCATGCATGTCTCAAATAATTCATCACACTTGAATTATCACACAATTGCACACACAAACACATTTTCATAATTAGGGTACTCATACTTTAAACATCATCACCACAATTAGCAATTAATACACAAGGATCGACTTGATCAAATCACAACTCACAAAACACAATTATCGATTAAATATAGGATAAATAATTCATCCCCAATAATTGAATCCAATATTTATTAAATAATCAATATTTAAACAAATAATTCATATTTAACAAATAATTAACTTTTTAATTAATTAATTAATTAATTAATTAATATTCAGCAAAACATTTAATATTTTAATAAGATTCTAATAATTATAATAATAATAATATGCAAATATCCTATTCAAATGGCTACTACTAGTTCCAACATTTCATGCTCACCTCAATAATTTCATGCACATGGTTTACTACATGCCATGCGCTACACACGAGAGGAAAAGGAGTACCACTATCATATTTCCTATTCATTCATTATCTTATATGATATATAGCATTACAGTGTATCATTAATTGGCCATATAAAACATTTGCTACAGTAAAGTAGAGGACATCTACAAGTATCATTTCATTAATTAAGGCCATACTAATTAACTACAGGAAAGGAGCAGTATTAATTAAAAGGAGGAATGGCAAATGCTATCAATTAGTACACTCATTCCTTGCCTTATATATTACTCCCTCCGTCTTACAATAGGTGTCCTCTTTCCTATTTTTATTTGTCTCAAATTATTTGTCCCTTTAAAATACCAATGTGATATTTATTATTTTTTTTCCACTAACTTACCCTTATTTATTACATTTTAATTCATTTAACTATTCCACTATCTATTATTAATAAGGTTATTTTAGTAAATGAAACTAATTTTATCATTGAAATCAACACAATTAATCATTATCTTAAAAAGTGTGAAAATCTCAAAAAGGACACCTATTGTGAGACGGAGGGAGTATATAGATTTGCTACAGGGCTAAGGAAATGGTACTTCACCTTTCCAATAAATTCATATTTGTTCTAGCATCTCATTAATATATTAATTAATATAATATGTATATTACTCACACTGCTAGTCAAATCTCCTAATGCTATTATAATAAAATGAAGACAAAAGTTACCTCATAGTTTGTACTCCCTGCACCTTATACATACCAGTACTGCGCAACATTAGTGAAGAAAATGAATCATGTTTTCATTTTTATTCCTATTCATTACCATTATTAAGCCACTTAAATGTATAAATAATGGCTACATATTAAATACTAACAAATCCATAATCAGCCACCTAGTATATACTCTCTCCGTCCCAAATTATAAGATATTTTGAGTTTTTTTATATAAATTAATAAATTTAATTATTACTTTATAGGAAAGACAAATTATGTATAATTTTACAGTAATGCCCCTCATAATTATATAAGAGAGAGAAATTAAAAGAGTTGAAAGAATAAATAATAATAAATATTTGAGGGTATATTGGGGAAGATGTCATTTATATTGCATTGGGAATGTAAGGTGACTTATAATTTGGGACAAAATTTTTTGGCAAAGTGACTTATAATTTGGGACGGAGGGAGTATATTACTACAAGTAGGGGTGACAAACGGGCATGTCCGCCCCGCAAAAGCCCGCAAAAAAATGGGGCGGAGCGGGGCGGTCAAAGGTGGAGATGCGGACTCATTTTTTAGGTCCGCCCCATTTAATGACGGGCACGCGGGCATGCGGGCAGGTCCGCTATTCTCGTTAAAAAAAAGCTTTTTTTACTCATGATATAATTTTAAAAAAAACTCATAAATCCTAATACTACCAGTAAAAAAACACTATCATTATCCTACATTTAATAATTAAATTCAACAAACCTTAAATTTTACAAATTTTACATAAGTTCAACAACACAAATTCATCAAAAGTTCAACACCACATAGTCAACATAAGTTCAACACCACAAATTCAACAAAAGTTAGGAAATAAGTCATAAATAGTTTAATCTCACATCAAAACCTCCAAATTGTTGTTTGTGACTTTTCGGTCTCTGTTGCAAGTTGTTGTTTGTGTACTTTCAAATCCAATTACGATAAAAAAGAAAATAATAGAACATGTTACATAATACAACATGTTTGTAACAAGTTACAGAATTTTACAACATTTTATAGCAACTTATTAAAGCAATTTACAACATTTTACAACAATTTACAGCATTTACAGCATTTTACAGCAAGTTACAACAATTTACAGCAAGTTGTTAGAGCATTTTACAGCAAGCAACAGCATTTTACAGTAAGTTACAGCAAGCAACATCATTTTACAGCAAGTTACAACAATTTACAGCAAGTTGTTACAACATTTTACAGCAAGCACCAGCATTTTACATCAAGTTAGAGCAAGCAACATCATTTTACAGCAAGTTGTTGCAGCATTTTGTAACAAATTACAACAATTTACAGCCATTTCCAACAAGTTATTAAAGCATTTTACAGCAAATTACAACAAGTAACATCATTTTACAGCAAGTTATTACAATATTTTATAGCAATTTACAGCAAGTTATTAAAGCATTTTAAAACGTAACATATTATAACATAACATATTAAAACAAGTTAAAAATTAAAAAACAAGTTATTAAAGCATTTTTACCCGCGGGCATACCCGTGACTGCCCCACGCCCGCCCTTCTTTTTTGCGGTGCGGGGCGGGGCGGGGCGGACATACTTAAATATGCGGGTTCAAAATTCAGGCCCGGTCCGCAAAAAATGACGGGTAAAACGGGCTTTTCCTGCGGGTCGGGCCCGTTTTGCCACCCTTAACTACAAGTCTATGTTAACTAAACAATTACAAAAGAACACTGGCCACCTATTATATATATAATTTTGCGTAGTATATAGAAAATAAAGATTGACACTTATCGTGAAGGCTGATCAGATCCTGTAATGTGCCAAGAAGAACGTCTGTGATGCTGGGTACGTGAGATGAGGAGGGGGTGTGCATGCAAGACACTCCGATGTTAAATTAAGAATCAGGAGAGAGAAAGGCAAGTACAAAAGTATGAGTTTTTTAGGATGATTTTTGGATACTTGACCCTCTCAAATGAGAGGGTTTTTATAATGTCCCCATCGCGTGGCCAACGGTCCCTATTTTTGGGGCGGAATAACCGTTTCCTGAAGAATAGGTAACTGCCAAAACTAGCCGTTATGACGGACAGAGATGCCCAAAACTAGTCGTTGCCACGGGCAAGGGCGTAGTTCTGGGCACATTCGTCATGACTGTTCTTGTATGATGGAGCCGGGAAGGAATCCCGGGGAGGAGCAAATGGCCTTAAGGTTCATCTGTCCATATATGTCCGGTAGAGGGGCAGAAAGGTAAATGTTGCCCCGCACCAACTGGATTTAGGCAATTGGGTCGTCCTGGAAGCAGAAGTGGATTGGCCCATGCCTAGCCATTGGTCCAGTCCGGAACAGGAGCCCCCCAAGTCGTTGTTCCAGAGCATAGGAGTGATGACTTAAGGATAGCTCGCATCCCCGTGGAACTCTGAAGGGGTCGTCGTTTATCGACGAGACGGAGTTGTCCTTGGATGCCCGGGGGGTTATAGTGCCTGCGGGATACGTAACGTTTGTTTGGGATGCCCGGCATGCGGGGAGACTAACGGTTGAGGTATTCTGAAGAGACGTGATGCCACGTGTGCTTCGAGCCTTGTGCAGCATTAACTGCGTCATGATGGCTAGGCTACGGTCATGATGATGCCCCTAGCCGCGCGTGCTCGTGCACGTTCTTTAAGACTGTATATATAGGGGGGAGAGTTGCTCATTTGTGTTTTTCGCTTGTCTCTCCTTCTTCGTTCTTCTCTTAAAGCTCTCAGTCTGTCGCCGCCGTCAACCGTTGTGTCCGCCGCCGCACGTAGCTTCGAGCAAGCTCCTCGGTCCTCTACACTCTCTTTGACCACGTAAGTCACCTATTTTCATCTTTATTTCTAGCTTTTTCGTTCCTGTTTTGTTAGAATGCATATGGCTAGGATGACTTTAGGTAGAATCGTAGTGTTTTCCGGCGGCTGTTGGTGGTAGCCGGTGGCTTGGCCACTTTTTGTTGCTGCTGTGGTCGCCGAAATTTCCTAGAGACTGTAGACTTAGGCCGTTTCTGGCACTGTTGTGATGATGGCGCAGGCGTAACTAGTGAAACTACCTAGTTTTCTGGTGCATTGATAAACTTTCTGATGAACATATGAATTTCCCGGTGGAGCTTCAAACAGAAACTGGGTAGTAGGTCGGAGAGATTCCCCGTATGCGCAGGAGAGGTTGCCTCTGGGCATCTCCTCGCGAGAGACTCTTGTGTTATTTGATTTAGGACTTAGGTCGGGGACACCGTCCTCGGTCCTTTGCGCGCCCTTTCACTTGACTAGAGGTGGAAGGGTGGATTTGATTTTGTAGTCGAATTCACTTTTGTCCTCTGCTTTTCAGGTGATCGAGATGGCGCATGAGCCTGAACAAGAGATTCTCATAGACTCGTCCGAGGAGAGCTCCTCGGAGAGTAGTGATACTGAGGTTTCAAACGTCCCCAGCGAATCCGAGCATGCTTTCGCAGAGGAATGGACAGTTGTGGAGCCAGCCGAGCACGCGTCCACTTTCGCGTCTTATACCGGGGATGTCTTCACGAATGTGGGGCCCGAAGGGGAGTGAAAGGTGCACTTCTCCAGTCAAAACGATCGCATATGCACAGATTATGAGGAAAGGTTCACGATGTATGAATATGCCTTCAAGGAAATAGGGTTGAGCAGCATCTAAAACATCATAGGCTTGAATTCAAACTGAGCAGCAGTTATCTCAGGCCTAATGATTCAAGTATTCATTATGTTGGGGGTCAAAGACTGCATAGTCTCTGATGTTGCGTGCCTTGTCATTAGTTATGCCAATGATGTCAGATTCAGTCATGACTACGTCTTCTGGTACCCACTCTTGGAATTCTTGATCTTCAGGAATAAGACTCCCTTCTGCTGGCTGTTGCGTAGCACGTATCAATCTCCTTCGTATTCGAAATGTTCTTTCAGATTCAGGATCTTCTCTGTATTCTTGGGATAACAACCTGTGCATGCAGAAGCTCTACAGATGTCGTAACACTAGAGTACAGGAAATGGTAAAAGGCTCAAATATTATTTTCAAACAAAAATAATAAATACAACAATTCAAAATACTTCTTGGCACTCCCCGACAACGACGCCAAAAACTTGTCATGTGTAAAAACGATTATGGTGTCACGTGCAAGTATACATGTATGTTTTAATTGTAGAAAGTGATATTAGTAAGGATATCATACCCACAGAGAGTGAAAGAGGTTTAGATTGAACTTTGTAAGTATTCTTGTTTAAAACTAACATGAGCAAAGTAACAAAATAATAGTTGGTAACAAGCTTAGATTTTTCCACAAGACATAACTAAATGAAATAAGTGCAGGTTTAATTAAATCAAGAGAGTGAATGTTGAGCTATGATCCATTAATATACAAGTGACCAAAGTGTGTATAAGATGAGATGTGTCGTGTCTCAAAAGATCAGAACGTGACCTATATGTGTATCTCTACAACATCAAAATATGCATTAACAGGGCAAGGGAACAAATCTCTAAGTCTCACTTACAACCCTAAAATACGTCTGGTTTATATTATGAAGTTCTTTATGGTCTTAGCCTCTTATCTCTAAGCAAGCTAATTAATTGAATATCTCTACCATACTTGTTTAACGACTTTTGTTATGAAATCCACTTGTTGGATATCTCACAGGAACAAACTTTTACCTTTTTCTAAGTTGACCATTCAAAGAGTTTGGTTTATAGCAGTGTTTTAAAAACCGGACCGGTCATCAAACCGGTGAGGGTACTGGTTCATTGGTTTATCGGTCGAACCACTGGGTCATTGGTCGAACCGCATGACCAAACCGGATTAAACCGGATAACTCGGTTGAATAAACCTGTCATTATAATAGGTATAAAACCGGTAAAACCGGTCGAACCGGATGATTCAGTCTCTAAAAACTATAACTAGCACTTAAATTTTTTGAAAAGATCATATCATAAATTCACAGGTTCATAATTTAAATTCAAATTTTAAAAGAGTCTAATTGTAAATTTTAAACAGAGTCTAAATTAAACAGCGTCTAATTTAAATTCATAGTTTTAATGTTAATAAAAAATAAGTTTTAATGTTAATAATTAAAACAATACAAATATTAACATTATTTTAAATAATAAATTTTCCAAGTCTCTCTCTCTCTCTCTCTCTCTCTATATATATATATATAATGGAAATCAGTTAAGTCTAAAATTATATTATATTTAGTTTCTTAATTTGTGTTCTTAAATTTCTATACAAATATTTGTATGATGGTTTTTCAATCAATATAAATACAAAATAGTAAAAATAGTTTTGTGGATATTACAAAACTTAATTTGTGTATCACTTGAATTAAATGAGTGATTACTATTATTCTTGAAGAAAAGTTCCTATATATTTGAGTAAAAAAAATTTAAAAAAAAAATTAAAAAAAAATTAAAAAAAATAAATAATTTTTTTTTTTTTTTAAATAAGAAGTTGAACCGCCGGTTCGCCGATTTTCCCGGTTCTCACCGGTTCGACGACATGGCCGATCCAGCAAGCGAACCCGGCCGGTTCCCGGTCCAACCGGTCCGGTCCGGTTTTTAAAACTATGGTTTATAGCATAAAAACACATAACAAAATAAGACACTTAACATCACATCAATGCAACATTATATTAACTTCACATTGCTCAACAAACAAGTGTTTAACTCACTGTGAGCTTAGTACAAACTACTAAACCGAAACTAATAGAAAACATACTTAAACAAAAGATGTAGAAGAAATGACAACCTAGAAGCAACTTAGAATTCTCTTGTGTTGGATAAACAACAAGTGAAGACTCCAGTTACGCCAGCTCTCAGCAGTGAGTACAAGATTGGATGAGAATAAGAACTCTATATTTTCTCTCAAACCTTACACTAAAATAAACTAAAATAATACTAAAAATTATCTTCTTGGAGAATGTGTGTGGAAATCTTTTTCCAAATCCTAATATCAGTTTTTATAGGCACAAATGTGGACGTGAAAGGTAGTAGGCCTTGGATCACGGGCTTTTGATGCAAACAAGGTTCAACCCATATTCAAATTAGCATATTCTCTTTTTGTCCTCCATTCTTCATGAACAAGCATCCTGGTACAGATAGTGGTGGGGGACAAGGCGTTCGGTGCAGGCTGCTGCAGCAAGTAGTTGCGCAAAGGTGCAGGTGGCGTAATGTTTGTGTGCAGGGTGCGCTTTTACAGTTGTGGTCTCCACCGCATTACTCCTTTGTCTCCTTGTGAAGTTGATTTTATCCATTTGATTTTCCATTTCTTCCAAGAACAATTATGTCACGCAAGCCCTAAAATAAGCACTGATACGAACCAAAAACAGAATATTTGAATATAACAGTACAAATAAGCAAACAGAGGATAAGAAAGCTTTATTATAGTGAATAGAAATGGAAACAAATACAGAAACGGGAATGAAACCCTGGATCTGACAAGAGCTAGGCTCCTAATAGGAAGCTAGAGCTCCCTATACATACTAGTAAATCACTATAATCTCAGATAAGATCTACACTCTCTCTCTGATTCCTTATATTGTGGAAACGGGATGTAAGGTGCTCTCTCTCCACTCAAGCCACGTCATAATTCTTGTAACTAACTAGCCACCAATTCCCTTCTTACCCTTCTTTCTAGAATAAACTTTCCAAGTCTGGGGTCCACTTGATTCTTTGTAAATCAGCTGCTCACGTGGCACTTCTTTCTCAACTAGCTGGGTCCTATCAATACCCTCTCCTTCCGCATTGGCCTTGTCCTCAAGGCCAAACTTTGGAAACTGGCTTCTGATCATTATCTCATCCTCCCAAGTTGCCTCTTCTACTGTCTTGCCCTTCCAGTGTACCAGGATTTGTCTGACTTCTTCATCTTGTTGTTTCACCTTCCTAGTAGCTAGTACCGCTTCTGGTTCATACACTTCAGTCTGTTCCTCGAATAATTTTGGTAATTCATCCTCTTCATGATAGTTTCCCACAGCTTTCTTCAATAATGATACGTGGAAAACAGGGTGCACTCTGGACCCCTCAGGTAACTTTAGTCTGTATGCCACTGCTCCAATCTTCTCAATAATGGGATAAGGACTGTAGTATCTTGCTGCTAATTTAGCACTAATCCTTGTCACTACCGATTGCTGCCTATGAGCTCTAAGCTTGACAAACACCCACTCCCCACAAACAAAACTCCTGTAAGTGCATTTCTTATCAGCTTGACTCTTCATTTTCTCTTGTGCTCTCAACAATTGATTCCTCAATTGTCGCAAAGTCTCGTCTCTGTCCAACAATTCTCTCTGCACAACTTCTACTCTAGTCTCTCATTGAGTCCATTGAATTAGTTTTGGAGGAGGTCTCCCATAAACTACTTCAAATGGTGTCCTCTCGGTAGCCGCATGAAAAGTTGTATTGAACCAATACTCAGCCCAGTGTACCCAAGATACCCATGTACTAGGTTGATTCGCAATGAAGCATCTCAAACAGGTCTCTAAACACCTATTAACCACTTCTGTCTGACCATCCGATTCGGGGTGATATGCGGTACTCATTTTAAGCTTAGTCCCCTGCAATTTGAACAGCTCCCTCCAAAAACTGCTCATAAAAATGGGATCCCTGTCACTCACTATGGAAAAAGGTATGCCATGGAGTTTGACTATCTCCTTGCAAAATACCTCAGCAATACTCCTGGAAGTATATGGATGTCGCAGAGGAATAAAGTGAGAGTACTTGGACAACCTGTCCACCACCACCAAAATAGCTTCGAACCCTTTTGATTTTGGAAACTCGGTGATGAAGTCAATCGATATATCTTCCCAAATTCGATGAGGAACGGGCAGAGGTTGTAACAAACCTCCGGGAGATGCAGCTATGTACTTCTGTCTTTGGCAAATGTCGCACCTTCTCACAAAATCTTGTACGGTTCCTTTCATGCCTATCCAATACACATTGCTAGCGAGTCTTCTATAAGTCTTGTAGAACCCCGAATGTCCTCCTGGGGTGTTGAGTAGAATTCCTCTAACAGTGTAGGAATTAACAATGATTTATTGGAAATCACCAACCTACCTTCATACATCAAGACACCTTGCTTGTACTCATAACCAGGCCATGCTTCTGCATCCTGCTGAACCCCTGCTATTATCCTCTGCAACCTTTCATACTGTTGATTTTCTGTCTTAATCTGTTCCTCTTGAGGCCATCTCCATTGGTAGTTCATGATAGCTAACTCCCATTCTTCATGAATTCTGGATAAGGCATCTGCTCCCTTGTTCAATTTACCTTGCTTGTACACAATTTCAAAATCATAACCCAACAATTTAGCAGTCCAGTTCTGGTGTTCTGCGGTTACAATTCTTTGCTGCAGTAACTATTTGAGGCTTTTTTGATCAGTTGATACTACAAATTTTCTTCCCAATAAGTATGGTCTCCAGTGATGGATTGCTAAAACTACTGCCATTAATTCTTTTTCATATGTCGATTTAGCTAAATTTTTCACACCAAGGGCCTTGCTGTAATAAGCTATTGGATTCTTATCTTGCATTAAGATCGCCCCTATTCCTCCCCCTAAAGCATCACACTCAATCAGAAAACTCTTGGAAAAATCCGGTAAAGCTAACACCGGTGTTGACGTAAGCCTCCTCTTCAACTCTTCAAAGGCTTGTTGAGCTTCCACTCCCCATTTGAAACTATCCTTCTTGGTAAGCTCAGTTAAAGGTGTAGCAATTTTGCCATAGTCCTTTATGAATTTCCTGTAATATCCAATGAGTCCTAAGAACCCTCTCACCCCTTTGACATTCTTGGGTTGTGGCCATTGAATCACACTGGCCACCTTTCCAAGATCTATAGCTACACCGTACTCTGTGATCAAGTGTCCCAAATACTCCACACTTTGCTGGGCAAAAAAACACTTCTTCTTGTTAGCTACGAGACTGTGACGAGCTAGCAAACTCAACACTTCGTCTAAATGCTTCACATGAGTTTCCCAGCTCTTGCTATAGATGAGGATGTCATCAAAGAAGACCAGTACATGTTTCCTTAACAGAGAACGAAAAACATCATTCATTAGGCTTTGGAATGTTGACGAAGCATTCATGAGTCCGAACGACATCACAAGGAACTCATAATGCCCTTCATGTGTCCTGAAAGCCGTTTTGCTCACATCGGATTCCTTCACCCTCACTTGGTGGTATCCCGATTTCAAATCCAATTTTGAAAAGAACTTTGCTCCATGCAACTCATCCAACAACTCTTCGATCACCGGTATAGGGAATTTGTCTGGTACAGTGATCTTATTTAAAGCATGATAATCAATGCACATTCGTCATGTGCAGTCCTTATTCTTCACTAAAATCACCGGGCTTGAGAACGAACTCGTGTTGTGGCGAATGATTCCCATGGCCAACATCTCTTTTATTTGCCTCTCTATTTCGTTCTTGTGATGGTGGGGATAACGGTACGACCTCATGTTTACTGCTTCTTGCCTTTCCACAAGGTTGATTTGATGCTCTTTGTTTCTTTTTGGAGGAAGACCTAACACTGTTTGGAGCACTTGATCGTATTTGTGCAATACGTTCTCCAACTCCAATTGTTGCTGGTCAGATAAACTGTTTTTCTCAGTCTCTTTGGGTTTTGTTTTCTCTACGGTCCACAACAAATCCAGCGTATCGGGCCTGGGCTTACTCAATATATTTTGTAAAGCCACTTTTGACTTTGTGTACCCCTCTTGCTCCTTAAGAGTCACCCATTTTTTCTCACTCTAGAAACTCATTGTTTGTTGTTTCCAGTTAGTAATAGTATCCCCCAATGTTTTAAGCCACTCAATGCCTAAAACCACATAAATTCCTCCTAGTTTAAATAAATGCATTTCTGGGTCTAATTTAAATTCCCCAATACACAAATCCATTCCTCTACACACCCCCTGTGTTGCTATTTGGAGCATATTTCCCAATTTAACCGTCATTTGATGCGTAGTATCAACTGGCCAGTCCATTTGATGCACTAATTTATGAGAAATGAAATTATGTGTTGCCCCACTATCCACCAAAATCAATACCTCTACTCCTTGTAATGTTCCTTGGAATTTCATGGTATGATGAGTCTTGTGTGCAATGTGATGCAAATTAAGTACACCCATCTCTACCTTCTTCTCTTCATCACTTTCATCCACCTCTATAGCCAAGAATTTGTTCTCATCCACTTCATCTCCGCCCTCCTCCACAACTAAAATTCTAAGTTGTTTTTCCGGGCATTGATACATAGGATGGAATTGACCTCCACACTTAAAGCATAACCCCTTTTGATTTCTTTTCATCAACTCATTGTAAGACAAATGTTTGAAACCCCTATCACGAGGTCTAATATGTTTTTTTTCGTTTTGGGCCTGTTTGTCTCCTTTGAGCCCACTTACTCCACTCTTAACACCCCCATTCGACCCACCGTCTCTTCCTCTTATCATGACCTAATCAGATCCAGCTTTCCTTCCCGTTAACCCATTCTGAGCTGGATTATACCCAGATCTAGGCCCACGATTAAAGGCTGAACCACTTCCACCATTCACCTCCCTCTCAACAGCTCTAGTGACTTGGAGCAATTTGGTCATATTCATCTCTCCCATTGCCACCAAGCTATGTACTTTCCCTCTAATCTCTGTCTTCAACCCATGTAAGAAATACCCTCGAAATTGTTTCTCAGGAAGTTTCGGAATCTGAGCCGTTAGGTATTCAAACTCCGTGATGTATTCCTCAACCGTTCCCTCTTGCTTCAATTCCGTCAACTGTTCATAAACATCACCCTTACCGTGTCCTCCATACCTCTCCAACAATGCCTCATTCTATGCTTCCCATGTCAACCCTTCTTCTTCTCCGATCAAGGAATTGAAAAAATGAATCGTTGTTCCCTCCATACATAGTTGAGCCAAACTCACTTTCATCTCCGGTATCGTGTCCTGGACGCGGAAATAAACTTCAGCACGTGAGATCCATCCCGCCGGATCCTCACCGTCAAACGCCAGCAGTTCCACCTTTTTAACAGATTGACGATACTCTGTCAAAGGGTCTCCATGACGGTTGTTGACAACAGTACTCTTAGGAGTACCTTTACTAGAAGTGCTCTCGTTCACTTCGTCCACAGTCAACGACTTACCCAGGCATTTCTCCAGCATTGCTATCAAATTAACATGGTTTGTCGTCACCGAGTTCTGCACCTCGGCGAGAGTTGATCGCACCTCTATAATCTCACTCTCTAAAGCTTCGACCCTAGCTTCCATCTTCGTGAACGCTGGTAATGTCACCTTCTTAGGTGGCATTCACTGGCTCCGTCGTCGGAATCCGGCAGGTCGGACCACTTGATACGAACCAAAAACAGAATATTTGAATATAACAGTACAAACAAGCAAACAGGGGATAAGAGAGCTTTATTATAGTGAATAGAAATGGAAACAGATACAGAAAAGGGAATGAAACCCTGGATCTGACAAGAGCTAGGCTCCTAATAGAAAGCTAGAGCTCCCTATACATACTAGTAAATCACTATAATCTCAGATAAGATCTACACTCTCTCTCTGATTCCTTATATTGTGGAAACAGGATGCAAGGTGCTCTCTCTCCACTCAAGCCACGTCATAATTCTTGTAACTAACTAGCCATCAATTCCCTTCTTACCCTTCCTTCTGGAATAAACTTTCCAAGTCTGAGGTCCACCTGATTCTTTGTAAATCAGCTGCTCACGTGGCACTTCTTTCTCAACTAGCTGTGTCCTATCAATCACACTCTATGCTCTTGGCCATTATCCATTTGTGATCTTCAGCAAACTTTACATTTTCCTTTCAGCTCTTTCTTTCAGACGCTGCCTAGACTAGGCATGCCTCAGCTTGCCTTAACTTGCCTTAACTGTCTTAAAATTCATTAACACACACATGAAAATTACAAAATAAGCACCTATTGTGCTCTAAGCAAGATAAGATAAAAATACTAAAACTTCGAAAATAAACATTAAAATTTTCACAAAAGCATAAATGAAATGGGATAATAATGACACATTAAAAGTGGATTATCACTCCCCCAAACTTGAACTATTGTCTGTTCTCAGGTGATGTGACAGGCAATGATAGGAAAAATACTAATCACAACCATTTTAGATCAAAAGATATATGTGCAGGGACACTCCAAACTTTTTAAAATTGATGGACCATTCCAAAAATTGGGTGGCATTCGATGTCGTTGTTCGAGATATAAACAAATTCCAAATTTCAAACTTTATGGTTTGGTTTATATGATTTTTTTTCTTTTGAGGGTAGATTTTATAAAATTTTGGAGATATTTTATTTTATAAAATCTCTGGTTTCATACCAATATTTGTATATATTTTTAATTCTTTAGATTTGTGTTTACTATTAATTATTGATTCGATTTGTTTTAATTTTGTTATTTTTACAGAATTTTGGAATCATCTAACAAAAAAAAAAAGAAAAAAGAAAATGTAAAAGTGAGAATGAAAAGTTTTATTATTTTTCAAAATTTATATAAAATAGTTGT
Organism: Lathyrus tuberosus; assembly: GCA_022829125.1. NCBI lineage: Eukaryota > Viridiplantae > Streptophyta > Magnoliopsida > Fabales > Fabaceae > Lathyrus > Lathyrus tuberosus. The sequence goes on from JALAZF010000063.1 coordinate 16,984,682, forward strand.
ATTTTTTTTCAATAGTTGTTGGCCACATGTTTTTATGTATCGAGCATTTAACATTGATTTATTCATTGTTATTCATCTAAGCATTTATAGTTTTTTTTCTTCTATTTAATGTGCTAGTCTTTTTTTTTTAAATAAAGTGATCCTTACTTTTTCAAATGGAACACGTTAATGTTAACATTTTTTTTTTTGAAATAAAAGATATATTATTCCAAAGTAAGGTCAATGTACATCAAGGGATATAAAATCCACCAAGAAACCAAAACAACAAAAAACAAACCTCTATATCATGAGCTTAACTAAGTGTTTTCTATATTTATATCTCATCCATCCCCTATAAAGAGTGTTATCTATAATATCTTTTATGGTACTAGTATGATCAGCCTTCTTTTCAAAAATAACAGAGTTCCTGTGTAACCAAACTCCGTAGATTGTTTCAGCAATGGCCGTTTTCAAGATCTCTACCTTGAAACCTTTGCCTCTAGTTTCCTTTACAAGCCATTGCAATTCCTCCTTCCACATCAATGGAAGATGATTCATTCCTAGCCAGGACAATACTTCACGCAAGATACCTTTAGTAGCTTCACAAGCAAACAACAAGTGGTCTATTGTTTCAACTTGCTGTTGACAGAGATCACACTAGTCATCTTGCACCATACCAAATCTCTTAAGCTAATCTTTGGTTGATAATCTTCCTTGACAGGCCAACCACAAATAGAAGACAACCCTAGGCCTCGCATTATTACGTTGCATCAAGTTGCTCCAAGCAATTTTTCCATTTTGTTCTAAGTACCCATCATACATTCTCTTGATAGAGAACTTCTGTTTTTGTTTCATATCATTCCAGGTCTGTTGGCACGACTGGATATCCATTCTCTTTTCCATTATAGTCTTCATTATCCAAGAGCTATTTGGCTTAATGTTAGCAGTCATTACATCCTCACCTCTAAGATAGTAAGTGTGTATCCATTTGACCTAGAGATTATCTAGTTTCATACTAATATTCCACAGGCATTTCATCATGGCCATGTTGTTCCAAATTTCCAAATTGATCATATTCAAACCCCCTTGGTTGATTGGACTACACAGTTTGCTCCATGCTACAAGACTTTTTTTTTTACTTTTTCCCTGCCCAGACCAAATGAAGGACCTACATATAGAGTTGATTTTATGGATCACTCCTTTAGGAAGAGGAAAGCACATCATCCAGTATTGTGCCATGGACACTAAAATACTTTTTACCAGTTGAACCCTTCCAGCAGCACTCAAGAGTTTAGAGGACCAATGCCTTATTCTATTAGTAATTCTGTCTATCAAAGGCAAATAATGGACGATATTCAACTTCTTGCAAGTTAGAGGAACACCTAAATACCTGACAGAGAGTTGTCCCTCTCCAAAAAAATATTAATGTGAGATGACAACATCATTAGTTTTAATGATTCACTTTTTATGTATATTTAAAATATTAATGAAGTTATTATGTTAATTAAACCATTATTAATGTAAAATATTAAACATACTAATTAAAGTTTGAATTTTTTATAGAATAACTAAAAATATAAAATTTATAGGATAAAAATATATTTAATACATAATTTAAAACATTATTAAAATTAAATAATATGTCATATATATTAAATTTAAATGATATTATGACATAATACAAAAAAAAAAAGAGAAGAGATAAGTTTTTTATAATAAGAATTCATAATAAGTTAATTCAAATCAAATAAATAATCATACATATTTATTTAGTTTTTAATTCAAACTTTTTTAAAATTATTGATATAATATAAATTTGAATATTTGAGAATTACTATAATTATAAAGTATTTATCTAGAATTTTTAAATTTCTGACCAAATTTTGATCAAATCATCACTTATCAATTTTTTTTATAAACATTAAATTAATGACAATTTTTATTCACATTTTTTTCTATTGTCTACTTAATTAGTAGACACAAAATATTTTCACCACATCCAAATAACTAGTAAGAGTATACATAATTGGATGAAGGTGCAATAAAAAATCCACCTAAAGTAGAAAATTTTCACTTTATCGTAAAAGAAATTTCTAAAAAAAAAATCCATGTCCATTCTTTTTAATCTGATTTTGGTGTTTTCAAAAGATTGCAGAGTCTCTCTTATCTTCAAAGATGTTCATATTCTGTTGTTTCCAACTCAACGCAGAGTCTGACTTGACTTCAATGGTGGATTACATTATTGACACGCATAAATAACAATTATTTATCATTGAAACTTCTATCACACATTTGTATTTCTATCTTTTGCATAATGGTCGTACCCATTTCCAACCTATCTAATTCATTGGATTTTTCTGCAAACCTCATCATTCTCATTTTTGCAAAAGCCAACAACTTCAAAATTTTCAATAAATACATACATTTTTAACTTGAAATTTTTCAACAAATACATACATTTTCTCATCCTTGCAAAAGCCTACCACTTAAAATTTTTCAACAAATACATACATTTTTAACTTGAAATTTTCCAACAAATACATACATTTTTCTTAGGTCAAATCCCTAAAAGCATTCTCTATCCTTTATTTAAATACCACATTTGTTTGTTTTCTGTCATTTGTTTTAAATACCTACGAGATACCATCTTCAAGGATGACATTGGGCATGAGTGTCGTTGTTCGAGATATAAACAAATTCTAAATTTCAAACTGTATAGTTTGGTTTATATGATTTTTTCTTTCTTTTGAAAATAGATTTTATTGGTTCGATTTGATTTAATCTTGTTATTTTTTATAATCTTTAGAATCATTTAACAAAAAAAAAAAGAAAATAGAAAATGTGTACGTGAGAATGAAAAGTTTTATTATTTTTCAAAATTTACATAAAATATTTGTATTTTTTTCAATAGTTGTTGGCCAAATGTTTTATGTATTGAGGGATTAACGTTTATTTAGACATTGCTATTCATTTAGCATTGTTATATTCTTTATTTGCTATTTATTCTGCTAGTCTTTTTTTCTTTAGAGTGATGATTACATTTTCAAATGATCATTTTACAATTTCAACTATCATCTTCAAACTTTTTTCAATAGCATATAGTTTTTTTTTCATAACATTTGGTATTAATTATTAAAAAAACTTTATATAACAATAATTATTTTCATTTACAAAAAAAAAAAAAAGTTAATGTGAGATGACAATGACATTAAACTTTTTATATATATTTAAAATATTAATGGAATTATTATGTTAATTAAACCATTATTAATGTAAAATATTTTACATACTAATTAAAGTTGAATTTTTTTTTATAATAACTAGAAAACTAAATAAATAAATAAATAAAAATTTTAGGATAAAAATATATTTAGTACGTAATTTAAAATATTTTTAACATTAAATAATATGCCATATATATATTAAATTTAAATGATATTATGACATAATACAAATAAAAAAGAGAAGACATAATTTTTTATAATAAGAATTCATAATAAGTTTATTTCAAATCAAATAAATAATCATGCATACTTATTTAGTTTTTAATTCAAATTGTTTTAAAATAATTGATATAGTATAAATTTGTCTATTTAAAAACCACCATAATTATAAAGTATTTATCTAGCATTTTTTATATTTCTGACCAATTTTGATCAAACCATTACTTATCAATTTTGTAAGAAACATCATATTAATAACAATTTTTATTCACATTTTTTTGTATTGTCTATTTAATTAGTACACACAAAATATTTTCACCGCATCACGTTAACTTAATTTGAAAGATAAATGATCTAAAAAAGGCTCATGTGCATTCTTTTTAATTCAACCGACCGTAATCTGACCATAATTTGCCTGTTTTGTTGTTTACAATTAATAAAGTAAGAGTCAGAACTGATTTTGGTGTTGTTTTCCACTAAATGTATAGTCTGCCTTGTCTTCAATGGTGTTCATATTTTGTTGTTTCCATCTAATTGAAGAATGTGACTTGACATTAATAGTTGATTACTTTATTGGCCCACATAATAACTCTTCGTCATCCAATCTTCTACAACACATTTGCATTTTTATCTTTTGGACAATGGTCGTACCCCTTTCCAACTTTTCTAATCCATTGGAATTTTTTTTGCAAACCTTATCCTTCTAATCCTTGTAAAATCCACAACTTGAAAATTTTCAACAAATACATACATTTTTAACTTTTTAACAAATACATACATTTTTCTTTGGTCAAATCCCTATAAACATCCTTTATCCTTTATTTAAATACCACTTGTTTCTTTTCTATCATTTGTTCTAAATACCTACATGCTATCATCGATCTTTAAGGATGGCATTGGGCATAGGTGTTGTTGTTCGAGATATAAACAAATTCTAAATTTCAAATTGTATGGTTTGATTTATATAATTTTTTTTTGAAAATAGATTTTATTGATTCAATTTGATTTAAATTTGTCATTTTTGACGATCTTAGGAATAATTTAAAATGAAGAGAAGAAAATAGAAAAATGTGAACGTGAAAATGAAAAGTTTTATTATTTTTCAAAATTTATTTAAAATAAATGTATGTTTTCAAAAGTTGTTTCTCACATGTTTTATGTATTGAGTGGTTAACATTTATTTAAGCATTGCTATTCATTTAGTATTATTATATTATTTATTTACTATTTATTGTGCTAGTCTTTTTTCTATAGAGTGATGATTACATTTTCAAATGATTATTTTACCATTTCAAATATCATCTTCAAACTTTTCAAATATATATAATTTTTTTTCAAATTAAACACGTTAATTTTAACATTTGGTTTTAATTATTATAAAAAAAATAGTATAACAATAATTATCTTCATTTATAAAAAAAATATTAATGTGAGATGACAATGTCATTATACTTTTTATATATATTTAAAATATTAATGGAATTATTATGTTAATTAAACCATTATTAATGTAAAATATTGAAGATATTGATTAAAATTTGAATGTTTTTTTATAATAACTAGAAAAATAAATAAATAAAATTTTTAGGATAAAAATATATCTAATACATAATTTAAAATATTTTTTAACATTAAAAAATATGCCATATATATTAAATTTAAATGATATTATGACATGATTAAAGAAAAAAGACATAGTTTTTAATAATAAAAATTCATAATAAGTTTATTTCAAATCAAATAAATAATCATACATACTTATTTAGTTTTTAATTCAAATTGTTTTAAAATGATTGATATAGTATAAATTTGACTATTTAAAAAATACAATAATTATAAAGTATTTATCTAGAATTTTTAAAGTTATGACCAATTTTAATCAAACCATTATTTATCAACTTATAAAGAAACATCATATTAATGATAATTTTTATTCCCATTTTTTACTGTCTATTTTAGTAGCACACACGATATACTTTCACGGCATCATATAATTTAATTTGAAAGATAAATGATCTAAAAAAGGCTCATGTCCATTCTTTTTAATCTGCTTTCAATTGGACCGACCATAATCTGACCGTAATCTGCATGTTTTGTTATTTCTAATTAATAAAGCCAAAGTCTGAACTGATTTTAGTGTTATTTTCAACTAATTGTAGAGTCTGTCTTCAATGGTGTTCAACTTTTGTTGTTTCCATCTAATTGCAGGGTCTGACTTGACTTCAATGGTTGATTACTTTATAGGTACACATAACAACTCTTCGTCATCTAAGATTCTACCACACATTTCCATTTTTATCTTTTGGACAATGTCGTACCGCTTTTCAACTAATCTAATACATTGAATTTTTCTACAAACATTATCCATCCAAAAGCCCACAACTTAAATTTTTCAACAAATACATACATTATACATTATTTTCAACAAATACATACAGTTTTCTTAGGTCAAATCCCTATAAACATCATCTATACTTTATTTAAATACCAAATTTTGATCAAACCATTACTTATCAGTTTATAAAGAAACATCGTATTAATGACAATTTTTATTCCCATCTATTTTTGTCTATTTTATTAGTACACACAATATATTTTCATAGCCTCAAGTTCATTTAATTTGAAAGATAAATTTTCTTAAAAAGGCTCATTCTCATTCTTTTTAATCTACCTTCAATTGAACTCAGATTTTGTTGTTTCCATCTAATTGCAGAGTCTGACTTGACTTCAATGGTTGATTACTTTATAGGCACACATGACAACTCTTTGTCATCCAGGCTTCTCCCACACATTTGCATTTTTATCTTTTGGACAATATTGTACCCCTTTCCAATTTATCTAATCCATTGGATTTTTCTACAAAATTTATCCTTATCATCATTTCAAAAGCCCACAACTTAAAATTTTCAACAAATACATACATTATACATTTTTAACTTGAAAGTTTTTAAAAAATACATACATTTTTCTTAGATCAAATCCCTGTAAACATCGTCTATCCTTTATTTAAATATCAAATTTTAATCAAACTATTACTTATCAAATTATAAAGAAGCACCATATTATTGAAAATTTTTATTCCCATCTATTTATAGTCTATTTTATTAGTACTCACAATATTTTTTCACAGCATCAAGTTTATTTAATTTGAAAGATAAATATTTTAAAAAATGCTCATGCCCATTCTTTTTAATCTACATTCAATTGAACCGACCGTCATCTAACCGCAATCTGTCTGTTTTGTTATTTTCAATTAATAATGCCAGAGTCTAAACTAATTTTGGTGTTGTTTTCAACTAATTGTAGACTCTTCCTTGTCTTCAATGGTGTTTAGATTTTGTTGTTTTTATCTAATTGCAGAGTCTGACTTGATTTCAATGGTCGATTACTTTATAGGCACACATAACAACTCTTCGTCATCCAAGTTTCTACCACCCATTTGCATTTTTATCTTTTGGACAATGGTCATACCCCTTTCCAGATATTTTCTGCAAACCTTATCCTTCTTATCCTTGCAAAAGACAACAACTTAAAATTTTCAACAATTACATATATTTTTAACTTGAAATTTTTCAACAAATACATACATTTTTCTTAGGTCAAATCCCTATAAACATCCTCTATCCTTTATCAAAATACCACTTGTTTCTTTTCTATCATTTGTTTTAAATACCTACATGCTACCATCCATCTTTAAGGATGATATTGGGCATGGATGTTGTTGTTCGAGATATAAACAAATTCTAAATTTCAAACTGTATGGTTTGATATATATATATATATATATATATATATATATATATATATATATATATATATATATATATATATATATATTTTTTTTTTTTTTTTCTTTTGAAAATAGATTTTATTGATTCGATTTGATTTAACTTTGTTATTTTTTGCGATTTTTGAAATCATTTAACAAAAAGAGAATAAAATAGAAAAATGTAAACGTGCGAATGAAATTTTTTATTATTTTTCAAAATTTATTTAAAATATATGTATTTTTTCAATAGTTGTTTCTCACTTGTTTTATGTATTGAGTATTTAACATTTATTTAGGCATTGCTATTCATTTAGCATTGTTATATTCTTTATTTACTATTTATTGTGCCAGTCTTTTTTTATAGAGTGGTGATTACATTTTCAAATGATTATTTTACCATTTCAAATATCGTCTTCAAACTTTTTTCAATAGTATATAATTTTTTTCAAATTAAACACGTTAATTTTAACATTTGATTTTAATTATTTAAAAAAAAAAACTTATATCAAAACAATTATTTTCATCTATAAAAAAAAATATTAATGTGAGAAGACAATGTCCTTATACTATTATATATATTTCAAAGTTTAATGGAATTATTATGTTAATTAAACCATTATTAATGTAAAATATTGAACATACTAATTAAAGGTTGAATGTTTTTTTTATAATAACTAGAAAAATAAATAAATAAATTTTTTAGTATAAAAATATATCTAATACATAATTTAAAATATTTTTTAACATTAATTAATATGTCATATATATATTAAATTTAAATGATATTATGACATGATACAAATAAAAAATAGAAGACATAGTTTTTTTATAATAAAAATTCATAATAAGTTTATTTCAAATCAAATAAATAATCATACATACTTATTTAGTTTTTTATTCAAATTGTTTTAAAATGATTGATATAGTATAAATTTGACTATTTAAAAATTACAATAATTATAAAGTATTTATCTAGAATTTTTAAATTTATGATCAATTTTGATCAAACCATTACTTATCAATTTATAAAGAAACGTCATATTAATGATAATTTTTATTCCCATTTTTTATTGTCTATTTTATTAGCACACACACACTATACTTTCACCGCATCATGTTAATTTAATTTAAAAGATAAATAATCTAAAAAAGGCTCACGTCCATTCTTTTTTAATCTGCCTTCAATTGGACCGACCATAATCTGACCGTAATCTGCATGTTTTGTTATTTCTAATTAATAAAGCCAGAGTCTGAACTGATTTTAGTGTTGTTTTCAACTAATTGTAGAGTTTGTCTTCAATGGTGTTTAACTTTTGTTGTTTCCATCTAATTGCAGAGTGTGACTTGACTTCAATGGTTGATTACTTTATAGGCACACATAACAACTCTTCGTCATCTAAGATTCTACCATAAATTTCCATTTTTATCTTTTGGACAATGTCATACCGCTTTCCAACTAATCTAATACATTGAATTTTTCTACAAACATTATCCTTCTCATCCTTCCAAAAGCCCACAACTTAAATTTTTCAACAGAGACTTACATTATACATTTTTTTCAACAAATACATACATTTTTCTTAGGTCAAATCCCTATAAACATCCTCTATCCTTTATTTAGATATCAAATTTTGATCAAACCATTACTTATCAGTTTATAAAGAAACATCATATTAATGACAATTTTTATTCCCATCAATTTTTTGTCTATTTTATTAGTACACACAATATATTTTCATAGCCTCAAGTTAATTTAATTTGAAAGATAAATTTTCTTAAAAAGGCTCATTCTTATTCTTTTTAATCTACCTTCAATTGAACTCAGGTTTTGTTGTTTCCATCTAATTGCAGAGTCTGACTTGACTTCAATGATTGATTACTTTATAGGCACACATGACAACTCTTTGTCATCCAAGCTTCTACCACACATTTGCATTTTTATCTTTTGGCCAATGTTGTACCCCTTTTCAACTTATCTAATCCATTGGATTTTTCTACAAATTTTATCCTTCTCATCCTTCCAAAAGCCCACAACTTAAATTTTTCAACAAATACATACATTATACATTTTTAACTTGAAGATTTTTAAAAAATACATACATTTTTCTTAGGTCAAATTCCTATAAACATCCTCTATCCTTTATTTAAATATCAAATTTTAATCAAATTATTACTTATCAATTTATAAAGAAGCATCATATTATTAAAAAAAATTATTCCCATCTAATTATAGTCTATTTTATTAGTACACACAATATTTTTTCACAGCATCAAGTTTATTTAATTTGAAAGATAAATGTTCTTAAAAATGCTCATGCCCATTCTTTTTAATCTACATTCAATTGAACCGACCGTAATCTAACCGTAATCTGCCTGTTTTGTTATTTTCAATTAATAATGCCAGAGACTAAACTAATTTTGGTGTTGTTTCCAACTAATTGTAGACTCTTCCTTGTCATAAATGCGGTTTAGATTTTGTTGTTGCCATCTAATTGCAGAGTCTGACTTGATTTCAATGGTCGATTACTTTATAGCCACACATAACAACTCTTCGTCATCCAAGCTTCTACCACACATTTGCATTTTTATCTTTTGGACAATGGTCGTACCCCTTTCCAGATTTTTTCTGCAAATCTTATCCTTCTTATCCTTACAAAAGAAACAACTTAAATCTTTTAACAATTACATATATTTTTAACTTGAAATTTTTCAACAAATACATACATTTTTCTTAGGTCAAATCCCTATAAAAATCCTCTATCCTTTATTAAAATATCACTTGTTTCTTTTCTATCATTTGTTTCAAATACCTACTTGCTACCATCCATCTTTAAGGATGACATTGGGCATGGGTTGTTCGAGATATAAACAAATTCTAAATTTCAAACTGTATGGTTTGATATATATAAATTTTTTTCTTTTGAAAATAGATTTTATTGATTCGATTTGATATAATTTTGTTATTTTTTTACAATTTTTGAAATCATTTAACAAGAAGAGAATAAAATAGAAAAATGTAAACGTGAGAATGAAATTTTTTATCATTTTTCAAAATTTATTTAAAATATGTATTTTTTCAATAGTTGTTTCTCACATGTTTTATGTATTGAGTAGTTAACATTTATTTAGGCATTGCTATTCATTTAGCATTGTTATATTCTTTATTTGCTATTTATTGTGCCAGTCTTTTTTTATAGAGTGATTATTACATTTTCAAATGATTATTTTACCATTTCAAATATCATCTTCAAACTTTTTTAAATAGTATATAATATTTTTCAAATTAAACACGTTAATTTTAACATTTGGTTTTAATTATTATAAAAAAACCAATATAAAAATAATTATCTTCATCTATAAAAAAATATATTTATGTGAGATGACAATGTCCTTATAATTTTTATATATAGGGAAGCTGTTCAGATCATCACCACTCATCTGTAACACCTCCAAATCAAAAATCACATTGCACTTGCTGTCACGGCCTAGAGGTAAGCATATACTTGGTCATCTTTTAATCTATGCATATTTCCTCGCACAATAATTTGGCCATATGTTCATAATCATGCATGGAATGTTTTCCCTCAATTAATTGCATTGTTTGAATCGTGTATCAAAAATCCTAGCCTTCATGCAGAAATTAGGGTTCTTGAGGATTTTTCATGATTTCTTGTTATATGTTTAATTTAAATGAAATTAATTGACATAGACATGATCGTGAGGTTGAGACGAGCATAATGATATGTGGATTGCATGTTATAATCAAGTATTCAGTGAGATTGGAGAGAAAATGCAAATCTGGCCAAACCCAGAACACGCGCGTGTTCTTGGTGTGTTCTTGGCGCCATTTCTTTCAAATTCAAATATTTGAATTTTGTGATTTTATTTAATTGATTCAAAAATTAATTTCTCTCTGAGTTTTAATGATTTTGAGTTGATTCTTTTTTTAATAATTCACAAAAATGTTAAAATATTTTATTTTATCAAAAAATCCCAAAAAATATTATTTATTTCATATAATTGATATCTTTGCAAAGAATTAATATTTTAATTGTTTTTGACATTTTAAATATTTTTTCCACATTGATTTTACAACTTTTAATGCTTTCTAATTATTTTGTAGGTCAATACTTAATTTTTGAAGCATTAATCCAAGATCACAATTTGTTTTTCATATGTTAAACAATTTTGATCATTTTAATTGAATTTTTATTCAATTAAATACATTTTTTTTGAAAACAAATTAGGGTTTTTGGATTAGTTCAACCCTCATAAATCATTTTTAAAACCTTTTGGGCCTCTAATAGAGTGTAAGACCCAATCCTTTTTTGACCAAACCATTTTTGGGCCTCAGTGTATTGTATAAGTTCCGATACCGTAAAAAACAAACGGCGCGATCGTCGCCTTTTAAAAATAACCATGGGCCTCTCCTTGAGCTATAAGACCCATTCAAAACTTTTGGGCCTCTATTAGAGTGTAAGACCCAACCCACTTTGTACAGAAAACATTTTGGGCTTCATTCGTTGTATAAGTCCCTCTGTACATTTTCAAATAAACGGCGCGATCGTCGCCCTTTTCAAAATAACACTGGGCCTACCCTCGTGTTATAAGCCCCACTCTTTTTCTTTAAATCTTTTTGGGCCTCTTGAGAGAGTGTAAGACTTATCCCTTTGTACAGAAAACCTTTTTTTGGGCCTCAGTCACTTGTATAAGTCCCTCTGTACAAATTCAAACAGTGCGCTCACTGATAAAACCCTGGGCCTCTCCTTGAGCTGTAAGCCCCAAATCTTTTCTTTTTCAAAACACTTTCTCCTTTGATTTTGAATATACTGTTGTTTTCAATCTTTCTTTGTTGAACAACTAACCAAACAGCATGGAAGCTCTACAACCGAGTAAGTGGTTATTGCTTTCATTTACCGCTTTCATATACATATAACTGTATTGTGGGGCTGTTTCACTGTAAGTCTTCTTTCATAAACTCATATCAACTGTGTAATAATAGTATAGATATTTAGAGTTTCCCCGACAACTACGTCTAGCATTAAGCCCGTTGATCACTCTTAGAAATAGTCTAAACTAGATCCCCATAGGATTACCAGACACAGTCTTCCCTCCTCTTGGGGTTAAACAATATGGAGACATGAAAGGCAACATTCTCTGTGAACCCTTTCATAGACTGTCACTCGTAGAAGTTGTCAAAGAAACTCTATTCCCCAGAGATGATCTTTTCTCCGTGAATGGCATCTCTTGAGTTTCTTCCAAATTCTCGGACTTTCCTGGCTTGATCTATTCTCGGTGAATGGCATGTCTTGAATTTCTCGGGGTTTGGGGACCCACAGGCTTCTTAAAAGCACTTGTCAAGAAACTCTATTCCCCAGAGATGATCTTTTCTCCGTGAATGGCATCTCTTGAGTTTCTTCCGAATTCTCGAACTTTCCTGACTTGATCTATTCCTTGTGAATAGCTTGCCTTGAATTTCTCGGGGTTTGGGGACCCATCGGCTTCTTAAAAGCATCGGCCTCCTCTTGGGCATTGTACAAGGACCCACAGGCTTCCTAAAAGCAAATCTGCCTCCTCTTGGGCTTAGTACAAGGACCCTACGGCTTCTTAGAAGTATTCACAACCTCCTCTTAGGCTTCGTATAATGATCTCTTCCTCCGAGAATGATAGCCTTCTCTTGGGCTTCGTACAAGGACCCGTCGGCTTTTTAAAAGTTTCCAGCCTCCTCTTGGGCTTCGTACAAATTGTCCCGACGACCTCTTAAAGGTATAGGAACAGAACTTAGTCATCTGCATAGAACAGTCCTTTCATAGAGTCTACTACTATTTCTCAAAACACAGTACAAAAGATAAAACTCTAGACTTGGACAGTCTAATCTCCTTGAGTCTCAAAGACATTCTCAAGCATCCTTAAAAAATAGGAAGAAAACCCGTAGACTCGGACAGTCTCAATACCCTTCGGATTTCCCACTTCCTTAAAGAACAGGAATAACCCGGATCCTTGAATCAAATCCATGAGTATAATGTTGCTCATATAAGAACTGATTTTCTCTTTCAAAATCAACATACTGGACCTGTCACTTAACTGAAACAGTCACCATAGCCTCCCTCTTGGGCTTTGTACAATGATTTTCCCTAGCGGAGTCAAACAACGTTTAGCCTCTCTCTCGGGCTTTGTACGAGACACATTAGAGACTCCCTCGTTGAGTCAATCACCTCTTTTGCCTCCATCTCGGGCTTTATACGAGATACAAAAAGGTTCATATTGAGCCAAACAAATGTTAGCCTCCATCTCGGGCTTTATACGAGATACCAAAAGATTCCCTCGTTGAGTCAAAACCTTTTAGCCTCTCTCTCTCGGGCTTTGTACGAGACACATATTAGCCTCCTCTTAGGCTTTATATAAGAAAACCACTGCTTAATCCAATTAACCTTTTAGCATCAAAGCTGTGCCTCGTTCACAGTACACAAACATCAACAACTCCTTCCCCTTTATCTAATTGCTGTAAGCGACAAGCCTCTGGATCATCTACATCCATGCCACTGTCCCTCTTTTAGCATGAGAAATTCCTAAGGAAAGATGGCATTACTCTACACTGAGTTAAAGTCTTCTCCTTCAGGTTAAAATCCCCTTAAAGGAAATTATGGCATTGTCGGATTCACATATCCCGGTTAAAGTAATTCTCCTTTATAAAACAGTTGTGACATACAACCCCCCTCTTTAGAGATGACAAATTCTCTCTAAAGTCAACACCCTTTTAGCTTCACATCTTGAACTTTGAACAAGATACAAACCACCTTTTCGCTTCACGTCTTGGGCTTTGAACAAGACACCAAAAACACCCATTTCCTCCCATAGAATAGGAGGAACTACGAACGCTCTGATTTCCCTGTTTCGGTAAACGGGAATACGTAGGCATAAGATTGAAAGAAAAATCTTAGCGAGAACACTAAACAAAAACCCAAAATCCCATACTCTCATGTATCTATCAAAAGCATCAGTCCTAACATCCTAATCCTCGTTCCCCGCCAGAAAACCCAAGAAAGAGAGAAAACCGTATTGGCGAAAATACAAATAACCAGTACAAAGGCCTCCCACATTGATATCATTCGTAACCTAACAGACCGTTGTTTAAACTCAGTATGCAAAGCAGGGTTAATTGGAGACATCTATTTCCCTTTCTTCATCTGCTTTAATAGGATAAAAAATGAATCGACCTGTAGTAAGCCCAACCGCAGAGAGCGACCAGCGCTTAAGAACCGCGTCCAAAATCGCTCGCTATAGAAAAAATGGCGCCCACCATGGGGCCCGTCTCTGTTTTTCTTCTTCCTTTTCACCTCTTGTGTGAATACCACAGATTGGGGCTTCTGCGGGGGAACCCATTTTCTGTCAGGAACTTAGGATTCATAGCTTTAAAAGTCTAGGATGTTTAGGACAAATACATATACTGCTTTTCCTAATTGCTATACGTGTTTATTTTTCTGCTAATGGGAATGCGTGTGATGCCGCATGTGGAAAGATTGAGTATACACTTAAGATAAGTGATGGCGACGACGTCGACCATCAACCTCATTGGAGGCTGACCAATGCAACCCATTCTCTCACCTAGACAATGGGCCGATTATTAAGTCTGAGAAGCTGAGGAGCCAAACCCTTTTGTAGTGCGGAAACTATCGGGAATAGTTGTTACGCGATACTACCCTCATTTGAGGCTGGTGATCTATTCTCGGTAAATGGCACTTACTCTAAGATTGCTCTACAACTCGCTGGCGATCCGCTTGTTGTTTTGCTTTCCTGGGAGGAGCTGATGATAATGAGTACAGGTACAAAAATCACCCTAGTATAAACCTTTGGGGATGGGTAGAGCCTTGACTTCATGACAACGACCCTTTGACCCCATGTTTTTTGTATGTTTTTGTGTGCTACATTCATGCATTCATTTAAAAAACATTAAAACATTCAAAAAATTCTTCTCTTCTAGTCTCTCTGTTTTTCAAATTGAACTAAGACTGTGATTGCAAATATCAGAGAAAAGGATTGCACTAATGGATTTCGGTAGAAGGAGAACTCATACATATACCTTCAAGGTTCCAAAACTAGAGGATTTGAGAAGGTTAGAAAGGATGATCACTAACCTTGAGGCTTTCAGAGCCAAGCACGGAGGTCTGGTACCTCTGTTAAGAGTCCATATGATTGAGGGAATCATGGACGCGCTCATTCAGTTCTACGATCCGGTTTATCATTGTTTCACATTCCCGGATTACCAGCTAGCACCAACGCTGGAGGAATATTCTCATATGATTGATCTACACATTACTGATCAAGCTCCATTTTCTGGACTGGAAGAAATTCCAAAGAATCAGACCATTGCAAGAGCAATTCATTTGGACGAGTCTGAGGTCAGGACTCACATAACCACTAAGGGTGGCATCCAAGGTTTGCCAGCCCAGTTCTTGACAAAGAAAGCCCTGTATTTTGCTAGTATAGGAAACATCACTGCTTTTGAAAGCATCTTTGTCTTGCTCACCTACGGATTATTTTTGTTTCCCAACATCAATAATTTCGTCGATATTAACTCCATTAAAAATTTTCTCATTGGAAACCCTGTGCCGACTTTGCTCGCAGATGCGTATCATTCTGTACACTTGGGAAATTTGTACAGCGGAGGGGAGATCACATGCTGTGTACCTCTGCTTTACAAATGGTTTATCTCTCACTTGCCCAAGTCTGCTGCTTTTTGGGATTGTAAGAGCGCCTTACGTTGGTCGCAGAAGATCATGTCTCTTACCAACTCTGATATAGATTGGTGTAATGGGATTTATGATGGAATCAGAATCATTGATCATTGTGGAAACTTCCCTAACGTACCCCTCATAGGAACTAATGGAGGAATCAATTACCATCCAGTTCTCGTTCATCGTCAATTTGGATACCCGATGAGACACGTCCCACGGGGTGTTCATCTGGAAGGTCTTTTCTTCAAGGAAGGAGAAAATGACAGAGCATTAAAGACGGAAATAGTGCATGCTTGGAAGCATGTTCATAAGAAAGGACAAGAGTCTCTAGGAAAACCAGACTGTGTCTCGGTGGAGCCTTATCTCCATTGGGTACAAACTAGAGCTCTCAAGCTAAAAATGCCTTATCCTCGTTACGGAATTCTTCTGCCGAGGGAATCTGTCGTGTACTTCATGACAGAAACTGAAAAGCTTCATGTTACTCTCAACAAAGTTCAAAAGGAGAGAAGGTCTTGGAAGAACAAGTACCGCACCCTCGACGTAGAGTGCATCAAAATACAGCAATTACTAAAAGAGAAGGATGCTCTGATTGAAATTTTGGAGCAACATGCTGTAGAGAATCAAGATGACCAAAGGAATTTGCTCGCTCCTTTCACCTGGCAAAGGAATGACAACCCGACAACGGCCCAAGAGCCCCGGTCAAAGAAAAGGAAAGTCCTAGAATCAGCACCCGATTTCTCTTCAGAGAGGACTCAGGACCCATTAGCTTAGGTTTCTGTTTCTGCACCTTGTAATCTACTGTATTTCCATTTCTGTAATCCTTTGAATTCAATAAAAAGGGGTTTCCCCACCGTTCAATATTTGCAATCTAATTGTCGAAGTTTATTTTGATTAAACCATAAACAATTAATATAATCATTACATTCATCATTCTCACATCGCGTATTCTTCTTACCTACGAATCTCACGTTTGTGTCTCGGTTCTAGAGTCAAACTGTCTCATTCGTATAATACTCGGGCCAATCGTCAGAAAAAGATGGATGATCTTGAGGAAGAAAATAGAGAGTTGAAAGAAGAGATCGACTCTCTAAGAGAGGATATGAGAAAGCTTCGTAACGACATGCAAGCCATGGCAGAAGCTCAGCTACAACGAACTGTGATCTCAGAGATCACCTCAGCGCCCATCGTGGAGAAGTATGATCCTAGGTATCAAATGCCAAAAGATCACCCTTGGGGCATGCCTGTTAACTATATCCCGGAAGGATATGTTCCGCCGATCACTGAAGATCAGGGAATCACAACAGAAGCCGCTGGGCCTGAAGGTTACAAACTTCGGGAAAGCGAAGATGCCAGAGGCATACTGAAGACTCCTGAAGGTTACAAACTTCGGGAAACACCAAGATTTACTGCCGTAGTCACGGTACCACCCCCTGTGGTGCGCATTGTCCCAGAAGGACAGATTCCACAGACACCTTCTGGTAAGAAGGAAACTATATTCGATAGAATGGATGAATTCCAGGAACAGTTCTTGGAAATGCAGAAGGAACTGCAAGCCATTCGCGGTCAGGATTTATTTGGAAAGGACGCCGCAGACCTCTGCTTGGTCCCCAATGTGAAAGTTCCGCACAAATTTCAAGTGCCCGACTTTGAAAAGTACAAGGGTAACTCTTGCCCTCAAAGCCATCTGGTGATGTACGCTCGGCGGATGTCAGCTCAGATGGAGAATCAGGACCTACTGATTCACTACTTCCAGGATAGTTTAACCGGTGCCGCATTAAAATGGTACATGGGTTTAAACCGTGCCATGATCAACACATTCAGAGATCTTGGCACTGCCTTCGTCCAACAATACAAATACAATTTGGACATGGCACCCGACAGAGATCAACTCAGATCGATGTCGCAAAAGGACAAGGAAACCTTTAAGGAGTATGTTCAAAGGTGGCGTGAAATTGCCGCTCAAATTTGTCCACCTCTTGAGGAAAAAGAGATGACAAAGATCTTCTTAAAGACCTTAAGCTCATTTTACTATGACCGAATGGTTGCCAGTGCGCCCAGTGATTTCACCGAAATGGTTGGCATGGGCGTACGTCTTGAGGAAGCCGTCCGAGAAGGACGTTTAGTAAAAGACACTGGATCGACGAGCGGTACTAGAAAATATGGTAGTGCTCTCCCTAAGAAAAAAGAGCAAGATATTGGGAATATCTCTCTCGGAAAGCAAAGACGACGTTATCAACCGGTAGCAGCTGTGACTCCTGCTATCAACCCTGCGTCTATTCCTACGTATCAACCTTAGGTTGCACAGAGCTAACCTGATCAGCAAATGACATAGCAGCCTCTTCAGCAGGCTCGTCCTCCATACAACAACAACCGTATAACACGCCCATCAGGGTTTGATCCTATACCCATGTTGTACACAGAGCTGTTTCCATTACTACTGGCTAAGGGGCACATTCAGACTAAATCTCCTCTTACAGTACCAGAAAATCTGCCTTTTTGGTTTAAGGTGGATCAGACATGCCCTTATCATCAAGGAGGTTCAGGGCATAACATAGAGACTTGCCTCAATTTCAAGTCCGACGTGCAAAAACTTGTTAGGAGCGGGATCTTGTCTTTCAAAGATACAAATCCTAATGTTCTTACGAACCCGCTGCCTCAACATGAGAAAGCTGCAGTCAATTTGATAGAAGGAGAGACTAACGATGTCTATCAAATTCACGATGTACTCTTGTTGAAGACCAATCTGGTCAAGATGCATTGTAGACAGAGTGGATATGGCCATGTGCCACCTCATAACTATCATCAGTGTGATATCTGCTCTAAAGACAACCAGGGATGTTCTGTGGTGTAATCAGCTCTACAGGAACAAATGGATCTCGGATGGATCCAAGAGCACCGAGTTCGTGGAGTTAACATGGTTTACACGAATTCTAACATCATTCAGAACCACGATATCCGTGCGATGAATGTCAACTTGGTGGCAATGCACTCAAGGCAAAGCCAGTATCATAATCTGCCGCGGCCCGATTACAGTTCTTGTCTGACTTGCTCGGTAAACAAACAGGGTTGCTTTTTTGTACAAGAAGCCCTCCAGCGTCAGATGGATCTTGGATGGATCCAAGACTACCATGATAGGAACTCCTATCAAATCAACATGGTTCAGATCTTTGATATTCGCGTGATGAATACCAACTTAGTAGAGTTACATGCTGAGCAGGTCCGACTCGGGTTCCTGATTTCACATAACTATCAAAGTTGTAAAGCGGGTTGCGAAAACGATCGAGGTTGTACTCTTGTCCAAGAGGCACTTCAACACTTGTTAAATCACTGGTGTATGCCAATCTATATGGATGAAGATACTCAGTAAATTAGTATCAATAACAGGAACCCTACTCGGCATCAAAGTCAGGATGTCCAATCTGTAGAAACTAACCTAGTGAGGTTACATTACATTCAAAGCGGGCGTGGCCAGGTGCCACCACACAACTATGAACGTTGCGGCGTCTGTTCAGAAAGTAACCAAGGGTGTTACTTTGTGAGAGCAGCTCTTCAGGGTCAGGTAGATCGTGGAGAGATTCGTCCATATCCAGGTTCCGGACCCATCAATTGGTCGACGAACTACCTTGTCGAGAAAGTTGAGGATGTTGTCACGATCTCTGGTCATCACAGGACCAGGGATGTTTTTGCCATTATCCCTCTACTTGACGAATCTAAAGTTCCCAACCGGGAACGGATCGAGATTACTTATGATGGTCAGAAAAATCAGAAGGCTCCTGTAGTTATCTATCTGTCGGGACCAACACTGTATGAATCAGCTAAGGCGATCCCTTACAAATACGGTGCAACAATAATTGAAAATGGAAAGGAAATTCCATTACCCTCCGTCGTGAATATTGCAGACATCAGTCGTGTAACACGGAGTGGTAGAATCTTCAACCGAGGGGTTGGGGAATTTAACAAGGAAAAGGAACTTCAGACGGAAACTCCTGATCCACCAGTCGGTCAATCCAGTAATCCCGACCTTTCGAAAAATAATGATGAGATGCTGAAGCTCATCCAAAGGAGTGAATACAACATTGTTGATCAATTGTTACAGACTCCTTCAAAGATCTCAGTTTTATCACTGTTACTCAGTTCAGAAGCCCACAGGGAGGCTCTACAGAAAGTCTTGGAGCAAGCCTTTGTGGAACAGGATGTAACAATCAGACAGTTCGATAACATTGTCTCTAACATCACTTCTTGCAATAATTTGGGATTTAGTGATGAGGAATTACCAGAAGAGGGTCGCCGTCATAACATGGCGCTCAACATTACAGTTAACTGCCATGACGATGCTTTAGCCAGCGTACTGGTAGACACAGGGTCAGCCCTGAATGTTATGCCGAAGTCCACTTTGATGCAATTATCATTCAAAGGCCCTCCGATGAGAGTCAGTGAGGTCGTCGTCAAAGCATTCGACGGATCCAGAAAAATGGTTATCGGCGAAGTTGATCTTCCCATAACTATCGGTCCTCACACTTTCCAAGTCACTTTCCAGGTCATGGACATCCGGGCAACATATAGTTGTTTATTAGGAAGACCTTGGATACATCAGGCTGGAGCGGTCACTTCGACCCTCCACCAAAAGCTAAAGTTCGTCAAGAACGATCAACTTGTCACAGTCTCTGGAGAGCAGGCCTTGCTTGTGAGTAACTTGTCATCATCTGCTGGTATAGAACCCGATGAGGTTATTGGAACTCAGTTCCAAGCACTGTCGGTGAGCAAGGACAATCAAGTCAAAGGAGGAACCTCGATTTACTCATACAAAGATGCTATCAAAGCGGTTGAGAGTACCGATACAACAGGATGGAGACAGCTTGTCATTCCTACTAGCAATACAACAAAGAAGGGTCTTGGTTTTTCTGCAACCTGTACCCAGACAGCTGCCAACGATGAAAGTCTTTATCCCCTTCAAAACTTCTTCCACAGTGGAGGTTTCCTTCACCCGGTGTCTCAAGCAGTACATGCTATCAATGAGGAAGATCCCTCTGACACAGATGAAGAATGAAAGTCCTATCTTAATGAAGACGAGTATATGTCTCAGGAAGAGGTGCCTACGCCATTTTGCTTTCCTACACAGAGTCCGAGATTTATACCAAGGTCAGACGTCGAAATGATCTATGGAGATTGTGATCCGGAAGGATGCCTTGCTCCGCCAAATTCATTAGAGGAGGACACTATGATGAAAGACAACTTTGACCATAATTACTATGGCCCAATGGATGGTCTGCCAATGTGGCAGCCCTACCCAGGAAACTTGGGGCAAGAGAGTCAGCCGAACAATGAAAATCAGCTGACCATCATTGGACAGAATACCTGTGTCCCCACCATGTCATGGGATCAACACTCAGGTCATTCAGAAACTACTCAACATGAAGATGAATTTGCAACATTTGCAGGACTTGAATTCATCAACTATGTTTTCCCTGAGGTTAACGTCATCGAGAGAATGACTCCTCCAGTTCCAAAGAAGTTTGGAACATCTTGGGATAACCGAGTGGAAAATACGACTATATGGTCAAGTACACCGCTCCCGAAAGCTCTCGTATCAGGCTCGAAGATATCCAGCCAACTGGATGGGGAGATACAGTTGAGAGCACAAATGCTATGCAAAATGCAACAGAGGAATTCTCCTACGACAACTCTGCCTGGGAGACAGATTCCAATGATCCTGCTCCACCAGAAATCAGCGTTACTTCTGAAGACAAAACAAGGAAGGTGCCAGACTTTGTGATTCACCGAGGAGTTCGCCGCCAATGGGTTGTCGTCGAGGTTCCAAAGGTCGTTCATCAGTAAAAGTAATTGCCATCTTTTAACCTTTCACCCTGCCCAGGTGAAACGGATGTTTTGATAGGGCTCGCTTTCTGTAAATTTTCCCTCTTCTCTTAGCCCGAAGCGACAGAGTTTTGTTTTATAGGGCTGTAGTTTCAAGAATCGACTAGTTCATTAATAAAATAACGTCGTTCTGTAATTTCCGCATTAATTGCTGTTTTCTCTTTTTGCTTTTTCAGAAAATGGTAATCCTAAAAAACAATTTAAAAATAAAAACAAGCAGTAAAATAAATACACTGCACACACTTGCATTTTATCTATCTCTTCTAAACACGAATGATCACGTCATGCAAATTGCTTGTTTTAAACCCAGTTGAAACATACGATCCAATGCCTTCTCCCAACTTTGAGTTCCCGATATTCGAGGCTGAAGAAGAAAATGACAACGAAATTCCAGAAGAGATCTCTCGACTACTCAGACAAGAGGAAAGGTCCATTGAACCTCACAAAGAGCCGTTGGAAACGGTAAACTTGGGTTCAGAAAAAGAGAGAAAAGAAATCAGGATTGGGGCACTGCTCAGTCCAACTGCCAGAGAGAATTTAATAAAGCTTCTCAAAGAATTCCCCGATGTATTCGCTTGGTCCTATCAGGATATGCCAGGGTTGGATACCAGCATCGTGGAACATCACTTACCATTGAGATCGGAATGTCCGCCAGTAAAGCAAAGGTTGAGACGCACTCACCCGGACATGGCCATCAAAATCAAAGAGGAGGTACAGAAACAGATTGACGCGGGTTTCCTCGCCACATCAGAATATCCTCAATGGTTAGCCAACATCGTACCTGTTCCCAAAAAGGACGGAAAGGTCAGAATGTGTGTTGATTACAGGGATCTGAACAAGGCAAGTCCAAAGGACGACTTTCCTTTACCACACATTGACATGCTGGTAGACAGCACAACAAAGTTCAAAGTTTTCTCCTTCATGGATGGATTCTCGGGCTATAACTAGATCAAAATGGCGCCGAAAGACATGGAGAAAATTTTGTTCATTACCCCATGGGGCACCTTTTGTTACAAGGTAATGCCGTTCGGTTTGAAGAACGTCGGGGCAACCTATCAAAGGGCCATGACTACTCTGTTTCATGACATGATACATAAAGAAATTGAGGTATATGTCGATGATATGATTGCAAAATCAAAAACAGAGAGTGAGCACGTTGAACATCTGTCAAAATTGTTTGAACGTCTAAGAAAATTCAAGCTCCGCTTGAATCCCAACAAGTGCACCTTCGGTGTCTGTTCAGGGAAACTACTAGGGTTCATCGTCAGCCAGAAAGGAATTGAGGTTGATCCTGACAAGGTCAAGGCCATTCAAGAAATTCCTTCTCCGAAAACTGAAAAACAAGTCAGAGGATTCCTGGGACGTTTGAACTACATCTCCAGATTCATATTCCTTAATACCGCGACGTGTGCGCCGATTTTTAAATTACTCAAAAAGAACTAGGATTGCGTTTGGACAGAAGATTGTCAAACCGCCTTCGACAGTATCAAGGAATATCTGTTGAATCCTCCGATTCTATCACCTCCAGTGGAAGGAAGACCACTGATCATTTACCTCACAGTCTTGGAAGACTCAATGGGATGTGTACTTGGCCAACAAGACGAAACTAAATGGAAAGAGTCTGCCATTTACTATTTGAGCAAGAAATTCACCAACTGCGAAACTCGGTACACGATGCTTGAGAAAACTTGCTGCGCTTTGGCTTGGGCAGCTAAACGTCTTCTCCAATACATGATTCGTCATACTACTTGGTTAATCTCCGAAATGGATCCAATCAAGTATGTCTTCGAAAAACCAGCTCTCACGGGAAGAATTTCCCGTTGGCAGATGTTGTTATCAGAATATGACATAGAGTACCACGCTCAGAAAGCCATTAAAGGAAGTATTTTAGCCGATCATTTGGCTCATCAACCGATTGACGATCAAGAACTAATCGGGTTTGACTTCCCAGATGAAGATGTCATGTATCTAAAGATAAAAGACTGCGATGAACCGCTACCCAGTGAAGGGCCAGAACCAGGTTCCCAATGGGGACTTATCTTTGACGGAGCAGTTAATCATTACGGAAACGGAATTGGGGCAATCATTGTTACCCCTCAGGGTACCCACATTCCTTTCACCGCCAGACTTACGTTTAAATGTACGAACAACGAGGCCGAATACGAAGCTTGTATCATGGGTCTCGAAGAAGCAATTGATTTAAGGATCAAAAACTTGGACGTGTACGGCGACTCAGCCCTGGTTATCAATCAGATAAAAAGAGATTGGAACACACACCAATCAGAATTGATTCCTTACAAAGACTATGCAAGAAGGTTGTTACCCTTCTTTAATAGAGTCGGGTTTCATCATATCCCTCGTGAGGAGAATCACATGGCTGATGCATTAGCCACTCTCTTTTCCATGATTAGTGTAGGTCAATAGAACGACTTACCTAAGATCGACATAATGCGCCTTGAAAGGCCCGCTTACATCTTCGCGATTGAAGCAGTCATAGACGACAAACCTTGGTACCACGATATCAAATGCTTCCTTCAGAAACAAGAGTACCCATCTGGGGCACTAAGGAAGGACAGAAAAACCCTCAGAAGATTGGCTGGAAACTTCTTCTTGAGCGGTGACACTCTCTATAAGAGAAATTTTGACATGGTCTTACTCCGATGCATAGACAGACCAGAATCAGAAATGCTGATGAAAGAAATTCATGAAGGGTCCTTTGGCACTCATGCCAACGGACACACAATGGCGAGAAAAATTCTAAGAGCAGGATACTACTGGTTGACCATGGAATCCGACTGCTACAAGTACATGAGGAGGTGTCACAAGTGTCAGATATACTCCGACAAAATTCATGTACCGCCATCACATCTCAAAGTTTTCTCTTCCCCATGGCCATTTTCCATATGGGGGATCGACATGATTGGCATGATTGAGCCCAAGGCTTCAAACAGACATCGGTTCATCCTAGTAGCCATTGACTATTTCACCAAGTGGGTCGAAGCAGCGTCGTACGCTAATGTAACCCGACAAGTGGTGGTACGATTTATCAAAAACAATATCATCTGCCGTTATGGTGTTCCAAGCGAGATCATTACTGACAATGGATCTAACTTGAATAACAAGATGATGAAGGAGTTGTGTGCAGAGTTCAAGATTGAACATCATAACTCATCTCCCTACCGACCCAAGATGAACGGAGCGGTAGAAGCGGCTAATAAGAACATCAAGAAGATCGTTCAAAAGATGGTTGTAACCTACAAAGATTGGCACGAAATGCTACCCTTTGCTCTTCACGGTTATCGCACATCTGTCCGCACTTCAACAGGGGCTACCCCTTTCTCTCTGGTGTATGGCATAGAAGCAGTGCTCCCCATAGCTCAAGAAGATACAATCGTTTCTCACTGACTCTCGGGGCAAATGGACCCCAAATTATGATGGCCCCTATGTGGTCACGAAAGCTTTCTCAGGCGGCGCCTTGAGACTTGCAACCATGGACGGAGAGGAATTTGTCTACCCCACGAATGTTGATGTAGTCAAGAAATACTTCGCCTAAACTAAAAAAAAAAAAGAAAGAAAAAAAAACGTCTCGGTGGATTGAAAACCCGAAAGGGCGGTCCAGGCAAAAGTTAGAGACATGAAAAAAAATCATCCCGATGGATTGGAAATCTCACAGTACAATCCAGGCAAAAATTAGGGATAATGGCAAGTAACTATGTTCAACAGAGGCAAGTCCCTCAGCAGCAGCAGTAATGCCATTCATCAGAAAACTCCAGCCAAGGTCATCTTCGATAGAAGCTCGGGATGCCCAGAAGTCAAAGTTGGTAGAAGGATTGTGGTCGTTATGTTTCAACCTAGCCCTTTTCCCTGTAAATTACCATTTTCAAACTTTGTATATGCTCTCTGGAATCACGCGTTTGGCTGATCTCCATCTTATTAATAAAATTTGAGTCTTTGTGCTTTTGTTTGTAATTCTTATTTGTTTTAGCTTTACAGAACGACGTTGTTAACATGATTAACGATTCTTGAAATAAAACAAAAATGAATTTACTTGTTAAAACTTTTTCTGCTTTTAAATTAAAGACGACAATTTCTTTTGACTGTTGAACATCAGAAGAACATCAGTCGCTTCTCCAGAAGTAATCGAACCTCAAAGTGCAGAATCAAAGTACTCCTTCTAACCCAGTACGTCTGAATGAAGGGATCAACTGTGTCAGAGACCTTGTTTCGTCTGACACGCCTCGGCCGAGTTCTTACCTCCTAAGCCCGACCAACGGTAGCTCCCCAACAGGGAATATCTTTCCTAAGCAAGGTGGAATTGCTATCTTGAACCAGCGATATTTCTACATGCCCTACTGTGGCCGAGTATCCAGTCATGTTCATCCTTTAGTTTGTATGTTGCGTCAGTTTTGTCAGCATATACATACATACATACATCATGTATTATTGATTTGCATTTACATTTCATATTGCATCACTATCGCTCTAGTCGATCTTGTCCCCTAGTGATAACCGTCTTCTCAATCGAGTTGTCAGTTATTGCCTCGTCAGGAACCGCTGCGTTTGAACAACCTCGCCTCCAGTTTATTTCTGGAAGGAAGTTGGCCCTTGACCACTTTGATAACTTGAACCTCTGAAAAACCAGAGAGCCCTCAGTCAACATCACTCTTCACCATTGAAGATGATATCCTTGCTTTCCCGAATTAAGGAAAATCCACAGAGAAAGCCTCGTAATCAGAGATTCGGAAGCACGCCAGTTTCGCTCCGAAAAGATCGCTGATGAAAAGGTCATCGGCACCTCAAAATTGGACCCCATCATATGGCATTTCTCCGGGAAGACCCCGAGAAAAGTATGATGTAAGATCCCAAGCGACAGCAGTCTCCCAAGAGACTCGCTTAACCCAGTAGAAACAAATGGCATCTCCAACAGAGAAGTTTGTGCAACTCTACAGCTCAGACGACTGGGTTTCCCCAGCAACGTTGACATCAAATTTTTTCCGTCAAATGGCATCTCCCCAGGTAAATTCGGCGAGAAGTTTGAGGAAAATCGCTACACATAGCGTCCCTTGTCAATTAAGTTTATTGACAAAAAAAACTAAGACCAGTTCCTCGATAGGAAACCGGGATCGAGGGGAAGTTTAAATCAGAAACTAAGACCAGTTCCTTGGTAGGTAACCAGGATCGAGGGGAAGTTTGTTTCAGCAACTGAGACCAGTTCCTTGGTAGGAAACCAGGATCGAGGGGAAGTTGACAAAAGAAAACTGAGACCAGTTCCTTGGCTGAAGACCAGGATCGAGGGGAAGTTTACCTTTTCTAAGCATTATTGCTCAGCAAAAGAAGATGAATGCGATCCGCCATTCATAACCACCATCAAAATTTCGGGTATTCCGATATTTAATCCTCTTGCACCACGAATGCCCGAATACCTTCGTCATTCACACCTTCGTGCCCAAGAAGATTAAATAGGGGCATCTGTAATACCCCAAATTTTGACCACTAAGATTTCCCATCATTGTGAAAATCATCATCACAATATGGAGGAACCATCATACTTCATCAGTCTCCCCAAAGATGGGTGAGCATCCACTACAATCAAAATTAGGGTTTCAAGTCCTCTCAGAGCCTTAGACAAAGGGTCAATCAAGGAATGACATGATCTTCAACTTGTCTAACCTCTCAAACATCCACAATGGACCAAAAGGACTCCCACTTCAAGGATTAAGCACAAGGCTGCTCCCTTATAGGTGGATTAAGTCTCAAGATCGACAGTGTCACCAAATTAGGGTTTTGGTCGATCAGGGCCTCCAGATGGAAATTTTTCATCTGGGCACAAGCCAAAGATCCAAAACATAACCCAATATACTCCATGAGACCTCATAGACCCAATCATCAAGTCAATTTTGCCTCAGGGGATGCATTCATCAAAAATCAGGAATTAAGGTTTCTTGACCTAATTCACCCCTAAGTTGACTTTTAGGGAAAATCACGAGCCAATACCTCAAAGGAGGGTTTGAGGGTCTCTAATGAACTATATTGATCCATTTGGAACAATGGATTAATCCAATAAGCTTGAGCAACAAGTCTCAATTTCATCTGCACCACAGTTAGGGTTTTAAGGGAAAAGTCAACTGTAACTTTGACTTTTGACCAGGACATGCTCCCACGCCCTAAGACATGATTCAATATACCCTATGACACCCATGGAACATGTCCATCAAGTTTGATTTAGGTCAAGGACATGATTTCCTGAAGAATTGCACAGTTTGGAATTCATCTGATAAAAAGTCAACTGTGCACAAAAGTCAACTTTAACTTTTTGAGATTTTTCACCAAAATGGATTTTTAACCCTAAAATGATGTTAATGTATGATTTGAATCATCATTCATCAAGAAAAATCAAGAAAAGTTGGATAACTTGTAAAAGGGGTAACCATAAAAACTTAGAAAATTTTCTAAGTTAAAAATAAAGTAGCTAGGGTACCAACTTTGGAGGATCATAACTCCTAAACCACAAAGTCATTTTTCCTCATCCAAAGATGGATTTGTAGCCCTCATTACCCTCTACAAAAACTTCAACTAGACCTAAGTCCAATTCATTAAGGATTTTGAGTTATGGAGTGATCAAAATGGCTGAAAAATGAAAATATCACTTTTTCCAACACTTAGTGAAATTTTCACTAAGTCCAAATCTGTCTTCATTTTTTTCCAAATGTAGGGGGATTTTCCACTTGGATTCAAAAGATATCAAAACCAAACATGTTCAAACAGTTGTTGTATCATGTAAGGGCTTTCCAAAATGGCCAAGAACATTGCCAAATTCCATTTGGGCTATGAGTTATGACATTGTCAAACTGCCTTGTTGAAATCTGTCAAAGCAAGGCAGAATTTGCATTTTTGCTCGATTTGCCAAAATCAGCCAAATCCAAATGCTCCTATCCACTTGGACACATCAGAGGATTGAATTTAAAGGGGACAATCACTGAGCCAAGCCTCCAAAGTCTTTGGAACAAGAAATATCATGTTGAACCTAGAATGGCCAAAATAGGGACAAGACTCCAAATTTGGATTGGAGCATTCAATGGAAGCATCAAGGTGGCATGGACTGAGCCATTTTCATTTGAATTCAGTCAAGACTTATCCAAGACCAAGGGAACCACAACCCTGTGCCCTAACCTCTAGTCAATGGCTAGAGGAGACTTGGATTTCCATTGGCCAACATTGAACAAACACCTGCTGCAGTTGCCATTCACTGTGGATCCCAAAACAAACTTGCTCTACTATAAATAGAGCTCAATTGTGATCAGTTTAAGTACACCAAAGGCCTACAACACTTGCCTTTCTCAAAATCTCTTTCTCTTGGCAAAAATGCCTTTCTTAGTAAGGTAGCTATCGGGTTTTGAGCTAGAGGGCAATTCCACTCAAACCAATCACTCACACACCTCACATACATCACATATGAGCTGATCAAACACTTAAATCACTTATGGAACACCAATTCCACAAAATCACCAGCTGGTTGCTCAAACTTTCAATCAAGTTGCAGCTGAGGTACCACAAATCGCTCCAGGCTATTTCAATTCACTCCAAGTGTTCAAACACACTCTATTGGGTGTAGGAAGCTGTTCAGATCATCACCACTTATCTGTAACACCTCCAAATCAAAAATCACATTGCACTTGCTGTCACGGCCTAGAGGTAAGCATATACTTGGTCATCTCTCAATCTATGCATATTTCCTTGCACAATAATTTGGACATATGTTCATAATCATGCATGGAATGTTTCCCCTCAATTAATTGCATTGTTTGAATCGTGTATAAAAAATCCTAGCCTTCATGCAGAAATTAGGGTTCTTGAGGATTTTTCATGATTTCTTGTTATATGTTTAATTTAAATGAAATTAATTGACATAGACATGATCGTGAGGTTGAGACGAGCATAATGATATGTGGATTGCATGTTATAATCAAGTATTCAGTGAGATTGGAGAGAAAATGCAAATCTGGCCAAACCCAGAACACGCGCGTGTTCTTGGTGTGTTCTTAGCGCCATTTCTTTCAAATTCAAATATTTGAATTTTGTGATTTTATTTAATTGATTCAAAAATTAATTTCTCTCTGAGTTTTAATGATTTTGAGTTGATTCTTTTTTTAATAATTCACAAAAATGTTAAAATATTTTATTATATCAAAAAATCCCAAAAATATTATTTATTTCATATAATTGATATTTTTGCAAAGAATTAATATTTTAATTGTTTTTGACATTTTAAATATTTTTTCCACATTGATTTTGCAACTTTTAATGCTTTCTAATTATGTTGTAGGTCAATACTTAATTTTTGAAGCATTAATCCAAGATCACAATTTGTTTTTCATATGTTAAACAATTTTGATCATTTTAATTGAATTTTTATTCAATTAAATACATTTTTTTTTAAAACAAATTAGGATTTTTGGATTAGTTCAACCCTTATAAATCATTTTTAAAACCTTTTGGGCCTCTAATAGAGTGTAAGACCTAATCCTTTGTTGACCAAACCATTTTTGGGCCTCAGTGTATTGTATAAGTCCCGATACCGTAAAAAACAAACGGCGCGATCTCGCCTTTTAAAAATAACCATGGGTCTCTCCTTGAGCTATAAGACCCATTCAAAACTTGTGGGCCTCTATTAGAGTGTAAGACCCAACCCACTTTGTACAGAAAACATTTTGGGTCTCATTCGTTGTATAAGTCCCTCTGTACATTTTCAAATAAACGACGCGATCGTCGCCCTTTTCAAAATAACACTGGGCCTACCCTCGTGTTATAAGCCCCACTCTTTTTCTTTAAAACTTTTTGGGCCTCTTGAGAGAGTGTAAGACATATCCCTTTGTACAAAAAACCTTTTTTTGGGCCTCAGTCACTTGTATAAGTCCCTCTGTACAAATTTAAATAGTGCGCTCACTGATAAAACCCTCGGCCTCTCCTTGAGTTGTAAGCCCTAAATCTTTTCTTTTTCAAAGCACTTTCTCCTTTGATTTTGAATATACTGTTGTTTTCAATCTTTCTTTGTTGAACAACTAACCAAACAGCATGGAAGCTCTACAACCGAGTAAGTGGTTATTGCTTTCATTTACCGCTTTCATATACATATAAATGTATTGTGGGGCTGTTTCACTGTAAGTCTTCTTTCATAAACTCATATCAACTGTGTAATAATAGTATATATATTTAGAGTTTCCCCGGCAACTACGTCTAGCATTAAGCCCGTTGATCACTCTTAGAAATAGTCTAAACTAGATCCCCATAGGATTACCAGACACAGTCTTCCCTCCTCTTGGGGTTAAACAATATGGAGACATAAAAGGCAGCATTCTCTGTGAACCCTTTCATAAACTGTCACTCGTAGAAGTTGTCAAAGAAACTCTATTCCCCAGAGATGATCTTTTCTCCGTGAATGGCATCTCTTGAGTTTCTTCCAAATTCTCGGACTTTCCTGGCTTGATCTATTCTCGGTGAATGGCATGTCTTGAATTTCTCGGGGTTTGGGGACCCACAGGCTTCTTAAAAGCACTTGTCAAGAAACTCTATTCCCCAGAGATGATCTTTTCTCCGTGAATGGCATCTCTTGAGTTTCTTCCGAATTCTGGAACTTTCCTGACTTGATCTATTCCTAGTGAATAGATTGCCTTGAATTTCTCGGGGTTTGGGGACCCATCGGCTTCTTAAAAGCATCGGCCTCCTCTTGGGCATTGTACAAGGACCCACAGGCTTCCTAAAAGCAAACCCGCCTCATCTTGGGCTTAGTACAAGGACCCTACGGCTTCTTAAAAGTATTCATAGCCTCCTCTTAGGCTTCGTATAATGATCTCTTCCTTCGGGAATGATAGCCTTCTCTTGGGCTTCGTACAAGGACCCGTCGGCTTTTTAAAAGTTTCCAGCCTCCTCTTGGGCTTCGTACAAATTGTCCCGACGACCTCTTAGAGGTATAGGAATAGAACTTAGTCATCTGCATAGAACAGTCCTTTCATAGAGTCTACTACTGTTTCTCAAAACACAGTACAAAAGATAAAACTCTAGACTTGGACAGTCTAATCTCCTTGAGTCTCAAAGACATTCTCAAGCATCCTTAAAAAATAGTAAGAAAACCCGTAGACTCGGACAGTCTCAATACCCTTTGGATTTCCCACTTCCTTAAAGAACAGGAATAACCCGGATCCTTGAATCAAATCCATGAGTACAGTGTTTCTCATATAAGAACTGATTTTATCTTTCAAAATCAACATACTGGACCTGTCACTTAACTGAAATAGTCACCGTAGCCTCCCTCTTGGGCTTTGTACAATGATTCTCCCCAGCGGAGTCAAACAACGTTTTGCCTCTCTCTCGGGCTTTGTACGAGACACATAAGAGACTCCCTCGTTGAGTCAATCACCTCTTTCACTTCCATCTCGGGCTTTATACGAGATACAAAAAGGTTCATATTGAGCCAAACAAATGTTAGCCTCCATCTCGGGCTTTATACGAGATACCAAAAGATTCCCTCGTTGAGTCAAAACCTTTTAGCCTCTCTCTCTCGGGTTTTGTACGAGACACATACTAGCCTCCTCTTAGGCTTTATATAAGAAAACCACTGGTTAATCCAATTAACCTTTTAGCATCAAAGCTGTGCCTCATTCACAGTACACAAACATCAATAACTCCTTCCCCTTCATCTAATTGCTGTAAGCGGCAAGCCTCTGGATCAACTACATCCATGCCACTGTCCCTCTTTTAGCATGAGAAATTCCTAAGAAAAGATGACATTACTCTACACTGAGTTAAAGTCTTCTCCTTCAGGTTAAAATCCCCTTAAAGGAAATTATGGCATTGCCGGATTCACATATCCCGGTTAAATTAATTCTCCTTTATAAAACAGTTGTGACATAGAACCCCCCTCTTTAGAGATGACAAATTCTCTCTAAAGTCAACACCCTTTTAGCTTCACATCTTGGGCTTTGAACAAGATACAAACCACCTTTTTGCTTCACGTCTTGGGCTTTGAACAAGACACCAAAAACACCCATTTCCTCCCATAGAATAGGAGGAACTACAAACGCTCTGATTTCCCTATTTTGGTAAACGGGAATACGTAGGCATAAGATTGAAAGAAAAATCTTAGCGAGCACACTAAACAAAAACCCAAAATCCCATACTCTCATGTATCTATCAAAAGCATCAGTCCTAACATCCTAATCCTCGTTCCCCGCCAGAAAACCCAAGAAAGAGAGAAAACCGTATTGGCGAAAATACAAATAACCAGTACAAAGGCCCCCCATATTGATAGCATTCGTAACCTAACAGACCGCTGTTTAAACTCAGTATGCAAAGCAGGGTTAATTGGAGACATCTATTTCCCTTCCTTCATCAGCTTTAATAGGATAAAAAATGAATCGACCTGTAGTAAGCCCAACCGCAGAGAGCGACCAGCGCTTAAGAACTGCGTCCAAAATCGCTCGCTACACATAGCTCCTCGAACAATTCTCTGTTAGGAGTCATGTGCCAAGTGCAACCTGAACCCATAATCTACTCTTTTCTTGAGTCGCCGCTTGAAACCACAAGGACTTCAGATGAGTCGAAGTCATCTTGAACAATGGTTACATTGCCATTATCCTTACCTCTACGATCTTTTAGGCGTTCAGGGCACACCTTTCTTGTGTGACCCTCCGTCTTACAGTGATAACATCGAATACTAGATGTTTCGCCACTATAAGACTTCTGCTGACTTTTACCTTTCTTCTTGTCGAACTTACCATCCTTTCGCAAGAATTTTCCCTTAATGGCCAAACCTTCACCAACCGTTGAAGGTTTATGCTTCTTTCGTTTGTTCAAGTCCTTAGAATACAAGGCTGATTGAACTTCTTCAAAGCTCAGGGACTCCCTTCCATACAAGAGAGTTTCTTTGAAGTGAGCATGTGTTCTGGGCAAAGCACACAACAACAACAGTGCTTGATCTTCGTCATCAATCTTCACATCAATATTTTCAAGATCAAGAATCAGCTTGTTGAACATATCCAACTGCTCATCCAAAACTTTGTCTTCACTCATCTTGAATGAATACAAAGCTTGCTTCAAGTAGAGTCGATTCACCAGAGATTTGGTCATGTACAAACTTTCAAGTTTCAACCATAACCCCGATGCCGTAGTCTCCTTTGATACCTGTCGAAGAACCTTATCACCAAGGCTCAACAATACTGCGTTGTGGGCTTTCTCTATCATGGCCGTCTTTTCTTTTACCGTTAACGCAACATCCATGGCTACCTCTCCCTTCAACGCTTCCAAACAGCCCTGCTGAACCAGTAGGGCTTTCATCTTCAAGTGCCACAGACCGAAATCGTTCACTCCGGTGAACTTTTCAATCTCATACTTTGTTAAAGACATCTTCTCCACGCTCACCGCACTAATTTGTTATGAAAAACGATACCGAAATAACAAAGTATATTTGGTTTCTTGAACACCAAGAAGTCCACAAGAGTAGAAAATAAGGAAAAAACTTGAACAAACAAACGAAACCCTATTTGGGTTCATAAAGGAAGAGAAAAGAGGAAGAAGAATAAAGAATTGGTTAAATCTGTTTTACTATTCACTTTCTCTATAGGGTTCAAAGATTACAAGTGAATACCAACAATTAACCTCTCTCAACCTAATAAGGTTTTGTCACACCTTCTGAAGAGAGATTAGTATGCTATTTATAATAAACCTAACATACTAAACTAATGGGCTTTTTAACAATTACCCATTACAAGATAACTTAGGGTACAAGCTAACTTAAATAATTGAATCCTTAACACAAGGCTCAATCCGACAGCTACACACTAGAACACACTTTGACTACAGCATGTAGGTCTTCGACAACAGCATGTGAGCGGACTTCGACAGCATGCTAAAACTAGAGTTCGATCCAATATTTCACAGGAACTTATAACAACTCTTCGTCATCCAAGCTTCTACCACACATTTGCATTTTTATCTTTTGGACAATGGTCGTACCCCTTTCCAACTTATCTAATCTTTTGGATTTTTTCTGCAAACCTTATCCTTCTTATCCTTGCAAAAGGCGACAACTTAAATTTTTCAACAAATACATATATTTTTAACTTGAAATTTTTCAACAAATATTGTACATACATTTTTCTTAGTTCAAATCCCTATAAACATCCTCTATCCTTTATTTAAATACCACTTGTTTCTTTTCTATCATTTGTTTTAAATACCTACATGCTACCATCCATCTTTAAGGATGGCATTGGGCATGGGTGTTGTTGTTCGAGATATAAACAAATTCTAAATTTCAAACTGTATGGTTTGATTTATATAATATTTTTCTTTTGAAAATAGATTTTATTGATTCGATTTGATTTAATTTTGTTATTTTTGACGATCTTAAGAATCATTTAACAAGAAGAGAATAAAATAGAAAAATGTGAACGTGAAAATGAAAAGTTTTATTATTTTTCAAAATTTATTTAAAATATATGTATGTTTTCAATAGTTGTTTCTCACATGTTTTATGTATTGAGTGGTTAACATTTATTTAGGCATTGCTATTCATTTAGTATTGTTATATTCTTTATTTGCTATTTATTGTGCTAGTCTTTTTTCTATAGAGTGATGATTACATTTTTAATTGATTATTTTACCATTTCAAATATTATCTTCAAAATTTTTTAAATAGCATATATATTTTTTTCAAATAAAACACATTAATTTTAGCATTTGGTTTTAATTATTAAAAAAAACAATAATTATCTTCATTTATAAAAAAAATATTAATGTGAGATGACAATGTCATTATACTTTATATATATATTTAAAATATTAATGGAATTATTATGTTAATTAAAAAATTATTAATGTAAAATATTGAAATAAGACACATGTCTGCAAGGTTGTAAGAATGTGTGATTACATCAGATAATGTGGTCAATGAAGAATGTGAGATGGTACACTATGTTTTCTACTCAGATGTCGAACCAGTCAATGCAGCCGAGGCATTGAAATATTCAAAGTGGAAGAAAGCAATGAATGAGGAACTAGAGTCCATCGAAATCAACAACACTTGGTCACTTGTCGAATTGCCTCAAGGCAAGAAGACAATCGATGTGAAGTGGGTATACAAGGTAAAGCTGAATCCCAAAGGAGAAGTAACTCGACACAAGGTGAGACTTGTGGCGAAAGGATTTCTTCAGAATGAAGGAATTGACTTTGACGAAGTTTTTGCACCTGTTGCTAGGATTGAAACAATCAGGTTGGTTGTTGGTCTAGCAAACATGAACAATTGGCACATATGTCATACGGATGTGAAATGTGCATCCCTGAATGGCCCATTAGATGAAGAAGTTTATGTTACACAACCAATTGGATTTGTAAAACAAGGCAAAGAAAGCAAAGTATACAGGCTGCATAAAGCCCTGTATGGACTTAAGCAAGCTCTAAGACCTTGGAATAAGAAGATAAATGGTTTCCTAAGGGAGAAGGGATTTGTGAAGTGCACAACTGAGCATGAAGTATATGTAAGGAGAAGCAATAGTGAACTGCTTATACTATGTCTCTATGTCAATGACCTGTTAATAAAAGGAAGTTGCAAGAAGGAGATCGAAGATTTCAAACATGACCTAAGTGAGGAGTTTGAAATGTTAGACTTGGGAAATCTCTCATATTTCATTGGTATCGAGTTCTATAAGAGTGTTATAGGTTTGATAATTCACCAAAGAAGATATGCAGGCGAAATACTCAAGAGATGCAAGATTACAACCCAACTTTGACTCCAGTTGAGCCCAGATTGCAACAGTCGAAAGAATCAGATGAAGATGTTGTCGACCTAACTCAGTACAAAAGACTTATTGGGTCACTAAGATACCTTTGTTACACATGGCCTGATCTAGCATACAGTGCATGTATGGTGAGTAGATTCATGTAAAAGCCAAAGGTATCACACCTAGTAGTGATGGAAAGGATACTAAGGTATCTAAAAGGAACTCTCGACTACTGCATTTTATTTCCTGCAACTGATGAAGAAAAAAATGCAAGTTAGTGGGAGACACTGACTAAAGTTGGTGTAGTGATGCTGAAGATAGAAAATCCACAGCTGGATATGTGTTTATGCTAGGTGGTGCACCAGTTGCTTAGAGCTTAAGAAAGGAGCCAACAATGGCATTGTCGTCGTCCAAAGTTGAATACATAGTTGATTCTCTCTGAGCATGTCAAGCAAAGTGGATGGTGAATCTTGTCAAAGATATTATAATGAAGAGTCGTGGAGCAATTACCATGAATATCGACAACATGTCAGCTATCAACCTGGCGAAGAATCTGATAGCACATGGACGAAGCAAGCACATCGAAATGAGGTTCCGCTATCTTCGAGAGCGGGTAGAAGATGGGAAGATGAACTTGTAACACTGCAGAACTGAGAATCAGATTGCAAATATCATGACAAAGGGTGTGCAGGTCGAAGTGTTCAAAAAACTAAGGTCTATGATGAATATAGATAGCTTAGACACAATGAATTAGGTGGTGTGTTGAGAATGTATTTCCTTGTGTCGAAGCAGGTAGTGCTCGATGGAAATAAGGATGTGTCGAAATTATCCTAGTGTATGTGTCGAAATGTCGAAGCAGGTTGCTCGACAGGATTTCGACTTAGGCCTATTTTAGTAATGTTAGCTAAATTAGGTATTTTGGGCTCTTTGTGTTTTGGGCTTTGGCTTAGGAAGCAAGCTAACCTAAAACTATAAATAGAGCGAGTAACTGTTAAATGCCAAACATGCTTTAAATTTATCTAAATTTATTAGTATTTTGAATCTCATTTGTTATGTTTTGTTGGATTTACTCCATGTTTTCATGCTATTCTTCAATTATGTACAAACTCATTTGCTTTGATTTGTGTGTTATTATGCAGGAATTAGGCATAAAACATCAAAGTGTAAGACACAAGTAAATAGACAAGGAAGCCAAAGGCAAAGAAGAGATTCAGCATGTTCGCTAGGCGAACAACCAGCGGGGAGTAGCAGCGAATGTTCGTTAGGCAAGCTAATGGCGAAGCCCCAGCGAACCATCTCAGAATGATGACAGTAGGAAAAAGGCACTAAGTTCGTTGGGCAAACTTGAAGCGATGTTCGCTGGACAAGGTTGCAGTGAAGGACCAGCGAACCATCCCAGATTTGAGGCAGTAGCTAAAGGACCATAAGTTCGTTGTGCGAACTTGTAGCATAGTAGTTCGTAGGGCTAAGAATTGCTTGCACAACGAACTTTGTAAATTCCTCAAGGGAGGTTTAACTGTTCAGAGGCACTTCAGGTGCCATAAAGTAGAGTTTGTTAGACGAACTTGACAGATTCAAGTTGTACTATATAAGTATTTTTCACACTTTTTGGGGATCATAACCTATTTTTCACCTAGTAACCTCATTTTTCAGCATTTCTTCACCAAAAAGTGATATTTTGAAAATAGAAGCCGGATTTGCATCCGAGTTTGATTCTTCGACGTGGATGTTCATTCATCTTCTCTCATTACTTGTAAAGCAAGCTACCATGGTTATGGGTAGCTAATTTCCTTTGTATCAAAGGTAGAGGTAGTCTACCTTAGCTTTATGTATTTCTTTTGATTGGGCTTATATGTGAACAAGTGATGATTAATATATGATGAATATTTTTGTTCTTAATGATCCATTCTTGTTTTGTAAAACTCTAGACATAGATTTTGTGAAACTTGACTTAAAATATTCATTATTGATTTACATATTGGAGAGACCGGTCTATGGTTGATATTCACTTTGTATTAAACTTAAAGCTTACTATATTGGTTGTTATATGGAGAGATCATGTAGTGATGAATACAATATTTCTCACGATGCCGCTCTAGAGATAGGCGGTGTTGAGAGAATACGCGATGATATTAATTGGATCCGACTTCACATGCAAGATTGAAAGAATACGTATAAGTTAGGGTAGATGAAAACTACTTTTGATAAACTTTGTTAATCAAACACTTTAGAATTTATAAGTTTTGCTACTAAAAACGTGACAATTTATGAACAAAACTTTGAAAACCCTTTTTCTTGAAACGATAAACTATTGAACGACAAGCATCCAAATATCAGGACAATCCCTGTGGAGACGATAACAAAAACCCACCTACTCACTACTAGTAAATAACAAAATGGCGCCGTTGTCGGGGAATGTTGTTGATATTGCAAGCATTGCAATAGTTTATTGATTTTAAGATCTTTTTTTTGTTATTCTTACCTCTGTTTATTTTTCTTGTGTTGTTTAATTTGTGTCGTTAAGTGTGCAAATTCTGTTTATGTGATGGAGTGTACCTGCAGACCAACTTCTTTTCAATCCTGAGATTGAGAGAACCGCTTGTAGGCTCAATAGCAGAACTAGGAGGAGGAGGAAAATTGCCAAGGATGGCAAATTTTTGCTACAACACTTTTGTATTGTTTTTGTATTACTATTACATTACCTTTTCAGTAGTGGACCCGAGGACCAACCTTTTTAGGAAAAGGAGGGGGCAGTAGTGGTAAACTCTAGTTATAGTTTTTATGGTTGTTGGTAATTTGTTTTTCTATTTAATGTTTCTTTCTTTGGTGGTTGAATGTGGGAACTTCTAGATTGATTGTTATTTGCTAAAAGTATCCAATGAAGATTCTCCCAAGTTTAGATGGTGATGACAATATTTGATCATGTAAATGCAAGCAAGGTACATGGTTACCTCTTTCTAGGATGCTAGAATGCTTAAGAATTTTTTTTCTTTGTGCAAATGTAATTTTGTTTCATTTTTCAACTTTGTTTGAATGCTTGTTTCACTTAGGTTCCAATAGCCACAAATTTGTGAGAAACCTCCATTGTTTACTAAATGCATAGGATGACTGATAAATTTTGTTTAATACATTTGATTCATGCTTAATGTTGTAATTATTTTGATTTTGTGGAAGCATTAGAAATGACCAAGCCAATTGTTGATATTGAGCATAACCATATCCCAAAAAAGTAACTTACCCGTGAGTAGTGAGAATTTGCTAACCCGCTTGAGTTTAATAGTTTAAATCCTAATTTAGTGATGAACTTGGTGTTTGTACATAAATCAAAAGTTAGTTCATCATTGAATTGTGTAGGATTCTAAAAAAAAATTCTTGAACCTTTGATCAATGTCCTAAATTGTTTTCCTTGCCATAAAAAGCAAGGAGCATTCACTTGAGGCTTGGTTGAATTCAAGTTGTGGAGAGTGAAAAGAAAGTGATAGGTTACTCAAAAATTTTGAAAAATTTCAAATAAGCAATGAAAAGAAAATTGTGAATATGATTGTGAAAAAGAAAAAGAAAAAGCATGCTTGTTTGAATGAGAAAAAAAAAATAGAAAATGAATAATGTGCATAAAGGATGTTGGAAGGGGGAACAATTGAGAAAAGAAAGTGTTGGATGAATTTGTAGTGTGTACATAACCTTTTATAGCGAATGTTTCTTTTGCATTGACAACTTTGAATCCATGGCCTTATAAATGTCCCTTTGTTGTTAACCTAACCAACCTACAACCCTAAAAGACCTTAGTGATCTTCTTGCTTCCATGAATTCTTTTATGATTGATTAGATGAATGTATGAATGGTATTGCATTT
The DNA here is from genome assembly GCA_022829125.1 of Lathyrus tuberosus. Lineage (NCBI taxonomy): Eukaryota > Viridiplantae > Streptophyta > Magnoliopsida > Fabales > Fabaceae > Lathyrus > Lathyrus tuberosus. Next base: position 17,025,108 of record JALAZF010000063.1, read on the forward strand.
ACATTGTTTATCAGGTGAGTGAAATTGCCCCGCGGTTGCAAACGCGTTAATTTCTTCATTCTTTTTCAAAGAGGAGTGTTAGAGTGATTCAAGCATGAGAATTTAGTTGTTAATTGAAACATTGCATGATATTTGTTTAAGAACTAATTTTTTTTTTACTGTTCGATTATAGGAAGTGGAGAACATTGCTTGTGCGCATTTGTTTGTTTATTTAAGCCATAAATCCATTATTGGTTGAATTAAATGCTTGAGCAAATCCTCTTGTTTTCAATGAGAGGCATACTTTGCTTGAGGACAAGCAAAGATCTAGTTGGGAAGAGTTTGTTGAATGCCAAACATGCTTTAAATTGATCCACATTTATTGGCATTTATCATCTCATTTGTTATGTTTTGTTGGATTTACTTCATATTTTCATGCTATTCTTCAATTATGTACAAACTCCTTTGGTTGCTTTGATTTGTGTGTTATTGTGCAGGAATTAGGCATAAAACATCAAAGTGTAAGACACAAGTAAATGGACAAGGAAGACAAAGGAAAAGAAGAGATTTAGCATGTTCGCTGGGCAAACAGCCAACGAGGGGTAGCAGTGAATGTTCGCTGGGCGAGCTCATGGCGAATCCCCAACGAACCATCTCAGAATGATGGCAGTAAGAAAAGAGCACTAAGTTCGCTGGGCGAACTTGAAGCGAATGTTCGCGGGCGAGGTTGCAGTGAAGGACCAACGAACCATCTCAAATTTGAGGCAGTAGCTAAAGGACCATAAGTTCGTTGTATGAACTTGTAGCGAAGTAGTTTGCAGGGCGAAGAATTGCTCGTACAACGAACTTTGTAAATTCCTCAGGGGCGACTTAACTGGTCTGAGGCACTTCAGGTGCCATAAAGTAGAGTTCACTGGGCAAACTTAACAGATTCTACTTGTACTATATAAGTACTTTTCATACTTTTGGGGATTTATAGCCCATTTTTCACCTAGAAACCTCATTTTCAGCATTTCTTCACCAAAGAGTGATATTTTGCAAATAGAAGCTGAATTTGCATCCGAGTTCAATTCTTTGACGTGGATGCTCATTCATCTTCTTTCATTACTTATATAGCAAGCTACCATGGTTATGTGTAGCTAATTTCCTTTGTATCAAAGGTAGAGGTAGTCGACCTTAAATTTATGTATTTCTTTTGATTGGCCTTGTATGTGAACAAATGATGATTAATATATGATGAATATTTTTGTTCTTAATGATCCATTCTTGTTTTGTAAAACTCTAGTCATAGATTTTGTGAAACTTGATCTAAAATATTCATCTATTGATTTATATATTGGAGAGATTGGTCTATGGGTGATATTCGCTTTGTATTAAACTTAAAGCTTACTATATTGGTTGTTATATGGAGAGATCGTGTTGTGATGAATACGACATTTATCACGAAGCCGCTCTAGAGATAAACGGTGTTGAGAGAATGCGCGATGATATTAATCGGATCCGACTTCACATGCAAGATTGAAAGAATGCGTATAAGTTAGGGTAGATGAAAACTACTTTTGATATACTTCGTTAATCAAACACTTTAGAATTTATAAGCTTTGCTACTAAAAACGTGACAATTTATGAACAAAACTTTGAAAACCCTTTTTCTTGAAACGATAAACTATTGAACGACAAGCATCCAAATATCAGGACAATTCCTGTGGAGACGATAACAAAAACCCACCTACTCACTACTAGTAACTAACAATAACCCCTATTCTTATAATAACTTGAATTCACAGAATTTTGCAGTTGCAAAGTGAATAATATTTTCTCAGCTTGAGAACAAAGAGTTACTCTGAAGAAATCATCCTTCTCTTTCCCTAGTTTGTTAAACCCTAATTTTCTTTCTTATTCAATTTTCTTTCTTCTTCATTAACAATTACTCCGTATAATCATTCTTGCAATCAATGTGTGATTGATTCACTCAAGTGAAGAGTGAAGAACAAGGGATTTCGATCAGTTGATTGAATATTGTTCATCAAGATTGAATCGGAATTCTCAAAGTTTTGGGTTAATTCCAACAATTATGACATAATACAAATAAAAAATAGAAGGCATAACTTTTTACAATAAAAATTCATGATAAGTTTATTTCAAATCAAATAAATAATCATACATACTTATTTAGTTTTTAATTCAAATTGTTTTAAAATGATTGATATAGTTTAAATTTCTGACAAATTTTGATCAAACCATTACTTATCAATTTTTTAAGAAACATCATATTAATGACAACTTTTATTCACATTTTTATTGTCTATTTAATGAGTACACACAAAATATTTTCACCGCATCACGTTCATTTAATTTGAAAGATAAATTTTCTAAAAAAAGGCTCATGTCCATTCTTTTTTATTGGACCGACCGTAATCTACCTGTTTTGTTGTTTCCAATTAATAATGGCAGAGTTTAACTTGACTTCAATGGTTAATTACTTTATTGGTACACATAACAACTCTTTATCATCCAAGCTTCTATTGCATTTTTATCTTTTCGACAATGGTCGTACCCATTTCCAACTTATCTAATCCATTGGATTTTTTTTGCAAACCTAATCTTTCTCATCCTTGCAAAATCCCACAACTTGAAAATTCTCAACGAGTACATACATTTTTAACTTTTTAACAAATACATACATTTTTCATAGGTCAAATCCCTATAAACATCCTCTATCCTTTATTTAAATACCACATTTGTTTGTTTTCTGTCATTTGTTTTAAATACCTACAAGCTACCATCTTCAAGGATGACATTGGGCATGGGTGTCAATGTTCGAGATATAAAGAAATTCTAAATTTAAAACTGTATGGTTTGGTTTATATATATATATATATATATATATATATATATATATATATATATATATATATATATATATATATATATATATATATATATATATCTTTTGAAAATAGATTTTTTTTATTCGATTTTATTTAATTTTGTTATTTTTGACGATCTTTAGAATCATTTAACAAGAAGAGAAGAAAATAGAAAAATGTGAATGTGAGAATGAAAAGTTTTATTATTTTTCAAAATTTATATAAAATATTTATTTAGGAATTACTATTCATTTAGCATCGTTATATTCTTTATTTGCTATTTATTGTGCTAGTTTTTTTTTTATAGAGTGATGATTAAATTTTCAAATGATTATTTTACAAATTCTACTATCATGTTCAAACTTTTTTAAATAGTGTATAATTATTTTCAAATGAAACACGTTCATGTTAACATTTGGTTTTAATTATTATAAAAAAATATATAACAATAATTATCTTCATTTACAAAAAAAATATTAATGTGAGATGACAACGTCATTACACTTTTTATATATATTTAAAATATTAATGGGATAATTATGTTAATTAAACCATTATTAGTGTAAAATATTGAACATGCTAATTAAAGTTTGAATGTTTTTTTTATAATAACTAGAAAAATAAATAAATAAATAGATTTTCTAGGATAAAAATACATCTAATACATAATTTAAAATATTTTTAACATTAAATAATATGTCATATATATTAAATTTAAATGATAATATGACATAATGCAAATAAAAAAGAGAAGACATAATTTTTTATAATAAAAATTCATAATAAGTTTATTTCAACTCAAATAAATAATCATACATACATATTTAGTTTTTAATTCAAATTGTTTTAATATGATTGATATATTATAAATTTGACTATTTAAAAATTACTATAATTATAAAGTATTTATCTAACCCTTTTAAATTTTGACCAATTTTGATCAAACCATTACTTATCAATTTTTTTATAAATATCATATTAATGACAACTTTTATTCACATTTTTTATTATCTGTTTAATTAGTACACACAAAATATTTTCACCGCATCACGTTAATTTAATTTGAAAGATAAATATTCTCAAAAAAGCTCATGTCCATTTTTTTTAATATACCTTCAATTGGACCGGCCGAATCTGCCTTCAATTTGACCGGCCGTAATCTGACCGTAATCTGCCTGTTTTGTTGTTTCCAATTAATAATTGCAGAGTCTAAACTGATTTTGGTATTGTTTTCAACTAACTGTAGAGTCTGCCTTGTCTTTAATGGTGTTCAGATTTTGTTGTTTCCATCTAATTGCAGAGTGTGACTTGACTTTAATGGTTGATTACTTTATAGGCACACATAACTCTTCGTCATCCAAGCTTCTACCACACATTTGCATTTTTATCTTTTGGACAATGATCATGCCCCTTCCAATTTATCTAATCTATTGGATTTTTTCTACAAACTTTATCCTTCTCATCCATGTAAAAGCCCACAACTTAAATTTTTCAACAAATACTTACATTTTTAACTTGAAATTTTTCAACTTATACATACATTTTTCTTAGGTCAAATCCCTATAAACATCCTCTATCCTTTATTTAAATACCACATTTGTTGGTTTTCTGTTTTTTTTTTTTATATTTTTAAATACATACATGCTACCATCTTCAAGGATGGCATTGGACATGTGTGTCGTTGTTCGAGGTATAAACAAATTTTAAATTTCAAACTGTATGTTTGGTTTGTATAATTTATTTTCTTTTGAAAATAGATTTTATTAATTTGATTTGATTTATTTTTATTATTTTTGACGATCTTTGGATTCATTTAACAAAAAGAGAAGAAAATAGAATATGTGAACCTGAGAATGAAAAGTTTTATTATTTTTGAAATTTATATAAAATATATGTATTTTTTTTAATAGTTGTTGGCCACATGTTTTATGTATTGAGTGTTTAATATTTATTTAGGCAGTGCTATTTATTTAGCATTGTTATATTCTTTATTTTCTATTTATTCTATTAGTCCTTTGTCTATAGAGTGATGATTACATTTTCAAATGATCATCTTACCATTTCAACTATCATATTCAAACTTTTTTAAATAGTATATAATTTTTTTCAAATGAAACACGTTAATGTTAACAATTGGTTTTAATTATTATTAAAAAAATGATATAACAATAATTATCTTCATTTACAAAAAAAATATTAATATGAGATGACAAGGTCATTATACTTTTTATATATATTATATATATTTAAAATATTAGTAGAATTATTATGTTAATTAAACCATTATTAATGTGAAATATCGAACAAACTAATTAAAGTTTGAATGTTTTTTTTTATAATAACTAGGAAAATAAATAAATATATAAATAAATAAAATTTCTAGGATAAAAATATATTTAATACATAATTTAAAATATTTTAAACATTAAATAATATGTCATATATATTAAATTTAAATGATATTATGACATAATACAAATAAAAAAGAGAAGACATAATTTTTATAATAAGAATTCATAATAAGTTTATTTTTAAATCAAATAAATAATCATACATATTTAATTTTTAATTCAAATTGTTTTAAAATGATTGATATAGTTGTCGCACCTCGAAAAATACACAATCGAAAATACGACCCTCGCGCAAAAGCCGCGGAAGAAATGCGGTTCGACAAGGTCGCCACCGAACTTTATTTATCCCAAAGAGGGAAAGGAAAATATCGAGAAACCCTTTTAAAGATAAGAAAATGGTCATCGCAACCACATTATGGGTTCGGGAGTCGGTTACGTGAGGGGAAGGTATTAACACCCCCTCACGTCTGTTGTACTCAACGAGAACCTCTTAGTTCGATTTGTGACGAACATTAGCTAAGCTTGTTTGTTTTATTCTAAATGTGAAAAGCGAAAAGGTACGATAAAAGGATTCGATGCTAAATGGGAATGGGTGGTTTTAAGATAGGGTGCTCGCCAAGGATTGGGGACCTTGTGCCTACGTATGCTCATTCGGACGAGAATGAGGAATCAAAGTGCTCGAAGTTCGAACACGGGAAATGAGGGGGAAAACAGAAGATGGAGGGAAGGCAGCTCGCCAAGATCATTGCAATCTTGTGCATACGTATCTTACATTCGAACGAGAATGAAGAATCAGAGTGTTCGTAGTTCGTGGAACTACGACTGAGGTTGGATTGATGAATTTTGGTTTGGATGACGATTACTTAAAGCTTAAGAAAAGCTCCTCAGGCCCAAGTAATCGGAAGAGTGAATCAAAGGCTCGACTCTCTCTCTCTCTTTTTCATCTAAGTGATTGAGAAAAAAAGGTTTGATTGGAAAAATGACAATTATTTACACACGAGTAAGAGAACTCGCACCCAAACAATTGAGGACAAAGATAGAAGACTTCATCCCCTCCTATTTCACCTTGGAAAGAGGTTGTGTTTGAAAAGTATTTTGAATGACGAATGGTTGGAAGATAGTTTGAATGTTATCGAGTTGGAAGTGTTTTAGAGGCGTCAATTATTCACACACGAGTAAGAGAACTCACACCCAAACAACTGAAGAGAGATCAAAGGCTCAATCCCCCTCTTAAAAAGAGTTTCGGTAGTTGTTAATCATTTTGAAATTTGATTGAGAAAATCCGCTTGATGTTGGATCAAGAGTTTGTTTGTATTTGCGTGCGAAGAAGTTAAAAAGAGGTTGATTGCGAGGCAAAAGGCACTCGGCTTAAAAGTTGTTTTGAAAATGGCTCGACGATGAATCGAGGGTTTGAAAATAGGTGTGAATCGATCCTAGTCTCTAGGGGTGTTCCTAGTAACGAACCCACGACGAAAGGTGCAAGTGTGTGCATTAGGTTGATGGCGAATGCTAAAGAGTAATCGACTTAGAAAGGTGTTTTGAAAATGGATCGACGACGAATCGAGAATCAGTTTGAAAATGGTTTAGTCTATGCTAGTCCCTAGGGGTGATCATAGTAAACAAAGCCACAATAAAAAATCGAGTAAAGTGCGTACATCGAAATAGGAGTGGGGTACATGTAAGTTATACAAGATTTCACGAAATAAATGGGGTCATTGTAAGGTAGCCCAAGAGGAAGTCGTGTGTGTGTGAGGTGTCCTAAACTAAGCCACGAGAAAAAGTCGGACAAAATCACCTTTACTTAGGGTTTCTGTACAAAGTCCATGTTCCATGTCTCAGAAAAGTAACCACAGTCCACCAATTGAGTCTTTTAGGGTTTCGATTTTTTTTGCGTGTTTTCGAATAATATGAACAAGGTATGAATAATATGACAGGATGAGTATGATATGAACAATAATAATATGAACAAGATATATCGACGGAAAAGTAAAGCAAGAATACATTGACGAAAATTAAAGTTAGTTGTTAGTGATTAATCGTTAGTTGTTATTTAACTATAGGAATCGGGTCAACTATAGCGCTAAACCATCGTAGCACAATCTATGACGAAGATCATACTATAGGAGATCGCACAAGAACGATATTTGTGCTAAAACACGATAGAGAAATGATATTGTGAATCATTCTCTAAGGAAATCGTGCCACACGAAAAGAAAAACGGGTTTTCTCGTCTTAATCATAAACTTTCGTTGATTAATCGAAGGTAACCTATCATGATCCCAAAGTATAGAAAATGATCTCGATGATCATTCACTACATATTTGAAACAATGAAGATTAAACAACCTCGATCAACCAACATTCGTGAATAGAAAGACTTCATCGATCGAAAATCTAATTGAAAATCGAAAATAAAAATAAAAATCGAAGTTATTATGAAATGAAATAAAAGTAAGAGAAGAAAATGATCAAATCTTAGTCATGGATTTTCACCGATGAATCAATAATCCACGACTATTTAGATATTCATCGACCAACTAATAAAATCGAAAATGGAAATCGAAAAAAAATGGAAATTGAAATGTAAATAAAATTGCAATTAATATGAAGTGAAATAATAGGATAGGTGGATAAAAAATAGACAAGAAAATAAAAGTAAAACATGTAGTATTTATTTACAAAAATTAGAAAAATAAAATAATGAAACAAATTAAAACACAAAGAAGAGAGGGGGGTGCGCAAGGATTGGTGTGTGTGGTTAAGATTTAGATACTCATGGGCCTCACGGCCCATTCACCATAGTGTTATCTCCTTTTTTTTAAAAAACAAAACTCAAGTATGTTAAAAGGAAGAAATCATAATCAATAGAAACAAAGCTGCATAAAACCACACGGGCTTTAGAAGAAGGTCAATCATCTCATGGCTTGGTCCAAAAAACATTACCATGCAACACGGCTAATAAAAAAACAAAAGCTCATCCTTCACATATCACTATGAAGACCCACATCAGGTTCCTTTAAAAAAAACGAGTAAAAATATGGAAGAACAAGATGACAACAGTAAAAGGCGTGGCTCACAACACAATCCAAATGCGGTTTTGAGAAAAGAACAACATCAACAATAAAAGGCATGGCATACGAACAAAAGCAAACAAAGCTTTCAATGTTGAAAACAACATCAAAATGTCAACGATTTCCATCGCTTAACCTTCTTTGCGCTGGCCTCGCTTCAATTTCCGATTCAGGTTCGTTTCGTTGTGGTTTCGTCTCAATCCCTTATCCCTTCTTCTTATGATTCAGTTTTGGGTTTGTTTTATTCGCTGTCCTTCTTCCCTTTTCTGGTTTTATTTTCGGTTTGGGTTTGAGAAGGTTTTATTTGAGGTGAGAGGTGGTTATTTAAGATTTGTAGAAGTTTAATGGAGGCTTGTGGTTGAAGATAGGGTTGGGTAGAGAATTTCGCAGGGTTATCTTGGTTCGGGTATACCTTGTCCAAAGAGAATGAATTGGGTTCCACTTTATAGGAGAAGAGGAGGGTGAATTGGGAATTTGAGGAAACTATTGTTGCTGATTTTTGTGACGTTTGGAATTTGTTATGTACAGATTGATTTTGTGCAGGAGTTTTGGTGTGTCCTTGAAGGTTACGTGTGGGGTCACGAAGGTTTGGAATAGAAAAGAGAATTTTGAGTTTTTTTTTGCTATTTTGTCTTTTGCAGATCATTTGTAATAAGGTAGGTTTGTGGGACACAGTTTGCGGATGTGAATCATGACAAAAAATGAGGCACGAAAATTGGTTGCTTCTGGTTTTTGGTGCAGGTTATACACACGGCTTGTTTGGGAGTGATGTTTTGTGGAAAATTCAAGTGTGCAGGTTGTGTGAATTTGTGTCTCGTTTCATGGCTTGGGGTCTGTTTTGGTGTGAATCTGGCTTGCGTTGTGGTGATTACTCACGCTGCGTAATGCTTGGTTGTGTATTATTGTGCTGAAAGTTTGCAGCTTGGGGTATACACTGGTGTGTACTGGTTTATGTGTTGTCGAGGCTTGTAGAAAATTGGTTGAAGGCTGAATGGTGTGTGGAGAGTATTGGCTGGTATTGACTTTATTGTGTGGAGTGGCTCATGAAGAATCTCTTGTTTCCTTTTTTTAAACTTTCCTTATTACAATATTTTTTTGTAAGATCTTTGTAATGGGTTTGTATGAGCTTATTATTTTTGTGAAAATTATGCAAATGGGCTTTTTATTGTTTGTAATGGACTCAAAAAAGTTTTTTTTTTGAATTGGGCTTTGCTACATTCATGTTTTTTTGTGAAAAGCTTTATTTTGTAGAATGAACTCCTATTATTTTTGTAAAGACTTTCTTTATGAAATGGGCTTAAAAAAAATTGGCTCATGGGCTTTGGTATTTCTTTGTAACATAGGCTTATTGAAATCATGTAATGAGCTTTGTAAATGTTTTATGTATATATTGTAAGAGTCTTGTGGTTTTGCTAGCAATGTGATGAGTAGTAATTTTCTTTTGCCAACTTGTTTAAAAGTATACATAGGCTTATTTTTTTGCTTTCTCTTGTAAGATATTTTTTTATAGTTTGGACTTGAAAAATAAGAATGAAGAATCAAATGGTTGTGGGATAAAAAAAAACAAAATGGTAATGGGCTTTGGTGAATGGGTTAGAAATCACTACTTATTCACACCCTCCATACTTGTTGAATTAATGCGTTGTAACCAATTTGTATGATTTGCAAGATCTTGACAATTAAACTTGGTCCTTCATGTTAATGTCATATTCACATTTGAATCCAATTCTCAATATTTGAATCTTCACTTGAAAATGAAATGCCTCAACTTCAACCATTGTAAATGAATGAATTAGAACCTTGAATCGAAATGAATCCACCACTTGAATTGAAATAAAACTTGAATCATTCCTGGAGAAATCCATAACTCAATCTTGGCCTTAAATGGATTGAAAACTTTTGAATCAAAAGGAATTCATCTGAACTTTGCCACTTGTATACTCATGAACCAAATTCTCAAACCTTGAAATCAGAAGATAGTGACTTGATTTATGCACTGCAGTACACAAAAAAAAACCCTAATTTTAAAGATGAACTGAATTCTGATAATTTTCAACCACGAAGCATTTTCCTTAGTACAAATCTGAGAGCTTGATCCATCCAAAACATACTTAAATTTGCACACAACCCTAACTAGATTCTCAGACACACATCACCTAAACAAATTCTTGCCTGACCAAGAATAAGTCAAACCAGACAGACTTCAATCAATATTGCATACACAACTGATCTGACAGCCCTGCTTGAAACTCAACTCCTCCTTGTAACAACTTGAATAAGAAGAAATGAAAGCAACAACATATTTTTTAGATTTTCGAATAATGGTTAGTGGATGGAGGTATAGATGAGAGTAATGTACAAGTAGGACAAATTTGGGGTATGACAGATGCCCTTATCTAATTGGCTTAAACCTAGTGAGATGAACTGCTACGACGTTCATTCTTTCAAGGTAGAAGTCAATTCTATATGAAGAAGACTCTAAATTTGTCCAAAAAGAAAGAAAAAGCTTGGGGAATGGATACTAGCTCATTGTTGACCCTCGAGTGGACACTGAATAACTTGCAAAGGTCGTTATCACCAAAAGGATGGTAACAGAAAGTTCTGGCACCAAGAGGATGACACGCCTATCACCAAAAGGATGATAGTGAAACACACGCAAACATATACCTGACACCAAAAGGATGACAGACCTATCACCAAAAGGATGATAGTAAACTCACACGACTCGACTTGCTATTACCAAAAGGATAACATTAAGCACATACACAGACCCTTCACCAAAAGGATGAAAGTGTGGTCAAGACTCGTTATTACTAAAAGGATAATAGTAAACATACATACAAACTTCTGACACCAAAAAGATGACAGGCCTATCACCAAAAAGATGATAGTAGACACACGACCCCGACACCAAAAGGATGACAGACCTATCACCAAAAGGATGATAGTGAAACACACGACTCCGACACCAAAAGGATGATGAACCTATCACCAAAAGGATGATAGTGATACACACGACTCCGACACCAAAAGGATGACGGATCTATCACCAAAAGGATGATAGAGAACACACACACAGAGAGATATATGAAACCAAAAGGATGACATGTCTATCACCAAAAGGATGATAGTGAACACAGAGACATCTGACACCAAAAGGAGGACAAACCTATCACCAAAAGGATGATAATAAACACACGCAACTCCGACACCAAAAGGATGATAAACCTATCACCAAAAGGATGATAGTGAAACATATGCACACGACTTCGACACCAAAAGGATGACAGATCTATCACCAAAAGGATAATAGTGAAACATACACACACGACTCCGAAACCAAAAGAATGAAGGATCTATCACCAAAAGGATGATAGTAAACACAGAGATATCGAACACCAAAAGGATGTCAGACCTATCACTAAAAGGATGATAGTAAACACAGACGCTTCTGACACCAAAAGGATGACAGATCAATCACCAAAAGGATGATAGAAAACACACACTACCCTTTCACCAAAAGGATGAAAATAAGGTTAAAACTCACTATTACCAAAAGGATAATAATAATCACACAATGATTAACCCTTCACCAAAAAGATGAAAGTGAGGTCAAGACTCGATGTTACCAAAAGGATAACAGTGAAATGATATCAATGGTTGTCATTCACCAAAAGGATGATACATAGACCAAAGATTCACGGATCACCGACACCAAAAGGATGACGGTAAGATCAAACAACACACGTTGCTACCACCAAAAGGATGATAGAAACTTCCCAATTTTGAGAACCACCAACACTAAGAGGATGAAGGTTAAATTGAAACAACATGAATGGATACCACCAAAAGGATGATAGTAAATTTCTGATTTTTAGAATTGCCAACACCAAAAGGATGAAGGTCAGGTTTAATTGACAGGATTTGGCTACCACCAAAAGGATGATAGTAAAGTTGTTGACAAAAGGTCAAGTTTGTTGGATGTATGATGGGTACGACTTGTTTGGAGACATCAACAAAAGGTTGAAGCAAAGAAGCCACTGAGGAATATCATCCTTGTCAACAAAAGGTTGAAAGGGGCCAACTCACTAGGGAATCCCCAAGAGGCAGGTTGAAAATTTTCTCGGAGAAAACTAATGACTGGTTTGAGGATACCACTCTATCAACAAAAGGTTGAAGAGAAATAACTCAATGAGGAACGACCACTGAGAAGTGCTGCTGACTGAGCTGGGGATGACAACTTCACCAACAAAAGATTGAAACAACTCCATGAGAACACCCACAGACTTGAAGAAAATGCCCCTGGCTGGGCTGAAGATCGTCTTAAAATCATGTCTTCATCAACAAAAGGTTGAACCAGCTCTGTGAGAAACGCCCACAGACTTGAAGAAGATGCCCCTAGCTGGGCTGAAGATCGTCTTGGAATCTCGAGATTGATCCTGGATATTGACTATGCATGTATGAATTTTGTAATAATGCCCCATATCGAATGGAAATGCAATGCAAATGCTGACACGCAGAGATGTAAGTGCTGGGGAAGTATAATTTGGCTTTTTGGTATGCATATGATGCATGTGATGTCGAATATGATGCATATGATGCGTATGATGTGTATGATTGCAGATGGGTGATTGGATATGTTTTGTGAGGGTGTCAGTCATGGTGAACTTTTGGTAGTTGTCAATGCGGATTGGACTTTGGGTGGTGGAAGGGTTTGAGTTCCTCGACATTATATTGTTAAAGATACCAGGATGCAGACGAAGATGCTCTCGATGCCTCAAGTTTGATCACTTGCTGATAAGTTATGATGTTCGTTCTGAAAGAACCACAATACCGTGACTGAGGGTCAGGATGACCTGAAAATGAGCGTAGCGACTTGGTAAACTCATGAAGATCATGCTCTTGCTCTAAGCTTGATGATCGCTAATGTCTGGCAGGATATGATTGCCCAACTTGAAAGTACAGAGAGGATCTGGTTTCTGCAACTAGTCTTGCCCCAGTCAGTAAGGCTCTTGTGAAAGAAGTTTCCTTGAACGGAGGCTTTTAAGAGTTACGATGATAGGATTTACCCCAGTGTCTGAACATGGTAATGGTCTGCCCCTGATTAACCAGTTCTGGAGTGATTTAATCTTTAGAAGCTGAGCTTTGATGCACTCTGAGATGGCTTGCCCCTGATTGAGCTTTTGAGAGATTTACCCCAGCTTGTGGGTTTTGAGGTAGCCTTGATTTGGGTTAACACCACTGAAAGTTCAAGTTCCTCTTCGATTGCGCCTTGTTGGAGTGTCTTTGTTGTCTAGCACTGATTTGCAGTTAAAATTGCTCATTCACAAATAATAATCTTAATGCAATGCTCATGCTAGTTTTGAAAAAGAGTCGTTTATTGGAGTGTCGTGATTTTGTGATACGAATGGACCGCTAGCCCAGACGTTGTGCTGCTTTTGCTAGTGAGTGAAAAATATAGCAAGGAGAATGACACCAATGGTGAAGATTAGCAAATATGTGGGGAGTCAGTTTACATAACCTTGCATAGTATGCTTTCAGAATAAACCTCGCCTCAATTAGGTCTTTTGAGAGTTATAACGTGGTCTGGTTCATGGTTTTCGAAACAAAGGATATCAGGTTCAAAACTTAGTTTGTACCCACCCCTTCTTCGTGATGAACTCCAATCCAACATTTAGTTAATTCTGCACACATTTGTCTTCCAAAAGGGTTGACGGTGTAAGGGTGATGATTCAAGGTTTGCTTGAAATGGCAGTCACCTTATTTTGTTTTGATGGATGTCAGTGACCTTTTTGGTTTTGGTTTGGTGGTCACTGTATCTTATTTTGTTTTTATTGAGGATTTGAGGACCTCTGTTGGTTTTGTTTTTGATCCCTAACTTTTGTATGGATTGATTTCGCTTTTCAAGTCCATCGGGATTGCCTTGATTTTTGCCCAAGTCTCCTTTTAAGGTGTTTGACTTAGCAAACTTTTTATTTTTTTGATTTTGTTGATTTTGTTGGAGGATTGTGACTGCCAAGTCATGGGTATTGAAGGATAACCATCATGTCTTTTGGATTTTGCTTTGTAAATTGAGTGCGTAGTTGGGTTAACTGAATACTACTCTGCCCCAGGTTGAGTGTAAGGGTTTCTAAATCCGAAGGAAACTGCTACTTCTTGGCTCGAAGTGGTTTACTAGGGACTAACTCCTTGTATCTCTAGTGTTTGGGGATCAAAATAATGTGTGTACGTCATCGGCAAGATTTTGTCCGAAAGCATACGGTTTGCAATTATGGGTATTTCATTTTCATCATCCTCCCCACAATCTTTGTTAAACAACCATTGATAAAGAGAGTGAAGTGGAGAAATAAGTGTCTGTGCTTTGCAGTAAATGGAAAAAATGAGTGAATATGACATAACTAATTCGAAACATGCATAATCACTACATTAATAAAACCAAATACGAATGACAATATTTAAAGCATACAATACTTAAACACACAAAAACAAAATACAAGAATGCAAATAATGGGATGGCATGATGACTGCCTTCTTCGGGGAGATGAAATTGACTTGATGCTGGAAATAGTTGGGCGGAGACATAGGGTTGGTTGTGACGTTCAGAGTCCTCTTGTTGAATGTGATAAACTTCGAATCGATCAGGTCTTGAACCTTGTGTTTGAAAGCTCTGCAGTCCTCGATCGTGTGCCCTGGAGCGCCCTTATGATACTCGCAGTGAGCATTAGAATCATAATCTGGAGGAATGACAGTTGGAGGAGCTAAGTCTCTCGAGGTGATCACCCTATCCTTCAGCAGTTCAGAAAAGATCTGAGCATATGTCATAGGTAGGCGATCAAAATTTCTATCTGGCCTCCTTGTCCTTTGTTGATTTGGCTGTCACTATTGTTGAGCAGTTCGTTATTGTTGATTCTGAGGAGGATACTGATACCCTTGCTGATTATATGCATGTTGCTGAAGAGCCTGTTGCTGAGCCATTGGAGCTTGAATAGCTTGTACAATTGGCTGATAAGGCATTGAAGCATGTTGCGCAGCAGCAACATACGGATACTGGAAGTAGGGGATTTGAATAGGCATTGGAGCAGGAGCTTGTTGTTGAGCTTGCCTTTTCTGAGTAGAGACAACATTTGTTTCGCCCTCTTTTTTCTTGTATTCGTTTAAAGGCTTCTTGGCTCCAGTCTGACTGCTAGAACCTCCTTAGATCTTTCCGCTCTTCAGACCCTCTTCAATTCTCTCACCGATAATCACCAAGTCAGAGAATCCAGCAGAAACACTACCAATCAGCTTCTCGTAGTATTGGCCTTGCAAGGTACCCATGAAGATGTCAATCAGTTCACGGTCAACCAATGGTGGATGCACTCTTACATCTAGCTCTCTCTAGCGTTGCACGTACTCCTTAAAGGATTCGTTGTCCTTCTGAGCCATACTCTAAAGTTGAGTACGATTCGGAGAAAGGTCAGTGTTGTATTTGTATTGCTTGACAAACGCATAAGCTAGCTCAGCCCAAGTGCACACACTACTACACTCTAGTTGCATATACCATTCGAGAGATGCTCCAGACAAGCTGTCTTGGAAGCAATGGATCATCAGCTTTTCATCTTTGACATAGGCAGCCATCTTGCGGCAGTACATCTTCAGATAGATGTTTGGACAGCTGAGACCTTTGTACTTTGAGAATTCTGGCACTTTGAACTTAGGAGGAATGACAACATCTGGCACCAAGCACATTTCCAGAGCATTTAGAGAAGTTGAGTTGTGCCCCTCCATGACTCGGAGTTTTCCAGCCAAATCGCGACACATGTTGATAGCTTCATAATCCTGAGCAGCAGCAGGATTGACAATTGGGATAACAACATGATAATTTTGCACCTCATCATACTCATCTCGCAGATTTCCTTCAGCACGAGGAATAGGAATTTGAGTGACATCAGGTTGGGCTTGCGGGATAGCTCCAACAGTAACTCCAGATGTTGGAAGTGGTTGAGAAGTGGCTCCTTCAGTTACAGGAGTGAAGTTCATAGGGATCCCATAAGTGTTAGGATTTGGAACGGGAACTAAGAGCCTTGAGGTAGATCCTTGCACATAAACATTATTGTTGGCGGCAGCGACTTCACGCAGTTCTTCCTCCTTTCTGGCCATAGTGATAACTTTGAGAATATGGTCAATTTTGCCTTTGAGGGAGTCTAACTCCTCTCTGAAGATGGCTTGCTCTTGTTGAATTTGCTCCATTATTCGTCTGGTTTTGGCTCGAGCTGCATACTGGTGTCGAGGAATCAACTTGATTTACTGGAGATGAAGGAAGGTGAAATGAGTTTCTGATGTTGAAATGAAATGCAAGATGCATAATCGATGCAATGCAATGACATGACATGATGCAATGCAAAATGCAAGATCCAGGATCACAGGTTCAGCGGATTCTGAGGTTGGCCGGAGGTAATGGGTCAACAACCAAAGTCTCTGATTAAAGGATCTCCACAAGTAGGATTCTAATACGGGTAGGTTCCTAGAGTCATGGATATATTTCAAAGACATTATAGCCATGATGAATCCCCATCCGACAATAATATCCTTGAAATGATCTCTTCTAGGTGAGGTCTTTATATCTTCCCCACGAGAAAGACTCCTCGGAGGTGTCCACTACACAACCATCGACACACGGGTTCTAAGATAGGTTCTCAAAGTCATAGATCGAGGTTGAAAATATTATTGTCAGGAAGTAATACGTTCAAGGGATCTCATCTGGTTGGGGCATGTAGCTCCAGTTTTGTGACTCGACCACTACCGCATTTGTTAGTTTCTTGGATTGGCTGGAATTTTGGTAAAACAAAGTATGTTCAATGTTGATGTCAAGGTGGCGATGTTTCAACATTGAGTCTTAAAACTGGGCTGTGTTAAGTAGTGAAGATGTTCAATGTTTGATGTCATATGGGTGATGTCACAACATTGAGTCTTAACACTGGGTTGTGTTAAGTGTTTAAGTTACTGAAGTTTAGATGCCTGATGTCACAAGCGATGTTGTGACATTAGATCTGCAGAATTAATAACATCAAGTTGTGATGTTGTTAGGGTTTGCGTGTTAGCTGGAATTATGGAGAGCAAGCTGTCTCATTGGATGCGAATATCTTGGGATAGATATTCTCTGCTGCATAGGAGATCTGGTGCAGATTTTTAGGAGATTTAAAAGGTTGAAGATTTGAAAAGATTTTAGGAGAAAATCTGTTTTGAATATTCAGTTTTAAATAACAAATTAAGTCAGATATTGTAGTAGGTCCAAGTCCAATTCAAGGAGCTATATAAAGCGCATCAGTACTGAAGAAAAAGTGACGAAGAAAATGAGCTAAAAACTGAGTGTCGTTTGTGTCTTCGTGCATGATTTGTAAACCATTCGAGTGTGAATTGGTATTGTTGTTTTGAGTTGCTCTTGATCAAAGCTGTGAAGCAGAATCAAGTAGTGCTATTCAAAGTGTGTGATCTTTGAATTATATCACTGAAGTGTTTTAGGGATTGAGCAGTGTTCTCATATCTAAGTGGTTTCTTAGGTAGAAAGTCACTAGTAGGAATTAAGATTAGGAGATTGTCAACTGGGTTGTTGAGTCTGTAATTTAATTCTACAAGTAGTGAATTTCATCCCTGGCTTGGTAGCCCCCAGACGTAGGTAGTTAGACCGAACTGGGTGAACAATTTTGTGTGTTATTCTGCTGTTTATTTTGTCCATTGTGCAGAGTGTGTTGTTGTGACATCACACGTCTGACACCAGAATTTCAATTGGTATCAAAGCAGGCATCCTGTCTGTCTCTGGGTGAGATCTAGGGAAGTTACTTTCTGGTGTAAAGATGGACAAAGAAGTTGGAGGATTTGTCAACAGACCCCCTATTTTGGATGGCTCGAATTATGATTATTGGAAGCCAAGGATAATCACGTTTTTGAAATCCTTGGACAGCAGGGCTTGGAAGGCTATAATTAAGGAATGGAAAGCACCTGTTGTGTTTGAAAAAGATGAAGCCGGGAAAGATAAAGAAGACACCTCAAAGCCGAAGCCTGAAGAAGAATGGACCAAGGAAGAAGATGAACTTGCCCTTGGTAACTCAAAAGCCCTAAATGCAAATTTCAATGGAGTGGATAGGAATATATTCAGGTTGATCAATACCTGTGAAGTTGCTAAGGAGGCGTGGGATACTTTGAAGGCCACACATGAAGGAACATCTAGAGTTAAGATGTCAAGACTTCAGGTTCTAACATAAAAGTTTGAAAACCTGAAGATGAAGGAAGATGAGACTATCCATGACTTCCACATGAGTATTCTTGAGCTATCCAATGCGTCCAGTGCTCTTGGTGAAAGGATGTCAGAAGAAAAGCTTGTAAGGAAGATCCTTAGGTCCCTTCCTAAGAGGTACAAGATGAAGGTGACTGCTATTGAAGAAGCTCAAGATATCAGCAAACTGAGGGTTGATGAGCTTATTGGATCTCTTCAAACATTTGAACTAGGGTTAAGTGAAGAAGAACCTGAGAAGAAGTCCAAGAGTATAGCTTTAGTTTCCAGTTCTAAAGAAGCCAATAAAGAGAAAGTAGATGACTCTCAGGAGGAACTGTCTCAGGCTATTAATTTTCTGGGTAAACAGTTCAACAAAGTTATGAAGAGGATAAATAGGAGTTATAATCCCAATATCAAGAACATTACCTCTGACATCAACAGATCAGGAGATCAAGGGAAGAAGTCTAAAGATGAAGAAAAATCCAGTAATGACAAAGGGGTACAATGCTTTGAGTGTGAAGGGTATGGACATGTCAAGAAGGAATGTCCCACTTTTCTAAAGAAGCAGAAAGGGTTATCAGCTTCTTGGTCTGACAGTGAGAGTGAATCTGAAGAAAATTCAGCTAAACTCGCTAGAGCTATGGTTGGGGTTTATGAGTCAGATGATGAGTCTTGTGATGAAGAGGTCTCTTACGATGAACTGGCTGTCACTTACAAAGATCTTTTCGTGAGAAGTGAGCAAGTGTGTCTTAAAGGATAAGAGCTGAAGAAAAACATAATTCAGTTGAAGGCAGAAAAGACTGAGCTTGAAGCCGAAGTCAGTATGCTCAACTATAAGCTGGACTCTATGAACAAAACTATCAGAATGTTGAACAATGGTACTGATGCGTTAGACAACATTCTCAGTATTGGGAAGATGGCTGGAGACAAATGTGATTTGGGATTCACCAGTGATACAGGTTCTATCACCCCAAAACCAGTAATGTTAAAACAGATGTTAAAACATCATGACAGAACTCCATCTAAGAAGAAATACAGACACTGGAGATGTCACCATTGTGGATGTTTTGGACACATTAAGGCTTATTATTATAAGCTAAACGGGTATCCACAGAAGGCTCATCAGGCTGTTCACAAACAGAACTGTGATAAAGGAAGGCATGTTTCCAAGCCTAAGAAGCAATGGGTCCCTAAAGTTAAGGTTACCAGCTTGATAGCTCACACTTCCTTAAGGGTTTCTACCAAAGAAGACTGGTACTTTGACAGTGGGTGTTCAAGGCACATGACTGGAGTAAAGAATCTGTTGGTAGATGTGAAACTTCAGTCTTCAGGCTATGTTACATTTGGTGATAGGGTCAAAGGAGAGATCAAGGGGATTGGTAAACTAAACTGTGCTAGTGCTCCCAGACTGGAGGATGTTCTTCTTGTTAAAGGACTAACAACAAATTTGATTAGCATTAGTCAACTTTGTGATCAAGGATTCAAAGTAGACTTTACAAAGTCTGAATGTATTGTCAAAGATGATAAAGGAGAAGTCATTATGAAGGGAGCCAGGTCTAAGGACAATTGTTATCTTTGGGTGCCTCAAAACTCAAATTCTTCCACGTGTGTGCTTGCTAAAGAAGATGATGTCAAAATCTGGCATCAGAAGTTGGGACATCTTCACCTAAAGGGAATGAAGAGAATCATCTCCTCAGAAGCAGTCAGAGGAATTCCCAAACTTAGTATTGAGGAAGGAAAGGTGTGTGGAGACTGTAAAAAAGGGAAGCAGACAAAGATGTCTCATCCGAAGCTTCAACATGACACCACCTCCAAGGTATTGGAACTACTTCATATGGACTTGATGGGACCTATGCAGGTGGAAAGTCTGGGTGGAAAGAAATATGCATATGTAGTTGTGGATGACTATTCAAGATACACCTGGGTGAACTTCATCAAAGACAAATCAGAGGTGTTTGATGTCTTTAAAGAGCTTTGTCAAAGACTCCAAAGAGAAAAGGAGAGTAAGGTTATCAGAATAAGAAGTGATCATGGAAGAGAGTTTGAGAATAGCAAGTTTGAAGAATTTTGCTCTGCTGAAGGTATAAGTCATGAGTTTTCATCTCCTATTACTCCTCAGCAAAATGGAGTAGTTGAGAGGAAGAACAGAACTATCCAAGAGTCTGCTAGAGCGATGATTCACGCCAAGAAACTTCCTTATCATTTCTAGGCTGAAGCTATGAATACTGCCTGCTACATTCACAACAGGGTTACCCTGAGAAGAGGCACTTCATCCACTCTGTATGAACTGTGGAAGGGAAGAAAACCTAATGTTAAATACTTTCATGTTTTTGGAAGTAGATGTTATATACTGGCTGATAGAGAACAGAGAAGAAAATTGGATTCCAAAAGTGATGAAGGAATATTTTTGGGATACTCTACTAACAGCAGAGCATATAGAGTTTTCAACTCTAGAACCAAGGTGATGATGAAATCAATCAATGTGGTGATTGATGACAGTGACAAGCAGGAAGATGATGATGTCCCAGATGTTGTTGAGACATCAGTTGGTGAAATTGCACCAGAAGCTGAAGACAGAAGCCAAACTCCTAGTGTTGCTGCTGCTGAGCCTGAAGTTGAGCAACCTCATATGGATCCCTCCATCAGAGCGCAGAAGGACCACCCAAAAGAGCTCATTATAGGTGATCCAAACTCTGGAGTAAGGACTAGGTCAAGAGATGTTATAGCAAGTTCATGCTTTGTCTCCAAAATTGAGCCAAAGAATGTCAAGGAAGTATTGACTGATGAGTTTTGGATAAATGCAATGCATGAAGAGCTGGAGCAGTTCAAGAGGAATGAAGTATGGGAGCTTGTTCCTAGGCCTGATGGAGTTAATGTGATTGGCACCAAGTGGGTCTACAAGAATAAATCTGATGAATAAGGAGTGGTCACCAGAAACAAGGCCAGACTAGTTGCTCAGGGATACGCTCAGGTTGAAGGAATTGATTATGATGAAACCTTTGCTCCTGTGGCAAGACTGGAGTCTATCAGATTGCTCTTAGGCGTGGCTTGTAATTTCAAATTCAAGCTCTTTCAGATGGATGTTAAAAGTGCCTTCTTGAATGGTTACTTGAATGAAGAAGTGTATGTTGATCAACCAAAAGGATTTATTGATCCAACATTTCCTGACCATGTGTACAAACTAAGGAAAGCTCTATATGGTTTGAAGCAAGCACCAAGAACTTGGTATGAAAGACTCACTGAGTTCCTGGTTGTGAATGGCTACAGAAAAGGAGGGATTGACAAGACCTTGTTTGTTAAAGAGGAAGAAGGGAAACTGATGGTAGCTCAAATCTATGTTGATGACATAGTATTTGGTGGGATGTCGGATGCGATGGTTAAACAGTTTGTGGAACAGATGTAGTCTGAATTTGAAATGAGTCTTGTTGGTGAGCTAAACTATTTTCTTGGCCTACAAGTTAAACAAATGGAGGACTCCATATTTATTTCGCTGAGCAAGTATGCAAAGAACATAGTGAAGAAGTTTGGTTTGGAGAATGCTAATCACAAGAGGACTCCTGCTCCTACTCATCTAAAATTATCCAAGGATGAACATGGTGTCAGTGTGGATCAAAGTTTATATAGAAGCATGATTGGGAGTTTATTGTATCTCACAGCTAGCAGACCTGACATTGCTTTTGTTGTTGGAGTTTGTGCCAGATATCAATCTGAACCTAAGGCCAGTCACTTGAATAAAGTGAAAAGGATCTTGAAATATGTTAATGGCACCAGTGACTATGGGATGCTATATAGTCATGGATCTGGGACTGAGTTAAGGGGATATTGTGATGCTGACTGGGCTGGAAGTGCAGATGATAGGAAAAGCACGTTAGGAGGGTGTTTCTTCTTGGGGAATAATCTGATATCATGGTTTAGCAAGAAGCAGAACTGTGTGTCGCTCTCTACTGCTGAGGCTGAGTACATAGCAACAGGAAGTAGTTGTTCTCAACTTGTTTGGATGAAGCAAATGCTGACTGAATACAATGTCAAGCAAGATGTCATGACATTGTACTGTGATAATTTGAGTGCAATCAATATTTCTAAGAATACTATTCAGCATAGCAGGACTAAACACATTGATATAAGGCATCATTTTATAAGAGAGTTGGTTGAAGACAAAGTTGTTGTCTTAGAATATGTAGCTACAGATAAGCAATTAGCAGATATTTTCACTAAAGCCTTAGATGCAAACCAATTTGAAAGTTTAAGAAGTAAATTGGGAATTTGCATTTATGAAGATTAAATGTGATGGAGAGTGTATTGTGCAGTTGTGTACTTTATTGAAAATTGATTCAACTGCTGAAAGCATACAAGATTGGAGTGCAAACAAAGAGTTTACAGGTTGTCAAATTGTGGCTAAAAAGGGGGAGAAGTAGCCAAGAAGTTAAAGGCCAAGGAGTTAAAGTTGTCAAATATTCTCTGTTGTCCAAGGAGTTGAAGGGTGTTGCTGCTGAGGATGTAGCTGATTGCTGAAGTTATTGTTCAGAAGTGCAGATATTAAGGGGGAGTAATTTCTGAATTGCTGAATAGCTGGTTATGCTGGTTCATGATTAAGGGGGAGCAACAGTTGTGATTATCGCAGTTGCTGTTGAAGATGGTACTGCAGCAGAGTGAAGTCTTTATGTATTGAAGATGCTTCTGCATGATGTTTTCAAAATTATTGAAGTATTTTTTCTGCTACTGAAGTCTTTGATGGTGCAGAGATTGTTTTAGCCAAAATTAGCCAAAGGGGGAGATTGTTAGTTTCTTGGATTGGCTGGAATTTTGGTAAAACAAAGTATGTTCAATGTTGATGTCAAGGTGGTGATGTTTCAACATTGAGTCTTAACACTGGGCTGTGTTAAGTAGTGAAGCTGTTTAATGTTTGATGTCATATGGGTGATGTCACAACATTGAGTCTTAACACTGGACTGTGTTAAGTGTTTAAGTTACTGAAGTTTGGATGTCTGATGTCACAAGCGATGTTGTGACATTAGATCTGCAGAATTAATAACATCAGGTTGCGATGTTGTTAGGGTTTGCGTGTTAGCTGGAATTGTGGAGAGCAAGCTGTCTCATTGGATGCGAATATCTTGGGATAGATATTCTCTGCTGCATAGGAGATCCGGTGTAGATTTGTAGGAGATTTAAAAGGTTGAAGATTTGAAAAGATTTTAGGAGAAAATCTGTTTTGAATATTCAGTTTTAAATAACAAATCAGGTCAGATATTGTAGTAGGTCCAAGTCCAATTCAAGGAGCTATATAAAGTGCATCAGTACTAAAGAAAAAGTGACGAAGAAAGTGAGCTAAAGACTGAGTGTCGTTTGTGTCTTCGTGCTTGATTTGTAAACCATTCGAGTGTGAATTGGTATTGTTGTTTTGAGTTATTCTTGATCAAAGTTGTGAAGCAGAATCAAGTAGTGCTATTCAAAGTGTGTGATCTTTGAATTATATCACTGAAGTGTTTTAGGGATTGAGTAGTGTTCTCATATCTAAGTGGTTTCTTAGGTAGAAAGTCACTAGTAGGAATTAAGATTAGGAGATTGTCAACTGGGTTGTTGAGTCTGTAATTTAATTCTACAAGTAGTGAATTTCATCCCTGGCTTGGTAGCCCCCAGACGTAGGTAGTTAGACCGAACTGGGTGAACAATTTTGTGTGTTATTCTGCTGTTTATTTTGTCCATTATGCAGAGTGTGTTGTTGTGACATCGCACTTAACATCACACGTCTGACACCAGAATTTCAGCATTTAGTGCTACTTTCTGATTTCTAATATTTATCCTATGATGCTTAAAAGGAAAGGGAAGATATCGTAAACTAACCCTGCTCACAAATGTCTTTATCACACATGCTAAGAGATATGGAACGAGGGTTGGTTATACTGAGGGAAGCTATTAACACCCTGAGTATCTATAGTAATCTATAAGAACCTTTATTTGAATATATTTCTATTGTTGAATTGGGAAAGTTTCTCCTTTGTGAAAGCTGAGGAAATGTTTTTGTTATTTTTATGGTTTTCTATTGTCTTTGAGAAGGTACTAGACCTAAGGTTTTTGATTAGTGTGCTCGCTAAGATTTCACAATCTTATACCTACGTATTCCCAAAAGGGAATTGGGAAATCAAAGCGATCGTAGTTCCTCCTATTCCATGGGAGGAGGAAGTTTGTTTGGTGTCTTGTTCAAAGCCCAAGATTGAAGCTAAAAGAGTATTTGTGTCTTGATCAAAGCCCAAGATTGAAGCTAAAAGTTTGACTGAGAGAATTTGTCATCTCTAAAGGGAGATATCTCACCTATTCATCACAAATACTGAAGAGTAAAATCATAAAGGAAGAAGCTTTAACTTGGATCTTTGTCATCCTAAGCAATGCCACATCTTTCTTTATGGGAGAAGTGAAATGTCATGAAGGAAGAAGCTTTAAACTTGGATTTTGAAATATCCAGAGCAATGCCACATCTTTCTTCATGAGTTTTATCATAAGGGAGAAATCTTTAAACTTGGATTTTGAAATATCCAGAGAAATGCCACATCCTCCTTTATGTAAAACAGTTTGATTGCAAATTTGATTTGATTTAAAATGTGATGTATAGAAGGGATATCTTCCTACGGAGAGGACCCAGAGTCTCATCTGTGGGGAAGTTGAATTTAGTTCCTTGATCAAAGCCCAAGGTTAAAGCTAAAAAAGTTGAAAACTGACTCAAATGGGGAGTTTTTATCTGTCTTGTACAAAGCCCAAGATTGAGGCTGACTGATTGGAGAATTGATTGGTATAGCCTGAGAGAAGGCTAATAACTGTTAAGGAAGTCTGAAATGACTAGCTCAATACTGATGGTTTAACTTACTCTTTTGGGGATTTTATTTGTATCCTGTACAAAGCCCATGATGAATGAGGCTAAAAGAGTTTATTTGTATCCTGTACAAAGCCCAGGATGGTGAGGCTAAAAGATTTTATTTGTATAGATGACTAAGACTTGACCTATGCTTTTAAGAAGCCTGAGGGTCCTTATATGAAGCCCAAAAGGAAGCTATGATGCTTGGATAAAGCCTATGAGGAGGCTATGATGCTTGGATAAAGCCCAAGAGAAGGCTATGATGCTTGGATAAAGCCCAAGAGGAGGCTAGAGGATTGAGTGACACTTCCTAAGTCTCCTTGTATGAAGCCCAAGAGGAGGCTATCTTGTCAGGGATATTCTTTGTATGATGCCCAAGAGTAGGCAATGATGCTTGGATAAAGCCCAAGAGGAGGCTATGATGCTTGGATAAAGCCCAAGAGGATGCTAGAGGATTGAGTGAGATTTCCCAAGTCTCCTTGTATGAAGCCCAAGAGGAAGCTATCTTGATGGGGAGATTCTTTGTATGATGCCCAAGAGCAGACAATGATGCTTAGATAAAGCCCAAGAGGACGCTAACTGTACTGAGGAAATTCCCTGTGTACAAGAGGGAACTAGTTGTTTGAACTAAGTTGTAATGAGTGAAGGGATCCTATTGTTTGACCTATGTCTAAACTGAGGATGACTTAAATACTAAGAGAAACTTAACAAGATACAAACAAGTATATTAACAAGCATGAAATGAATTAAAAAGGTGGTGTTGGGTCTTACATTCTGATAGAAGCCCAAGCGTATTGTGATTGATTGAATGATTTAAGATTGATTGATTGAATGAATTCGGGTTTTGAGAAATTTAAGAAAGTTTTGATAGAATAGGATGATTTAAATTTGAATTTGAATTTGAAGATGACTTTGATTTTTAAAAATGAGGGAGAGAAGAAATGTGTTGGGTCTTACACTCTGGATAGAGGCCCAAGATTACTTGTATCCTGTACAAAGTCCAGGATGAATGAGGCTAAAAGATTATTCTATTTACAAGGGGGTGTTGGGTCTTACACTCTATCAGAGGCCCAGATAATTATTTAAACTTATTTATGTACAAAGGGATGAGACTTACACTCCTAACAGAGGCCCAAGATTGGTTATGAAAATAGTGATCGCACCGTGATTTTGAATAGCGTAATGGGACTTATACTATAGCAGAGGCCCAGAGATTATTTATTTACAAAGAGGGTTGGGTCTTACACTCTAATAGAGGCCCCAAGATTGAAAACATTGAAGTTTTTGAAATGAATTAAGGTGGAAACCCTAGTTTCAATTTTTAAAGATATTTTTCAAAGAACAATTAATTAAATATAGTATAATTATCAAACAAGTCAATTAATCATGTTATAAACAATGATCAAGACTTATACCAAGGTGTATCATTCACATGAATATTTGAAATCAATTTGGTTTAAGAAAAATCAAGAAAAAAGAAATTATTTTAAAATATTTAAAATAATTTAAAATAATGTATTAAATATATTAAAAATATATCAAATAAAAAAATATTTTTTTTGATTTTTTTGGTGAATAAAATATTTAAATATGTGAATGATATCTGTACAAAAATTGATTTGAAAATAATTAAAATTGAATATAGAAATTAATTTTTGAAAATAATTATGAAAAATAAGAAAAATATGAAAATTCAAATATTTGAATTATGGTGCCAAGGCCACTGTCTTCTTCCTCGCGCACCACCACCATCCCCGATATGCAAAACCTCTCTTAACTCCCTTAATACGCAATGATTTTAAAAGATGTAAGCATGAAAATTGCTCGCTTTTGAACAAGGGACACGATGGCGGTGTTTAATTTCATTTATTTTAAGTGTAGAGCAAGATATCGTTGTAGCGCGATTTTTGTGGTCTTGAAGCACTATCGCTCGGGTACTACAGTTCGATTCATTTTTTATCCTATTGAGCTTATTAAGGAAGGGAAATAGATGTCTCCAATTAACCCTGCTTGCATACTGAATTTGAACAGCGGTCTGTTAAGTTACAGATGCTATGTGGATGTGGGGCCCAATCTTCGGTTATTTTGTTAAGAACACAGTGTCTGGATTATTTATGAGGTTTTTGATGATGTGTTTAAATTTGCAGCTTTTGGGTTGATTTGGCGGAGATACTGGGTTTTGGGTTTTTTATTAGTGTGCTCGTTAAGATTTTTTTAATCTTATGCCTACGTATTCCCGTTTGATGAAACAGGGAAAACAGAGCGATCGTAGTTCCTCCTATTTTATGAGAGGAAAAGAGGTTGTTTTGGTGTCTTGTTCAACGCCCAAGACATGAAGCTAAAGGTGATTTGTATCTTGTTCAAAGCCCAAGATGTGAAGCTAAAGGGTTTATGGATGAGAGAGAATTTGTTGTCTCTAAAGGGGGATATTTGGTCTGTTTATCACAACTGTAGGGTGACTGATTATAAAGGAGAATTACTTTAACTGGGATATGTGAATCCAGGAATGCCATAATTTCCTTTATAGGGGATTTTTTTAACCTGAAGGAGAAGACTTTAACTCAGTTTAGAGCAATGCCATCTTTCCTTAGGAATTTCTCATGCTAAAGGAGGGACACTGGCGTGGATGTCAATAATCCAGAGGCTTGCCGCTTACAACAATTAGATGGGGGGGGGAAGGAGTTGTTGATGTTTGTATGCTGTGAGCAAGACACAAATTTGGATGCTAAAAGGTTGATTGACTCAACCGGGGTTTTCTTTATACAAAGCCTAAGAGGAGGCTAGTGACCCAACAAGAGGGTGCTAACAAGTGACTGACTCAAAAAGAGGGTGCTTTTATGTGTCTTGTACGAAGCCCAAGACGGAGGCTAAAAGGGAAGTGACTCAACAAGAGAGTCTGTTTGACAGGTGATTGACTCAACAAGAGAGTCTTTTATACTCAACAAGAGAGTGATTTCTATCTCGTACGAAGCCCGAGATGGAGGCTAAAAGTGGTTGACTCAACAAGAGAGTCTTTTATGTGTTTTGTACGAAGCCCAAGACGGAGGCTAAAAGGGAAGTGATTCAACAAGAGAGTGTTAAAAGGTTAGCTCCGCTGGGAGAATCATTTGTACAAAGGCCAAGAGGAGGCTACTTATGCTGGTGACTGTTTCAGTTTAGTGACAGGTCCGATATATTGGATAAAAGAGAAAATCAGTTCTTATAAAAGGAAAGATTAAAGGTATGGTTGTGCCTTGGCACTGATCATAGGATCAGGGTTATTTCTTGTTCTTTAAGGAAATGGGAAATCCAAAGGGTATTGAGACTGTCCAAGTCTATTGGTGGTTCGAGAAATCGATTCTCAGATAGTGAATGATCTTTGTATAACACCCAAGAGAAGGCTGGTATGTTAAGGGATGAAGGTCAACCCATTAACTGGTCTGACACTTGACTCAGAAAGACAACTCTAGTAAATTGATGACTATGTTTTGTTCCTATACCTGTAGAGGTCTCTGGGTCCTTGTACTAAGCCCAAGAGAAGGAATGAGAGCTTCTAAGAAGCCGAAGGGTCCTTGTACAACGCCTAAGAGAAGGCGGGGATGCTTTTAAGAAGCCTGTGGGTCCCCAAACCCCGAGAAGTTCAAGACATGCCATTCACCGAGAATAGATCAAGCTAGGAAAGTCCGAGAATTTGGAAGAAACTCAAGAGATGCCATTCACGGAGAAAAGATAATCTCTGGGGAGTTAGAGTTTCTTTGACAATGTCTAAGGGTGACAGTCTGAGAAAGGGTTCACTGAGAATGCTGCCTTTCACGTCTCCATATTGTTTAACCCCAAGAGGAGGGAAGACTGTGTCTGGTAATCCTATGGGGATCTAGTTTTGTTTGTATTTAAGAGTGGCCAACAGGGCTTTACCTAGTACTAGACGTAGTTGCCAGGGAAAAGTCTAAATAAATATACTAGTATTACACAGTTGATTTTTGACAAGTATATAAAAGTTTGTGAAAGAAGACTTACAGTGAGCAGCCCCACAATACAGTTATATATATATGATAGCGGATAAAGAAAACGGGTAAATACTTACTCGGTTGTAGAGCTTCCATGCTGTTTTGTTAGTTGTTCAACAAAGAAAGCTTTGATAACAATATTATATTCTAAATCAAAGGAGAAAGTGCTTTGAAAAGATTTTTGGGGCTTACAGCTCAAGGAGAGGTCCAAGGTTTTATCTGTGATTGCACTGTTGTTTTGAAATTGTACAGGGACTTATACAAGTAACTGAGGCCCAAAAAGGTTTTATGTACAAAGGGATGGGTCTTACACTCTCTCAAGAGGCCCAAAGGGTTATTTTTGTACAAGTGGTGGGGCTTACAGCTCAAGGAGAGACCCAAGGGTTTTTGTTAAAAAGGTGACGATCGCGTCGAACTTTTTGATGGTGTCGGGACTTATACCCAAAAAGGTTTGTATTTACAAAGGATTGGGTCTTACACTCTACCAAGAGGCCCAAAGAGTTTTGAAAATGATTGATGAGGTTTGAAATCAAAGAAACCCTAATTTTCTTTCCCTTTAAAAGTAAATATTTAAAGAAAATCAATAAAAATGATAAAAATACCAAATGAGTTTGAATAAACCACTTGTGATTTTTTTTAAGGTTTGAAAAATGAGGTTTTAATCACAAGATGAATTACAACTCATTTGGTTTTGATTTTCAAGGTAAATATTCACTTTTAAAATGTTTAAAAACAATTAAAAATGAATTTATTCACAAAAATACTAATTATATTAAATAAATAATATAAACTTGATTTTTTTGTGGAATAAAATATTTCAACATTTTTGTGATTTTTTGCAAAAAGAACCAATAAAAAATAATTAAAATTGAGAGAGTTATTAATTTTCCAAGCTATTAAAAATAATATGAAAAATAGTAGAAAAGTGGAAAAAATAGCAAAAAGAGGGTCTGGGGCGAGGGGGATTCGAATCCCAGACCTTTTGTGTATAGGGCGTGCACCTTACCACTGGGGTGGTGATACATCCGTTGACTGAAACACAACCACAAATATACAAGGCTTGCCTTGTTTTTGGCCTGGCCCAAGGCAAGGCAAGACAAGATTTTGGTTAGAAACGTGAAGGCCATAACTTTCTCATTTCTCCATAGATTGGGACAAAATTTAGGTCTATCCTGCCTAGAATTTCACAAGGAATCCCATGGTGGTGGTGTTTTTTCAGATCACGCTCCTATTGAAAAACCCGATAGTGGTTTTAAAATAGGCCATGATTTGCATTTTATGTGCTATCTCTTGGTATAGACATGAATTACATGATGAAATGGTTCAAACACAACACATATAACATGTACAAGATGTGCGTGATCAGTGGACCTCAAAGCAATGCATATTTCAAAGAGTTATCTCTTTTTGGAGCTTTTGTGCAATCTGCCAAGTGCTTTGTTCCATAAATGATTTGATGCTTTGGACACCCTCAAATGATCTCTTAGAAGCTTTTAGGATGGTTGGAATCAACTGGAAACCTCAGGAACAAGTTTGAGCTCTTTCTTGCAAAAGGGGCAAAAGTGGCCAAAATAGCAACTCTCTCAAATGGTGTTCCAGATGGGGGGAACCATTTAGGACAGTTCAAGGATGATATTTGGAGTATGTTTGAGGTTTTATCTGGTTTGGAAAGTGACTGAGTCAAGACATGGCTTGAAAAATGCACAAAAGTCCAATTTTGAGGTTTTGAGAGGTGACTTTGTGATTCTGGTGTTACAGGTCACTTGTGAGTGCTTGGATCACCTCTATATGATATTTATGAGGTGTGTGTGTGTGTGTGATTGGTTTGGTTAGAATTGCTCTCAAACTCAAAACCTGACGGTGACTTGCTTTGGAAGGCAATTTTGGAAGTGAGAAGGTGATTTTGAGGAAAGCATTTGTTTGATGGCTTTGGTGTACTCAAACTGATCACAAATGAGCTCTATTTATAGTAGAGCAAGTTTGTTTTGGGATCAATAGTGATTGACAACTGCAGCAGAGGTTTGGCCAATGTTGATCAATGAGAATCCAAGTCTCCTCTAGCCATTGACTAGAGGTTAAGGCACAGGTGTAGCGCGGTTTTTGTGGTTTCGAATAACTATCGCTTTGGTACTACAGTTCGATTCATTTTTTATCCTATTGAAGCTGATGAAGGAAGGGAAATATATGTCTCCAACTAACCCTGCTTGCAAACTGAGGTTAAACAGTCAAAACTGTTGGTTTACAGTTGCGACTTTAGTTCGTGGGTCTCTCTCTGCTTATTTTGTTCAGAACGAAATACTGGGACTGTTCATGGGGAATTTGTTGGGATACTGCGCTAGATTGGCTGGAGGTAGGGGACTTTGGGATTTTTTTATTAGTGTGCTCGCTAAGATTCTTTGCCAATCTTATGCCTACGTATTCCCGGGATAGGGAAATCAGAGCGATCGTAGTTCCTCCTATTCTATGGGAGGAAAGGGTGTTTTGGTGTCTTGTTCAAAGCCCAAGACATGAAACTAAAGGTGGTTTGTATCTTGTTCAAAGCCCAAGATGTGAAGCTGAAGGGTCTATTTGTATCTTGTTCGAAGCCCAAGATGTGAAGCTAAAAGGGTGTTGACTTTAGAGAGAATTTGTCATCTCTAAAGGGGTCTGTTTGTCACAATTATTGAATGACTGATTATAAAGGAGAATTACTTTAACTGGGATATGCGAATCCAACAATGCCATAATTTCCTTTATAGGGGATTTTCAACCTGAAGGAGAAGACTTTAACTCAGTTTAGAGCAATGCCATCTTTCCTTAGGAATTTCTCATGCTAAAAGAGGGACAGTGGAGTGGATGTAAATAATCCAGAGGCTTGCCGCTTACAGCAATTAGACGAGGGAAAAGGAGTTGTTGATGTTTGTATGCTGTGACCAAAGCATGATTTGATGCTAAAAGGTTGATTGAATTAAACGGGGATTTCTTTATACAAAGCCTAAGAGGAGGCTATTGACCCAACAAGAGGATGCTTTTGTGTCTCGTACGAAGCCCGAGATAGAGGCTAAAAGGGTTGACTCAACAAGAGAGTTTTTTTATATGTGTCTTGTAGGACGCCCAAGACGGAGGCTAAACGGGTTTGACTCAACAAGAGAGTCTTTTATACTCACCAAGAGAGTGATTTGTATCTCGTACGAAGCCCGAGATAGAGGCTAAAGGAGGATCAACTCAACAAGAGAGTCTTTTTATACTCAACAAGAGAGTGTTTTTGTATCTCGTACAAAGCCCGAGATAAAGGCTAAAAGAGGATTGACTCAACAAGAGAGTCTTTTATACTCAACAAGAGAGTGATTTTGTATCTCGTACGAAGCCCGAGATGGAGGCTAAAAGAGGATTGACTAAACAAGAGAGTCTTTTATACTCAACAAGAAAGTGATTTTGTATCTCGTACGAAGCCCGAGATGGAGGCTGCAAGAGGATTGACTCAACAAGAGAGTCTTTTATACTCAACAAGAGAGTGTTTTGTATCTCGTACAAAGCCCGAGATGAAGGCTAAAAATGTTAACTCTGCTGGGGAGAATCATTGTATAAAGCCCAAGAGGAGGCTAGGGTTACTGTTTCAGTTGAGTGACAGGTCCAATATGTTGGTTAAAAGAGAAAATCAGTTCTTATATGGGTAATGTTGTACTCATGGATTTGATCTAAGGACCGGGATTATTTCCTGTTCTTTAAGGAAACAGAGAATCCGAAGGGTATTGAGACTGCCCAAGTCTACGGGTGTTTTTTTCCTATTTTTGAAAGGAACTTGAGAATGTCTTCGAGACTCAAGGAGATTAGATTGTCCAAGTCTAGAGTTTTATCTCTTGTACTATGCTTAAGAGAGATCAAGAGACAGTATGTTCGTCGTAGGAAGATCTAGACTCTTTGAAAGACTGTTCTATTAAGATGACTAATTTTTGTTCCTATACCTTTAAGAGGTCGTCGGAACAATTTGTACGAAGCCCAAGAGGAGGCGAGAAAAGCTTTTAAGAAGCCGAAGGGACAATTTGTACGAAGCCCAAGAGGAGGCTATCTTCCCGGAGGAAGAATCATTATACGAAGCCTAAGAGGAGGCTGTGAAAACTTCTAAGAAGCCGACGGGTCCTTGTACAACGCCCAAGAAGAGGCGGGGATGCTTTTAGGAAGCCTGTGGGTCCTTGCACTAAGCCCAAGAGGAGGCTGATGAACAGTTCCAGAAGGGGTTTCACTTGGAACATTGGCCTTCTGTATATGAACTGTTTAAGGGGGAGATTTCTTAGATCTAGTTATCTAAAATTGTTGTAAAAGAAAATTCTCATGGTTTAGGTTATGTTGAAATATCCGGGAGAACGTCGGATGTAAGGAGACGAGGTTTTGTTTAGTTCTAGACGTAGTTGCCGGGGAAACTCTAAATATCTATACTAGTATTACACAGTCGATATGAGTTTATGAAAGAAGACTTACAGTGAAACAGCCCCACAATACAGTTATATACATATGAAAGCGGTAAATGAAAGCGGGTAAACACTTACTCGGTTGTAGAGCTTCCATGTTGTTTGGTTAGTTGTTCAACAAAGAAATTGAAAATAACAGTATGTTACAAAATCAAAGGAGAAAGTGCTTTTGAAAGGAAAATTGGGGCTTACAGCTCAAAGAGAGGCCCAGGGTTTAATCAGTGATCGCACTGTCATTTTGTACAGGGACTTATTCAAGTGACTGAGGCCCAAGAAAGATTTTATGTACAATGGTATGGGTCTTACACTCTCTCAAGAGGCCTAAAATGATTTAAAGTGAACAAAGATGGGTCTTATAGCTCAAGGAGAAGCCCAGGGGTTATTTTGAAAAAGGCGACGATCGCGCTGAGGTTTTGAAAACGCCGTGGGTCTTATACAATGACTGAGGCCCAAAAGTTTTTGGTTTCAAAAGGGGATTGGGTCTTACACTCTATTAGATGCCCAAAAATGATTTTGAATGGGTCTTATAGCTCGAGGAGAGGCCCAGATGGTTTGTTTTAAATGGGCGATGATCGCGCCGAACTTTTGAAATACAATAGGACTTAGACAACATTTGAGGCCCAAAATAGGTTTGTATTTACAAAGGATTGGGTCTTACACTCTATTAGAGGCCCAACAGTTTTTAAAAGGTTTGATGAGGGTTGAATTAATCAAAACCCTAATTTGTTTCCAAAATGTATTTTAATTGAATAAAAAATTCAATTAAAATGATCAAAATTGTTTAACATGTGGAAAACAAATTGTGATCTTGGATTAATGTTTCAAAAATCATGTTTTGACCTACAAAATTATTAGAAATCATTAAAATTTGCAAAATCAAGAAGGAAAAAATATTTTAAATGTCAAAAACAATTAAAATATTAATTCTTTGCAAAAATATCAATTATATGAAATAAATAATATTTTTGGGATTTTTTTGGGAAAATAAAATATTTTAACATTTTTGTGAATTATTAAAAAAAGAATCAACTCAAAATCATTAAAACTCAGAGAGAAATTAATTTTTGAATCAATTAAATAAAATCACAAAATTCAAATATTCAAATATTTGAAAAAGGGCGCCAAGAACATGACAAGAACACGCGCCCTTCCTCTGTTTATGCAGATTTGCGTTTTCTATCCAATCTCATTGAATACTTAATTATATCATGCAATCTACATATCAATCTACTCGTTTCAACCTCACAATCATGTCTATGGTCTTTAATTTCATTTATTTTAAGCATGGAATAAGAAATCAAAGAGAAACCTCAAGAACCCTAAATTCTGCATGAAGGTTCAGAAATTCCATACACGATTCATACAAAGCAATTGATTGAGGGTAAACACTCTATGCATGATGAACATATGGCCAAATTATTGTGCAGCAAAAAATGCATGGATCATAGAGTTAGAAGAGCTCATGCTCACCTCTTGTAGCTGGTGATCGTGTTTTGGGTTAGAGGTGTTACAACTAGGTTCCAATGATCTGGATAGCTTCCCTAGGTGCCATGGAGTGTGTCTGGATGCTTGGAATGGATTGAAGTGATCTGGAACTTGAGATGGCACCCCAACTGCAAATCTGTCAAAGGCTTGAGCAATTGGCTAGTGATTTTGTGATTTTGGTATTCTAGATGTTATGTGAGTGTTTGGATCACTTCTATATGATGTTTATGAGGTGTGTGTGTGATTAGTTTGGTTGGAATTGCTCTCAAACTCAAAACCTGATAGTGACTTGCTTTGGAAGGCAAATTTGGAAATGAGAAGGTGATTTTGAGGAAAGCATCTGTTTGATGGCTTTAGTGTACTCAAACTGAGCACAAATGAGCTCTATTTATAGTAGAGCAAGTTTGTTTTGGGATCAATAGTGAATGGCAACTGCAGCAGAGGTTTGTCCAATGTTGATCAATAGGAATCCAAGTCTCCTCTAGCCATTGACTAGAGGTTTGAGACAGAGCTGTGGTTCCCTAGTTGTTGGATCATTCTTGACTGAATTCAGTTGCAAATGTGTCAGTCCATGCCACCTTGGTGCGTCCATTAAATTCTCCAATCCAAAATTGGAGTCTTGTCCCTCTTTTAGGGATTTCTAGGTTTGACATGCTACTTCTTGTTCCAAAGACTTTGGAGGCTTGGATCAGTGTTTGTTCCCTTTAGATTTGATCCTCAGATGTGTCCAAAGTGATGACAAGGCTTGGAATTATCTGATTTTGCCAAATCGAGCAAAAGTACAAAATTCTGCCTAGCCTTGGCAGTTTTCAGCAAGGCATATTGCCATTATCATATCTCATGGCTCAAGCGGAATTTAATGGAGTTCTTGGCCATTTTGGAAAGCCCTCATATGATACAATAACTGTTTGATCATAATTGGTTTTGATACTTTTTGGATCCAAGTGAAAAATTCCCCTACATTTGGAAAAAAGTGAAGGCAGATTCTGACTTAGTGAAAATTTCACTAAGTGTTGGAAAAAAGTGACATTTTCACTTTTCTTGATTTTGATTATTCCATAACTTGAAATCCATGGGGAATTGGAATGAGTGGTAGTTGAAGCTTTTGTAGAGGGTAATGAGAGCTACAAATCCAGCTTTGGATGGGGAAAAATGGCTTTGCGGTTTAAGAGTTATGATCCTCCAAAGTTGGTACCCTAGCCACTTTGTTCCATAACTTAGAAAATTTTCTAAGTTTTTTATGGTTACCCCTTTTACAAGTTATCCCACTTTTCTTGATTTTTCTTGATGAATGATGATTCCAATCATACATTAACATCATTTTGGGGTCAAAGAACCATATTTGTGAAAAATCTCAAAAAGTCAAAGTTGACTTTTGTGCACAGTTGACTTTTTGTCAGATGAATTCCAAACTGTGCGATCCTCTATGAAATCAAGTTCTTGACCTAAATCAAACTTGATGGATTGATTTAATAGGTGTTATAGGGTGTATTGAATCATGTCCTAGGGTTTGGGAGCATGTCTTGGTCAAAAGTCAAAGGTACAATTGACTTTTTCCGCGAAACCCTAACCGTGGTTCTGATGAAATTGAAACTTGTTGCTCAAGCTTCTTGGATCAATCCATTGTTGCAAATGGATCAATGTGATGTATTTGAAATCCTCAAATCTCCTCTTGAGGTCTTGGCTCATGATTTGTCCCAAAAGTTAACTTAGGGGTGAATTAGGTCAAGAAACCCTAATTCCTGATTTTTTAGTGAATGCATCCCCTGAGGCTAAATTGACTTGGTGATGGGGTCCATGAGGTTCCATAGGGTATATTAGGTTATTCTTTGAAGCATTGGCTCATGCCCAGAGGAAAATTCCCATCTGGAGGCCCTGGTCGACCAAAACCCTAATTTGGTGACACTGGCGATCTTGAGGCTTGATCCACTGGGACTGTTGCAGCCTTGTGCTTAATCCTTAAGGTGGGAGTCCTCTTGATCCATTGGGGATGTTTGAGAGGTTTATACAAGTTGAAGATCATGTCATTTCTTGATTAATCCTTTGTCTAAGAGCTCTGAGAGGGCTTGAAAGCCTAAGTCTGATTGTAGTGAATGCTCACCCATCTTTGGGGAGACTAATGGTTCATCCATATTGTGATGATGATTTGCACAATGATGGGAAATCTTAGTGGTCAAAATTTGGGGTATGACAACAGGCTGCTGGTTTCCTTAGTCTTGGATATGTCTTGACTGAATTCAGTTGGAAATGGCTCAGTCTATGCCACCTTGGTGCATCCATTAAATGCTCCAAAACAAAATTGGAGTCTTGTCCCTCTTTTAGGGATTTCTAGGTTTGGCATGCTACTTTTGGTTCCAAAGACTTGGGAGGCTTGTGGATCAGTGTTTCTCCCTCCTTGGTCTCCCCTTGAGGTGTTCAGATGGATAAGTGTGTTTATCATTTGCACAAATTTGGCAAATCGAGCAAAATGCACAAATCTGCCTTGCTTTGACAGTTTTCAGCAAGGCATATTGCCATTGTCATATCTCATGGATCAAGTGGAATTTGATGGAGTTCTTGGTCATTTTGGAAAGCCCTCATATGATACAACAACTGTTTGATCATAGTTAGTTTTGATACCTTTTGGATCCAAGTGAAAAATGCCCTTACATTTGGAAAAAAGTGAAGGCAGATTCTGACTTAGTGAAAATTTCACTAAATGTTGGAAAAAAGTGACATTTTCATTTTTTGTGATTTTGATCATTCCATAACTTAAAATCCATGAGGAATTGGAATGAGTTGTGTTTGAAGCTTTTGTAGAGGGCCATGAGAGCTACAAATCCAGCTTTGGATGGGGGAAAAATGGCCTTGTGGTTTAAGAGATATGATCCTCCAAAGTTGGTATCGTAGCCACTTTGTTCCATAACTTAGAAAATTTCTAAGTTTTTTATGGTTACCCCTTTTACAAGTTATCCCACTTTTCTTGATTTTTCTTGATGAATGATGATTCCAACCACACATTAACATCTTTTTAGGGTCAAAGAACCAAAATTGTGAAAAATCTCAAAAAGTCAAAGTTGACTTTTGTGCACAGTTGACTTTTTGTCAGATGAATTCCAAACTGTGCGATCCTCTATGAAATCAAGTCCTTGACCTAAATCAAACTTGATGGATTGATTTCATAGGTGTTATAGGGTGTATTGAATCATGTCCCAAAGTTTGGGAGCATGCCTGGGTCAAAAGTCAAAGATACAGTTGACTTTTTCCCGCGAAACCCTAATTGTGGTTTTGATGAGCTTGAAACTTGTTGATCAAGCTTCTTGGATCAATCCATTGTTGCAAATGGATCAATGTGATGTATTTGAGACCCTCAAATCCTCTCTTGAGGTCTTGGCTCATGTTTTGTCCCAAAAGTCAACTTAGGGGTGAATTAGGTCAAGAAACCCTAATTCCTGATTTTTTTATGAATGCATCCCCTGAGGCAAAATTGACTTGATGATTGGGTTCATGATGTCTCTTGGAACATCATAGGTTATGATTTGAAGCATTGGCTCATTCCCAGAGGAAAATTTCCATCTGGAGGCCCTGGTCGACCAAAACCCTAATTTGGTGACACTGTTGATTTTGAGGCTTGATCCACTCAGAATGCTGCAACCTTGTGCTTGATTCTTGCTGTGGGAGTCCTCTTGATCCATTGGGGATGTTTGAGAGGCTAGAAAAGTTGAAGATCATGTTATTCCTTGATTGATCCTTTGTCTAAGAACACTAAGAGGGCTTGAAACCCTAAGTTTGATTGTAGTGAAGGCTCACCCATCTTTGGGGAGACTAATGAGGCATGATGGTTCATCCATATTGTGATGATGGTTTGCACAATAATGGGGAATCTTAGTGGTCAAAATTTGGGGTATGACAGATGCCCCTATTTAATCTTCTTGGACCCGAAGGTGTAAATGGCGAAGGTATTCGGGCATTCGGGGTGCAAGAGGATTAAATATCGGAGTACCTGAAATTTTGATGGTGGTTAAGAATGGCAGTTCACGCATCCTTCTTCTTTTGCTAAGTAATGATGCTTAGAAAAGGTAAACCTCCCCTCGATTCTGGTTTCCTACCAAGGAACTGGTCTTAGTTTCTTATTTAAACTTTCCCTCGATCCTGGTTTCCTACTGTAAGTTCCTGGATTGGCTGGAATTTTGGTAAAACAACAAGGTGTTCAATGCTGATGTCATGGTGTTGATGTTGCAGCATTGAGTCTTAGTACTGGGCTGTACTAAGTTGTGAAGGTTAACTATGTTTGATGTCATGGGCTTGATGTCATAACATTGCACTTAACACTGGGCTGTGTTAAGGTTGCTAGTTGCTGAAGTGGATGTCTGATGTCACATAGGTGATGCTGTAACATCAGACCTGCAGAACTGAAGCTAATGACAGCATGGGCTTGTTGTTATTAGGGTTGCGTATTAGCTGGAATTGTGGAGAGTGTTGACTCGTTGGATGAGAATATCTTGGGCTAGATATTTTCTGTTACATGGGAGATTTGATTGCAGGTTTGTTGGAGAATTAAAAGGTGGAAGATTTAAAAAGATTTTGGGGATAAAATCTGTTTTAAAAGATTCAGTTTTTAATTAACAAATCTGATCAAATATTGTGACAAATCCAATCCAAATTCAAGGAGCTATATAAAGCGCACAAGACCAAGGAAGAAGGTACAGAAAACAAATTGAAGATCAAGAGCTGGAGGCTTAGAGTCTAGGGTTTGTTTAGAGTACTTGTAATCACACTATTCTAGGTTTGAATAGGTGTTGAATTTTCTGTCCTCTCTAGAAGCTGTGAAGCAATAGAGAGTTGTTGATTGATCGAAGCTAGGAAGCAAGATCAAGGGATCTCAAAGAGGTTGTTCTTTGAGTGTTTTAGGGGATTGAGTAGTGTTCTCATATCTAAGTGGTTTCTTAGGTAGAAAGTCACTAGTAGAGTATAAGTTTAGGAGATTGTCAACTGGTGTGTTGAGTCTGTAAATTATATCTACAAGTAGTGAATTTCATCCCTGGCTTGGTAGCCCCCAGACGTAGGTAGTTAGACCGAACTGGGTGAACAATTCCTTGTGTTTTCCTGTTGCTTATTCTGTCCATTATTGCAGAGTGTGTTGTTGTAACATCGCACCTTAACATCACACGTCTGGTACCAGAATTTCAATTGGTATCAGAGCAGGCATCCTGTCTGTCTCTGGGTGAGATCTAGGGAAGTACTTTCTGGTGAAAGATGGACAAAGAGGTTGGAGGATTTGTCAACAGACCCCCTATATTGGATGGCTCAAACTATGAGTATTGGAAGCCTAGAATGACTACTTTTTTAAAGTCATTAGACAGCAGAGCTTGGAAGGTTGTCATTAAAGAGTGGGAAGCTCCTGTTGTGTGTGAAAAAGATGATGCTGGCAAGGAAGAAGAATGGTCCAAGGAAGAAGATGAGCTTGCCCTTGGGAATTCAAAAGCCCTAAATGCTATCTTCAATGGGGTTGACAAGAACATATTCAGGCTGATCAACTCATGTGAAACTGCTAAGGCTGCTTGGGATATTTTGAAGGCTACTCAGGAAGGCACATCCAGAGTTAAGATGTCTAGACTTCAGCTTCTAACATCTAAGTTTGAAAGCTTGAAGATGAAGGAAGATGAGACTATTCATGACTTCCACATGAGTGTTCTTGAGCTGTCAAATGCATCCAGTGCTCTTGGTGAGAAGATGACAGAAGAGAAGCTGGTGAGAAAGATTCTTAGGTCCCTCCCTAAGAAGTATAAGATGAAGGTAACAGCCATTGAAGAATCTCAAGACATCAGCAAGATAAGAGTTGATGAGCTTATTGGATCTCTTCAAACATTTAAACTTGGACTGAATGAGGAAGAACCAGAAAAGAAGCCTAAGAGTATAGCTTTAGTCTCCACTCCTGCAGCAGCTAAAGATGATGATTCCCAGGAGGATCTGCCTCAGGCTATAGTTATGTTAGGAAGACAGTTCAATAAAGTGTTCAAGAAGATGAACTATAGACCTAGTGTCAAGAACATCTCTTCTGACATCAGCAAGTCAAAAGAGAAAGATGAAGAGAAGATTGCACAAGATAAAGGAGTTCAGTGCTTTGAATGTGAAGGGTATGGACATGTCAAGAAAGAGTGTACCACATTCTTGAAGAAGCAGAATAAAGGCTTGACAATTTCCTGGTCTGACATTGATAGCGAAGATGAAAGTGAGTAAGCAAAGCATGTTACAGCTTTGACAGGAATTGTTGAATCTGATGATGATAGTGATGGAGAAGTCACCTATGATGAGCTAGCTTCAACCTACAAGGAGTTGTGTTTAAAGAGTGCTGAAGTTTGTCAAGAAAACAAGTGCCACAAGGAACAAATTGCTCAACTTGAGAATGAAAAATCTGATCTGGAATATGAAGTTGTTCTAGTGAGATCTCAACTTGATCAGATGACAAAATCTGTTAGGATGCTGAACAGTGGTACAGCCACTCTTGACAAGATACTCCAGTCAGAACAGGTTACTGGAAACAAAGCTGGGATAGGATATGTGGCCGAAGACAAAGGTACCTCAGAAGCAAGTACTTCAGGTCTAAAGAAGGAAGAGTCACAAACTGTGTCTCAACATCAGCCAAAGAGGCAGAATCTTACTCCCAAGGAAGCTGATGTTTCACAACCTAAGAAGATTGAGAAGAAGACTGGTCATAATCAGAAGAGAAAGCAGCCACAAGGAGCAAGCCAGAATATGCCCCCCCAATATAGTAGGAGCATGGAAGCTGCAAGGGTCAAGCAGACCAGGTCACATCCGATGTCTCAACATCAGGAAAATTGGTATGGACCTGGCCTCAACAATGTTGTGCCGTATAATTATGGAAGAAGGAAGCTCATCACCATGGGAGACAGCCTAGAAGACAGCATCCTCAGTTCAAACAGCACGTGTCTCATCAGGTGTCTCAACATCAGGGGTATGGTAACACTAATGCTGTGTCTCATTATGGAAGGAGAAAGTCCCACCATCATGGGAGACAATCCAGGAAAAAGCATTCTCAGCGTCCTTATGGATACCAGCATGATAGAAGGCAGGAAAGCAATGTTAGGAGAAGACCACATTATGGATGGCAACCTATGCAGTCTCATCAAGGCAGAAGATTCAGAGAAGAAAGGGTGTGATGCTTTTATTGTGGAAGGCTTGGACATATGCAATACTCTTGCTACAAGCTGCATGGATACCCTCAGACACACAACAGATGGAGAGATTACAGACCCAAAGTCGTTAAACAATTGGTACAGAATGAGAAGATGAAGTGCTTATTGGCTCACCTGGCTGACAAAGAAGCTAAAGAAGAAACATGGTATTTTGACAGTGGGTGTTCCAAACACATGTTTGGATGTAGATCCATGTTTGCTGAATGTAGACCGTGTCCTTCTCTTGAAGTGGTGTTTGGTAAAGGGAATAACGGAGTTGTAGAAGGTATTGGAAAAGTAAGAGGACCTGAACTTGACAATGTCTATCTTATCAATGGTTTGAATGCTAATCTGATAAGCATCAGCCAATTATGTGATGAAGGTTACTTAGTCAGCTACACCAAAGACAAATGTGTTATAACGAATGAGAAGGGTGAGGCTGTAATGACTGGTGCAAGGTCCAAAGACAATTGTTATCAGTGGATTCCTCAAACTAAAAGCCAGTCTGGTGATGATAAAGAAGATATCAAGTGTAGACATCAGAATGATGAAGGTTCCCTCAAGTTGATAAAGGTCAGAAGAAAAGATGGTCTGAAATTAGTCAAGGGCAAATGTTACACATCAGTCCTCACCATTGATGGAAGGATTAAAGGTTCTCAGGAGCTGAATAGAGCAACATCTCTCGAGAGGAAAGATGTTGATGTCTTGACATCTGAACAAATTATCAGAATCTCGCATCAATGTAGTGGTCTGACTGTGAGTAAGTCTAAAAGGCTAGAGATTGAAGAACTCACTGAAGGGATGGGAGATACCAGTGGTAAATTCTATCATCAAGATCTGAAGAAGATCGATGTCTCAGAAGAAAACCTCCCCTGGATGAATAGCTCTGTGTCGAAAGATACAGATGTCAGAGCAGATGCTGAAACATCTCAAGACAAGAAGAGTATTTCTAGCCTCAAGAAGGATGATGAGCAAAGTGCAAAAATGATTCAGAATAGACTAGAGTCTAAGACTGATCCCAATATGAAAATTGACATGCAGAGGACCTCTGATATTGGGTCTATCAGATCCTGGATTAAAATGTCAAGAATAAATACACATCCTCTAGGATGGAATCATGCTGGTCAAAAGATACAAACTGATCTTTGAAGACTAAGAAGAATAAAGAGGGGCAAAATCAGATCTAAGAAGAAGAACAGTCGTAGATCAGTGTTATGTGGAAAGAACTCATGCTATCAACTCTTGTGGAAGAAACGACTGTTGGGCAATCACCATGTCAAGAAAGATGTTACAACATTGCAGAATGTTACTCATCAATGGGATGATGAGCAGGTTGATAGAAAAGATCTGGTTAAATACTCATATTATTTGGTAAATAAAGAGAGTTTAGA
Source organism: Lathyrus tuberosus (assembly GCA_022829125.1). NCBI lineage: Eukaryota > Viridiplantae > Streptophyta > Magnoliopsida > Fabales > Fabaceae > Lathyrus > Lathyrus tuberosus. Next base: position 17,068,959 of record JALAZF010000063.1, read on the forward strand.
TGATGAGTTCATGTATGCTAACCAATTTGAGAGGTTAAAATTGGGGAGCGTATTACTTCAAAATTAATTGAAAGATGTTTTATGGTGCAGTTGGCCTATAAGATAATGGTTATTCAACTGCAGATAGTATGGTACATAAAATAGTCTGTTCAATTTTTTAGTGTAGTCTCTCTAAGAAACTCATCTTGGTGCTCTGGTTCTATTTAATGCAGTACAAATTTCAGCAGTTTAGAATAGTACTGTAAAGTGTTTGGCATGGCAACTGAAAAATCTAAAAATAGGATTTTTTTTTCAATAGTTGAAAATACAAGATTAGACTACATCCTCATGTCAATCTCCTGCATCCAGAAAAGCCTTCCAATCTGCATCCCATTCATCTTCTGAAGGCTGTTGTTGAGCAGAATGGTTCTTACCAGGCTTCATAGTGGTCACTGGAGTCCTGCCAGTTTTTGTTGCTCCTGTAGAAGGACCTGATGTCGTCTGAGATTTGATCTTCTTCTTCAAAGGGTCTGGTTGTGTATCCTCATGCTTGAGGTTCTTGATTGGTTCTTTGGAGCTTGATTGACTCATGCTTTATTGGTGTGTTGTGCTGAGCATAGGAGAAAGAGTGGTTTTATAATGGTTTGTTCAAATGCTTGGGTTGTATCGCACGACCAGTCAAGGGGTTGGAAGTTGTTTTTGACTATGTCATTAATAATGTCAGAACATTGTGCTTGGAGACTACATAGGTCTTGTTGCTACTAACAGTGGGACCAGTATTATGTCACCTTGTAGGGCATTTGATTTGGGATAGTTGTCTAATTATGGCTAAAAAGGGGGAGAGTTAAAAATTGCCATGAGGAGAAGAGTAGTTGCTGCTGATGTGATGCAAAGATTAAGAGGGAGATACTGCTGATGTGATGCAGAGATTAAGGGGGAGATAGATGCTGCTAAAAGGTGTTTAGTTGAAAAGTAATGTGCTGATGCTGTGGAGGGGGAGTATAGACAGCATAGTTGTGGAGCAGCTATTGAAGAATTCATAGCATTGAAGAGTGCAGAGAGCAGCAAAGCAGACATCAAGGGGGAGATGTGCTGCACATTGTGAGCTACTGAACAGCTGTGATGCTGGTTCAAGTTTTTGAGGGGGAGCACCAATTGGCTGTTGTCAATAATGAAGATGGTGCTGCAGCAGATCAAGTAATGAAGACTATATGAAGATTGTCAAACTGCTGCAAGTTAAAGTCTCAAAATATTGAAGATATTCCGCTGCTGAAGTCTCTGTAGATGCAGAGATTGTTTTAGCCAAAATTAGCCAAAGGGGGAGATTGTAAGTTCCTGGATTGGCTGGAATTTTGGTAAAACAACAAGGTGTTCAATGCTGATGTCATGGTGTTGATGTTGCAGCATTGAGTCTTAGTACTGGGCTGTACTAAGTTGTGAAGGTTAACTATGTTTGATGTCATGGGCTTGATGTCATAACATTGCACTTAACACTGGGTTGTGTTAAGGTTACTAGTTGCTGAAGTGGATGTCTGATGTCACATAGGTGATGTTGTAACATCAGACCTGCAGAACTGAAGCTAATGACAACATGGGCTTGTTGTTATTAGGGTCGCGTATTAGCTGGAATTGTGGAGAGTGTTGACTCGTTGGATGAGAATATCTTGGGCTAGATATTTTCTGTTACATGGGAGATTTGATTGCAGGTTTGTTGGAGAATTAAAAGGTGGAAGATTTAAAAAGATTTTGGGGATAAAATCTGTTTTAAAAGATTCAGTTTTTAATTAACAAATCTGATCAAATATTGTGACAAATCCAATCCAAATTCAAGGAGCTATATAAAGCGCACAAGACCAAGGAAGAAGGTACAGAAAACAAATTGAAGATCAAGAGCTGGAGGCTTAGAGTCTAGGGTTTGTTTAGAGTACTTGTAATCACACTATTCTAGGTTTGAATAGGTGTTGAATTTTCTGTCCTCTCTAGAAGCTGTGAAGCAATAGAGAGTTGTTGATTGATCGAAGCTAGGAAGCAAGATCAAGGGATCTCAAAGAGGTTGTTCTTTGAGTGTTTTAGGGGATTGAGTAGTGTTCTCATATCTAAGTGGTTTCTTAGGTAGAAAGTCACTAGTAGAGTATAAGTTTAGGAGATTGTCAACTGGTGTGTTGAGTCTGTAAATTATATCTACAAGTAGTGAATTTCATCCCTGGCTTGGTAGCCCCCAGACGTAGGTAGTTAGACCGAACTGGGTGAACAATTCCTTGTGTTTTCCTGTTGCTTATTCTGTCCATTATTGCAGAGTGTGTTGTTGTAACATCGCACCTTAACATCACACGTCTGGTACCAGAATTTCACCTACCAATGAACTGGTCTAAGTTTCTTTTGAACTTCCCCTCGATCCTGGTTTCCTACCAAGGAACTGGTCTTAGTTTCTGATTTGAACTTCCCCTCGATCCTGGTTTCCTACCAAGGAACTGGTCTAAGTTTCTTTTGAACTTCCCCTCGATCCTGGTTTCCTACCAAGGAACTGGTCTAAGTTTCTTTTGAACTTCCCCTCGATCCTGGTTTCCTACCAAGGAACTGGTCTTAGTTTTTGATTTCAACTTCTCCTCGATCCTGGTTTCCTACCAAGGAACTGGTCTAAGTTTCTTTTGAACTTCCCATCGATCCTGGTTTTCTACCAAGGAACTAGTCTTAGTTTCTGATCTGAACTTCCCCTCAATCCTGGTTTCCTACCAAGGAACTGGTCTTAGTTTCTTTTGTCAATAAACTTCTTGACAAGGGACGTTGTTTGTAGCGGGTTTTCCTTAAACTTCTCGCTGAATTTTCCTGGGGAGATGCCATTTGATGGAAAAAGTTTTGAGGCCAGACTTGCTGGGGGACCCATCTGTCTGAATTGTAGAGGTGTACAAACTTCTCTGTTGGAGATGCCATTTGTTGACTCTACTGGGGGGAATGAGTCTCTTGAGAGACTGCTTCCAGCTTGGGGATATTACATCATACTTTTCTCGGAGATCTTCTCGGAGAAATGCCCTATGATGTGATCCCATTTTGAGGTGTTGATGACCTTTTCGTCAGCAAATTTTCTGGAGAAAAACTGCTATATTGGGCGAAGAGTGATGTTTGTCGAAAGTTCTCTGGTTTTTCAGAGGTTCAAGTTATCAAAGTGGTCAAGGACCGTCTCCAATCTAGAAATAAACTGGAGGAGAGATCGTTTAGATAGTTCCCTTTCTGACGAGGAAAGAGCTGACAACTCGATTGAGAAGACTTTTATCACTTGGGGACAAGACCTACTAGAGTGACAGGGATGCAATATGAATACGAATGTAAAGCAATAATGCATGATGTATGTATGTTTATGCTGAAAAAACTGACGCGACATACAGACTAGTGGATGAACACGACTGGATACTCGGCCATAGCGGGAGACAAAAAGTATCATTGGTCCAAAAGTAGCAATTCTGCCTTGCTTAGGAGAGATAGTCCCCGTGGGGAACACCGTTGGTCAGGCTTAGGAGGTGAGAACTCTGCCGGGAGTGTCAGATGAAACCTGGTCTCTGACACAGTTGATCCTTCATTCAGGTGTACTGGCTTAGAATGGTTACTTTAATTCTACACTTTGAAGTTCGATTACTTCTGGAGAAGAGATCGGTGTTCTTTCGATGTTCAACAGTCAAAAGAAATTGCCATCTTTATTTAAAAGCAGAAAAGTTTGACAAGTAAATTCATTTTTGTTTTATTTCAAGAATCGTTAATCATGTTAAAACGTCGTTCTATAAAGCTAAAACAAATAAGAATTGCAAACAAAAGCACTAGGGCTCAAATTTTATTGATAGGATGGAAGTCAGCCAAACGCGTGATTCCATAGAGTATTTACAAAGTTTAAAAAAATGGTAATTTAAGGGAAAAAGGGCTACATTGAAACATGGCGACCGCTATCCTTCTACCAACTTTGAATTCTGGGCATCCTGAGCTTCTGTCGAAGATGACATGGACTGGAGTTTTTCTTCTGATGGATGGCATTACTGCTGAGGAGTTGAACTGATCAGACATAGTTACTTGCCATTAATCCCTAACTTTTTCCTGGATTGTACCTTGAGATTTCCAATCCACCGGGATGATTTTGGATTATGTCTCTAATTTTTTCCTGGACCGCCCTTTCGAGTTTTCAATCCACCGAGACGTCTTTCTTTTTTTAGTTTAGGCAAAGTATTTCTTGACTACATCAACATTCGTGGGATAGGAAAATTCCTCTCCGTCCATGGTTGCGAGTCTCAAGGCGCCGCCTGAGAAGACTTTCTTGACCATATAGGGGTCGTCATAATTCGGAGTCCATTTGCCCCGGGAATCAGTGAGAAATGATTGTATCTTTTTTAGCACGAGGTCTCCTTTCCTGAAGACGCGAGGTCGGACCTTTTTGTCAAACGCCTTCTTCATTCTTTGCTGATACAACTGACCATGGCATAGTGCCGTTATTCTCTTTTCTTCTATCAGATTCAGTTCGTCGTGTCGACTTTGACACTATTCAGCTTCCATCAATACCCGGATTGATGGGATCTCTACTTCTATGGGGAGCACTGCTTCCATTCCATACACTAGAGAGAAAGGGGTTGCCCCTGTTGAAGTGCGGACAGATGTACGATAATCGTGAAGAGCAAAGGGTAGCATCTCGTGATAGTCTTTGTAGGTTACAACCATCTTTTGAACGATCTTCTTGATATTCTTGTTAGCCGCTTCTACCGCTCCGTTCATCTTGGGTCGGTAGGGAGATGAGTTATGGTGTTCGATCTTGAACTCAGCACATAACTCCTTCATCATCTTATTGTTCAAGTTGGATCCATTGTTAGTAATGATCTGGCTCGGAACACCATAACGACAGATGAGATTGTTTTTGATAAATCGGACCACCACTTGTCGGGTTACATTAGCGTACGACGCTGCTTCGACCCACTTGGTGAAGTAGTCAATGGCTACCAGGATGAACCGATGTTCGTTCGAAGCTTTAGGTTCAATCATGCCAATCATGTCGATTCCCCATATGGAAAAAGGCCATGGGGAAGAAAGAACTTTGAGATGTGTAGGCGGTACATGGATTTTGTCGGAGTATATCTGACACTTGTGACACCTCCTAATGTACTTGTAGCAGTCGAATTCCATGGTCAACCAATAGTACCCTGCTCTTAGAATTTTTCTCGCCATTATGTGTCTGTTGGCATGAGTGCCAAAGGATCCTTCATGAATTTCTTTTATCAGCATGTCTGCTTCTGGTCTGTCTACGCATCGGAGCAAGACCATCTCGGAATTTCTCTTATAGAGGGTATCACCGCTCAAGAAGAAACTGCCAGCCAGCCTTCTGAGGGTCTTTCTGTCCTTTCTTAGTGCCCCAGGTGGGTACTCTTGTTTCTGAAGGAAGCATTTAATATCGTGATACCAAGGTTTGTCATCTATGACTGCTTCAACCGTGAAGATATAAGTGGGCCGTTCAAGGTGCATTATGTCGATCTTAGGTAGGTTGTTCCATTGACCTACACTAATCATGGAAGAGAGGGTGGCTAATGCATCAGCCATGTGATTCTCATCACGAGGGATATGATGAAACTCGATTCTGTTGAAGAATGGTAATAGCCTTCTCGCGTAATCTTTGTAAGGAATCAATCCAAATTGGTATGTGTTCCAATCTCCTTTGATCTGATTGATAACCAGGGCTGAGTTGCCATATACGTCCAAGTTTTTAATCCTTAAATCAATTGCTTCCTCGAGACCCATGATACAAGCTTCGTATTCGGCCTCGTTGTTTGTACACTTGAATGTAAGTCTGGCAGTGAAAGGAATGTGGGTACCCTGAGGTGTTATGATAATTGCCCCAATTCTGTTTCCATAATGATTGACAGCCCCGTTAAAGATTGGTCCCCATTGGGAACCTGGTTCTAGCCCTTCACCGGGTAGCGGTTCATCGCAATCTTTCATTTTCAAATACATGACATCTTCGTCTAGGAAGTCAAACCCGACTGATTCCTGATCGTCAATCGATTGATGAGCCAAATGATCGGCTAAAATACTTCCCTTAACGGATTTTTGAGCATGGTATTCTATGTCATATTCTGATAACAACATCTGCCAACGGGCAATCCTTCCTGTAAGAGCAGGTTTTTCAAATACGTACTTGATCGGATCCATTTCTGAGATTAACCAAGTAGTGTGGCGAATCATGTACTGGCGAAGACGTTTGGCTGCCCAAGCCAGAGCACAACAAGTTTTCTCGAGCATAGTGTACCGAGTCTCACAGTCGGTGAATTTCTTGCTCAAATTGTAAATGGCAGACTCCTTTCTTTTTGTTTCGTCTTGTTGGCCAAGCACACAACCCATTGAGTCTTCCAAGACTATTAAGTAGATGATCAGTGGTCTTCCTTCCACTGGAGGTGATAGAATCGGTGGGTTCAATAGGTATTTCTTAATACTGTTGAAGGCGGTTTGGCAATCTTCTGTCCAAACGCAGTCCTGATTCTTTTTGAGTAATTTGAAAATTGGCGCGCACGTTGCAGTCATGAGGAATATGAATCTGGAAATGTAGTTCAAACGTCCCAGGAATCCTCTGACTTGTTTTTCAGTCTTTGGAGAAGGCATTTCTTGAATGGCCTTGACCTTGTCAGGATCAACCTCAATTCCCTTTTGGCTGACGATGAACCCAAAGAGTTTCCCTGAATGGACACCAAATGTGCACTTGTTGGGATTCAAGCAGAGCTTGTACTTTCTCAGACGCTCGAATAGTTTTGACAGGTGGGTCACATGCTCCTCTTCTGTCTTAGATTTGGCAATCATGTCATCGACATATACCTCGATTTCTTTGTGTATCATGTCATGAAACAGAGTAGTCATGGCCCTTTGATAGGTTGCCCCGACGTTCTTCAAACCGAACGACATTACCTTGTAACAAAAGGTACCCCATGGGGTAATGAACGAAGTTTTCTCCATGATTTTGGGCACCATTTTGATTTGATTATAGCCCGAGAATCCATCCATGAAGGAGAATACTTTGAACTTTGCTGTACTGTCAACCAGCATGTCAATGTGTGGTAAAGGAAAGTCATCCTTTGGACTAGCCTTGTTTAGATCTCTGTAATCGACACACATTCTGGCCTTTCCGTCCTTTTTCGGAACGGGTACGATGTTGGCTAACCATTGAGGATATTCTGATGTGGCGAGGAAACCCGCGTCAATCTGTTTCTATACCTACTCTTTGATTTTGATGGCCATGTCTGGATGAGTTCGTCTCAACCTCTGTTTTACTGGCGAACATTCCGATTTCAACAGTAAATGATGTTCCACGATGCTGGTATCCAACCCTGGCATGTCCTGATAGGACCAAGCAAATACATCGGGGAATTCTTTGAGAAGCTTTGTCAAACTCTCTTTGGCAGTTGAACTGAGCAGTGCCCCAATCCTGACTTCTTTTCTCTCTTTTTCTGAACCCAAGTTTACTGTTTCCAACGGCTCTTCATGAGGTTCAATGGACCTTTCCTCCTGTTTGAGTAGTCGGGAGATCTCTTCTGGAATTTCGTCGTCAACTTCTTATTCAGCTCCAAATACGGAAATTTAAAGTTGGGAGAAGGCATCGGATCGTACGTTTCAACGTGGTTTAAAACAAGCAATCTGCATGACGTGATGATTTGTGTTTAGAAGAGATAGAGAAAATGCAAGAGTGTGTGCAATGTATATATATTTTTTTACTGCTTATTTTTATTATTGAGTCATTTTTTAGGATTACCATTTTCTGAAAAGCGAAAAGAAAAAATAGCAATTAATGCAGAAATTACAGAACGACGTTTATTTATTTATGATCGGTCGATTCTTGAAACTTCAGCCCTATAAAACAAAACTCTGTCGCTTTGGGCGAAGCAAAGAGGGATATTTACAGAAAGTGAGCCCTATCAAAACATCCGTTTCACCTGGGCAGGGTGAAAGGTTAAAGACGACAATTACTTTGACTTATGAACAATCTTCGAAACATCAACAGCAACCCATTGGCGGCGAACTCCTCGGTGAATCACAAAGTCCGGTACCTTCTTTCTTGGCTTGTCCTCAGAAATGATGTTGATTTTTGGTGGAGCAGGATCATTGGATTTTGTCTCCTAGGCAGAGTTGTCGTAGGAGGATTCTTCAGCTGTATTTTGCATGGTATTTGTGCTCTCAGGTAGATCTCCCCACCCAGTTGGCTGAATGTCTTCGAGCCTAATGCGAGAGCTCTCGGGAGCAGTGTACTTGACCATATAGTCGTATTTTCCACTTGGTTGTCCTAGGGTGTCCTACACCTCTTTGGAACTGGAGGAGTCATCCCTTTTAATGACGTTGACCTCAGGAAAAGCGTAGTTGATGAACTCTAATCCTGCGAACGTTGCAAACTCATCGTCGTGCGGGGTATTTTCAGAATACCCTGAGTGTTGATCCCATGACATGGTAGGGACGCAGGTATTCTTTTCAATGATGCTCAGCTGATTTTCATTGTTTGGCTGATTTTCTTGCCCCAAGTCTCCTGGGTATGGCTGCCAGATAGGCAGACCATCCATCGGGCCATAATAGTCGTGGTCAAAGTTGTCTTTCATTAGAGTGTCCTCCTCTAATGAGTTTGGCGGAGCACGGCATCCTTCCGGATCACAATCTCCGTATATCATTTCGACATCTGACCTTGGTATAAATCTTGGACTCTGTGTGGGATAGCAAAATGGCGTAGGCAGCTCTTCCTGAGACATATAACCATCTTTGTTAAGATATGACTTCCATTCTTCCTCCGTATCGGAGGAATCACCTTCATTGATGGTATGGACTGCTTGAGGCACTGGGTGAAGGAAACCTCCACTGTGGAAGAAGTCCTGAATGGGATGAAGACTTTCATCGTTAGCAGCTGTCTGGGTACAGGTCACAGAAAAACCAAGACCCTTCTTTGTTTTGTTATCGGTAGGAATGACAAGTTGTCCCCATCCTTTTGTATTGTTATTTTTTATCACTTCGAGAGCATCTCTGTATGAGGAAATCGAGGTTCCTTTCTCTGATTGATTCTTATTGCTCACCGAAAGTGCTTGGAACTGAGTTCCAACAACCTCCTCGGGTTCTATACAAGTAGATAATGACAGGTTACTCACGATCAAGGCTTGTTGTCCACAGATCGTGACGAGTTGATCGTTCTTGACGAACTTCAGTTTCTGGTGCAGTATCGAAGTGACTGCCCCAGCCTGGTGTATCCAAGGTCTTCCTAATAAACAGTTGTATGTTGCCCGGATGTCCATGATCTGGAAAGTGATTAGGAAAGTGTGAGGGCCGATAGTTATGGGAAGGTCGACTTCACCGATAATGGTTTTTCTAGATCCGTCAAATGCTTTGACGATAACCTCATTGTCCCTCATCGGGGAACCTTTGAATGATAGCCGTATTAAAGTGGACTTCGGCATAACGTTGATGACCGATCCTGTGTCTACCAGTACACTGGCTAAAGCATCGTCCTGGAAGTTCACTGTAATATTGAGCGCCATGTTGTGACTTTTGCCCCCCTCTGGCAAATCCTCATCACTGAATCCTAAGTTGTTGCAGGAAGTGATGTTAGAGATGATGCTATCGAACTGTCGTATTGACACATCCTGTTCCACAAAGGCCTGCTCTAAGACTTTCTGTAGAGCCTCTCTGTGGGCTTCGGAATTGAGTAAAAGTGATAGCTCTGAGATCTTTGAAGGATTTTGTAACAGTTGATCAACAATGTTGTATTTACTCCTTTGGATGAGCTTCAGCATCTCATCATTGTTCTTTAAGAGGTCGGGATTACTGGATTGACCGACAGGTGGATCAGGAGCTTCTGTCTGAAGTTCCTTTTCTTTGTTAGGTTCTCCAACCCCTCGGTTAAAGATTCGACCGCTCCGTGTTACTCGACTGATGTCTGCAATATTCACGACGGAGGGTAATCAAATTTCCTTTCCATTCTCAATTTTCGTTGCACCGTATTTGTAAGGGATTGCCTTAGCTTATTCATACGGCACTGGTTCTGGTAGATAGATAACTACAGGAGCCTTCTGATTTTTCTGATTGTCGTAAGTAACTTCAATTAGTTCCCGGCTAGGAACTTTTGATTTGTCAAGTAGAGGGATGATGGCGCAAACATCCTTGGTCCCTTCGTGATCAGAGATTACGACAACGTCCTTAATCTGATCAGCGAAATAGTCCGGCGTCCAGTTGATTGGCTCGGAACTCGGACATGGGTGAATCTCTTTACGATCCAACTGACTTTGAAGGGCTTCTCGCACGAAGTAACATCCTTGATTATTTTCCGAGCAGACTCTACAGTGTTCGTAATTGTGTGGTGCCACCTGGCCACGTCCGCTTTGAATGCAGTGTAACCTTACCAGGTCAGTTTCCATAGATCGGACGTCCTGACTTTGTTGCTGAGTAGGGTTCCCGTCAACCACACTGATTTGTTGCGTGTCTTCATCCATATAGATTGGAAGCCACCAGTGGTTTAACAAGTGTTGCAAAGTTCTTTGAACAAGAGCGCACCCTTGGTTACTCTCACAACATCCTTTACAGCTCAGATACTCGTGAAAAGTGAGAAAATCGAGTTGGACTTGCCTGGCGTGTAACTCCACCAAGCTGGTATTCATCAAACAAATATCGAAGATTTGAATCATGTTGATCTGATAGGGATTTCTATCATGGTAGTCCTGGATCCACCCAAGATCCATCTGACGCTGGAGGGCCTCTTGTATAAAAGAGCATCCCTGTTTGTTTACCGAGCAAGTCAGATAGGAATTGTAATCGTGCCACGGAAGATTATGATACTGGTTTTTCCTTGAGTGCATTGCCACCAGGTTGACATTCATTGCACAAATGTCGTGGTTCTGAATGACGTTGGAATTCGTATAGGTCATGTTGACTCCACGAAATCGATGCTCTTGGATCCACCCGAGATCCAATTGTTCCTGTAGAGCTGATTGCACCACAGAACATCCCTGATTATTTTTAGATCAGATATCACACTGGTGATAATTTTGAGGTGGCACATGGCCGTGTCCGCTCTGCCTACAATGCATCTTGACCAAATTGGCCCTTAATAAGAGTACATCATGAATTTGATAGATGTTGTTAGACTCTTCCTCTATCAAATTGACTGTAGCTTTCTCATGTTGAGGCAGCGGGTTCATGAGAACATTAGGATTCGTATCTTTGAAAGATAAGACCCCTCTCCTAACAAGCTTTTGTACATCGGATTTAAAACTGAGACAGTTTTCTATGTTATACCCTGGTCCTCCTTGATGGTAAGGATAAGTCTGATCCGTTTTGAACCAAAAAGGCGGATTTTTAGGTACTATAAGAGGAGACTTAGTTTGGACGTGCCTCTTGACCAGTAATAGTGGAAACAATTCTACGTACAACACCGGTATAGGGTCAAACCCTGGTGGTCGCGTTGTACGATTGTTGCTGTACGGAGGACGAGCCTGCTGAAGAGGCTGTTGTGTCCTTTGCTGATATTGTTGTTGATTCAGTTGGCTTTGAGCAACCTGAGGTTGATACGTAGGAATAGGCGTAGGGTTGATAGCAGGAGTTACAGCTGCTACTGGTTGATATCGTCGCCTTTGCTTTCCGAGAGAGATATTCCCAATATCTTGCTCTTTTTTCTTAGGGAGAGCACTACCGTATCGTTTTGTATTACTTGATGATCCAGCGTCTTTTACTAAACGTCCTTCTCGGACTGCTTCCTCAAAACGAACTCCCATGCCCACCATCTCGGTGAAGTCACTGGGCACACTGGAAACCATTCTGTCGTAGTAAAATGAGCTTAAGGTTTTCAAGAAGATCTTTGTCATCTCTTTTTCCTCAAGAGGTGGGCAAATCTGGGCGGAAATTTCACACCATCTCTGAGCGTACTCCTTAAAGGTTTCCTTGTCCTTTTGTGACATTGATCTGAGTTGATCTCTGTTCGGTGCCATGTCCAAATTGTATTTATATTGTTGAACGAAAGCAGTGCCAAGATCTCTGAATGTGCCGATCGTAGCGCGGTTTAAACCCATGTACCATTTTAATGCGGCACCGGTTAAACTATCCTGAAAGTAATGAATTAGTAGCTCCTGGTTCTTTGTCTGAGCTGACATTCGTCGAGCGTACATCACCAAGTGGCTTTGAGGGCAAGAATTACCCTTGTACTTTTCAAAGTCGGGTACCTGGAACTTGTGCGGAACTTTCACATTGGGGACCAAACAAAGGTCTGCGGCGTCCTTTCCAAATAGACCCTGACCGCGAAGGGCTTGCAGTTCTTTCTGCATCTCCAGGAATTATTCCTGGAACTCATTCATTCTGTCGAACATACTTTCGTTTCCACCAGAAGGTATCTGTGGAATCTGTCCTTCCGAGACAGTGTGTACCACGGGCGGTGGTATAGTCATTATGGCCGAGACTCTTGGTGTCTCCCGAAGTTTGTAACCTTCAGGAGTTGCTGTCATGCCCCTGGCATCTTCGCTTTCCTGAAGTTTGTAACCTTCAGGCCCAGCGGCTTCTGCTACGGTTCCCTGATCCTCATTGATCGACGGAACATATCCTTCCGGGATATAGTTGATAGGCATGCCCCAGGGACGATGCATTTTGTACCTAGGATCATACTTTTCCATTATGGGCGTTGATGTGATCTCTGAGATCACAGTCCTTTGTTGTTGCATTTGAGCTTCTGCTAGAGCTTGCATGTCGTTATGAAGCTTTCTCAGACTCTCTTTCAGAGTGTCGATCTCTTCCCTCAACTCTCTATTCTCTTCCTCGAGATCATCCATCTTTTTTTGACGATTGGCCCGAGTATTGTACGAATGAGACAGTTTGACTCTAGAATCGAGATGCAAACGTGAGATTCGTAGGTAAGAAGAATGCGTTAAGTGAGAATGATGAATGATATGCAATGATTAATTATTAATTATTTTTGTTTATTCAAAGTAAACTTCGACAATTAGATTGCAAATATCAAACAGTGGGGAAGATCCCATTTTATTGAATTCAAAGGATTGCAGAAATGGAAATACTGTAATTTATATAGTGCTGCGAAAGGAAATCTAAGCTAATGGATCCTGAGTCCTCTCCGAGGAGAGCTCAGGTGATGGTTTTGGTATTTTCCTTTTCTTTGACGGGGGCTCTTGGGCCGTTGTCGGGTTGTCATCCCTTCGCCAAGTGAAAGGAGCGAGCAAATTCCTTTGGTCTTCTTGATTCTCTACAGCCTGTTGCTCTAAAATCTCAATCAGAGCATCCTTTTCTTTTAACAGTTGCTGTATTTTCTTACACTCCACATTGAGAATACGATACTTGTTCCTCTAAGACCTCTTCTCTTGCTGAACTTTGCTGAGAGTAACTTGAAGTTTTTTCGTCTCAGACATAAAATAAAGGGCAGAGTCCCTTAATGGAAGAACTTCCTGACGAGGGTAAGACATCCTCAGCTTGAGAGCTCTAGTTTGTACCCAGTGGAGATAAGGCTCCACCAAGACACGGTCTGGTTTTCCTAGAGACTCTCTTCCTTTTCTATGAATGTGTTTCCAGGCATGCACTATTTCCATCTTTAGTGCCTTGTCATTTTCTCCTTCCTTGAAGAAAAAACCTTCCAGATGAGCATTACGCGGGACATGCTTCACCGGGTATCCAAATTGACAACGAACGAGAATTGGATAATAGTTGATTCCTCCCTTAGTTCGTATAAGGGGTACATTTGGGAAATTTCCACAATGGTCAATGATTCTGATCCCATCATAGATTCGATTGTACCAATCGATGTCAGAGTTGGTAAGAGACATGATTCTCTGCGACCAACGTAAAGTATTCTTTTGATCCCAAAATGCAGCAGACTTGGGCAAGTGAGAAGTGAACCATTTGTATAGCAGGGGTACACAGCATGTGATCATTCCTCCGCTGTATAAATTCCTTAAGTGTAACAAATGATAAGCATCTACGAGCAAAGTCAGTACAGGGTTTCCAATCAGAAAAATCTTAATGGTGTTGACATCTACGAGGTTATCAATGTTGGAAAATAAAAATAACCCGTAGGTGAGCAAAACAAAGATGCTCTTGAAAGTGGCCACGTTCCCTATACTAGCAAAGTATAGAGTTTTCTTTATCAAGAATTGGGCTGGCAAACCTTGGATGCCACCCTTAGTGTTCATGTGAGTCCTGACTTCTGACTCGTCCAGATAAATTGCTCTGGCAATGGTTTGATCCTTTGGGATTTCTTCCAGTCCAGAAAAGGGAGCTTGATCAGTGATATGCAAACCAGTAAGGTGAGAGTACTCCTCCAGCGTTGGTGCTAGTTGATAATTTGGGAATGTGAAACAGTGATAGACCGGATCGTAGAACTGGATTAGTGTGGACAGGATTCCTTCGATTACATGAACCCTTAACAAGGACAACAATCCTCCATACTTGGCTCTGAAAGCCTCGTGGTTGGTGATCATTCTCGCCAGACCTCTTAAATCCTCTAGTTTTGGAACCTTGAAGGTGTACTTATGAGTTTTCCTTCTACCGAAATCCATTAGTGCAATCTCCTTTCTCTGACATTTGCAATCATAGTCTTAGTTTAATTTGAAAAAAAGAGACTAGAAGAGAAGATTTTTTTTGAATGTTTTTTAAATGAATGTATGAATGCAGCACATAAAAACATAGAAAAAACATGGGGTCAAAGGGTCGATGTCATGAAGTCAAGGTTCTACCCCCCCCCCCAAAGGTTTATACTGGTGATTTTTTATACCTGTCCACAAGATCATTGATCCCTCTTGGGATAACAACAACAAGCGGATCGCCAACGAGCTGATGCATCTTAGAACAATCTCAGATGAGGGTAGTATCGCGTGATAACTATTTCTGATAGCTTCTGCGCTACAAAATGGCTTAAGTCTACTAAAAACCTCAGCTTCTCAGATAACCCAGTCGACCACACTACTTTAAACAACCAGAGTCGTATAGGCAATGTATCTGCAAAGGGAGTCTCCACTGAGTTTGATGGTCGATCGGGGACTCTTAACTGGGATTCACTCCCCGCAAGATTACCCGCATTGCCATCACCTATCTTAGGTGTATACTCAATCTTTCCACATGCGGCATCACACGCATTCCCATTAGCAGAAAAATAAACATAGATATCAATTAGGAAAAGCAGTATATATATTTGTCTTAATCATCCTAGACCTCTAGTCTTATGATCCTATACAGGCAATGACTCCCCAGCAGAGTCGTCATTTCTGTGATATTTTGGTGAACTCAAGGTTTTCACCGTAGATTGTAAGAAAGAGAAGACGGGCCCCACGGTGGGCGCCATTTTTTTTGTAGCGCGATTTTTGTGGTCTTGAAGCACTATCGCTCGGGTACTACAGTTCGATTCATTTTTTATCCTATTGAGCTGATTAAGGAAGGGAAATAGATGTCTCCAATTAACCCTGCTTGCATACTAAATTTGAACAGCGCTCTGTTAGGTTACAAATGCTATGTGGATGTGGGGCCCAATCTTCGGTTATTTTGTTAAGAACACAGTGTCTGGATTATTTGTGAGGTTTTTGATGATGTGTTTAAATTTACTGCTTTTGGGTTGATTTGGCGGAGATACTGGGTTTTGGGTTTTTGATTAGTATGCTCGCTAAGATTTTTTTCAATCTTATGCCTACGTATTCCCGTTTGATGAAACAGGGAAATCAGAGCGATCGTAGTTCCTCCTATTCTATGGGAGGAAAAGAGGTTGTTTTGGTGTCTTGTTCAAAGCCCAAGACATGAAGCTAAAGGTGATTTGTATCTTGTTCAAAGCCCAAGATGTGAAGCTAAAGGGTTTATGGATGAGAGAGAATTTGTCGTCTCTAAAGGGGGATATTTGGTCTGTTTATCACAATTGTCGGGTGACTGATTATAAAGGAGAATTACTTTAACTTGGATATGTGAATCCAGCAATGCCATAATTTCCTTTATAGGGGATTTTTTAACCTGAAGGAGAAGACTTTAACTCAGTTTAGAGCAATGCCATATTTCCTTAGGAATTTCTCATGCTAAAGGAGGGACAATGGCGTGGATGTAAATAATCCAGAGGCTTGCCGCTTACAGCAATTAGATGGGGGGTGATAAAAAATCAAAAGGACAATGTTTCATTTGTCGAAACTCATACGAATTGCATTAATCCTTTATATTTTATATGAATTGGAACAACAAAAGAGACAAAAGGATATTACTCTTGAATGGGTTTGGTTTTGCAGGAAATGACAAAGGAAAACATCAGTTACAAGCAAGAAGAATTTCTGCCCTGAAACTTTCACGATGCGAACTTTCCTTCACGTAGCCAAAGTTCGCGATGCGACAGGAAGCGACAGGAAGTGACAGGCAGCGAAAGGAAGTGAAAACCAGCAGAGCAAAACAGAACCAAATTACTCAGACTTCGCTTGAAATGACAGGAAGCGACAGAGTTCGCGATGCAAACTTTACTTCGCATAGTGAAGTATGGCGGTCCCAGAAAGGCGGTTTGAAAGTTCAAATCTTAATGGAGAAGAAAGGAAGTTCGCATAGCGACCAAAACTTCGCATAGCGAACTTAGGCGGCCAAAAATTCTATAAAAGGAGATCAGAGGCAATGCTAAGGGGATATCTTGTAATTTATCATTGAGGATACTTTGTAATAGAAATAGAAGTGAGGATTAGTGGAAGAAGAGTGGATTCTGCATCAAGAGTCGGGAAATTGTCGTTGATGCTCATTCAACTCAAATCTTCCATTATGCTTCAAGCTACCATGAGTAGATAAATCCCTCTCTTGTTGGGATTGGTCGTAATTCACCGAAACAGTATGTATTATCTTTAATCATGGCGTTATACGCAATTTATGTATGAATCGTTATTGATGTTATCTTTGTTTTACCGTTTATTTCATGGATCGAATTGATATTGACAAATACGATTCTAATCTCGATCTAAGATAACATCTATTAAATCCTAAATGCTAGACATAGATTTAGGTATAATATTTACAAAAAGTATTGCATCTTAATGCTACCGTATTGTTTAATAGGTTGAGAAATCGTCGATTAAACCATAAGGTAGAACTCTCATCAAAGTTCAGACATGAATTTTGTTTGTAAGCGATACGTGATAATATCGAAACATGCTTAAATTGTGTATAACTAATTTGTGATATGCATATTGAATCGGTGGATGAACACCTATTCCCAACAAGTCTATTCCTCTGAAAACTATCTTCATTTATCATATGCATTTACTTTTCGCAATTTACAAACCAAACATCTTGAAACTTTTACTTAGAATCATAGAGAATATTGAACAGTTTTGATATTGCTCAAATCCCTGTGGATACGATAAAAACAAATACTTACATTAGATTGTACTCAACATCAAATTGGCGCCGTTGTTGGGGATTGGCATTTAAGATATTAAAACATCGTAATAGTTTCTATACTTCTAAGTTGTTATATATTGTATATATATTTGTTTTTCGCAACGTGTGTTCAATTGTTGGATAGGTGGTGAAACTTCTGTTTATGCTTCGAGGCAAGACTTCAGAAGAACAACTTCTTTTTGATCCCGAGATCGAAAGAACTATCCGAAAGAACAAAAGACAAAAGAAGAAACAAAAACAACTATCCAAGAAGAAAAATCACAAAGAAGTTTCCGCATCAACTTCTTCAACAAAAGAAACAATGGTTGAAGTTGTCAACGGCGGGCCTTGTCGAAGCAGTCCAAGACGATTAGCTCGCCTCACCAACACTCCAAATAACCGACAGGCTGAAATGAAAATAGGCCTGCTGCAGATCATTTATGCTAACCCCTTTTCAGGTTTGGATCATGAAGATCCATACTCCTACCTCACAAAGTTCTATGAACTAGCCAGTACGTTAGGTGCACCCGAAGCTGAAGAAGAAGCAGGGTTCATGAGGTTACTCCCGTATTCATTGATTGGTAAAGTGAAAGATTGGTATCTTGACCAACCTACTGAAACCATGACAAACTGGAATGTTATAGAAGAAAATTTTCTTAACAGATTCTTCCCTCACAACCGGTTCATGGATGCAAAAACATCCATTGTAGTGTTTGCTCAATCGGCAAATGAAACTCTATGTGAAGCTTGGAAACGTTACAAATCCATGCTAAGGAAATGTCCAAATCATGGTTTTGACAGCCTAACACAAATCCACATCTTTCGCAATGGATTACAGCCCCAACCAAAGCTCTTACTTGACGTAACAGTCGATGGTTCGTTATTGGCAAAAAGTGCAGTAGAAGCAGTTGCAATTATCAACCAAATGGCTCTCACCGATCATCAAGTTCATATAATCAAGGAACCGCACAAAAGAAACCTGGAATTCTTGAGTTGGATACAAACACTGCAATCTTGGCACAAAATAATCTTCTCACCCAAACTGTGGAAGAACTCACCAAGCAATTATCCACTCTTCCACAACAACTCAAACAACTGCACGAAGCACCAAAACCACAACAAGTAGCCATGTGCGAACTTTGTACAGGAGACCACCCAACTGGTTTTTGTCCCCCGATTAATGAAGAGGTCAATTATGTAGGAAACCAGCAGCAGAGACAGTTCCCATACCAGAATAATCAAGGTTACTCATTCAACAACAATGCAAGCTATGGCCAAAACAGGCAGAACCAATACCAAAGTTATACTCAGCCAGATAAGATTACAAAGATAGAAGAGACCTTGAATCAATTTATGAAGATATCCATGGAAAACCAGAAAAATACAGATGCCTCAATCAGAAATCTTGAAACACAAGTAAGGCAAATTGCAAAACAGTTGAATGAGCAACAACAAGGACCATTCTCTGCCACCAGTCAGCCCAATCCAAAAGAAACATGCAATTCAGTCACAACAAAGATTGGGAGAAGGGATGAAACAAAAGTTGAAGAAGATACCAAAGAAAAAGAAAAGTTGGAAGAAGAAAACAATGCTGATCCTGGAAGCATTACAATACCTGTTACCATTGAAAAAATTAATTTTGATCAAGCTTTGATTGATCTTGGTTCAAGCACCAATCTTCTTCCATTTTTCGTTCTTAAAAAGATCGGTAACCCGAAAATGGAGCCTACAACAATGTTGTTACAACTTGCTGACAAATCCATTGCAAAACCAGTTGGCATGATAAAGAATATAATGGTCAAACTTGAGAGATTTATATTCCCAACAGATTTTGTCGTGATCAACGTTGAAGAAGATCATGACAGTCATCTGATTTTGGGGCGACCCTTCATTAAAATAGCCTGAATGATGATTGACATAGATAAAGGCAAGATGAAAGTAAGGTACAAAGATGAAGAGGTCAATTTCAAATTGTTTCAACACAAAGAGGATGATTATTACAAGATGGAGGCTCCAGATGAAATAGGCCTGGAATTGAAGATAAAGAATGACAAAGAAAGGCCAAAGGGTAGTGACATAGATACCTTGATGAATTCCTACAAACCACCTTGACATCCCTTGAAACAGGCGTCGAGCTAACGACGTTAAACAAGCGCTGATTGGGAGGCAACCCAACGTCGTAAACCATTTCATTTTCTAGATTTCAATTCTTTTAATTTCATTTCCAATTTCAGTATTTTTCTTTTGAAATGCCAACAATTAAAACTTTTTGACGATAATGCATCCTGTAATTCACTTGGTTCTCTTTTTTTACACTTGGTGTTGGTATGCTGCAAGCTCATTTTGAAAATATGTTACTTTGCTCCTGTTATTCTCATCATGAGCATGGAAGGCTTCTTCCAAATATTTTGAACAAAGGACAAGTCAAGTATTGTGAGCAAATAGCAAAGAAAGAGAATGAGTGGTAATGATACAAATCTGATGAACATCAAGCAAGGTACATGTTCACTTGCTTTGTAGAATCGTAGCATGATTTTTGAGTTCTGTTTTCTCTTACGACTGTCATAGCATGGCTCATTCATATTGTGCACACACTTGCTTGAATCTTTTAGCAAAAACCAGAAAAGTGAGGTGAACTCCCAATGGGTACAGACACTGCGAAATCCTTGTGTTTAACTCGGTTGATTCATGTTCAATCTGAAAATTCCATTTGAGCTTTGTAAAGGTATAAAGAGGATCAAGGCAATTGTTTGATTTTGAGAAAAACCACCATAGCCAAAATTATTTTCATCAAAACCTGTAAGTGAGTGAGCATTTGTGCACCCTCTTTGAACCAGAAAAATCAAAGGATGGATCAACTTCTGAAAATACAAAACCACTTAGTGAAGTCATGATCCATCCAAATTTCTTTCTGCACAACCTGAACTATAATGGTTTGAATCATCAAGATGCTTCACTCATAAAAAGAAATAAGTTGGGGAGAAAATGGATGATGATACCAAAAGGAAAAGAAAAAGAGAAGAAAGATCAAAAGAGAAAAAGAAATACAAAAAGCAGAAAAACTTGGTATCATAAAAAGGAAAAAGATTGAAGAATCAAAAGAAAAGGAAAAATCATGGTGATGAAGTAAGGAGTGAAGCAAGAAAAACAAGTTACAAAAGTGGACAGATTTTAGAAAATTAGCTTTAGGCGAAAAACCATATCTTTAGGAAACCTGGCCACATTACAACCTTCACAAGCCCTATGTGATTTATGCCTTCAAGTGCTCAAGTTTCTGATTTATTTTGGATGAAAACATGAATCGGCCCGGATGTTGACCAAGTGATCAAATGAGAGTCATCATACCACATAAAACAAACTTCAAAAGTATTCATTCCTTTTATGAATAAGAGTGTTAGGAGGGATTCAAGTAAGTGCGTCATTATATTTTTGAGTTTATGATATGATTTTGTAGGCGAAAACTTAATTCCATAATCATGCTCTGATTCTATACGCAGTTGAACATGTTTCTTGCTTAACAAGTAATTACTTGAACCATTCATTTTTCAAAAGAGTTATTCTAAATACTGGTTTAAAAATACTAAGACAGTTCATGAAAAGATCATGCTCTTGATTGAGGACAACCAAGAAACTAAGTTGGGGAAAATTTGATAACAAATCAAAAGGACAATGTTTCATTTGTCGAAACTCATATGAATTGCATTATTCCTTTATATTTTATATGAATTGGACCAACAAAAGATACAAAAGGATATTACACTTGAATGGGTTTGGTTTTGCAGGAAATGACAAAGGAAAACATCAGTTACAAGCAAGAAGAATTTCTGCCCTGAAACTTTCGCGATGCGAACTTTCCTTCGCGTAGAGAAAGTTCACGATGCAACAGGAAGCGACAGGAAGTGACAGGAAACGACAGGCAGTGAAAGGAATAAAAAACCAGCAGAGCAAAACAGAACCAAATTACTCAGACTTCGCTTGAAGCGACAGGAAGCGACAGAGTTCACGATGCGACTTTCCTTCGCGTAGCGAAAGTTCGCAATGCAAACTTTACTTCGCATAGCGAAGTATGGCGGTCCCAGAAAGGTGGTTTGAAAGTTCAAATCTTAATGGAGAAGAAAGGAAGTTCGCAGAGCGACCAGAACTTCGCATAGCAAACTTAGGCGGCCAAAAACTCTATAAAAGGAGATCAGAGGCAATGCTAAGGGGATATCTTATAATTTATCGTTGAGGATACTTTGTAATAGAAATAGAAGTGAGGATTAGAGGAAGAAGAGTGGATTGTGCATCAAGAGTTGAGAAATCGTCGTTGATGCTCATTCAACTCAAATCTTCCATTATGCTTCAAGCTACCATGAGTAGCTAAATCCCTCTCTTGTTGGGATAGGTCGTAATTCACTGAAACAGTATGTATTATCTTTAATCATGGCGTTATACGCAATTTATGTATGAATCGTTATTGATGTTGTCTTTGTTTTACCGTTTATTTCATGGATCGAATTGATATTGACAAATACGATTCTAATCTCGATCTAAGATAACATCTATTAAATCCTAAATGCTAGACATAGATTTAGGTTTAATATTCACAAAAAGTATCGAATCTTAATGCTACTGTATTGTTTAATAGGCTAAGAAATCGTCGATTAAACCATAAGGTAGAACTCTCATCAAAGTTCAGACATGAATTTTGTTTGTAAGTGATACGTGATAATATCGAAACATGCTTAAATTGTGTATAACTGATTTGTGATATACACATTGAATCGGTGGATGAACACCAATTCCCAACAAGTCTATTCCTCTGAAAACTATCTTCATTTATCATACGCATTTACTTTTCGCAATTTACAAACCAAACATCTTGAAACTTTTACTTAGAATCATAGAGAATATTGAACGGTTTTGATATCGCTCCAATCCCTGTGGATACGATAGAAACAAATACTTACATTTGATTGTACTTAACATCAGGGGGGAGTTGTTGATGTTTGTATGCTGTGAGCAAGACACAAATTTGGATGTTAAAAGGTTGGTTGACTCAACCAGGGTTTTCTTTATACAAAGCCTAAGAGGAGGCTAGTGACCCAACAAGAGGGTGCTAATAAGTGACTGACTCAAAAAAAGGGTGCTTTTATGTGTCTTGTACGAAGCCCAAGACGGAGGCTAAAAAGGAAGTGACTCAACAAGAGATTTTGTTTGACAGGTGATTGACTCAACAAGAGAATCTTTTATACTCAACAAGAGAGTGATTTCTATCTCGTACGAAGCCCGAGATGGAGGCTAAAAGTGGTTAACTTAACAAGAGAGTCTTTTATGTGTCTTGTACGAAGCCCAAGACGGAGGCTAAAAGGGAAGTGACTCAATAAGAGAGTGATTTCTATCTCGTACGAAGCCCGAGATGGAGGCTAAAAGTGGTTGACTCAACAAGAGAGTCTTTTATACTCAACAAGAGAGTGTTTTCTATCTCGTACGAAGCCCGAGATGGGGGCTAAAAGTGGTTGACTCAACAAGTGAGTCTTTTATACTCAACAAGAGAGTGTTAAAAGGTTAGTACCGCTGGGGAGAATCATTTGTACAAAGCCCAAGAGGAGGCTACTTATGCTGGTGACTGTTTCAGTTTAGTGACAGGTCCGGTATGTTGGATAAAAGAGAAAATTAGTTCTTATAAAAGGAAAGATTAAAGGTATGGTTGTGCCTTGGCACTGATCAGAGGATCAGGGTTATTTCCTACTCTTTAAGGAAATGGGAAATCCAAAGGGTATCGAGACTGTCCAAGTCTACTGGTGGTCTGAGAAATCGATTCTCAGATAGTGAATGATCTTTGTATGACGCCCAAGAGAAGGCTGATATGTTAAGGGATGAAGGTCAACCCATTAACTGGTCTGACACTTGACTCAGAAAGACGGCTCTAGCAAATTGATGACTAGGTTCTGTTCCTATACCTGTAGAGGTCTCTGGGTCCTTGTACTAAGCCCAAGAGAAGGCATGAGAGCTTCTAAGAAGCCGAAGGGTCCTTGTACAACGCCCAAGAGAATGCGGGGATGCTTTTAAGAAACCTGTGGGTCCCCAACCCTGAGAAGTTCAAGACATGCCATTCACTGAGAATAGATCAAGCCAGGAAAGTCCGAGAATTTGGAAGAAACTCAAGAGATGCCATTCACGGAGAAAAGATCATCTCTGGGGAGTTAGAGTTTCTTTGACAATGTCTAAGAGTGACAGTCTGAGAAAGGGTTCACTGAGAATGCTGCCTTTCACGTCTCCATATTGTTTAACCCCAAGAAGAGGGAAGACTGTGTCTGGTAATCCTATGGGGATCTAGTTTTGTTTGTATTTAAGAGTGGCCAACAGGGCTTTACCTAGTGCTAGACGTAGTTGCCGGGGAAAACTCTAAATAACTATACTAGTATTACACAGTTGATTTTTGACAAGTATATAAACGTTTGTGAAAGAAGACTTACAGTGAGCATCCCCACAATACAGTTATATATATATATATATATATATATATATATATATATGAAAGCGGATAAAGAAAGCGGGTAAACACTTACTCGGTTGCAGAGCTTCCATGCTGTTTTGTTAGTTGTTCAACAAAGAAAGCTTTGATAACAATATTATATTCTAAATCAAAGGAGAAAGTGCTTTGAAAAGATTGTTGGGGCTTACAGCTTAAGGAGAGGCCCAAGGTTTTATCAGTGATTGCACCGTTGTTTTGAAATTGTACAGGGACTTATACAAGTGACTGAGGCCCAAAAAGGTTTTCTGTACAAAGGGATGGGTCTTACACTCTCTCAAGAGGCCCAAAGGGTTATTTTTGTACAAGTGGTGGGGCTTACAGCTCAAGGAGATGCCCAAGGGTTTTTGTTAAAAAGGCGACGATCACGTCGAACTTTTTGATGGTGTCGGGACTTATACAATACACTGAGGCCCAAAAAGGTTTGTATTTACAAAGGATTAGGTCTTACACTCTACCAAGAGGCCCAAAGAGTTTTGAAAATGATTGATGAGGTTTGAAATCAAAGAAACCCTAATTTTCTTTCCCTTTAAAAGTAAATATTTAAAGAAAATTAATAAAAATGATAAAAATACCAAATGAGTTTGAATAAACCACTTGCGATTTTTGTTTAAGGTTTGAAAAATGAGGTTTTAATCCCAAGATGAATTAAAACTCATTTGGTTTTGATTTTCAAGGTAAATATTCACTTTTAAAATGTTTAAAAACAATTAAAAAGGAATTTATTCACAAAAATACTAATTATATTAAATAAATAATATAAACTTATTTTTTTGTGGAATAAAATATTTCAACATTTTTGTGATTTTTTGCAAAAAGAACCAATAAAAAATAATTAAAATTGAGAGAGTTATTAATTTTCCAAGCTATTAAAAATAATATGAAAAATAGTAGAAAAGTGGAAAAAATAGCAAAAAGAGGGTCTGGGGCGAGGGGGATTCGAACCCCAAACCTCTTGTGTATAGGGCGCGCGCCTTACCACTGGGGTGGTGATACATCCGTTGATTGAAACACAACCACAAATATACAAGGCTTGCCTTGTTTTTGGCCTGGCCCAAGGCAAGGCAAGGCAAGATTTTGGTTAGAAACGTGAAGACCATAACTTTCTCATTTCTCCATGGATTAGGACAAAATTTAGGTCCATCCTGCCTAGAATTTCACAAGGAATCCAATGGTGGTGGTGTTTTTTTTCAGATCATGCTCCTATTGAAAAACCCGATAGTGGTTTTTAAATAGGCCATGATTTACATTTTATGTGCTATCTCTTGGTACAGACATGAATTACATGATGAATTGGTTCAAACACAACACATATAACATGTACAAGATGTGCATGATCAGTGGACCTCAAAGCAATGCATATTTCAAAGAGTTCAAGTTGAGATGCTTACCTCTTTTTGGAGCTTTTGTGCAATCTGCCAAGTGCTTTGTTCTAGAAATGATTTGATGCTTTGTGTAATACCCCAAAATTTGCCCTCTCATTTCTTCATATCATTTAGCATGAGCTTTCATTTCATTGCATTGCATTCAAGCATAGAAAAATAAAACATCAAGCATTGCATTGCATCTTGCATAAGGGCATGTGATCAGGTGATTCTCTAAAGTGTTGACCATCCAAAGCTAAAGAACAAGAGCCAAGGGTTTCTTAAGCCATATGTCATCCCTACTTGATCCACAAGGCATGAGAAGAGGAGAATTCATCAAGAAGATTGGGCAGTGCATGATCTCCTACACAAGGCAGTCAAAATTAGGATCTGACCCCCTAATGGGCAAGATCTTTGAGTTTTTATCATCTCCAAATGGCATATTTCATCATTGTTTGAGAGAATACACATCATATTCAGAGGAATTTGGATTTGGAGGATGTGCTATTTCCTCCTAACCAGAGGGTGCCAAAATTAGGTTTTGACCTAAAATCAGTTTATCTCTGATTTTTTGGACAAAACTTGATCTCATGGTATTCCCTATGTTCTTAAGTTTATATGGGTGGAAAATTGCTCATCAATTGGTTTCAGAGGAGTTTCAATTGGTCAGTTGCTTGATAATCAAGAAATTGGGGAAAAAGTTAACTGTGCAGTGAAAAAAGTCAACTCTTGACTTTCTAAGGTCAAATTCATGAAATTCATGTTGTATATGTTCAATGGACAAAATTTGATCAAGAAATGATGGAGGAATAATGGAAAATCAAGAAATCACAAAACTGCCAAAAATGGAAACTTTAGGGTTGCCAAAAGTAGTAAGTTTGGACCACTTTGCATCCTACTTTGAGGCTCTCTTTCTCCAAGATAAAAGCTTCAAACCTCAGGCCCAAGTTGAGCCAATTAAATTTCATGTTCTAAGCTTCAAATCCATATAAATAACATCTCCATTGGATCAATATTGAGTGAGATATGATTGATCAAAGTTTGAGAAAAGTAGGTCCAAAATCAAGTCATGACCAAGAATGCCCAGGCCCACGTGCCATAATTTTTACAAACACTTGGTGTGCCAAATATTCACCCATTTTTCTTAATGATAAAAGCTTCAAATGAAAAACTTTTCAACATCAAAGATGTTCCTTGCCATGCCCTCTTCAATGTTGATGTTGGACAAATTTTGATTTGGTCAAGATATGAAGGAGAAATATTGGTTCCAAGTGGGTGTGATCACACTGAAATTTCATGCACCACATTGCCATGCCATGACTTGCCTTTACACGCCCACCAACCAGTTTTGAATCATGGTGTTCATAGCCTTTTTTAAGTGTGTTTGAGGCTTCCTTTCAATCTAATTCTCACACCAATATTGTTCTATGATCCACTCTCTTTCCAATGACGCATAAATTTCATGATCTCATACATTAGAGTGAGAGAATTTCCTTCTCAAACTTGCATATTTCCATTGGTATCAAGCTGCTACGAAACTAGAAAATAACAATGTTGTTGTTGATCCATATCAGTTTGCATGCATGCTTTATGAACCAGTCTACTTCCTTTCCTCTTACAGCCAAACATTATCCTTACCTACACGTGCCATCCATGCTCACCATACATGAAAATGGAAAGAATAAAAGCTTGTAGAACAAGTTTCTTTGCTGCAGCTCATACACGAGTTCATCACCACCACTGATTCATTTGCACTCCACCATAGCACATCATAAACCACCATCACCATATCACAAGCCAAGCTCACTCGCCCCTAACTAACTTGACTCAGTTAGTTAGGGTGCACTCACCTTAACCAAGTTAACTCAGTAAACTCACTCACTTTACCATGGGTTAATCTTTTAAACTCAACATATAAAACCACATTTCACTCACAAATTCATTTTTCAACTTCACTTTCTCATTTTCACTCCCAAAAACACTCTCATACTCTCAACATTCTCTGAACTTTTTCTCTCTCTGTGCACGAATCTTCAATCCTCTTCATCTATCTTTCGCCATCATCATTACCAGAAAGCACTCTTGAAGCCATAATAGATTGCATCAACATCTTCATCCAAGTGAAATTCCATTGGAAATTTTGAATCTCTCTGCTCTCAAGATATCAAACTCCAACAACATTTATTTTGCTTAAATTGAAGCTCCGCAGTTGAAGATCAAGTGTTTTCTCTGGTTTTCTCAAGAATCTCAAGGAACTGCAAGTTCAGGTTCCAAAACACTCAAACATTTCTCACACATTTTATTGATTATTTTGTTATTTTCATGTTGATCTGAGCTCAATAGGAGCATTTGAACAATCCGGCTAATGATATGCACCTTAGGTGCTTAGATCTGAAAATCTAGGGCTTAATTATTGGCTTCGTTTCTCTGTGTTTGCTTGTTATTTGAGGATTTGAATGTTGAATATGGATTGTACATGAGCTCAGTGTTCTTTTGGTATGCTTTTTATGCATTTCTGGAAAATGTGAGGTTGCAGGTGGTGGTTTCTCGCCGGAGAAGATGACCGGAGGTCCTTCTCCGGCCGGTGGTTCTAATTTTAGGGTTTTTTCATGTTTGAATTGTGGGCATTGGATCTGTGAATCGTGTGATTGATACATTGCCAGCACATTAAAATCATGTTATAACTTGGATGCTTGAGTGTATGTGTTCCATGGTTACTATCGTGTGTATCCAATCTGATACGTTCATCATGTGTGATTGTTTCTCATAAGATTAATCCAACGCTTTGTATGTTGCCAACGCATTAATGAACCATGTGCGTCACAGGTGCAACCTATTTTTAATCTGAGCATTCTGGTGAGTGCATGTGCATGGTTGTTTTAGTGCGCATGATACGTGGAGCGTTGGATCATATGATTTGATTCCTTGCATGGTAGTGATTGCATCCTCATGGTGAGTGGTTGTACACTGCATCACACGCGCACACTTTTCTATTGGACTGGGTTTAATTTGTTATTTGCACCCCCATTCTGGGCCCATTGTGATTTTTAAACGTGAAAGTGACTATGAATACACCCCTCCCCATTTCTTTGATTCTTTTATTTTCTTTTTCACATTTGTTTTGATTTTGTTATTTTAAAAATAGTAAATGATATCTGAAAATGCCAAATAAATTCATGAGTCATCTTTATAGTATTATAAAATTTTCACAAATTTTATTTTCTATTTTTCTATTATTTTTTGCCTCTGAATAAATTGTTGCTTGAATTTCCTTTTGAAGTGGTTCATTTGTGCACACTTGATCTTGTTGATTTTGTTTCTCATCATTTGTACATAGTTTGATCCTAATTCTTTTTGAATATGTTAAAGGACACTTTGAAGCATACAAAAACAACATTTTTTTTATATTTTTAAAACCTTCTTTGCATCATTTTTTAGCAAATTCCTTGTGCATGATCTTGTGAAATTCTAAGTGACTATTACTTGATTGTTTGAGGTCCTTCCTTTCTAAATTTTTGTATGATTTTTTGGTATGATGTTTGCCTCTGGTAGAGGTCTCTTGAGACCTAATTTGGTGATTTTTAAATTGTGTTTGGTATTTGTTTGATGACTCTTATTTGATGTCCCTTTTCATGAACTTCTTTGATCATTTTTGTTTACTTGCTTGATAAGGCATTTGTGCCATTGTATGAGATCACTCTTCTTGACTTCTTGAGCCATGTTTAGATCATTATAGGTTTGTTGATTGAAATTATAGGTCATTGGTTTGAAGTTGATTTTTTTTTTGTGTACATATTCAATACTTGTTTTACATGTTTCCTTTTGACCTCTTTCCTCTTTCTTTTGCATCTAAGTTCCAAATTGGTTTGTAATTGGTTTGTTGATGCCATGCCATATTATCCATTTGCATTTCATATGATGTATGCCTCTGACCTTAAAGCATTACATTCCTTCCATATTCTATTCATATCTTACTTTGCATACTTGTACATGTTTCATCCCAATGCATGTTCCTTTTACTTCTAACATCTAAATAACTTGCAATTGCTTGAATGTGTTTATCTTGTGCATCTTATATTCACATTAACATGACATATTACTTCTGACCTTGATACTTGAGTTTCATATTGATTTCTTTTTGGGTTTGACTTATGCCATGAATGCTTTCTTTCCATGTTAAATTCATGTTCACATCTTCTCAATTCCCATCCTTATCATTCTTAATGGTTGAATGCTTGATTGTATGCCTTATGTGACATTTATATATCATGTTTAGGCACATGTTTAGGTCATCCACATTATGAATTGGACATTATTTGAAGCATAATTGCATGATCACTTTACATGTTCACTCATTCTTCCTCTATATCTTCCATAATTCATTTCTTTGATGATTAGTACTTTGTTTATGCATAATTCATTTGTGTTTGATATCTCAACCTTAGGGAACACCCTTAAAGTATAGATTCTGATCTTGATTGAGTTTCATCTATTAGGAGCTTTATCCTTTAGCTCTTAACTTGGTTGTTTACCAATTGTTATTCCTTTTCTTATTGCTTTACTTGTAAATAGTTTTGTGAGCTAACTTTTTTCATGTAGGTGCAAGGTAAGTAAGTGTGGGGACTTAGTTCCACATACACTTCTTTCTCTTATATTCTCTTACTTCTTTTAAACTTTCAATTTGTGTTTGATAAGCATTTATATGCTTCCTTTGAATAACTTCTCCTTCATCCCTCTTTAAGATCAACTTAACTTCCATCTTGGAAGTAAGTTGTTTCTTTTGCTCCTCTTCTCCTTTATTTTAGAAGTAGGTTTCTTAAACCATATTAACCATATGATCACTATGTATGATAACATTAAGGTGGAGTCTTAGTCTCCCTCATTAGACTTTCACCTTTGATCCTCTTCTTGAGTCACTTCTTCTCATCTTCAAACAAAAGTAAAAAAAAACCTAATAAAGGCAAAACAAACATTGTATTTGGGCCTTTCATGTAAGAATGAGATAGTGATGAATCTTCTCTCATTTTCTTAGAATGTTTAGCGTGCGTCCCATCTTGGGTCGACATGCGAGGCATTCGATCTTACATGAGGGACTTAAGTACAATGTGCGTTACAAAACACAAAAAACCATCAAAACACTTCTTTCTTAAAAGACAAAAAAACAAACAATAACGTCTTTCCTTCGGGAATTCTTCTCTCATCTCATTCACTCTCAATGTACGAACGTGCTTCTCCTCGTTCTCTTGCAAGATGGTAACGCACTCGGACCAGCGAGCCTGCAACACCTGAGCTAGAACGTTAGCCGTTCCCTAAAAAACACAAACAATCCATCCCTAGTGAGGGGAATTACGCCGCTCTGATTCTCATGTTCCCGATGAGATACGTAGGCAGTGGGGTAGGGCCCATTCGAGCACTTCTTTTAATTTCCCTACATTTGTTTCTTCGCTCCTTTCCGTTCTCGTTCTTTTTCTTTCCCGGTAGCAGCGGAGCTCCAAACGACGACACCCTTTGATCGAGACAAGCAAGTGTGGATCCCATCGGGTACGATGGACGCGTGAGGGTGCTAATACCTTCTTCTCGCGTAACCGACTCCCGAACCCAGTTCTCTTGGTCGCAAGACCATGCTCTTTCCTTCTCTCAGGTTTACGCAATGTTTCCTTTCCCTCTCTTGGGATAAATATACATTGCTGGCGACTCTGTTTCGGTGCCACTTTCGCGTTTGTACTTGGATGAAAATCCTAGGAGCGACAGCTGGCGACTCTGCTGGGGATCGAACCCAGAATCTCTGGTTTCCTTAGCGAGTCAATCCTTGTGCTTGGCTGTTTTCTTTCATTGGGTGTTTACTGTTGTGTTGTATTTATTGTTACTGCATTACTATTTACTGTATATTACTGTATTTACTGCACTTTAGAATTTTCATTTGATATGACATATTATGCTATACTGGAGTGTGCTGTTTTCTGTTTGGCGGGATGGGGTATTCTGAGAGATAGGCCCAATACCCAGGCCTGAGTGCACTTATGATTAGTGTGTTTCATGTCCTCTCGCGTTCCATCTCGGTTCGAGGAGGGAATATGAAACACAATCTGGATGTGGTTCTCTCTAGAGAATTCTGCGTTGTGGATTTCCCACGATGGTAGAGCTATCTGGAAGAGCTGTTAAGTCTGGATGACCTTTTAGGATGACCCCTCTTTATTTTGAGGTGAATCAGAGGACGATCTCTTTGTTTGGCGATAACATTGTATCCTTCGGGCTGAATGTGTTATTGCTTCTCATTGCGAGACCCGAATTTGATGATCCTCACCTTCTAGTACATACATGTGAGATTAGGGGGATTGTTTACAGGTGTACAAGAACCCTTGACCTTCAGAATACCCGATTTTCTTATGAGTTCTGGATTTGTTACTGAATCTGTGGTTCTGACCAGCTCACATTTTGTTTTGGATTTGTTATTGGACTTCTTATCCTGGTGTTGTATATCTCATCAGACTCAGATTACAGTACAGTGGATTCAGCTTTATTTGTGCAGCACTGGTCATATTCCCTTGCATACATATCATGATTAGCATTCTTGCATTTAACCTTCATGTTTATTCATTTGCAGGGTATACTTCCTTTCGGTTCCAGTTGACAGTTCCCTTGTTCAGTTATGGAGACTCCCATGAAGAACAATGTGCATTATACTTTCTTTGACACAAAGGTGGTACAGTTACAAAAGTTGATTTCTCTTATTACTCCAGATCATGTGGGTATGTTTCGAAAGGCTTATGGGGAGATTATGACTGTGGTTGTTGACTTGAATGCTTCAGAAAGGAGTGTCATCCATACGTGCTTACAGTTTTATGACCCACAGCTAAGGTGCTTCACTTTCTCAGATTTTCAATTAGCCCCGACATTGGAAGAGTATGCCCTGCTGCTAGGTGTGCCTCTCAAGTACCAGATTCCTTTCAACTCTGACATGCGTCCTCCAAAGCCTGAAGAAATAGCTAAGGCCCTCCATCTGGGCATACCTGTGGTAGCAGATAACCTCGCCACCAAAGGAGGTTTATCTAGTTTTCATCTGGACTTCTTGGTTGCCAAAGCTGAAGAATGTGCTGCTAAGTCTCAGTGGGAAACCGTTTGTGCAGTCTTGGCTCTGAGTATCTATGGAATTATGCTGTTTGCTGATGAACCCAAGTTTGTGGACATGAGTGCAATCCATATTTTTATAATGAAGAATCCCATACCTACACTCCTGGGTGATTTGTATTATTTTGTGCATTTTAAAAATGAAAAGAAACGAGGAGGTTTGGTTAGATGTTGCGCACCCCTGTTTCACAAGTGGCTTATGAGTCATTTACCAAATTTAGAGGCCTTTTTGAATCCTCAGCCTGCAAAGAACTGGGCTAAGAGGATGATTCAGTTGACAGCAAAGGACATTCGTTGGCTCAATCAAAGGACGATGGGGGAGACTTTGTCAGTAGCTGTGGAAGACATCCTAGTGTGCCACTCTTGGGAATAAAGGGTTGCATCAATTATAACCCTGTTATTCTCAGGAGACAGTTAGGATTTGCCTTAATAGAGCCTCCGAGGGACGGTGATTTGGAAGAATCTTTCTTTTTCCCTGTAAAGGATAATCTTTTGTTGGTAAGGCAAGTGGCTGGAGCTTGGGGTAATCTGCAAACGAAGGGTAAAGTCGTCTTCGGAAAGTGCAACAATGTGTCTTCTTCTCAATATGATGGTTGGTTGAAGAGAAGAGTTCAAATCACTCTTTTACCATTTTCTCAGGAAAGACCGTCAGATCCAGTTGCTGTTGAACCAGTGACCATGATAAGCATTGCTGAATATGACAAGCTTAAAGCGGAAATGGATAAGACTGTCAAAATGAATGAGAAGCTAAGCGAAGGACTCAGGAAGACGCTTTATGAAAAGCGTAATGTTGAATATGAACTGCAAAAGCTGACTGAGCGTCATGTGGCGAATGAGAAAAGAATTGCCGAAGACACTATCTATATTCACAAGGTCAAACAGAATAAGATGGCGCTAAAAGAAGCATGCAAGCGCATCAATGAGCAGTTGACCAAGTCTGAGAATGCCCTTGCCAAAGGACAACAAAGATGGGATGAGTTTTCTGAATGCCAGAGGGAGATCGGGGCGAGAATCAGGGCTGAAAACGACGAGTTGAGGACAAATTTGAAGGGCAGAGAAAGTGAATTTCTTCAACAACTAAGTTCAGCCAACCAAGAGATCGAAGATCTGAAGATCCGCGCTGGAATAAAGAGAGCCAAAGAGTTAGCTGTCAAAGATCAAATCCGAAAGCTAGAAGAAGCTGTCAAGTTAAGGAGTCAACTGATCAGAAGTCTTACCGAGCGCCCAAATGATCCAGTTACTGAAGCGCTTCTCAAAGAGGTCCGAGAAGATTTATATGGGCTCAGTGTTTGAGTTGTGTTGTTATTCTGGGGAATCACCATCAGGCTTGTTGATGGGTTTTCTTTTATTTTGTATTCATATTGTATTTGTTCGAGAACAATTTGTATTTGACTATTCCACACCTGGCTGTGGGTTTTTCTCATTTATGATATTGGCTTTGTTGGTATTATTGAGGTGGATGCTGCATCAAATTATACAATGATTCACACACTCACTGGGTCGTATATGATGGGTATTCTGAATTATTGACATGCACCTCTTATGCTTTGTCACTGTTAGCAATTGCAGGAATGTGCGCTTTCCTCTTTTGGTCAAACTGGAATCGAAGGAAGGAATGCCTCAAAATGAATAAACATGTGCATTGCATTGCATATCATTTTGCATTTTGTTGTTTGCTTTTTCAGGTACTTGTTGCAGGAGATCTCTAACCTTTATTTGGTTTCAGGCATTATTGCTGAGAATCACGTACACCGATACTCAACTCGAAGAAATCAAGCGAGGATTATGGATCAAATGCAGAATGATTTGGCTGAAATGAGGGCACGCATGGACCAGTTCATGACTCTCATGACTGGTATGGCACAAACTCAAGAGAGATTGAGGCTTCTGGTCGAGCGTCCAGAGACTACGCCAGGAGGTAATCAGAATGACAATTCACAGACTCATGGCACTCCTCCGCCAGTTGGTAATCCTCCTCCTATGGGCAATCTGGGTAACGGAAATGTCAGAAATGCTGGTGTTGTTCAGGAAGATGCTCAAGAAGACCAATTTACCCTACTGGATGCTGATATGGGTAACCAGGGTGACCGAAGGTACGATGAGTTAGCTGAAAAGATTGGGCCATAGAGTGCAAGAATTCTATGGGTATTGATGTTACTAGTTTGGGACTGGTTCCAGGAGTCAGGATTCCTCCAAAATTCAAGCCGCCCACTTTTGATAAATATCATGGCAATACGTGTCCTCAGACACATATCCAAGCTTATTTTGGGAGAATTTCAGCTCATACAGATGATGAGAAGTTATGGATGCATTACTTTCAAGACAGTCTGGCTGGAGCTTCCTTGACCTGGTATATGAAATTGAACAGAGCTGCTGTGAGAAGTTGGAAGGATCTGGCAGAAGCATTCCTAAAGTAGTACCAGTACAATATTGAAATGGCGCCCAATCGCACTCAATTGCAAGGGTTGTCACAGAATGCTAAGGAAAGTTTCAAGGAATATGCTCAAAGGTGGAGAGAGATGGCTTCACAGGTTCAACCTCCTTTATTGGATAGAGAAATGGCAGACATGTTTATGGGCACCCTGCAAGGGGCATTTCTTGAAAGGCTGGCTGCTTGTCCATCAACCGGATTTGCTGATATCGTGATTGCTGGAGAAATAATAGAGAGTCTGTTGAAGCTTGGTAAGATCCAAGACGTAAGTGGTGCTGGCTCTTCTGGGAAGAAGAAACCATTTGCTAGTGGTCAGAAAAGAAGAGAATGTGATACAAATGCTGTGTATAAAGGATGAGGCAGAGGATGTTCTCAGGGTTACCATCAAGTAGGTGCAGTGACAATCCCGGCGCCATCTGTTCAACCCCAACTGCAAGCTCAGCAGCAGTAATAACCTCCTTTCCAACAGAGGTCTAGGCAGAGGGATCATAAGATTGACCCTCTCCCTATGACTTATTCAGCGTTGCTACCACAGTTACTCAAGTTGAAGTTGGTTGAGCTTTGTACTATGAGACCTCCTGTTGCTGGCAACTTGCCACCTAATTTTGATGTTAATGCTCGCTGCGAGTTCCACTCAGGTGCTCAAGGGCACTCCATTGAAAAATGTTGGGCATTTCATCATATGGTGCAAGACTTGATTGATGCTAAAGCGATCAATTTCTCATTACCTCCTAATGTTCTACAGAATCCCATGCCTGATCATGGTGTGGCAGATGTGCATGCTATTGAAGATGGAAATAGGTTAAATTTGGTAATGGATATCAGTCAGGTGAGGACTCTGTTGCTAATGGTGAAGGATCGTTTGTTGAAGGGACATGTGTTCCCGGGATGTGATCAAAATTGTTCTGAGTGTTCGAATTAAGAGAATGGCTGTGTTAAGTTGAGAATTGGTTTGCAGAGTCTGATTGACGAGGGACATCTACAGTTTGACCGGGTTGTGAAAGAAACTGACGAGGTGTCAACTGTGACCATCTATTATACCCCTGCGGAGATTCAGGTGCCTGCTAGTACAGCTCCCGTAGCAAGTGTTGTGCAAGAAAGACCCAGTCCTGTTACCATCACGGTGCCAGGACCAGTTCCGTTTACGACTACAAAGGCAATCCCATGGCACTATGGGGCAGACGTGTATTATGAAGGTAAAAAGCAGGAAGTCGGGACATCAGCCAGTTCAAATATTGACAATGTGGGTGGTGTAGGAGGCTTTACAAGAAGCGGAAGATTGTTTGCTCCCCAAACTTTGCGCAGTGATAAAGAAGCTAAAGCTGCAACAAAAGCTAAAGGAAAATAGGTGGTCGAGAGTGTGCCTGTACCTGAGACAGAGACAAAGATTACCTTTGATAATGAGGTGGAAGAGTTCATGAGGATAATAAAGAAAAGCGATTATAAGATTGTCGATCAGTTGAATCAGACCCCCTCGAAAATTTCAATTCTGTCATTGTTGATGTGTTCTGACGCGCATCGGGAGGCTTTATTGAAAGTGTTGAAGATAACATATGTTCCCCAGGAAATCACTGTTAATCAGCTTGAAGGTGTGATTTCCAACGTCAATGTCAGCCACGAATTGGGTTTCACAAGCAGAGATTTGACATCTGAAGGGAGAAACCATAATAAAGCTTTGCACATTACAATGGAGTGTAGGGGTGCAGTGTTATCTCACGTGTTGGTAGACACTGGTTCCTCGCTCAATGTCTTGCCTAAGAAGGCACTAATGAAGTTGGAAGTTGATGGTTTGATATTAAGGCCAAGTGAGTTGGTTGTCCGAGCGTTCGATGGAACGAAAAGATCCGTGTTTGGTGAAGTAGAATTGCCCGTGCAAATTGGACCGCAGGTGTTCAAATCTACATTCCATGTGATGGACATGCAGCCTGCGTATAGCTGCTTATTGGGTCGCCCTTGGATTCATGCAGCCGGGGCTGTTACATCAACCTTACACCAAAAGCTGAAATACGAGTTCGAGGGACAAGTTATGATAGTGTGTGGCGAAGAAGATATTTTTGTTAGCCATTTGTCCACGTTCAAGTATATTGAGATGGATGGGGAAATTCACGAGATGCTTTGCCAGTCATTTGAAGCGGTGAATATTGACAACGTGCCTGAATCTTCCGTTGCATCAGATAGAACCGGTACGTCCATTTCATCATATAAGCAAGCTGTCGAGGTGGTTAAAGCAGGCAACGCCCAGGGCTGGGGCAAGTTGATAGAGACGCCAATGAAGGATGACAAGTTTGGTATTGGTTATCACCCCTCTATGACTTCTGCTGCAGAGAACAGTGGGCCTATCACTTTCAGTAGTGGGGGAATCATTTACCCAGACCAGTCTTGTGCAGCTATAGAAGACGGTGTTGATAGTGACTGTGACTTGGACAACTGGGTACGTCCACGCGCTCTGGGACAACCATTGCAGAATTGGTCTGTTGAAGAAGTCATCCGGGTTACTCTCCAGACAGAGTAATTTTCTTTGTTTTTCTAACCATAATGCATGTTAAAATCTTGCACTCTGCCCAAGGCGTATAGATTCATTTGTAGGGCCACCCTGTTTGCATTTGCAATTTTAATCATAAATAAAGGACGTTTTTGCACTCAAATTTTGTTCTCTGTCTTTAATTTTTTTTATTTTTGCACAAAAATAATAAAATGGCAATGTTTCGTTTCGTTTTGTTTTAAAATAAATTCTAAAATAAAGCATGAACCCATTCGTGCAGACTTGATCCTCCGGATTTCATTGATAACGGTTCTGCTATGGCTATGTATGACTTTGACAACCCGATTTATCAAGCCGAAGAAGGGGATGAGAAAGGCTGTGAACTCCCTGAGGAACTAGCCAGATTGTTAAAACAAGAGGAAAGGGTCATCCAGCCTCATCAAGAGACCATAGAGATCATCAATATTGGTACCGAGGATGCTAAGAAAGAGATTAAGATTGGTGTCAACTTGAAAGCAGATGCGAAGAAAGCTTTGAC
Organism: Lathyrus tuberosus; assembly: GCA_022829125.1. Classification (NCBI taxonomy): domain Eukaryota; kingdom Viridiplantae; phylum Streptophyta; class Magnoliopsida; order Fabales; family Fabaceae; genus Lathyrus; species Lathyrus tuberosus. The sequence goes on from JALAZF010000063.1 coordinate 17,106,750, forward strand.
TGAGATGTTGTGTGAATATGTTGATATCTTCGCCTGGTCGTATCAAGACATGCCAGGGCTGGATACTGATATTGTTGTACACAGGCTGCCATTGAGAGAAAAATGCCCGCCAGTCAAGCAGAAACTTCGTCGGACTCATCCCGATATGGCTATAAAGATCAAAGAAGAGGTTCAGAAGCAGTGGGACGCTGGGTTTCTTGCTGTGACTAATTATCCTCCCTGGGTTGCGAACATTGTGCTGGTGCCAAAGAAAGACGGAAAGGTGAGAATGTGTGTGGATTATCGAGATCTTAATAAAGCTAGCCCGAAAGATGATTTTCCACTGCCTCACATTGATGTACTGGTCGACAATACAGCTCAGTTTTCAGTGTTCTCGTTCATGGATAGTTTCTCCGGGTACAACCAGATTAAGATGGCACCTGAAGATATGGAGAAGACCACGTTCATTACTCCGTGGGGTACATACTGTTATAAGGTGATGCCTTTTAGGTTGAAAAACGCAGGGGCAACGTACCAGCGGGCAATGGTAACTTTGTTTAACGACTTGATTCATAAGGAGATTGAATGTTACGTGGATGACATGATTGCCAAGTCGAGAACAGAATAAGAAGATCTGATTAACTTGAAAAGGTTGTTTGAAAGGTTGAGAAATTTCCGTCTAAGGTTGAATCCAAATAAGTGCACTTTTGGGGTGCGTTCTGGAAAGCTGCTGGGTTTCATTGTGAGTGAAAAGGGAATTGAGGTTGATCCTGCCAAAGTGAAAGCAATACAAGAAACGCCTGAACCGAGAACAGAAAAGGAGGTTCGTGGTTTTCTGGGTAGATTGAACTACATTGCAAGGTTCATATCTCACCTAACAGCCACATGTGAACCAATATTCAAGCTGCTAAGAAAAGATCAAACGGTCAGGTGGAATGACGATTGCCAATTGGCATTCGATAAAATAAAAGAATACTTGCAGGAACCTCCAATTCTCATGCCTCCAGTTTCAGGAAGGCCTTTGATAATGTATTTGACAGTGCTTGAAGGTTCTATGGGTTGTGTTCTCGGTCAACACGACGAGACAGGTAGGAAATAACATGATATATACTACCTGAGCAAAAAGTTCAATGACTGCGAGTCCCGATACTCAATGCTTGAAAAGACATGTTGTGCACTTGCATGGGCCGCTAAGCGATTGAGGCAGTATATGATTAGGCACACAACCTTGTTGATTTCAAAAATGGATCTTATCAAATACATCTTCGAGAAACCAGCACTAACGGGCAGAGTTGCACGGTGGCAAATGGTTTTGACAGAGTAAGATATCCAGTATACTTCCCAAAAGGCCATCAAGGGAAGTATCTTGTCAGACTATCTTGCGCAACAGCCAATTGATGATTACCAACCCATGAAATTTGATTTCCCTGATGAGGACATCATGTTTCTCAAAGCTAAGGACTGCGAGGAACCACTCCCGGAGGAGGGGCCAGACCCTGAATCCAAATGGAGTCTGATGTTTGATGGGGCTGTCAACATGAATGGGTGCGGAGTTGGAGCAGTTCTTATCACACCGGAAGGTGTTCATATGCCTTTCACTGCCCAAATAACTTTCGGATGCACCAACAATGAAGCAGAATATGAAGCTTGTATAATGGGGATTGAGGAGGCGATTAATTTACAAATTAAGACCCTTGATATCTTCGGTGATTCAGCTTTGGTAATCAATCAAGTGAAAGGGAGTTGGTACACGTACCAAGCAAATCTGGTTCCGTATAGAGATTATACAAGGAGATTGCTGACATTTTTCACAACAGTGAAGCTGTACCATATTCCTCGAGATGAGAATAAGTTTGCAGATGCCTTGGCTACTTTGTCTTCCATGATCAAAGTGCAAGGATATAATCATGTACCTAAGATCGAAGTGTCTCGTCTTGACAGACCTGCATTTGTGTTTGTTGTTGAGGCAACGTCTGATGACAAGCCACGGTTTCATGACATCAAGTGTTTCTTAAAAGGTCAAGAGTACCCGCCAGGGGCGTCTGCTAAAGATAAGAAGACGTTGAGAAGGTTGTCTGGTAGTTTCTTTTTGAATCAGGATGACGTACTGTACAAACGGAATTTCGACATGGTTCTGCTCAGATGCGTGGATAGACACGAGGCAGACCTGTTAATGCAGGAAGTACATGAAGGCTCTTTCGGTACCCATGTCGGAGGACACGCCATGGCTAAGAAATTATTGAGATCGGGATATTATTGGTTGACAATGGAAGCGGATTGTTGCAAGTACGCTCGCAAGTGTCACAAATGCCAAATTTATGCAGACAAAGTGCATGTACCCCCAAATACGTTGAGTGTCATGTCCTCTCCTTGGCCCTTCGCCATGTGGGGCATTGATATGATCGGGAAAATTGAGCCTACTGCTTCAAACGACCATCGTTTCATCTTGGTCGCCATTGATTATTTCACTAAATGGGTAGAAGCAGCATCTTATGCCAATGTCACTAAACAGGTGGTAGCTCGTTTCCTGAAGCGGGATATCATTTGTCGCTATGGAGTGCCCGAGAGAATCATTACTGATAATGGTTCTAATTTGAACAACAAAATGATGGCTGAGCTGTGCCGGGACTTCAAAATTGAACATCACAATTCTTTTCCGTATCGCCCGAAGATGAATGGCGCTATGGAAGCGGCCAACAAGAATATTAAGAAGATTGTGCAAAAAATGGTTGTCACATACAGAGATTGGCATGAGATGTTACCATTTGCTTTGCATGGGTACCGAACGTCAGTACGCACGTCCACTGGGGCAACACCATTCTCGCTTGTATACGGTATGGAGGCAGTACTACCAGTTGAAGTCGAAATTCCATCCCTCAGAGTCATGATGGATGTCAAGTTAGACGAAGCTGAGTAGGTTCGCGCCAGATTTAATCAGTTGAGCCTTATTGAGGAGAAACGACTGGCAGCGGTGTGTCATGGGCAGTTATGCCAACGGAGGATGAAGCAGGCATTTGACCAAAAGGTGCGTCCTCGGGTTTACAAAGTGAGAGATGTGGTACTCAAAAGGATCCTTCCTCCTAGTACAGATCACAGGGGCAAATGGACTCCCAATTATGAAGGTCCATTCGTGGTTAAGAAGGTATTTTCGGGTGGAGCCTTGTTACTTACAACCATGGACGGCGAAGACTTTTCATCCCCTGTCAACTCAGACGTAGTCAAAAAATACTTCGCATGAATAGACCCGCTGGACAAAAAAAAAAAGAAAAGTCCAGGCAAAAAAGGGCATCTCGACGAACCACAAAAACAGAATAAAAGGGTTCGGGCAAAAATTAGGGATAAAATAAAAAAATGGTACACCCAGTGAGTTGAAAATCCGCAAGGACAACTCAGGCAAAAAAGGGTATCTCGGTGGATTGAAAACCCGAAAGGGCGGTCCACGAAAAAGAGAGATTTAAGCGAATGACTACGGTTTGAGTTATCTGTACTCCATCACAGTTTCAACAACTGATAGTCCAAAGGGTAGGAATCAGTCTGATCATTCCTCAGAAGGCAAGGTCGGGGAGTCTTGAAGACATACTGGCCATAGCAGAATTGAAATTCAGTAGAATGTCGTTTTCACATTGCCATTAGGATAGTTTCTTTTCTCAATTTTCAGCGATCACCTCTTTCCAGGGATTGCTTCCTGATGTAATTGCCTATTCTGGGATTTTCGATCAATAAATTGAATTTCAGTTAAAAGCTTCTTATTTTGTTTTTATTGCTTTGTTTGCAAAAACGTCCTAATTTTTTATAAAATATTGCATTTGAAAACATGGTGGCTTTACAATAACATGCGCAGAAAAAACATTTAAAATTACTTTGAATGTTGAACAATCCTGGATGGTGGATTCAAACCATGCAATATTCCGGGGCATGTGTGTGTATGCTTTTGTTGCAGGTAACAGGTCCAGGTGATTTCAAGCCCAAGACGAGTAATCACTTATTCCCACGCAGGATGCTGGGGCATTCATGTTCGGGGAAGGGTTCACTGGTCACCCTTTTGTCACAACGTTTACTAATTGAGTCCATCATGCGGTCGACGGTAGTTCACGACGTTTCGACATCGCTAAATGGAGTTCAACTGGATAGTGATGTATCTTATTAAGTCGATTCTCTCGTTCAGTACTTCCAACAGCTACAAGCTTTTCTGTGTCAGTAACGGTTGCGAATTCCTCAGTAGAGTTGCTTCGCAGAAACCGAAGTTAACGGTCAATCCCCAGTGAAGTCGCCAGGAGTTTGAAGATGCTTAATCTTCTGTAAAATCCTCTCAGGACGTTTCTTCAGGTAAGTCTTGTATCATGGAGCAGGAAGCAAGTTGTTGACCCTCCTGAGCATGGGGCATTTTGAATTTCCCCGGCAGGAGGTGTTCCAGATCTGTTATCCCCAGTAGAGTTTGAGGAAATTTGGTCTTCTGTAAAATCCTCTCAAGAGACGTGCCCCAGCACGAGACGCTTTAAAGCAAGTCTCCCCAACAGAGTTTGTTATAAACTCATTATCCCCAGCGGAGTCATCAAACGGAAAGTTTGCCTAACATGAGGCATTGTGGCACTTATCCTAAGCTTGACAGTTTTGTTCCTCGGCAGACTACCGTGGAGTTGCTTTGGGTTTCCCCAGCAGATCTAAGGACTCTCTCCCAGCATGTTGCAGCAGAACGTCTTCTAACCAGGATTCGCTTATCCCTGACAGAGTAGCCTTGATTCCCAGCAAGATCGTATCTCTGGTAATGGTATCCCCACAGAGTTCAGCATTGAATCTTGCCAATAATACTCCCCAGCTGAGTTGTTTTTTTTCCCGCAAGAGGCTTATTGATCAACAAAATCTATTCCTCAGCAGAGTGATAGTATATTCTTTCCCCAGCCGGGTTAGAAGGTTGATTCTCCCTGCAAAGGATCTCGGGTTTGATAGATCCTCAAGCAGAGTTTTAATGACTTTTCTTCCCTAGCAGGACGTCATGCAAAAATTCTCATCCCCAGCGGAGTTGCTGTGACCAAAATTCATCCCCAAGCAGATGAAGTAATTCCTGGCAGAATCATCATTTCCCCATATTTCAAAGTCCAATTTAGTTTTGGCAAACTTGACAATTCGAAGCAGACGGATTGTTCATTCATTCTCCAGCAGAGATATTATCCTTTCAGAAGTCTCCGAGATCAAATCATTGATCGTTGTTCCTCAGCAGAGTCAGCAGAGATATCTGACACGGATGCAGAGAGTAATCCAGTATTGGAAATTCTTAAAGTCCAACCGTAGATTGACAAAAGGTCCATCCAAGGGTAGCAAATTCTTAAAGTCCAACCGTATATTGGCAAAAGGTTCATCCAAGGGTGGCAAATTCTTAAAGTCCAACCGTAGATTGGCAAAAGGTCCATCCAAGGGTGGCAAATTCTTAAAGTCCAACCGTAGATTGGCGAAAGTCCACCCGTAGTATGGCAAGTCAGTAGTCGTCTGACTCCCTTTAAAAGACTGTAGCTAAGTCCAACTGTAGATTGGCAAAAGACTATCCAAGGGTGGCAAATCATCAACAAGTCCAACCATAGATTGGCAAAAGTCCACCCATAGTGTGGCAATTCAGCTGCAAAGTCCAACCGTAGATTGATGAAAGTCCACCCGTAGTGTGGCAAGTCAGTAGTCTTCTGACTCTATTCAAAAAGACAGTCCACCCGTAGTGTGGCAGGCCAGTATTCGTCTGGTGTTGTACAAAAGACATTGCTAAAGTCCACCCGTAGTGTGGCAGGCCAGTAGTCGTCTGGCGTTGTACAAAAGACATTTCTAAAGTCCACCCGTAGTGTGGCAGGCCAGTAGTCGTCTGGCGTTGTACAAAAGACATTGCTAAAGTCCACCCGTAGTGTGGCAAGCCAGTAGTTGTCTGGCCTTGTGCTAAAAGACATCGCTAAAGTCCACACGTAGTGTGGCAGGCCAGTAGTCGTCTGGCGTTGTATAAAAGACAGCCCTTCAGTATTATTCTTCCCACCAGAGTTTTATTCAAGCAGAGTTCATTTGGTTGGGTTTATATCCCTTTTCTTCTTCTCTACAGAGTGCAAATTTTCTGGTTATTTTTGGTATTCAATCCCTCCATACCTTGAAAGTCTGACAGTAACCGCTATCATTCATTCAGGTCTACAGTGATTGAATAGGGGCAGCTGTAATACCCCAAAATTTGCCCTCTCATTTCTTCATATCATTTAGCATGAGCTTTCATTTCATTGCATTGCATTCAAGCATAGAAAAATAAAATATCAAGCATTGCATTGCATCTTGCATAAGGGCATGTGATCAGGTGATTCTCTAAAGTGTTGATCATCCAAAGCTAAAGAACAAGAGCCAAGGGTTTCTTAAGCCATATGTCATCCCTACTTGATCCACAAGGCATGAGAAGAGGAGAATTCATCAAGAAGATTGGGCAGTGCATGATCTCCTACACAAGGCAGTCAAAATTGGGATCTGACCCCCTAATGGGCAAGCTCTTTGAGTTTTTATCATCTCCAAATGGCATATCTCATCATTGTTTGAGAGAATACACATCATATTCAGAGGAATTTGGATTTGGAGGATGTGTTATTTCCTCCTAACCAGAGGGTGCCAAAATTAGGTTTTGACCTAAAATCAGTTTATCTCTGATTTTTTGGACAAAACTTGATCTCATGGTATTCCTTATGTTCTTAAGTGTATATGGGTGGAAAATTGCTCATCAATTGGTTTCAGAGGAGTTTCAATTGGTCAATTGCTTGATAATCAAGAAATTGGGGGAAAAAGTCAACTGTGCAGTGAAAAAAGTCAACTCTTGACTTTCTAAGGTAAAATTCATGAAATTCATGTTGTATATGTTCAATGGACAAAATTTGATCAAGAAATGATGGAGGAATAATGGAAAATCAAGAAATCACAAAACTGCCAAAAATGGAAACTTTAGGGTTACTAAAAATAGTAAGTTTGGACCACTTTGCACCCTACTTTGAGGCTCTCTTTCTCCAATATAAAAGCTTCAAACCTCAGGCCCAAGTTGAGCTAATTAAAGTTCATGTTCTAAGCTTCAAATCCATATTGTAATACCCCAAAATTTGCTCTCCCTCTTTGTCATCATAGCATGGCATTATCATTTATCATATCATATCCATCTCATTAGCATTGCATTGCATTTAACATAGAAAAATGAAGCATGGCATCCTTCTTACCATCAGGGCATGTGATCAGGTGGAAGGTGGACAATCAAGGGATCATTCAAAGCACAAAAAGGTCAGTCAAGTTGCCTCAAGGCAAGCCAAGAGGTCTTTCATGTCTCATACCATCTCAATTGATCATCCACAACCTCAAGGATGAGAGATACAATGGGAGATTGAAGCATTACATCTTTCACTATGCAAGAGGTTCAAAAACTGAAGGAAAACCCTCAAAAGAGATAGCTCATTGATCCAAAATCATCCTCAAATGGCATATATCATCATCCTTTAAGAAGGTACACAACATACTCTGAGGAATTTGAAATTGAAGACTGCACATTTTTCTCCTAGGAGGTGGGCACCAAAACTAGGGTTTCCCATTAAATCAGGGAATCTTTGATTTTTTGGACAAAACTTGATGTCATGGTATTCTACATGTCCTTAAGTGTATGTGTATGGAAAATTGCCTCTCAATTGGTTTTGGAAGTGTTTCAATTGGAAGAAAGATCAGAAATCAGGAAAGTTGGGGCCAGGTCAAATAATCAGAGGAAAAATTCAACTCTTGACTTTTTGAGCCCAAAATCATGAAATTCATGTTACATATGTCTAATGTACAAAATTTGGTCAAGAAACTTCAAAGGAATCATGAAAAAATCAAGATGTGGAAAGTTGCCATTTTTGGATGAAGAAGGGTTACTAAAAATAGCAAGTTTTGGCCATTTTGCATCAGAGTTTGAGCCAAGGCCATTTAAAATTGAAACACCAAATGAAAATTCCACTCGGCCACAACAAGAGATCTTGTTTCAAGCTTCAAATCCATGTGTAGAACATCTCCATTGGATAAAAATTGAGTGAGATATGGATGATTAAAGTTGGGGAAAACTAGGGCAAAATGCAAGTCAGCTTGGTCAATTTTCAGGTCACGCGCGTGTCATTTTCACAAACACATGGTGGGCCAAATGTTTAGATCAATTACTCATGGTTAGAGGCCTCAAATGAAAAATCTTTCAACATGAAAGTTGTTCCTCTATGTGAGATCTTTAAGATTGGTGTTCATGTTTTTTTTCATTTGATCAAAGGTCAAGAAGTTATGTTGAGTCCAATGTGCTATGATCATGCTGAGAACCTAGGTGCCATGTTACCTTGTCAACCAACCTTTGCCACGCCCTCATACCAGTCTCAAGCTTATGTGTTATAAGTCATTTTGCAACTTACTCCAAACCCCATTTCAATTCAATTTTCATATCAAAGTTGTCCTATTACATCCCCTCTTTCCAACGTCTCCAAGAACTCATTAGATCATCCACAATGCCAAGAGAAAATCACCATTAAACATCCATGTTTGCATTATTTCCAAACTGTCACAAAAAACCAGAAAAATGAATGTTGTTGTTGTGGTCTCAGTTTGCCCGTGCATTGCTCACTCTCCAACTCTTTCTTCATTTAACCAAACATTCATCACATGTCCATGCACATGAGCACGTGCATTACATAAAAATAGAAAGAACAACTTGCTGAGCAAGTTTCACCTACACAAGCCGTGCCATTTCACTTCTCTTCAACTCCACCATAGTTTATCATGGGTTATCATCACCATAGCTTTGCTCTCCCTAACTAACTTGACTCAGTTAGTTAGGGATGACTCACTTAACTCAACTGTGACTCACTTGACTCACTCATTAAACCATAGTTAACCCACACTATAAAACAAAATCTCACTTCACATTTTCATTCAGCTTCATTTTCTCTCATTTTTCACTTCAAAACACTTCAAACTCTCCCTCACATTCTCTCTACTTTCCCTCTGATTTCACACGAGCTTCACCATCTTTCCTTCATCTACTTCATCTTCATCATCATCAATGGCATTGAATTGAAGCCTTTCTACACAGTCCTCAAGATTTTGCAAGCATTGTTCAACATTGAACCTCTCTGCTCTTAAGACCATTGGTTGTATAGCATTTATTTTGCTAAGTTCGTGAAGCTCCAAGGTTGCAGAACAAGTATTTCCTCTGGTTTTCTCAAACTATACAAGAACTGCAAGATCAGGTTCCAAATCTCACAAACTCTTTTCTCACGATTTACTTGTTTATTTTGTTGTTTTAATGTTGATATGAGCTTAATAGAAGCATTCCAAACTCTGGCTAGTTGATAGGCCTTCTAAAGGCTTAGTTGCAAAACCTAGGGCATGTTTTACTCTTCTCTGTTCTCCATGTGCACGTGTATTATGTGGAAAATAGTGGTAGATCCATGATGTGCATGAGCTCAGCTTTAATTTGGTATATGATTTGTGCATCTTGGTGAGATATGAGGGTTGCAGACGGTGGTGATTGACCGGAGAAGGTGACCAGAGGTCCCTCTCCGGCCGGTGATCGTTATGTTAGGGTTTCTGGTCAGAATTAATGTGGACCGTTTGATGTGCATGATCCAATGCTCCAAAACATGACAACGCATTAAAAGGAGCGTGCTCCTCACGTGTTTTTTTTCTGATTCTCATTTAAACGTTTTATGGTGCAGTGCATGTTAGTTGTTGTGTTCCTCCACGCGTGATCATTGATTTTGTTTACTTTGACCTTTGTGTTGACTTGACCTAATCTGATGGTTGTAATTGCTTTGACTTGTGTTGACTGAGGAACATGGTAGTTATTGTGTTATGCGAGCTTAGTGGACCTAGTCAGATTGATATCCACACCCCCAGGCCTTAAGCCCAAACCATTTTTGAACTGAGTAATTACTAGGCATGCACCCCCATACATTTGCATTGCATTTTATTTTTTTATTTTTGCTACACGTTTTCTTTTTAATTTTTAAAAATACTAAATTGCATCATAAAATTCCACAAAAATTCATGAGCATTATTAAAACATTTATAAAATTTTTGGTGATTTTATTTTCTGATTCTATGACATTTTTACCCCTGTTCCATATTTTTCTTTGAATTTCTTTGATGTGCATTCTTAATATGGTACATGATCTTGTTTAATTTTGTTCTTGATCATTAAAAATTGTTTTGATGCTCTTCTTTTTGTATTGAGTCATTAGCATCTTGAGGTATGTTAAGTGATTTTTATTTGATTTTTTAGGTCATTTTATGGCATGTTTGGTGTTCACTTTTGTGCTACTTTGTATGATATGTCTATTTGACCTAAGTGCATTGTTGGACCTCATTTTGCCTTGGTTCCTTGCATGCTACTTTGATATGTGATTCATCTCTGATTGGTGAACTTCAATACCATGTTTTCATAATTTTCATGAGGCCATTTGATTTTTGTTTGATGCATTTCATTTAAAGCATTATAACATGTCATATCATTGTAATCTTTTGTGCATGTTTACATGTTTTCTTTTGTGTATACTTGCATGATCATTTGCCTATTTGGTGAGCTGCACTCTTGACATTATAGGACATTGATACATATCATATGTCATCTTTGCTTGTTGATTATCATTTGAACCTTGTGCACTTTTAACATGTTGTGTTTGCACTTTCCTTTGTTTGGAACTTCCATTTCAATCCTACTTCTTCTATCACTTCTTAAATGCTTTGATGTGTCATGCATGAATACTTGTGAGATGTTTGTGAATCATTTTTCATTTCATTTCAATTCTGATCCATGGATTACATGTTCCATTTATGCACATTTCTTCTTTTCTCTTTCATCTTTCATTCTCCCTTTTCTTATGATATCATGTTCTAATGTCATGGAGGATGTTTGTTGCCTATCCACTTGAGTTTGATTGATAATAACCATTCGTTTCCATATGATGTACATTCTGGTTGTGGCTCTAGGATTTGGTTTCTCATGAAATTCTTTTGAGTTTTATGATGCATTACATGTTCTTTTACTTCTTATACTTCTTATACATGTTTACTAACCATGTAGGGGCTTTGGTAAGTTTCAATTGAGTGTGGATAAGGAATCCACATTCAACTTCTATACTTTCTCTTTTACAATTCCATTTTATGTTTTGTTAAGCACTTATGTGCTTTCTGTTAATAACTCATTACTTTCCCTTTTTGAATTACAATTCATCTTCTACTTTAGAAGTGAATTGTTTAATTCTTTCTTTCTTTAGACTTTAGGTTGAAGCCTCACAAACCTTTAGGATCACTCCCTTTAATCTTCAATTAGGATTGAGTCTTAGTCCACATATGTTTTACCTTTTCTCCTCTCTTGAGTCTCTCTTCTCATCTCTTAAAGGAAACTCAAAACATCTAATAAAGGTAGGCATTTATTGCATTTAGGCCTTTCATATAAAGAAAAGGTTATAAGGGGTCTTCTCTTATAATCTTAGAATGTATAGCATATAGCCCATCTTGGGTCAATGTGTTAAACATTTGATCTTGTATGAGGGACTTAAATGCAATACTTGTTGAAGGTACAAATAAAAAACACTTCTTCATTTCTTAATTAGCAAAAACACTTAATAAACACAAGTATGCTAGTGTGTTTGAACCTTGACAATTGGAACTAAGTGTGGGGGTCTTCTTCACCCTTAGTGTGCTTTCTTACCCATTCCATCTTGGAATGTGAGAATGTACACATTCCAATGACTAAGATCCGGATACACTGTCATATGCAAACAAATCCAAAACACTTCCTTCTAAAAGACAAAAACAAACAATAACGTCTTTCCTTCGGGAATTCTTTTCTCACCTCATTCAATCTTAGCGTACGAACGCGCTTCTACTCGTTCTCTTGCAAGATGGTAACGCACTCGGACCAGCGTGCCTGCAACACCTGAGCCAGAACGTAAGCCGTTCTCTAAAAAAACACAAACAACTTTCCCTAGTGAGGGGAACTACGTCGCTCTGATTCTCATGTTCCCGATGAGATACGTAGGCAGTGGGGTAGGGCCCATGCGAGCACTTCTTTTATTTTCCCTACATTTGTTTCTCTCTCTTTTCCAGTTCTCCAGATAGCAGTTCTCTTTTTCAGTGTCTTTTTCCTACACCCTTTGATCGAGACAAGCAAGCGTGGATCCCATCGGGTACGATGGACGCGAGGGGGTGCTAATACCTTCCTCTCGCGTAACCGACTCCCGAACCCATTTCTTTCGGTCGTGAGACCATGCTCTATCCTTTCTCTCAGGTTTACGCGGTGTTTCCTTTCCCTCTCTGGGGATAAATACACATTGCTGGCGACTCTGTTTCGGTGCCACTTTTGTGTTTGTACCTGGATGAAAATCCCGGGAGCGACAGCTGGCGACTCTGCTGGGGACAGGTTGACCTATTGCTGGTCCATCCTAAGCGAGTCAATCCTAACGCTTGTCTGTTTTTCTTTCATTGGGTGTTTATTGTTGTGCTGTATTTACCATTTTACTGTATAGTTATTTACTATATATTACTGTATATTACTGCATTTACTGCATTTTACCATTTTTATTCCATATGATATATTATGCTATGCTGGACTGTGCTGTTTTCTGTTTGGCGGGATGGGATTCTGAGAGATAAGCCCATTACACAGGCTTGAGGATACACTTAGAATTAGAGTGGAGAGTAGTGGGACCTACGTGCCGTTTGGAGTGCGTTGGGTGTTCACGAAATTCACAGCTAGACGAGGCTATCTTGGGACACGTCGTGGCATGCGCATCTTGCGTATTCCAGGATGTAGATCTAGAGAGCTGTCGACTCTGGTGACCGATCATGAGGACCTTAGTGGAAACATCCCTCTTTAGCGGTGACAATGGCAGACCACATTCTGTGGCAAACCCATTCGCACCCGAGGGCCCACTTTGGAACTTGCATAGGATGACTTTTATTTTCTAAGGGGAGTCAGTGGACGACCTCTTTGATTGGCATATCATTGTATCCTACGGGCTGAATGTGCTATGGCTTCTTAAACCTCCGAAGCTGACAAGCCTTATTTTCTAAGAACCACATGTGAGTATGGGCGGGATGTTTACAGGTTTGCAGGAAACCCAGCCTCCTACTTACCTTACTTGTGATTCTATGATGATTTCAGACATTGTATCCTATGACGGTGATTTAAGTGTTCATCTCAAATATTGCCAGATTCAGTACAGAGACACAGTGCACACAGTTCAATACAGACACAGACACTTGATCACATGCCCTTTTGCATTGCATTATCATATCATAACAGTTATGTTTGTCATTTTCAGGTGCATAATACATTTCTGATTCCAATCCATGGGTTCAACAGAGATCGTTGCCGAGAGAAAGAACAATGTGTCTTACAAGTTTCCAGATCCTGTTTTGGATTCATTGCTCAAAGTTATAGATATGGCTGGTCCGGGTATTCTTGATAGGTTTTAGAAGAGCTACGGGAATTTGGTTGGGATGGTCCGTACAATCACCAAGTATGAACATGATGCTTTGCACACTCTGCTGCAGTTCTACGAGCCTTCGTTGAGATGCTTTCTTTTTTCAGATTACATTTTGATGCCAACACTGGAAGAATTCTCATTTATTTTGGGAATTCCGATCACGCCGGCAATACCATTCTTCTCTGGTAGTTCTCCCAGCGTAAAAGAAATTGCTGCTGCGTTACAAATGGATCAGGCAGTGGTAAAGAGTGGTGTGAGCAGTAAAAATGGAGTTAGCGGATTTCATTTAGAATTTCTGTCTGGACAAGCCCAAGAGGCTGCAAGTGCTAAAAATTGGACGGTTTACAATTCCATTCTGGCTCTCTGCATATATGGCCTAGTTTTCTTTCCCAATCAGCAAGACTTTGTGGATATGCAAGCAACGAGAGTTTTCGTCCTTAAAAATCCAGTCCCTACTTTGTTAGGAGATTTTTATCATTCCGTGCATTACAAGAATGAGAAAAGGAGGGGAGGATCTGTTAGTTGTTGTACTCCACTGCTGAGTCATTGGTTTTTCAAACATTTGCCTCAGACAGGTGCCTTTGTGGAAACCAAAGATGTGGCGAAATGGTCTAAACGATTGATGGGTTTAACTGCTGATAACATTGTATGGTTTGACCACCGGTTATTGAGAATAGAGCTTGTCACAAGATGCAGAAATTTTCCAAATGTGCCTTTGATTGGCAGAAAATGAGGGATCAATTATAATCCAGTTTTGGCCATCCGACAGTTTGGGTATGCTTTCAGGGATCCTCCTACAGAGCAAGATGTGGAAGAATCTTTATTCTTTACAGGAACTAAAGATGCGAAGGTGGTAGAAGTAGTGAATGCTTGGAAAGATAAGCACAAAATTGGAAAAGCAGTTTTTGGAAAAGGAGATTGTAGATCTTATCCTGAATATGACAGGTGGATTGAGACGAAAGTAAAGGAATTGCTTTTACCATTTTCAAGGGGACCTCTTTTATGTTCAGTACAGCCAGAACAACCCACTATGGTGGCTATTGAAGAATGTGAGAAGTGGAAGAAAATGGTCAGAGAGTTGCAGATAGAGAATTCTGGAATGAGCAGATGTCTTCAGAAAGCTCTAGCTGACAACAAAGAGTTGGAAAAGAGAGCCTTGAAAGCGGAAAAAACCTTGGCTGACAAAGAGGAAGATTTTGATGACAGAGCTCGGTACTTTCGGAAACTTACTTTGGGAGCAGATGACACTAGTCAGGCTCACAAGATTACAAAACAGGCTTTAGCCCGAAGCAAGGATTCATTAGCTCAACTTCGTCAAGCTTGGGATGAAGTCAGAATTGAAAATGCCGAGTTAAAGGATCAGTCGAAGACTAAAGACGAGGAGCTTAAAAAGGCACATGAGCAGAGGAGAAAGTATCGGGAAAGTCTTGGTAAAAGTCAAGAACAGTTAGAAGAAGCTAGAAGCCAGCTGAAGAATACCAAGAAAGAGCTTGAAGAAGCCATGATAGAAAGAGAGATACTCAAGACGCAAGCTGGCGTAAAGAGACACAAAGGAGTGCATGATGACGAAGCTCTTATGCTGCATATGGGTTCTTTAACTGAAGCTCTTGAGAAAAGGGATGTCTTGATCAAAGAAATGATTGAAAAGCCGAATCACCAGCGTACCCGTATACTTTTTGAGGAGATCAAATACTCAAGTGACAGGCTGAAGGATGTGGAATTGTCAGATTGATGTTCTTTTCCTTATTTTTTGTTATTAATGGTTACCATCAGGCTTGTTGATGGATCCATTTTTCCTTGTATCGCATTTGCGGTTGAACCTTTCTTAAATGTACTTGAATACTTCGTTGAATGAGTATGAGCAGTTTTATTCAGAATTATTCCTTATCAGATAGTTGCACACAAGCACATGACCACTACACGTCTCTTTATATCACAATTTCTGGTCTTCAGATTTCCGTGGTTTGGATTGGAATCAGGGTGTAAAGCACTTTGGAAATGATAAACATAACATTGCATGGCATTGCATAACATTCTGCATTTATGTTACTTGCTTTTCAGGTACTCGTTGCAGGGTCTCTAACCTTTATTTGGTTTCAGGCAGTATAGCGGAGAGTCATATTCACCGATATTCGACGCGAAGAAATCAAGTAAGAATCATGGATCAAGTGCAAAGTGATTTGGCCGAAATAAGGGCGCGTATGGACCAGTTCATGACCCTCATGACTGGCATGGCGCAAAATCAGGAGAGATTGAGGCTTCTGGTCGAGCGTCCAGACAATGGGCCCGAAGGTGATCAGCATGACAATTCACAGGGACATGGCATCCCTCCTCCCGGTGGCAACCCTCCTCCTGGTGGTAACAATCGGGGTAATGGAAATGGTAGGCATGCTGGTGTTACTCTTGAAGATACTCTGGAAGACCAATTTACTCTACTAGATGCTGATGTGGGTAATCAAGGTGATCGAAGGTATGAGGAGTTAGCAGAAAAGATCAGGGCCATAGAATGCAAGAACTCTATGGGTATTGATGTTACCAGCTTGGGGCTGGTCTCAGGAGTCAGAATTCCCCCTAAATTCAAGCCTCCCACTTTTGATAAGTATCACGGCAATGCGTGTCCCCAAACGCATCTTCAAGCTTACTTTGGGAAGATTTCAGCCCATACGGATGACGAGAAGCTATGGATGCACTATTTTCAGGACAGTCTGGCTGGGGCGTCCTTGACCTGGTATATGAAGTTGAATAGAGCTGCTGTGAAGAGTTGGAAAGATCTGGCAGAAGCGTTCCTGAAGCAATACCAGTATAATATTGACATGGCGCCCAACCGCACTCAATTGCAGGGGTTGTCACAAAATGCCAAGGAGAGTTTCAAAGAATATGCACAGAGGTGGAGGGAAATGGCTGCCCAGGTTCAACCTCCCTTGTCAGACAGAGAAATGGCAGATATGTTCATGGGCA
Source organism: Lathyrus tuberosus (assembly GCA_022829125.1). Classification (NCBI taxonomy): domain Eukaryota; kingdom Viridiplantae; phylum Streptophyta; class Magnoliopsida; order Fabales; family Fabaceae; genus Lathyrus; species Lathyrus tuberosus. Next base: position 17,123,177 of record JALAZF010000063.1, read on the forward strand.
CCTTGCAAGGGGCCTATCTTGATAGATTAGCTGCTTGTCCGTCAACTGGATTTGCTGATATTGTGATTGCGGGAGAAAGAATAGAAAGTCTGTTAAAGCTTGGAAAGATCCAGGATGTGAGTGGGGCTGGCTCTTCGGGGACGAAGAAACCGTTTGCTAGTAACCAGAAAAGAAGAGAAGGTGATACGAATGCTGTGTTTAGAGGACGAGGCAGAGGGCGTTCTCAAGCTTATTATCAGGTAGATGCTGTAACAATCCCCACACCGTCTGTTCAGAAACAACAACCCCAACAACAAGTTCAACAGCAACAACCTTTTTTCCAGCAAAGGTCTAGGCAGAGGGATCGTAAGATGGATCCTCTCCCTATGACTTATGCCGCGCTGTTGCCCCGACTACTCGAGTTAAAGTTTGTAGAACTCCGTACTATGAAAGCTCCGGTTGCTGGAAACCTGCCACCTAACTTCGATGCTAATGCTCGTTGTGAGTTCCACTCAGGTGCTCAGGGGCACTCCATTGAAAAATGCTGGGCTTTCCATCAAAAAAAGTACAAGATTTGATTGATGCTAAAGCCATCAATTTCTCTCCCGCTCCTAATATTACTCAGCATCCCATGCCTGATCATAGTGCAGCAAATGTGTACGCTATTGAAGATGGGAGGAGATTGAATCTGGTGACAGATATCCATCAAGTGAAAACTTCTTTGTTGGTTGTAAAAGATCGTTTATTGAAGGGACAGGTGTTCCCGGGCTGTAATCAAGATTGCTCTGAGTGTATGAATCAGGAGAAAGGCTGTGATAAGTTGAAGATGGGTTTACAGAATCTGATCGATGAAGGATGTCTACAGTTCGACAGAGTCGTGAAAGACACTGATGAGATATCAACCGTGACCATCTATTACACTCCCACTGAGATTCAAATGCCGGTCAATGCAGTTCCCGTGGCGAGTGTTGCGCCAGAAAGACCCAGTCCTGTCACTATCACGGTGCCAGGACCAATTCCGTTCACGTCTACGAAGCCTATCCCATGGCACTATGGGGCAGATGTATATTACGAAGGTAAAAAGCAGGAAGTTGAGTCGTCAGTCAGCCCAAATATTGATAACGTAGGGGGTGTAGGGGGCTTTACAAGGAGTGGAAGGTTATTCGCTCCCCAAACCTTGAGAAGTGATAAAGAGGCAGAAGCCGCAGCAAAGGCTAAAGGTAAACAGGTGGTTGAAAATGCGCCTACACCTGAAGCAGAGACAAAGATTACTTTTGATAAGGAAATGGAAGAATTTATGAAGATAATCAAGAAAAGCGATTATAAGATTGTGGACCAACTGAATCAGACCCCTTCAAAGATTTCAATCTTGTCACTATTGATGTGCTCTGATGCGCATCGGCAGGCGTTGTTGAAAGTGTTGAAGAGTGCATACGTGCCACAGGAAATTACTGTTAATCAGCTCGAGGACGTAATCTCTAATGTTAATGTTAGCCATGGCTTGGGATTTACAAGTAGAGATCTGACTGTTGAAGGAAGAAACCACAATAAGGCTTTGCATATCACGATGGAGTGTAAGGGCGCAGTGTTATCTCATGTACTGGTAGACACTGGTTCATCACTCAATGTCTTGCCCAAGAAGGCATTAATGAAGCTGGAAGTTGATGGTTTGATCTTAAGGCCTAGTGAATTGGTGGTCAGAGCATTCGATGGAACTAGACGATCTGTGTTTGGTGAGGTGGAATTGCCCGTACAAATTGGACCACAGGTATTCAAATCCACGTTCCATGTAATGGACATACAACCTGCATATAGCTGCCTATTGGGACGCCCTTGGATTCACGGAGTCGGGGCTGTTACTTCTACTCTACATCAAAAGCTAAAGTATGAGTTTGAAGGGCAGGTTGTGACGGTGTGTGGGGAAGAAGACATCTTTGTGAGTCACTTGTCCACGTTCAAGTACATTGAGATGGATGGGGAAATTCATGAGATGCTGTGCCAATCATTTGAAGCAGTCAATATTGACGATGCACCTGAGTCTTCTTCTGTACCAGCTGGGGCCGGTACCTCCATTTCATCTTACAAACAAGCTGTCGAAGTCGTCAGGGCAGGCAACGCCCAAGGTTGGGGCAGGTTGATAGAGACCCCAATGAAGGAAGACAAATTTGGTATTGGTTATCATCCCTCTACAACTTCAGATGCGGGGAGCAGGGGACCCATTACTTTCAATAGTGGGGGAATTATCTACACGGACCAGTCTTGTGCAGCCACAGAGGATAGTGTTGATAGTAATTGTGACCTGGACAACTGGGTACGCCCTCATGCTCCGGGACAACAAGTGCAAAACTGGTCCGTTGAAGAAGTCATCCGGGTTACTCTTCAGACAGAGTAATTTTTCTTTGTTTTTTCTAACCATAATGCATGTCAAAATCTTGCGCTCTGCCCAAGGCGTATAGATTCATTTGTAGGGCCACCATGGTTGCATTTGCAATGTTTAATCATTAATAAAGGACGTTTTGCAATCAAATTTTGTTCTCTGTCTTTCAGTTTTTACTTTTGCACAAAAAAATAAAATGGCAATGTTTCATTTTCTTTTGTTTTGCTTAAAAATAAATTCTAAAATAAGGCATGAACCCGTTCATGCAGACTTGATCCTCCGGATACCACTGATAACGATTTTGATATGACTATGTATGACTTTGACAATCCGATTTATCAAGCCGAAGAAGGGGATGAGAAAGATTGTGAACTCCCTGAAGAACTGGCCAGATTGTTGAAACAAGAGGAAAGGGTCATCCAGCCTCATCAGGAGACTGTAGAAATCATTAATATTGGTACCAAGGACGCCAAGAAAGAGATCAGGATTGGTGCCAGCTTGCAAGCAGATGTGAAGCAAACTTTGACGGAAATGTTGCGCGAGTATGTTGACATCTTCACCTGGTCGTATCAAGACATGCCGGGGTTGGATACGGATATTGTCGTGCACAGGCTACCATTAAGAGAAGAATGCCCGCCAGTCAAGCAGAAGCTTCGTCGGACTCACCCCGACATGGCTTTAAAGATCAAGGAGGAAGTCCAGAAGCAGTGTGATGCTGGTTTTCTTGCTGTGACAAAATATCCTCCGTGGGTAGCCAACATCGTGCCAGTACCGAAGAAAGATGGAAAAGTGAGAATGTGTGTGGATTATCGAGATCTTAATAAAGCTAGCCCGAAAGATGATTTTCCACTACCTCATATTGATGTGCTGGTCGATAATACAGCTCAGTTTTCAGTGTTCTCATTTATGGACGGTTTCTCCGGGTACAACCAGATCAAGATGGCACCTGAAGATATGGAGAAGACCACGTTCATTACTCCGTGGGGTACATATTGTTATAAAGTAATGCCTTTTGGGTTGAAAAATGCAGGGGCAACGTACCAGCGGGTGATGGTGACATTGTTTCATGACTTGATTCATAAGGAGATCGAATGTTATGTAGATGATATGATTGCCAAGTCGAGAACAGAAGAGGAACATCTGATTAACCTGAAAAAGTTGTTTGAAAGGTTGAGAAAGTTCCGTCTGAGATTAAATCCAAATAAGTGCACGTTTGGGGTGCGTTCTGGAAAGTTACTGGGTTTCATTGTGAGCGAAAGAGGAATCGAGGTTGATCCTGCCAAGGTGAAAGCAATACAAAAAATGCCTGAACCGAGAACAGAAAAAGAGGTTCGTGGTTTCTTGGGTAGATTGAACTACATTGCAAGGTTCATATCTCACCTAACAGCCACGTGTGAGCCAATATTTAAATTGTTAAGGAAAGATCAAACGGTTAGGTGGAATGACGATTGCCAATTGGCATTCGATAAGATAAAAGAATACTTGCAGGAACCTCCGATTCTAATGCCTCCAGTTGAAGGGAGACCGCTGATAATGTATCTGACAGTGCTTGAAGGTTCCATGGGTTGTGTTCTCGGTCAACATGACGAGACAGGTAGGAAGGAGCATGCTATTTACTACCTGAGCAAAAAGTTCAATGATTGTGAGTCCCGATACTCAATGCTTGAAAAGACATGTTGTGCGCTTGCATGGGCCGCTAAGCGATTGAGGCAATATATGGTTAGGCACACAACCTTGTTGATTTCAAAAATGGATCCTATCAAGTACATTTTCGAGAAACCAGCATTGACAGGCAGAGTTGCACGGTGGCAAATGGTCTTGACAGAGTATGACATTCAGTACACTTCACAAAAGGCCATCAAAGGAAGTATCTTGTCCGACTATCTTGCGCAACAGCCGATTGATGATTACCAACCCATGAAATTTGACTTCCCTGATGAGGACATCATGTTTCTCAAAGCTAAAGACTGCGAGGAACCACTTCCGGAGGAGGGGCCAGACCCTGAATCCAAATGGAGTCTGATGTTTGATGGGGCTGTCAATATGAATGGGTGCGGAGTTGGAGCAGTTCTTATCACGCCAGAAGGTGTTCATATGCCTTTCACTGCCCGAATAACTTTCGGATGCACCAACAATGAAGCAGAGTACGAAGCTTGTATAATGGGGATCGAGGAGGCGGTTAATCTACGGATTAAAACCCTTGATATATTCGGTGATTCAGCTTTGGTAATCAATCAAGTGAAAGGGAGTTGGTACACGCACCAAGCAAATCTAGTGTCGTATAGAGATTATACAAGGAGATTGCTGACATTTTTCACAACAGTGAAACTGTACCATATTCCTCGAGATGAGAATAGGTTCACTGATGCCTTGGCCACTTTGTCTTCCATGATCAAAGTGCAAGGATGGAACCATGTACCTAAGATTGAGGTATCCCGCCTTGACAGACCAGCATTTGTGTTTGCGGTCGATGCAGCGTCTGATGACAAGCCATGGTTTCATGACATTAAGTGTTTCTTGAAAAGTCAAGAGTACCCGTCCGGGGCATCGTCCAAAGACAGGAAGACGTTGAGAAGGTTAGCTGGTAGTTTCTTCTTGAACAAAGATGGTGTGCTGTATAAAAGAAATTTTGACACGGTCCTGCTTAGATGTGTGGATAGACATGAAGCAGACTTGTTGATGATTGAAGTGCACGAAGGCTCTTTCGGTACCCATGCTGGAGGACATGCAATGGCTAAAAAGTTGTTAAGATCGGGATATTATTAGTTGACTATGGAGTCAGATTGTTGCAAATATGCCCGCAAATGCCATAAATGCCAGATCTATGCAGATAAGGTGCATGTGCCTCCAAATCCGTTGAGTATCATGTCGTCGCCTTGGCCGTTTGCCATGTGGGGCATTGATATGATCGGAAAGATTGAGCCTACAGCTTCCAATGGTCATCGTTTCATCTTGGTGGCAATTGATTACTTCACCAAATGGGTTGAAGCCGCATCCTATGCCAATGTTACAAAACAAGTGGTCGCTCGTTTCTTAAAACGGGATATCATTTGCCGATATGGAGTTCCCGAAAGAATCATTACTGATAATGGTTCTAATTTGAATAATAAGATGATGGCTGAGTTATGCCGGGACTTCAAAATCGAACATCACAATTCTTCTCCGTACCGCCCAAAGATGAATGGCGCGGTCGAAGCGGCCAACAAAAATATCAAGAAGATTGTGCAGAAGATGGTTGTCACGTACAAAGATTGGCATGAGATGTTACCATTTGCTTTGCATGGGTATTGAACGTCGGTACGCACGTCCACTGGGGCAACCCCATTCTCACTTGTATACGGTATGGAGGCAGTACTACCAGTTGAAGTGGAGATTCCGTCCCTCAGAGTCATGATGGATGTTAAGCTAGATGAGGCTGAATGGGTACGAGCCAGATTTGATCAGTTGAGCCTTATTGAGGAAAAGCGATTGGCGACTGTATGCCATGGGCAACTATATCAGCGCAGAATGAAGCAGGCATTTGACCAGAAGGTGCGTCCTCGGGTTTACAAAGTCGGAGATGTGGTACTCAAAAGGATCCTTCCTCCCAATACAGATCACAGGGGCAAATGGACTCCTAACTATGAAGGTCCATTCGTGGTTAAAAAGGTCTTTTTGGGCGGAGCTTTATTGCTTACAACCATGGATGGCGAAGACTTTTCATCCCCTGTCAACTCGGACGTAGTCAAAAAATACTTCGCATGAATAGACCCGCTGGATAATAAAAATAAAAAAATCCAGGCAAAAAAGGGCATCCCGGCGAACCAAAAACAGAATAAGGTTCGGGCAAAAATTAGGGATATAATTGAAAAAAATTGTACACCCGGTAAGTTGAAAACCCGAAAGGGCAACTTAGGCAAAAAAGGGTATCCTGGTGGATCGAAAACCTGAAAGGGCGGTCCACACAAAAGAGGGATTTAAGCGAATGACTACGGTCTGAGTTATCTGTACCCCATTATCGTTTGAACAACTGACATTCTGAAAGATAGGAATCGGTCTGATCATTCCTCAGAAGGCAAGGTCGGGGAGTTTTGAAGACATACTGGTCATAACAGAATGGAAACTCAGTGGAAGTCCGTTTTCACATTGCCATTAGGATAGTTTCTTTTCTCAATTTTCAGCGATCACCTCTTTCCAGGGATTGCTTCCGGATGTAATTGCCTATTCTGGGCTCTCAGTCAATAAATTGAATTTCAATAAAAAGCCTCCTATTTTTGTTTTATTGCTTTGTTTGCAAAAATGTCCTAATTTTGATAAAACATTGCATTTGAAAACATGGCGGCCTTGCAATAACATGCGCGAAAAAAAAAACATTTGAAATTACTTTGAATGTTGAATATTCCCGGATGGTGGATTCTAGCCACGCAATATTCGGGGCATGTGTGCATATTCTTTTGTTGCAGGTAGTAGGTGCAGATGATGTTAAGCACAAGACCAGTAATAAATCACCCCACGCAAAAGACTGGGGCAATTATGGGTAAGGAGATCGGCGTTCATCGTTCGGTCGACGATTGTTCATAACGGGTCGATCTCAGTGAATTAAGTTCAACTGGGTACCGTTGTATCTTATTAAGTCGATTCTCTCATACAGTACTTCCAACAGCTACAAGCTTTTCTGTGTCGATAACGGTCACAGGTTCCCCAAAAGAGTGGTCTCGTCGACACCGAAACTGATGGTTTTTCCCCAGCGAAGTCACAAGAGTTTGAAGAGGCTAAATCTTCTGTAAAGTCCTCTTATGACATCCTCTTCGGGGACGAATTGTTGGTTTGTCCAAGCATGGGGCATGATTGTTTCCCCAGCATGAAGTGTTGATCATCCCTAGTAGAGTTTGAGGACAGTTAGTCTTCTGTAAAATCCTCTCAAAAAGGCATTCCCCAACGCGAGACGTTTTAAAGCAGTTTCCTCCAGCAGAGTTTGTTATAAACTCGTCATCCCTAACGGAATTGTCTAAAGGGAAGCTCGCCTAACATGGGGCATTGTGGTACTTATCCTAAGCTCGACAGTCATATTCTTCAGCAGACTACTGTGGATTTGCTTTGGGTTTCCCCAACAGATCTCTAAGGACTCTTTCTAGCAAGTTGCAGTGGAATGTTCTAACCAGGATTTGCATATCCATGGCAGAGTAGCCATGATCCCCAGCAAGATTGTGTCTCTGGTAATGATCCCCCACAGAGGTCAGCATCGAATCTTGTCAGCAATACTCCCCAGCTGAGTTGTTGTTCTCCTCGCAGAGGTTTATAGGATCGGCAGAATCTATTCCTCAACAAGGATGGTACAGTCTTTCCCCAGCCGGGTCAGAAGGTGGATAACCCCTACAAAGGGTCTTGGATTGGATAGATCCCCAAGCAGAGTTTTATGACTTTTCTCCCCTAGCAAGACGCCATGCAAAGAAATTCTCATCCCCAGCGGAATTGCTGTAACCAGAATTCATCCCCAAGCAGATGAAGTAATTCCTGGCAGAATCATCATTCCTCATATCTCAAAGTCCAATTTATTTTTGGCAAGCGTGACAATTCGAAGCAGACAGATTATTCATTCATTCTTCAGCAGAGATATTATCCTTTCAGGAGTCTCCGAAATCAAATTATTGATCATTGTTCCTCAGCAGAGTCAGCAGAGATGTCTGACACAGATGCAGAGAGTAATCCAATTTTGGAATTCTAAAAGTCCAACAGTAGATTGGCGAAAAGTCCGTCTTCGGGTGGTAAAAGTCCAACAGTGGATTGGCAAAAGTCCATCTTCGGGTGGCAAAGCAGCTTAAAGTCCAACAGTGGATTGGCAAAAGTCCGTCTTCGGGTGGCAAAAGTCCAACAGTGGATTGGCGAAAGGTTCATCTAAGGCTGGCAAATTCTAAAAGTCCAACAGTGGATTGGCAAAAGTCCGTCTTCGGGTGGCAAAAGTCCAACAGTGGATTGGCGAAAGGTCCATCTAAGGGTGGGGAATTCTAAAAGTCCAACAGTAGATTGGCGAAAAGTCCGTCTTCGGGTGGCAAAAGTCCAACAGTGGATTGGCAAAAGTCCATCTTCGGGTGGCAAAGCAGCTTAAAGTCCAACAGTGGATTGGCAAAAGTCCGTCTTCGGGTGGCAAAAGTCCAACAGTGGATTGGCGAAAGGTCCATCTAAGGGTGGCAAATTCTAAAAGTCCAACAGTGGATTGGCAAAAGTCCGTCTTCGGGTGGCAAAAGTCCAACAGTGGATTGGCAAAAGTCCGTCTTCGGGTGGCAAAAGTCCAACGGTGGATTGGCAAAAGTCCGTCTTCGGGTGGCAAAAGTCCAACAGTGGATTGGCGAAAGGTCCATCTAAGGGTGGCAAATTCTAAAAGTCCAACAGTGGATTGGAAAAAGTCCGTCTTCGGGTGGCACGAAGCTGCAAAGTCCACCAGCAGTGTGGCAAGCCAGTAGTCGTCTGGCGTCGTTCAAAAGACAGTTTTCTCCGACAATGTTTCATTGAAGATTCAAGCCAGCAATGTCGTGGGAGTTTCTTCCTCATCATCCAGAGCAAATTTTTGGTTATATTTGGTATTCAATCACTATATACCTTGAAAGTCCGAAAGCAATTGCTTTCAGGCATTCAGGTCTACAGCGCTTGAATAGGGGCAGCTGTAATACCCCAAAATTTGCTCTCCCTCTTTGTCATCATAGCATGGCATTATCATTTATCATATCATATCCATCTCATTAGCATTGCATTGCATTTAACATAGAAAAATGAAGCATGGCATCCTTCTTACCATCAGGGCATGTGATCAGGTGGAAGGTGGACAATCAAGGGATCATTCAAAGCACAAAAAGGTCAGTCAAGTTGCCTCAAGGCAAGCCAAGAGGTCTTTCATGTCTCATACCATCTCAATTGATCATCCACAACCTCAAGGATGAGAGATACAATGGGAGATTGAAGCATTACATCTTTCACTATGCAAGAGGTTCAAAAACTGAAGGAAAACCCTCAAAAGAGATAGCTCATTGATCCAAAATCATCCTCAAATGGCATATATCATCATCCTTTAAGAAGGTACACAACATACTCTGAGGAATTTGAAATTGAAGACTGCACATTTTTCTCCTAGGAGGTGGGCACCAAAACTAGGGTTTCCCATTAAATCAGGGAATCTTTGATTTTTTGGACAAAACTTGATGTCATGGTATTCTACATGTCCTTAAGTGTATGTGTATGGAAAATTGCCTCTCAATTGGTTTTGGAAGTGTTTCAATTGGAAGAAAGATCAGAAATCAGGAAAGTTGGGGCCAGGTCAAATAATCAGAGGAAAAAGTCAACTCTTGACTTTTTGAGCCCAAAATCATGAAATTCATGTTACATATGTCCAATGTACAAAATTTGGTCAAGAAACTTCAAAGGAATCATGAAAAAATCAAGATGTGGAAAGTTGCCATTTTTGGATGAAGAAGGGTTACTAAAAATAGCAAGTTTTGGCCATTTTGCATCAGAGTTTGAGCCAAGGCCATTTAAAATTGAAACACCAAATGAAAATTCCACTCGGCCACAACAAGAGATCTTGTTTCAAGCTTCAAATCCATGTGTAGAACATCTCCATTGGATAAAAATTGAGTGAGATATGGATGATTAAAGTTGGGGAAAACTAGGGCAAAATGCAAGTCAGCTTGGTCAATTTTCAGGTCACGCGCGTGTCATTTTCACAAACACATGGTGGGCCAAATGTTTAGATCAATTACTCATGGTTAGAGGCCTCAAATGAAAAATCTTTCAACATGAAAGTTGTTCCTCTATGTGAGATCTTTAAGATTGGTGTTCATGTTTTTTTTCATTTGATCAAAGGTCAAGAAGTTATGTTGAGTCCAATGTGCTATGATCATGCTGAGAACCTAGGTGCCATGTTACCTTGTCAACCAACCTTTGCCACGCCCTCATACCAGTCTCAAGCTTATGTGTTATAAGTCATTTTGCAACTTACTCCAAACCCCATTTCAATTCAATTTTCATATCAAAGTTGTCCTATTACATCCCCTCTTTCCAACGTCTCCAAGAACTCATTAGATCATCCACAATGCCAAGAGAAAATCACCATTAAACATCCATGTTTGCATTATTTCCAAACTGTCACAAAAAACCAGAAAAATGAATGTTGTTGTTGTGGTCTCAGTTTGCCCGTGCATTGCTCACTCTCCAACTCTTTCTTCATTTAACCAAACATTCATCACATGTCCATGCACATGAGCACGTGCATTACATAAAAATAGAAAGAACAACTTGCTGAGCAAGTTTCACCTACACAAGCCGTGCCATTTCACTTCTCTTCAACTCCACCATAGTTTATCATGGGTTATCATCACCATAGCTTTGCTCTCCCTAACTAACTTGACTCAGTTAGTTAGGGATGACTCACTTAACTCAACTGTGACTCACTTGACTCACTCATTAAACCATAGTTAACCCACACTATAAAACAAAATCTCACTTCACATTTTCATTCAGCTTCATTTTCTCTCATTTTTCACTTCAAAACACTTCAAACTCTCCCTCACATTCTCTCTACTTTCCCTCTGATTTCACACGAGCTTCACCATCTTTCCTTCATCTACTTCATCTTCATCATCATCAATGGCATTGAATTGAAGCCTTTCTACACAGTCCTCAAGATTTTGCAAGCATTGTTCAACATTGAACCTCTCTGCTCTTAAGACCATTGGTTGTATAGCATTTATTTTGCTAAGTTCGTGAAGCTCCAAGGTTGCAGAACAAGTATTTCCTCTGGTTTTCTCAAACTATACAAGAACTGCAAGATCAGGTTCCAAATCTCACAAACTCTTTTCTCACGATTTACTTGTTTATTTTGTTGTTTTAATGTTGATATGAGCTTAATAGAAGCATTCCAAACTCTGGCTAGTTGATAGGCCTTCTAAAGGCTTAGTTGCAAAACCTAGGGCATGTTTTACTCTTCTCTGTTCTCCATGTGCACGTGTATTATGTGGAAAATAGTGGTAGATCCATGATGTGCATGAGCTCAGCTTTAATTTGGTATATGATTTGTGCATCTTGGTGAGATATGAGGGTTGCAGACGGTGGTGATTGACCGGAGAAGGTGACCAGAGGTCCCTCTCCGGCCGGTGATCGTTATGTTAGGGTTTCTGGTCAGAATTAATGTGGACCGTTTGATGTGCATGATCCAATGCTCCAAAACGTGACAACGCATTAAAAGGAGCGTGCTCCTCACGTGTTTTTTTTTTTATTCTCATTTAAACGTTTTATGGTGCAGTGCATGTTAGTTGTTGTGTTCCTCCACGCGTGATCATTGATTTTGTTTACTTTGACCTTTGTGTTGACTTGACCTAATCTGATGGTTGTAATTGCTTTGACTTGTGTTGACTGAGGAGCATGGTAGTTATTGTGTTATGCGAGCTTAGTGGACCTAGTCAGATTGATATCCACACCCCCAGGCCTTAAGCCCAAACCATTTTTGAACTGAGTAATTACTAGGCATGCACCCCCATACATTTTGCATTGCATTTTATTTTTTTATTTTTGCTACATGTTTTATTTTTAATTTTTAAAAACACTAAATAGCATCATAAAATTCCACAAAAATTCATGAGCATTATTAAAACATTTAGAAAATTTTTGGTGATTTTATTTTCTGATTCTATGACATTTTTACCCCTGTTCCATATTTTTCTTTGAATTTCTTTGATGTGCATTCTTAATATGGTACATGATCTTGTTTAATTTTGTTCTTGATCATTAAAAATTGTTTTGATGCTCTTCTTTTTGCATTGAGTCATTAGCATCTTGAGGTATGTTAAGTGATTTTTATTTGATTTTTTAGGTCATTTTATGGCATGTTTGGTGTTCACTTTTGTGCTACTTTGTATGATATGTCTATTTGACCTAAGTGCATTGTTGGACCTCATTTTGCCTTGGTTCCTTGCATGCTACTTTGATATGTGATTCATCTCTGATTGGTGAACTTCAATACCATGTTTTCATAATTTTCATGAGGCCATTTGATTTTTGTTTGATGCATTTCATTTAAAGCATTATAACATGTCATATCATTGTAATCTTTTGTGCATGTTTACATGTTTTCTTTTGTGTATACTTGCATGATCATTTGCCTATTTGGTGAGCTGCACTCTTGACATTATAGGACATTGATACATATCATATGTCATCTTTGCTTGTTGATTATCATTTGAACCTTGTGCACTTTTAACATGTTGTGTTTGCACTTTCCTTTGTTTGGAACTTCCATTTCAATCCTACTTCTTCTATCACTTCTTAAATGCTTTGATGTGTCATGCATGAATACTTGTGAGATGTTTGTGAATCATTTTTCATTTCATTTCAATTCTGATCCATGGATTACATGTTCCATTTATGCACATTTCTTCTTTTCTCTTTCATCTTTCATTCTCCCTTTTCTTATGATATCATGTTCTAATGTCATGGAGGATGTTTGTTGCCTATCCACTTGAGTTTGATTGATAATAACCATTCGTTTCCATATGATGTACATTCTGGTTGTGGCTCTAGGATTTGGTTTCTCATGAAATTCTTTTGAGTTTTATGATGCATTACATGTTCTTTTACTTCTTATACTTCTTATACATGTTTACTAACCATGTAGGGGCTTTGGTAAGTTTCAATTGAGTGTGGATAAGGAATCCACATTCAACTTCTATACTTTCTCTTTTACAATTCCATTTTATGTTTTGTTAAGCACTTATGTGCTTTCTGTTAATAACTCATTACTTTCCCTTTTTGAATTACAATTCATCTTCTACTTTAGAAGTGAATTGTTTAATTCTTTCTTTCTTTAGATTTTAGGTTGAAGCCTCACAAACCTTTAGGATCACTCCCTTTAATCTTCAATTAGGATTGAGTCTTAGTCCACATATGTTTTACCTTTTCTCCTCTCTTGAGTCTCTCTTCTCATCTCTTAAAGGAAACTCAAAACATCTAATAAAGGTAGGCATTTATTGCATTTAGGCCTTTCATATAAAGAAAAGGTTATAAGGGGTCTTCTCTTATAATCTTAGAATGTATAGCATATAGCCCATCTTGGGTCAATGTGTTAAACATTTGATCTTGTATGAGGGACTTAAATGCAATACTTGTTGAAGGTACAAATAAAAAACACTTCTTCATTTCTTAATTAGCAAAAACACTTAATAAACACAAGTATGCTAGTGTGTTTGAACCTTGACAATTGGAACTAAGTGTGGGGGTCTTCTTCACCCTTAGTGTGCTTTCTTACCCATTCCATCTTGGAATGTGAGAATGTACACATTCCAATGACTAAGATCCGGATACACTGTCATATGCAAACAAATCCAAAACACTTCCTTCTAAAAGACAAAAACAAACAATAACGTCTTTCCTTCAGGAATTCTTTTCTCACCTCATTCACTCTTAGCGTACGAACGCGCTTCTACTCGTTCTCTTGCAAGATGGTAACGCACTCGGACCAGCGAGCCTGCAACACCTGAGCCAGAACGTAAGCCGTTCTCTAAAAAAACACAAACAACTTTCCCTAGTGAGGGGAACTACGTCGCTCTGATTCTCATGTTCCCGATGAGATACGTAGGCAGTGGGGTAGGGCCCATGCGAGCACGTCTTTTATTTTCCCTACATTTGTTTCTCTCTCTTTTCCAGTTCTCCAGATAGCAGTTCTCTTTTTCAGTGTCTTTTTCCTACACCCTTTGATCGAGACAAGCAAGCGTGGATCCCATCGGGTACGATGGACGCGAGGGGGTGCTAATACCTTCCTCTCGCGTAACCGACTCCCGAACCCATTTCTTTCGGTCGTGAGACCATGCTCTATCCTTTCTCTCAGGTTTACGCGGTGTTTCCTTTCCCTCTCTGGGGATAAATACACATTGTTGGCGACTCTGTTTCGGTGCCACTTTTGCGTTTGTACCTGGATGAAAATCCCGGGAGCGACAGCTGGCGACTCTGCTGGGGACAGGTTGACCTATTGCTGGTCCATCCTAAGCGAGTCAATCCTAACGCTTGTATGTTTTTCTTTCATTGGGTGTTTATTGTTGTGCTGTATTTACCGTTTTACTGTATAGTTATTTACTATATATTACTGTATATTACTGCATTTACTGCATTTTACCATTTTTATTCCATATGATATATTATGCTATGCTGGACTGTGCTGTTTTCTGTTTAGCGAGATGGGATTTCTGAGAGATAAGCCCATTACACAGGCTTGAGGATACACTTAGAATTAGAGTGGAGAGTAGTGGGACCTACGTGCCGTTTGGAGTGCGTTGGGTGTTCACGAAATTCACAGCTAGACGAGGCTATCTTGGGACACGTCGTGGCATGCGCATCTTGCGTATTCCAGGATGTAGATCTAGAGAGCTGTCGACTCTGGTGACCGATCATGAGGACTTTAGTGGAAACATCCCTCTTTAGCGGTGACAATGGCAGACCACATTCTGTGGCAAACCCATTCGCACCCGAGGGCCCACTTTGGAACTTGCATAGGATGACTTTTATTTTCTAAGGGGAGTCAGTGGACGACCTCTTTGATTGGCATAGCATTGTATCCTACGGGCTGAATGTGCTATGGCTTCTCAAACCTCCGAAGCTGACAAGCCTTATTTTCTAAGAACCACATGTGAGTATGGGCGGGATGTTTACAGGTTTGCAGGAAACCCAGCCTCCTACTTACCTTACTTGTGATTCTATGATGATTTCAGACATTGTATCCTATGACGGTGATTTAAGTGTTCATCTCAAATATTGCCAGATTCAGTACAGAGACACAGTGCACACAGTTCAATACAGACACAGACACTTGATCACATGCCCTTTTGCATTGCATTATCATATCATAACAGTTATGTTTGTCATTTTCAGGTGCATAATACATTTCTGATTCCAATCCATGGGTTCAACAGAGATCGTTGCCGAGAGAAAGAACAATGTGTCTTACAAGTTTCCAGATCCTGTTTTGGATTCATTGCTCAAAGTTATAGATATGGCTGGTCCGGGTATTCTTGATAGATTTTAGAAGAGCTACGGGAATTTGGTTGGGATGGTCCGTACAATCACCAAGTATGAACATGATGCTTTGCACACTCTGCTGCAGTTCTACGAGCCTTCGTTGAGATGCTTTCTTTTTTCAGATTACATTTTGATGCCAACACTGGAAGAATTCTCATTTATTTTGGGAATTCCGATCACGCCGGCAATACCATTCTTCTCTGGTAGTTCTCCCAGCGTAAAAGAAATTGCTGCTGCGTTACAAATGGATCAGGCAGTGGTAAAGAGTGGTGTGAGCAGTAAAAATGGAGTTAGCGGATTTCATTTAGAATTTCTGTCTGGACAAGCCCAAGAGCCTGCAAGTGCTAAAAATTGGACGGTTTACAATTCCATTCTGGCTCTCTGCATATATGGCCTAGTTTTCTTTCCCAATCAGCAAGACTTTGTGGATATGCAAGCAACGAGAGTTTTCGTCCTTAAAAATCCAGTCCCTACTTTGTTAGGAGATTTTTATCATTCCGTGCATTACAAGAATGAGAAAAGGAGGGGAGGATCTGTTAGTTGTTGTACTCCACTGCTGAGTCATTGGTTTTTCAAACATTTGCCTCAGACAGGTGCCTTTGTGGAAACCAAAGATGTGGCGAAATGGTCTAAACGATTGATGGGTTTAACTGCTGATAACATTGTATGGTTTGACCACCGGTTATTGAGAATAGAGCTTGTCACAAGATGCGGAAATTTTCCAAATGTGCCTTTGATTGGCAGAAAATGAGGGATCAATTATAATCCAGTTTTGGCCATCCGACAGTTTGGGTATGCTTCCAGGGATCCTCCTACAGAGCAAGATGTGGAAGAATCTTTATTCTTTACAGGAACTAAAGATGCGAAGGTGGTAGAAGTAGTGAATGCTTGGAAAGATAAGCACAAAATTGGAAAAGCAGTTTTTGGAAAAGGAGATTGTAGATCTTATCCTGAATATGACAGGTGGATTGAGACGAAAGTAAAGGAATTGCTTTTACCATTTTCAAGGGGACCTCTTTTATGTTCAGTACAGCCAGAACAACCCACTATGGTGGCTATTGAAGAATGTGAGAAGTGGAAGAAAATGGTCAGAGAGTTGCAGATAGAGAATTCTGGAATGAGCAGATGTCTTCAGAAAGCTCTAGCTGATAACAAAGAGTTGGAAAAGAGAGCCTTGAAAGCGGAAAAAACCTTGGCTGACAAAGAGGAAGATTTTGATGACAGAGCTCGGTACTTTCGGAAACTTACTTTGGGAGCAGATGACACTAGTCAGGCTCACAAGATTACAAAACAGGCTTTAGCCCGAAGCAAGGATTCATTAGCTCAACTTCGTCAAGCTTGGGATGAAGTCAGAATTGAAAATGCCGAGTTAAAGGATCAGTCGAAGACTAAAGACGAGGAGCTTAAAAAGGCACATGAGCAGAGGAGAAAGTATCGGGAAAGTCTTGGTAAAAGTCAAGAACAGTTAGAAGAAGCTAGAAGCCAGCTGAAGAATACCAAGAAAGAGCTTGAAGAAGCCATGATAGAAAGAGAGATACTCAAGACGCAAGCTGGCGTAAAGAGACACAAAGGAGTGCATGATGACGAAGCTCTTATGCTGCATATGGGTTCTTTAACTGAAGCTCTTGAGAAAAGGGATGTCTTGATCAAAGAAATGATTGAAAAGCCGAATCACCAGTGTACCCGTATACTTTTTGAGGAGATCAAATACTCAAGTGACAGGCTGAAGGATGTGGAATTGTCAGATTGATGTTCTTTTCCTTATTTTTTGTTATTAATGGTTACCATCAGGCTTGTTGATGGATCCATTTTTCCTTGTATCGCATTTGCGGTTGAACCTTTCTTAAATGTACTTGAATACTTCGTTGAATGAGTATGAGCAGTTTTATTCAGAATTATTCCTTATCAGATAGTTGCACACAAGCACATGACCACTACACGTCTCTTTATATCACAATTTCTGGTCTTCAGATTTCCGTGGTTTGGATTGGAATCAGGGTGTAAAGCACTTTGGAAATGATAAACATAA
Organism: Lathyrus tuberosus; assembly: GCA_022829125.1. Lineage (NCBI taxonomy): Eukaryota > Viridiplantae > Streptophyta > Magnoliopsida > Fabales > Fabaceae > Lathyrus > Lathyrus tuberosus. The sequence goes on from JALAZF010000063.1 coordinate 17,140,594, forward strand.
CATTGCATGGCATTGCATAACATTCTGCATTTATGTTACTTGCTTTTCAGGTACTCGTTGCAGGGTCTCTAACCTTTATTTGGTTTCAGGCAGTATAGCGGAGAGTCATATTCACCGATATTCGACGCGAAGAAATCAAGTAAGAATCATGGATCAAGTGCAAAGTGATTTGGCCAAAATGAGGGCGCGTATGGACCAGTTCATGACCCTCATGACTGGCATGGCGCAAAATCAGGAGAGATTAAGGCTTCTGGTCGAGCGTCCAGACAATGGGCCCGAAGGTGATCAGCATGACAATTCACAGGGACATGGCATCCCTCCTCCCGGTGGCAACCCTCCTCCTGGTGGTAACAATCGGGGTAATGGAAATGGTAGGCATGCTGGTGTTACTCTTGAAGATACTCTGGAAGACCAATTTACTCTACTAGATGCTGATGTGGGTAATCAAGGTGATCGAAGGTATGAGGAGTTAGCAGAAAAGATCAGGGCCATAGAATGCAAGAACTCTATGGGTATTGATGTTACCAGCTTAGGGCTGGTCTCAGGAGTCAGAATTCCCCCTAAATTCAAGCCTCCCACTTTTGATAAGTATCACGGCAATGCGTGTCCCCAAACGCATCTTCAAGCTTACTTTGGGAAGATTTCAGCCCATACGGATGACGAGAAGCTATGGATGCACTATTTTCAGGACAGTCTGGCTGGGGCGTCCTTGACCTGGTATATGAAGTTGAATAGAGCTGCTGTGAAGAGTTGGAAAGATCTGGCAGAAGCGTTCCTGAAGCAATACCAGTATAATATTGACATGGCGCCCAACCGCACTCAATTGCAGGGGTTGTCACAAAATGCCAAGGAGAGTTTCAAAGAATATGCACAGAGGTGGAGGGAAATGGCTGCCCAGGTTCAACCTCCCTTGTCAGACAGAGAAATGGCAGATATGTTCATGGGCACCTTGCAAGGGGCCTATCTTGATAGATTAGCTGCTTGTCCGTCAACTGGATTTGCTGATATTGTGATTGCGGGAGAAAGAATAGAAAGTCTGTTAAAGCTTGGAAAGATCCAGGATGTGAGTGGGGCTGGCTCTTCGGGGACGAAGAAACCGTTTGCTAGTAACCAGAAAAGAAGAGAAGGTGATACGAATGCTGTGTTTAGAGGACGAGGCAGAGGGCGTTCTCAAGCTTATTATCAGGTAGATGCTGTAACAATCCCCACACCGTCTGTTCAGAAACAACAACCCCAACAACAAGTTCAACAGCAACAACCTTTTTTCCAGCAAAGGTCTAGGCAGAGGGATCGTAAGATGGATCCTCTCCCTATGACTTATGTCGCGCTGTTGCCCCGACTACTCGAGTTAAAGTTGGTAGAACTCCGTACTATGAAAGCTCCGGTTGCTGGAAACCTGCCACCTAACTTCGATGCTAATGCTCGTTGTGAGTTCCACTCAGGTGCTCAGGGGCACTCCATTGAAAAATGCTGGGCTTTCCATCATAAAGTACAAGATTTGATTGATGCTAAAGCCATCAATTTCTCTCCCGCTCCTAATATTACTCAGCATCCCATGCCTGATCATAGTGCAGCAAATGTGTACGCTATTGAAGATGGGAGGAGATTGAATCTGGTGACAGATATCCATCAAGTGAAAACTTCTTTGTTGGTTGTAAAAGATCGTTTATTGAAGGGACAGGTGTTCCCGGGCTGTAATCAAGATTGCTCTGAGTGTATGAATCAGGAGAACGGCTGTGATAAGTTGAAGATGGGTTTACAGAATCTGATCGATGAAGGATGTCTACAGTTCGACAGAGTCGTGAAAGACACTGATGAGATATCAACCGTGACCATCTATTACACTCCCACTGAGATTCAAATGCCGGTCAATGCAGTTCCCGTGGCGAGTGTTGCGCCAGAAAGACCCAGTCCTGTCACTATCACGGTGCCAGGACCAATTCCGTTCACGTCTACGAAGGCTATCACATGGCACTATGGGGCAGATGTATATTACGAAGGTAAAAAGCAGGAAGTTGAGTCGTCAGTCAGCCTAAATATTGATAACGTAGGGGGTGTAGGGGCCTTTACAAGGAGTGGAAGGTTGTTCGCTCCCCAAACCTTAAGAAGTGATAAAGAGGCAGAAGCCGCAGCAAAGGCTAAAGGTAAACAGGTGGTTGAAAATGCGCCTACACCTGAAGCAGAGACAAAGATTACTTTTGATAAGGAAATGGAAGAATTTATGAAGATAATCAAGAAAAGCGATTATAAGATTGTGGACCAACTGAATCAGACCCCTTCAAAGATTTCAATCTTGTCACTATTGATGTGCTCTGATGCGCATCGGCAGGCGTTGTTGAAAGTGTTGAAGAGTGCATACGTGCCACAGGAAATTACTGTTAATCAGCTCGAGGACGTAATCTCTAATGTTAATGTTAGCCATGGCTTGGGATTTACAAGTAGAGATCTGACTGTTGAAGGAAGAAACCACAATAAGGCTTTGCATATCACGATGGAGTGTAAGGGCGCAGTGTTATCTCATGTACTGGTAGACACTGGTTCATCACTCAATGTCTTGCCCAAGAAGGCATTAATGAAGCTGGAAGTTGATGGTTTGATCTTAAGGCCTAGTGAATTGGTGGTCAGAGCATTCGATGGAACTAGACGATCTGTGTTTGGTGAGGTGGAATTGCCCGTACAAATTGGACCACAGGTATTCAAATCCACGTTCCATGTAATGGACATACAACCTGCATATAGCTGCCTATTGGGACGCCCTTGGATTCACGGAGCCGGGGCTGTTACTTCTACTCTACATCAAAAGCTAAAGTATGAGTTTGAAGGGCAGGTTGTGACGGTGTGTGGGGAAGAAGACATCTTTGTGAGTCACTTGTCCACGTTCAAGTACATTGAGATGGATGGGGAAATTCATGAGATGCTGTGCCAATCATTTGAAGCAGTCAATATTGACGATGCACCTGAGTCTTCTTCTGTACCAGCTGGGGCCGGTACCTCCATTTCATCTTACAAACAAGCTGTCGAAGTCGTCAGGGCAGGCAACGCCCAAGGTTGGGGCAGGTTGATAGAGACCCCAATGAAGGAAGACAAATTTGGTATTGGTTATCATCCCTCTACAACTTCAGATGCGGGGAGCAGGGGACCCATTACTTTCAATAGTGGGGGAATTATCTACACGGACCAGTCTTGTGCAGCCACAGAGGATAGTGTTGACAGTAATTGTGACCTGGACAACTGGGTACGCCCTCATGCTCCGGGACAACAAGTGCAAAACTGGTCCGTTGAAGAAGTCATCCGGGTTACTCTTCAGACAGAGTAATTTTTCTTTGTTTTTTCTAACCATAATGCATGTCAAAATCTTGCGCTCTGCCCAAGGCGTATAGATTCATTTGTAGGGCCACCATGGTTGCATTTGCAATGTTTAATCATTAATAAAGGACGTTTTGCAATCAAATTTTGTTCTCTGTCTTTCAGTTTTTACTTTTGCACAAAAAAATAAAATGGCAATGTTTCATTTTCTTTTGTTTTGCTTAAAAATAAATTCTAAAATAAGGCATGAACCCGTTCATGCAGACTTGATCCTCCGGATACCACTGATAACGATTTTGATATGACTATGTATGACTTTGACAATCCGATTTATCAAGCCGAAGAAGGGGATGAGAAAGATTGTGAACTCCCTGAAGAACTGGCCAGATTGTTGAAACAAGAGGAAAGGGTCATCCAGCCTCATCAGGAGACTGTAGAAATCATCAATATTGGTACCAAGGATGCCAAGAAAGAGATCAGGATTGGTGCCAGCTTGCAAGCAGATGTGACGCAAACTTTGACGAAAATGTTGCGCGAGTATGTTGACATCTTCGCCTGGTCGTATCAAGACATGCCGGGGTTGGATACGGATATTGTCGTGCACAGGCTGCCATTAAGAGAAGAATGCCCGCCAGTCAAGCAGAAGCTTCGTCGGACTCACCCCGACATGGCTTTAAAGATCAAGGAGGAAGTCCAGAAGCAGTGGGATGCTGGTTTTCTTGCTGTGACAAAATATCCTCCGTGGGTAGCCAACATCGTGCCAGTACCGAAGAAAGATGGAAAAGTGAGAATGTGTGTGGATTATCGAGATCTTAATAAAGCTAGCCCGAAAGATGATTTTCCACTACCTCATATTGATGTGCTGGTCGATAATACAGCTCAGTTTTCAGTGTTCTCATTTATGGACGGTTTCTCCGGGTACAACCAGATCAAGATGGCACCTGAAGATATGGAGAAGACCACGTTCATTACTCCGTGGGGTACATATTGTTATAAAGTAATGCCTTTTGGGTTGAAAAACGCAGGGGCAACGTACCAGCGGGCGATGGTGACATTGTTTCATGACTTGATTCATAAGGAGATCGAATGTTATGTAGATGATATGATTGCCAAGTCGAGAACAGAAGAGGAACATCTGATTAACCTGAAAAAGCTGTTTGAAAGGTTGAGAAAGTTCCGTCTGAGATTAAATCCAAACAAGTGCACGTTTGGGGTGCGTTCTGGAAAGTTACTGGGTTTCATTGTGAGCGAAAGAGGAATCGAGGTTGATCCTGCCAAGGTGAAAGCAATACAAGAAATGCCTGAACCGAGAACAGAAAAAGAGGTTCGTGGTTTCTTGGGTAGATTGAACTACATTGCAAGGTTCATATCTCACCTAACAGCCACGTGTGGGCCAATATTTAAATTGTTAAGGAAAGATCAAACGGTCAGGTGGAATGACGATTGCCAATTGGCATTCGATAAGATAAAAGAATACTTGCAGGAACCTCCGATTCTAATGCCTCCAGTTGAAGGGAGACCGCTGATAATGTATCTGACAGTGCTTGAAGGTTCCATGGGTTGTGTTCTCGGTCAACATGACGAGACAGGTAGGAAGGAGCATGCTATTTACTACCTGAGCAAAAAGTTCAATGATTGTGAGTCCCGATACTCAATGCTTGAAAAGACATGCTGTGCGCTTGCATGGGCCGCTAAGCGATTGAGGCAATATATGGTTAGGCACACAACCTTGTTGATTTCAAAAATGGATCCTATCAAGTACATTTTCGAGAAACCAGCATTGACAGGCAGAGTTGCACGGTGGCAAATGGTCTTGACAGAGTATGACATTCAGTACACTTCATAAAAGGCCATCAAAGGAAGTATCTTGTCTGACTATCTTGCGCAACAGCCGATTGATGATTACCAACCCATGAAATTTGACTTCCCTGATGAGGACATCATGTTTCTCAAAGCTAAAGACTGCGAGGAACCACTTCCGGAGGAGGGGCCAGACCCTGAATCCAAATGGAGTCTGATGTTTGATGGGGCTGTCAATATGAATGGGTGCGGAGTTGGAGCAGTTCTTATCACGCCGGAAGGTGTTCATATGCCTTTCACTGCCCGAATAACTTTCGGATGCACCAACAATGAAGCAGAGTACGAAGCTTGTATAATGGGGATCGAGGAGGCGGTTAATCTACGGATTAAAACCCTTGATATATTCGGTGATTCAGCTTTGGTAATCAATCAAGTGAAAGGGAGTTGGTACACGCACCAAGAAAATCTAGTGCCGTATAGAGATTATACAAGGAGATTGCTGACATTTTTCACAACAGTGAAACTGTACCATATTCCTCGAGATGAGAATAGGTTCGCTGATGCCTTTGCCACTTTGTCTTCCATGATCAAAGTGCAAGGATGGAACCATGTACCTAAGATTGAGGTATCCCGCCTTGACAGACCAGCATTTGTGTTTGCGGTCGATGCAGCGTCTGATGACAAGCCATGGTTTCATGACATTAAGTGTTTCTTGAAAAGTCAAGAGTACCCGTCCGGGGCATCGTCCAAAGACAGGAAGACGTTGAGAAGGTTAGCTGGTAGTTTCTTCTTGAACAAAAATGGCGTGCTGTATAAAAGAAATTTTGACACGGTCCTGCTTAGATGTGTGGATAGACATGAAGCAGACTTGTTGATGATTGAAGTGCACGAAGGCTCTTTCGGTACCCATGCCGGAGGACATGCAATGGCTAAAAAGTTGTTAAGATCGGGATATTATTGGTTGACTATGGAGTCAGATTGTTGCAAATATGCCCGCAAATGCCATAAATGCCAGATTTATGCAGATAAGGTGCATGTGCCTCCAAATCCGTTGAGTATCATGTTGTCGCCTTGGCCGTTTGCCATGTGGGGCATTGATATGATCGGAAAGATTGAGCCTACAGCTTCCAATGGTTATCGTTTCATCTTGGTGGCAATTGATTACTTCACCAAATGGGTTGAAGCCGCATCCTATGCCAATGTTACAAAACAAGTGGTCGCTCGTTTCTTAAAACGGGATATCATTTGCCGATATGGAGTTCCCGAAAGAATCATTACTGATAATGGTTCTAATTTGAATAATAAGATGATGGTTGAGTTATGCCGGGACTTCAAAATCGAACATCACAATTCTTCTCCGTACCGCCCAAAGATGAATGGCGCGGTCGAAGCGGCCAACAAAAATATCAAGAAGATTGTGCAGAAGATGGTTGTCACGTACAAAGATTGGCATGAGATGTTACCATTTGCTTTGCATGGGTATTGAACGTCGGTACGCACGTCCACTGGGGCAACCCCATTCTCACTTGTATACGGTATGGAGGCAGTACTACCAGTTGAAGTGGAGATTCCGTCCCTCAGAGTCATGATGGATGTTAAGCTAGATGAGGCTGAATGGGTACGAGCCAGATTTGATCAGTTGAGCCTTATTGAGGAAAAGCGATTGGCGGCTGTATGCCATGGACAACTATATCAGCGCAGAATGAAGCAGGCATTTGACCAGAAGGTGCGTCCTCGGGTTTACAAAGTCGGAGATGTGGTACTCAAAAGGATCCTTCCTCCCAATACAGATCACAGGGGCAAATGGACTCCTAACTATGAAGGTCCATTCGTGGTTAAAAAGGTCTTTTCGGGCGGAGCTTTATTGCTTACAACCATGGATGGCGAAGACTTTTCATCCCCTGTCAACTCGGACGTAGTCAAAAAATACTTCGCATGAATAGACCCGCTGGATAATAAAAATAAAAAAATCCAGGCAAAAAAGGGCATCCCGGCGAACCAAAAACAGAATAAGGTTCGGGCAAAAATTAGGGATATAATTGAAAAAAATTGTACACCCGGTAAGTTGAAAACCCGAAAGGGCAACTTAGGCAAAAAAGGGTATCCTGGTGGATCGAAAACCTGAAAGGGCGGTCCACACAAAAGAGGGATTTAAGCGAATGACTCCAGTCTGAGTTATCTGTACCCCATTATCGTTTGAACAACTGACATTCTGAAAGATAGGAATCGGTCTGATCATTCCTCAGAAGGCAAGGTCGGGGAGTTTTGAAGACATACTGGTCATAACAGAATGGAAACTCAGTGGAAGTCCGTTTTCACATTGCCATTAGGATAGTTTCTTTTCTCAATTTTCAGCGATCACCTCTTTCCAGGGATTGCTTCCGGATGTAATTGCCTATTCTGGGCTCTCAGTCAATAAATTGAATTTCAACAAAAAGCCTCCTATTTTTGTTTTATTGCTTTGTTTGCAAAAATGTCCTAATTTTGATAAAACATTGCATTTGAAAACATGGCGGCCTTGCAATAACATGCGCGAAAAAAAAAACATTTAAAATTACTTTGAATGTTGAATATTCCCGGATGGTGGATTCTAGCCACGCAATATTCGGGGCATGTGTGCATATTCTTTTGTTGCAGGTAGTAGGTGCAGATGATGTTAAGCACAAGACCAGTAATAAATCACCCCACGCAAAAGACTGGGGCAATTATGGGTAAGGAGATCGGCGTTCATCGTTCGGTCGACAATTGTTCATAACGGGTCGATCTCAGTGAATTAAGTTCAACTGGGTACCGTTGTATCTTATTAAGTCGATTCTCTCATACAGTACTTCCAACAGCTACAAGCTTTTCTGTGTCGATAACGGTCACAGGTTCCCCAAAAGAGTGGTCTCGTCGACACCGAAACTGATGGTCTTTCCCCAGCAAAGTCACAAGAGTTTGAAGAGGCTAAATCTTCTGTAAAGTCCTCTTATGACATCCTCTTCGGGGACGAATTGTTGGTTTGTCCAAGCATGGGGCATGATTGTTTCCCCAGCATGAAGTGTTGATCATCCCCAGTAGAGTTTGAGGACAGTTAGTCTTCTGTAAAATCCTCTCAAAAGGCATTCCCCAACGCGAGACGTTTTAAAGCAGTTTCCTCCAGCAGAGTTTGTTATAAACTCGTCATCCCTAACGGAATTGTCTAAAGGGAAGCTCGCCTAACATGGGGCATTGTGGTACTTATCCTAAGCTCGACAGTCATATTCTTCAGCAGACTACTGTGGATTTGCTTTGGGTTTCCCCAACAGATCTCTAAGGACTCTTTCTAGCAAGTTGCAGTGGAATGTTCTAACCAGGATTTGCATATCCATGGCAGAGTAGCCATGATCCCCAGCAAGATTATGTCTCTGGTAATGATCCCCCACAGAGGTCAGCATCGAATCTTGTCAGCAATACTCCCCAGCTGAGTTGTTGTTCTCCTCGCAGAGGTTTATAGGATCGGCAGAATCTATTCCTCAACAAGGATGGTACAGTCTTTCCCCAGCCGGGTCAGAAGGTGGATAACCCCTACAAAGGGTCTTGGATTAGATAGATCCCCAAGTAGAGTTTTATGACTTTTCTCCCCTAGCAAGACGCCATGCAAAGAAATTCTCATCCCCAGCGGAATTGCTGTAACCAGAATTCATCCCCAAGCAGATGAAGTAATTCCTGGCAGAATCATCATTCCTCATATCTCAAAGTCCAATTTATTTTTGGCAAGCGTGACAATTCGAAGCAGACAGATTATTCATTCATTCTTCAGCAGAGATATTATCCTTTCAGGAGTCTCCGAAGTCAAATTATTGATCATTGTTCCTCAGCAGAGTCAGCAGAGATGTCTGACACAGATGCAGAGAGTAATCCAATTTTGGAATTCTAAAAGTCCAACAGTAGATTGGCGAAAAGTCCGTCTTCGGGTGGTAAAAGTCCAACAGTGGATTGGCAAAAGTCCATCTTCGGGTGGCAAAGCAGCTTAAAGTCCAACAGTGGATTGGCAAAAGTCCGTCTTCGGGTGGCAAAAGTCCAACAGTGGATTGGCGAAAGGTCCATCTAAGGGTGGCAAATTCTAAAAGTCCAACAGTGGATTGGCAAAAGTCCGTCTTCGGGTGGCAAAAGTCCAACAGTGGATTGGCAAAAGTCCGTCTTCGGGTGGCAAAAGTCCAACAGTGGATTGGCGAAAGGTCCATCTAAGGGTGGCAAATTCTAAAAGTCCAACAGTAGATTGGCGAAAAGTCCGTCTTCGGGTGGCAAAAGTCCAACAGTGGATTGGCAAAAGTCCATCTTCGGGTGGCAAAGCAGCTTAAAGTCCAACAGTGGATTGGAAAAAGTCCGTCTTCGGGTGGCAAAAGTCCAACAGTGGATTGGCGAAAGGTCCATCTAAGGGTGGCAAATTCTAAAAGTCCAACAGTGGATTGGCAAAAGTCCGTCTTCGGGTGGCAAAAGTCCAACAGTGGATTGGCAAAAGTCTGTCTTCGGGTGGCAAAAGTCCAACAGTGGATTGGCAAAAGTCCGTCTTCGGGTGGCAAAAGTCCAACAGTGGATTGGCAAAAGTCCGTCTTCGGGTGGCAAAAGTCCAACAGTGGATTGGCGAAAGGTCCATCTAAGGGTGGCAAATTCTAAAAGTCCAACAGTGGATTGGCAAAAGTCCGTCTTCGGGTGGCACGAAGCTGCAAAGTCCACCAGCAGTGTGGCAAGCCAGTAGTCGTCTGGCGTCGTTCAAAAGACAGTTTTCTCCGACAATGTTTCATTGAAGATTCAAGCCAGCAATGTCGTGGGAGTTTCTTCCTCATCATCCAGAGCAAATTTTTGGTTATATTTGGTATTCAATCACTATATACCTTGAAAGTCCGAAAGCAATTGCTTTCAGGCATTCAGGTCTACAGCGCTTGAATAGGGGCAGCTGTAATACCCCAAAATTTGCTCTCCCTCTTTGTCATCATAGCATGGCATTATCATTTATCATATCATATCCATCTCATTAGCATTGCATTGCATTTAACATAGAAAAATGAAGCATGGCATCCTTCTTACCATCAGGGCATGTGATCAGGTGGAAGGTGGACAATCAAGGGATCATTCAAAGCACAAAAAGGTCAGTCAAGTTGCCTCAAGGCAAGCCAAAAGGTCTTTCATGTCTCATACCATCTCAATTGATCATCCACAACCTCAAGGATGAGAGATACAATGGGAGATTGAAGCATTACATCTTTCACTATGCAAGAGGTTCAAAAACTGAAGGAAAACCCTCAAAAGAGATAGCTCATTGATCCAAAATCATCCTCAAATGGCATATATCATCATCCTTTAAGAAGGTACACAACATACTCTGAGGAATTTGAAATTGAAGACTGCACATTTTTCTCCTAGGAGGTGGGCACCAAAACTAGGGTTTCCCATTAAATCAGGGAATCTTTGATTTTTTGGACAAAACTTGATGTCATGGTATTCTACATGTCCTTAAGTGTATGTGTATGGAAAATTGCCTCTCAATTGGTTTTGGAAGTGTTTCAATTGGAAGAAAGATCAGAAATCAGGAAAGTTGGGGCCAGGTCAAATAATCAGAGGAAAAAGTCAACTCTTGACTTTTTGAGCCCAAAATCATGAAATTCATGTTACATATGTCCAATGTACAAAATTTGGTCAAGAAACTTCAAAGGAATCATGAAAAAATCAAGATGTGGAAAGTTGCCATTTTTGGATGAAGAAGGGTTACTAAAAATAGCAAGTTTTGGCCATTTTGCATCAGAGTTTGAGCCAAGGCCATTTAAAATTGAAACACCAAATGAAAATTCCACTCGGCCACAACAAGAGATCTTGTTTCAAGCTTCAAATCCATGTGTAGAACATCTCCATTGGATAAAAATTGAGTGAGATATGGATGATTAAAGTTGGGGAAAACTAGGACAAAATGCAAGTCAGCTTGGTCAATTTTCAGGTCACGCGCGTGTCATTTTCACAAACACATGGTGGGCCAAATGTTTAGATCAATTACTCATGGTTAGAGGCCTCAAATGAAAAATCTTTCAACATGAAAGTTGTTCCTCTATGTGAGATCTTTAAGATTGGTGTTCATGTTTTTTTTCATTTGATCAAAGGTCAAGAAGTTATGTTGAGTCCAATGTGCTATGATCATGCTGAGAACCTAGGTGCCATGTTACCTTGTCAACCAACCTTTGCCACGCCCTCATACCAGTCTCAAGCTTATGTGTTATAAGTCATTTTGCAACTTACTCCAAACCCCATTTCAATTCAATTTTCATATCAAAGTTGTCCTATTACATCCCCTCTTTCCAACGTCTCCAAGAACTCATTAGATCATCCACAATGCCAAGAGAAAATCACCATTAAACATCCATGTTTGCATTATTTCCAAACTGTCACAAAAAACCAGAAAAATGAATGTTGTTGTTGTGGTCTCAGTTTGCCCGTGCATTGCTCACTCTCCAACTCTTTCTTCATTTAACCAAACATTCATCACATGTCCATGCACATGAGCACGTGCATTACATAAAAATAGAAAGAACAACTTGCTGAGCAAGTTTCACCTACACAAGCTGTGCCATTTCACTTCTCTTCAACTCCACCATAGTTTATCATGGGTTATCATCACCATAGCTTTGCTCTCCCTAACTAACTTGACTCAGTTAGTTAGGGATGACTCACTTAACTCAACTGTGACTCACTTGACTCACTCATTAAACCATAGTTAACCCACACTATAAAACAAAATCTCACTTCACATTTTCATTCAGCTTCATTTTCTCTCATTTTTCACTTCAAAACACTTCAAACTCTCCCTCACATTCTCTCTACTTTCCCTCTGATTTCACACGAGCTTCACCATCTTTCCTTCATCTACTTCATCTTCATCATCATCAATGGCATTGAATTGAAGCCTTTCTACACAGTCCTCAAGATTTTGCAAGCATTGTTCAACATTGAACCTCTCTGCTCTTAAGACCATTGGTTGTATAGCATTTATTTTGCTAAGTTCGTGAAGCTCCAAGGTTGCAGAACAAGTATTTCCTCTGGTTTTCTCAAACTATACAAGAACTGCAAGATCAGGTTCCAAATCTCACAAACTCTTTTCTCACGATTTACTTGTTTATTTTGTTGTTTTAATGTTGATATGAGCTTAATAGAAGCATTCCAAACTCTGGCTAGTTGATACGCCTTCTAAAGGCTTAGTTGCAAAACCTAGGGCATGTTTTACTCTTCTCTGTTCTCCATGTGCACGTGTATTATGTGGAAAATAGTGGTAGATCCATGATGTGCATGAGCTCAGCTTTAATTTGGTATATGATTTGTGCATCTTGGTGAGATATGAGGGTTGCAGACGGTGGTGATTGACCGGAGAAGGTGACCGGAGGTCCCTCTCCGGCCGGTGATCGTTATGTTAGGGTTTCTGGTCAGAATTAATGTGGACCGTTTGATGTGCATGATCCAATGCTCCAAAACGTGACAACGCATTAAAAGGAGCGTGCTCCTCACGTGTTTTTTTTCTGATTCTCATTTAAACGTTTTATGGTGCAGTGCATGTTAGTTGTTGTGTTCCTCCACGCGTGATCATTGATTTTGTTTACTTTGACCTTTGTGTTGACTTGACCTAATCTGATGGTTGTAATTGCTTTGACTTGTGTTGACTGAGGAGCATGGTAGTTATTGTGTTATGCGAGCTTAGTGGACCTAGTCAGATTGATATCCACACCCCCAGGCCTTAAGCCCAAACCATTTTTGAACTGAGTAATTACTAGGCATGCACCCCCATACATTTTGCATTGCATTTTATTTTTTTATTTTTGCTACACGTTTTCTTTTTAATTTTTAAAAATACTAAATTGCATCATAAAATTCCACAAAAATTCATGAGCATTATTAAAACATTTAGAAATTTTTTTGTGATTTTATTTTCTGATTCTATGACCTTTTTACCCCTGATCCATATTTTTCTTTGAATTTGTTTGATGTGCATTGTTAATATGGTACATGATCTTGTTTAATTTTGTTCTTGATCATTAAAAATTGTTTTGATGCTCTTCTTTTTGCATTGAGTCATTAGCATCTTGAGGTATGTTAAGTCATTTTTATTTGATTTTTTAGGTCATTTTATGGCATGTTTGGTGTTCACTTTTGTGCTACTTTGTATGATATGTCTATTTGACCTAAGTGCATTGTTGGACCTCATTTTGCCTTGGTTCCTTGCATGCTACTTTGATATGTGATTCATCTCTGATTGGTGAACTTCAATACCATGTTTTCATAATTTTCATGAGGCCATTTGATTTTTGTTTGATGCATTTCATTTAAAGCATTATAACATGTCATATCATTGTAATCTTTTGTGCATGTTTACATGTTTTCTTTTGTGTATACTTGCATGATCATTTGCCTATTTGGTGAGCTGCACTCTTGACATTATAGGACATTGATACATATCATATGTCATCTTTGCTTGTTGATTATCATTTGAACCTTGTGCACTTTTAACATGTTGTGTTTGCACTTTCCTTTGTTTGGAACTTCCATTTCAATCCTACTTCTTCTATCACTTCTTAAATGCTTTGATGTGTCATGCATGAATACTTGTGAGATGTTTGTGAATCATTTTTCATTTCATTTCAATTCTGATCCATGGATTACATGTTCCATTTATGCACATTTCTTCTTTTCTCTTTCATCTTTCATTCTCCCTTTTCTTATGATATCATGTTCTAATGTCATGGAGGATGTTTGTTGCCTATCCACTTGAGTTTGATTGATAATAACCATTCGTTTCCATATGATGTACATTCTGGTTGTGGCTCTAGGATTTGGTTTCTCATGAAATTCTTTTGAGTTTTATGATGCATTACATGTTCTTTTACTTCTTATACTTCTTATACATGTTTACTAACCATGTAGGGGCTTTGGTAAGTTTCAATTGAGTGTGGATAAGGAATCCACATTCAACTTCTATACTTTCTCTTTTACAATTCCATTTTATGTTTTGTTAAGCACTTATGTGCTTTCTGTTAATAACTCATTACTTTCCCTTTTTGAATTACAATTCATCTTCTACTTTAGAAGTGAATTGTTTAATTCTTTCTTTCTTTAGACTTTAGGTTGAAGCCTCACAAACCTTTAGGATCACTCCCTTTAATCTTCAATTAGGATTGAGTCTTAGTCCACATATGTTTTACCTTTTCTCCTCTCTTGAGTCTCTCTTCTCATCTCTTAAAGGAAACTCAAAACATCTAATAAAGGTAGGCATTTATTACATTTAGGCCTTTCATATAAAGAAAAGGTTATAAGGGGTCTTCTCTTATAATCTTAGAATGTATAGCATATAGCCCATCTTGGGTCAATGTGTTAAACATTTGATCTTGTATGAGGGACTTAAATGCAATACTTGTTGAAGGTACAAATAAAAAACACTTCTTTATTTCTTAATTAGCAAAAACACTTAATAAACACAAGTATGCTAGTGTGTTTGAACCTTGACAATTGGAACTAAGTGTGGGGGTCTTCTTCACCCTTAGTGTGCTTTCTTACCCATTCCATCTTGGAATGTGAGAATGTACACATTCCAATGACTAAGATCCGGATACACTGTCATATGCAAACAAATCCAAAACACTTCCTTCTAAAAGACAAAAACAAACAATAACGTCTTTCCTTCGGGAATTCTTTTCTCACCTCATTCACTCTTAGCGTACGAACGCGCTTCTACTCGTTCTCTTGCAAGATGGTAACGCACTCGGACCAGCGAGCCTGCAACACCTGAGCCAGAACGTAAGCCGTTCTCTAAAAAAACACAAATAACTTTCCCTAGTGAGGGGAACTACGTCGCTCTGATTCTCATGTTCCCGATGAGATACGTAGGCAGTGGGGTAGGGCCCATGCGAGCACGTCTTTTATTTTCCCTACATTTGTTTCTCTCTCTTTTCCAGTTCTCCAGATAGCAGTTCTCTTTTTCAGTGTCTTTTTCCTACACCCTTTGATCGACAAGCAAGCGTGGATCCCATCTGGTACGATGGACGCGAGGGGGTGCTAATACCTTCCTCTCGCGTAACCGACTCCCGAACCCATTTCTTTCGGTCGTGAGACCATACTCTATCCTTTCTCTCAGGTTTACGCGGTGTTTCTTTTCCCTCTCTGGGGATAAATACACATTGCTGGCGACTCTGTTTCGGTGCCACTTTTGCGTTTGTACCTGGATGAAAATCCCGGGAGCGACACATATAAAGAACATCTCCATTGGATCAATATTGAGTGAGATATGATTGATCAAAGTTTGAGAAAAGTAGGTCCAAAATCAAGTCATGACCAAGAATGCCCAGGCCCACCCGCCATAATTTTTACAAACACTTGGTGTGCCAAATGTTCACCCATTTTTCTTAATGATAAAAGCTTCAAATGAAAAACTTTTCAACATCAAAGTTGTTCCTTGCCATGCCCTCTTTAATGTTGATGTTGGACAAATTTTGATTTGGTCAAGATATGAGGGAGAAATATTGGTTCCAAGTGGGTGTGATCACACTGAAATTTCATGCACCACATTGCCATGCCATGACTTGCCTTTACACGCCCACCAACCAGTTTTGAATCATGGTGTTCATAGCCTTTTTTAAGTGTGTTTGAGGCTTCCTTTCAATCTAATTCTCACACCAATATTGTTCTATGATCCACTCTCTTTCCAATGACACATAAATTTCATGATCTCATACATTAGAGTGAGAGAATTTCCTTCTCAAACTTGCATATTTCCATTGGTATCAAGCTGCTACGAAACTAGAAAATAACAATGTAGTTGTTGATCCATATCAGTTTGCATGCATGCTTTATGAATCAGTCTACTACCTTTCCTCTTACAGCCAAACATTTTCCTTACCTACATGTGCCATCCATGCTCACCATACATGAAAATGGAAAGAATAAAAGCTTGTAGAACAAGTTTCTTTGTTGCAGCTCATACACGAGTTCATCACCACCACTGATTCATTTGCACTCCACCATAGCACATCATAAACCACCATCACCATATCACAAGCAAAGCTCACTCGCCCCTAACTAACTTGACTCAGTTAGTTAGGGTGCACTCACCTTAACCAAGTTAACTCAGTAAACTCACTCACTTTACCATGGGTTAATCTTTTAAACTCAACATATAAAACCACATTTCACTCACAAATTCATTTTTCAACTTCACTTTCTCATTTTCACTCCCAAAAACACTCTCATACTCTCAACATTCTCTGAACTTTTTCTCTCTCTGTGCACGAATCTTCAATCCTCTTCATTTATCTTCCACCACCATCATTACCAGAAAGCACTCTTGAAGCCATAACAGATTGCATCAACATCTTCATCCAAGTGAAATTCCATTGGAAATTTTGAATCTCTCTGCTATCAAGATATCAAACTCCAACAACATTTATTTTGCTTAAATTGAAGCTCCACAGTTGAAGATCAAGTGTTTTCTCTGGTTTTCTCAAGAATCTCAAGGAACTGCAAGTTCAGGTTCCAAAACACTCAAACATTTCTCACGCATTTTATTGATTATTTTGTTATTTTCATGTTAATCTAAGCTCAATAGGAGCATTTGAACAATCCGGCTAGTGATATGCACCTTAGGTGCTTAGATCTGAAAATCTAGGGCTTAATTGTTGGCTTCGTTTCTTTGTGTTTGCTTGTTATTTATGGATTTGAATGTTGAATATGGATTGTACATGAGCTCAGTGTTCTTTTGGTATGTTTTTTATGCATTTCTGGAAAATGTGAGGTTGCAGGTGGTGGTTTCTCGCCGGAGAAGATGACCGGAGGTCCTTCTCCGGCCGGTGGTTCTAATTTTAGGGTTTTTTCATGTTTGAATTGTGGCCATTGGATCTGTGCATTGTGTGGTTGATACATTGCCAGCACATTAAAATCATGTTATAACTTGGATGCTTGAGTGTATGTGTTCCATGGTTACTATCGTGTGTATCCAATCTGATACGTTCATCATGTGTGATTGTTTCTCATAAGATTAATCCAATGCTTTGTATGTTGCCAACGCATTAATGATCCATGTACGTCACACGTGCAACCTATTTTTAATCTGAGCGTTCTGGTGAGTGCATGTGCATGGTTGTTTTAGTGCGTATGATACGTGGAGCGTTGGATCATATGATTTGATTCCTTGCATGGTAGTGATTTCATCCTCATGGTGAGTGGTTGTACACTGCATCACACGCGCACACTTTTCTATTGGACTGGGTTTAATTTGTTGTTTGCATCCCCATTCTGGGCCCATTGTGATTTTTAAACGTGAAAGTTACTATGAATACACCC
The DNA here is from genome assembly GCA_022829125.1 of Lathyrus tuberosus. Taxonomy (NCBI): domain Eukaryota; kingdom Viridiplantae; phylum Streptophyta; class Magnoliopsida; order Fabales; family Fabaceae; genus Lathyrus; species Lathyrus tuberosus. Next base: position 17,158,027 of record JALAZF010000063.1, read on the forward strand.
CTCCCCATTTCTTTGATTCTTTTATTTTCTTTTTCACATTTGTTTTGATTTTGTTATTTTAAAAATAGTAAATGACATCTGAAAATGCCAAATAAATTCATGAATCATATTTATAGTATTATAAAATTTTCAAAAATTTTATTTTCTATTTTTCTATTATTTTTTGCCTCTGAATAAATTGTTGCTTGAATTTCCTTTTGAAGTGGTTCATTTGTGCACACTTGATCTTGTTGATTTTGTTTCTCATCATTTGTACATATTTTGATCCTAATTCTTTTGGAATATGTTAAAGGACACTTTAAAGCATATAAAAACATTTTTTTTATATTTTTAAAACCTTCTTTGCATCATTTTTGAGCCATTTACTTGTGCATGATCTTGTGAAATTCTAAGTGACTATTACTTGATTGTTTGAGGTCCTTCCTTTCTGAATTTTTGTATGATTTTTTGGTATGATGTTTACCTCTGGTAGAGGTCTCTTGAGGCCTAATTTGGTGATTTTTAAATTGTGTTTGGTATTTTTTTGATGACACTTATTTGATGTCCCTTTTTATGAACTTCTTTGATCATTTTTGTTTACTTGCTTGATAAGGCACTTGTGCCATTGTATGAGATCACTCTTCTTGACTTCTTGAGCCATGTTTATATCATTATAGATTTGTTGATTGAAATTATAGGTCATTGGTTTGAAGTTGATGTTTTTTTTGTGTACATATTCAATACTTGTTTTACATGTTTCCTTTTGACCTCTTTCCTCTTTCTTTTGCATCTAAGTTCCAAATTGGTTTGTAATTGGTTTGTTGATGCCATGCCATATTATCCATTTGCATTTAATATGATGTATGCCTCTGACATTAAAGCATTACATTCCTTCCATATGCTATTCATATCTTACTTTACATACTTGTACATGTTTCATCCCAATGCGTGTTCCTTTTACTTCTAACATCTAAATAACTTGCAATTGCTTGAATGTGTTTGTCTTGTGCATCTTATATTCACATTAACATGACACATCACTTATGACCTTGATACTTGAGTTTCATATTGATTTTTTTTTGGGTTTGACCTATGCCATGAATGCTTTCTTTGCATGTTAAATTCATGTTCACATCTTCTCAATTCTCATCCTTATCATTCTTAATGGTTGAATGCTTGATTGTATGCCTTATGTGACATTTATATATCATGATTAGGCACATGTTTAGGTCATCCTTATTCTGACTTGGACATTATTTGAAGCATAATTGCATGATCACTTTACATGTTCACTCATTCTTCCTCTATATCTTCCATAATTCATTTCTTTGATGATTAGTACTTTGTTTGTGCATAATTCATTTGTGTTTGATATCTCAACCTTAGGGAACACCCTTAAAGTATAGATTCTGATCTTGATTGAGTTTCATCTATTAGGAGCTTTATCCTTTAGCTCTTAACTTGTTTGTTTACCAATTGTTATTCCTTTTCTTATTGCTTTACTTGTAAATAGTTTTGTGAGCTAACTTTTTTCATGTATGTGCAAGGTAAGTAAGTGTGGGGACTTAGTTCCACATACACTTCTTTCTATTATATTCTCTTACTTCTTTTAAACTTTCAATTTGTGTTTGATAAGCATTTATATGCTTCCTTTGAATAACTTCTCCTTCATCCCTCTTTAAGATCAACTTAACTTCCATCTTGGAAGTAAGTTGTTTCTTTTGCTCCTCTTCTCCTTTCTTTTAGAAGTAGGTTTCTTAAACCACATTAACCATAGGATCACTATGTATGATAACATTAAGGTGGAGTCTTAGTCTCCCTCATTAGATTTTCACCTTTGATCCTCTTCTTGAGTCACTTCTTCTCATCTTCAAACAAAAGTAAAAAAACACCTAATAAAGGCAAAACAAACATTGTATTTGGGCCTTTCATGTAAGAATGAGATAGTGAGGGATCTTCTCTCATTTTCTTAGAATGTTTAGCGTGCGTCCCATCTCGGGTCGACATGCGAGGCATTCGATCTTACATGAGGGACTTAAATACAATGTGCGTTACAAAACACAAAAAACCATCAAAACACTTCTTTCTTAAAAGACAAAAAAATAAACAATAACATCTTTCCTTCAGGAATTCTTCTCTCATCTCATTCACTCTCAATGTACGAACGTGCTTCTCCTCATTCTCTTGCAAGATCGTAACGCACTCGGACCAGCGAGCCTGCAACACCTGAGCTAGAACGTTAGTCGTTCCCTAAAAAACACAAACAATCCATCCCTAGTGAGGGGAACTACGTCGCTCTGATTCTCATGTTCCCGATGAGATACGTAAGCAGTGGGGTAGGGCCCATTCGAGCACTTCTTTTATTTTCCCTACATTTGTTTCTTCGCTCCTTTCCGTTCTCGTTCTTTTTCTTTCTCGGTAGCAGCGGAGCTCCAAACGACGACACCCTTTGATCGAGACAAGCAAGCATGGATCCCATTGGGTACGATGGACGCGTGAGGGTGCTAATACATTCCTCTCGCGTAACCGACTCCCGAACCCAGTTCTCTTGGTCGCAAGACCATGCTCTTTCCTTCTCTCAGGTTTACGCAGTGTTTCCTTTCCCTCTCTTGGGATAAATATACATTGCTGGCGACTCTGTTTCGGTGCCACTTTTACGTTTGTACTTGGATGAAAATCCCGGGAGTGACACTTTGGACACCCTCAAATGATCTCTTAGAAGCTTTTAGGATGGTTGGAATCAACTGGAAACCTCAGGAACAAGTTTGAGCTCTTTCTTGCAAAAGGGGCAAAAGTGGCCAAAATAACAACTCTCTCAAATGGTGTTCCAGATGGGGGGAACCATTTGGGACAGTTCAAGGATGATATTTGGAGTGTGTTTGAGGTTTTATCTGGTTTGGAATGTGACTGAATCAAGATATGGCTTGAAAAATGCACAAAAGTCCAATTTTGAGGTTTTGAGAGGTGACTTTGTGATTCTGGTGTTACAGAGTGTTTGGATCACCTCTATATGATATTTATGAGGTGTATGTGTGATTGGTTCACAAATTTCCATTGTTTTCCGATATACTCCGCAAAGCTTAACGTTTTCACATGCAATGTTTATCAAAATATCGGACATTTTCACAAACAAAATAGTAAAAGTAAAAACATAAATGGAAAGCTCTTTGAGTGAAATGAATATTTTATTGAATGAATTGGCCTGTAAATAGGCATTTACAACTGGAAGCAATTCCTGAAAAGAGGTAATTGCGCAAAAGTAGAAAAGAAAATACACATGTCGGCAATGTGGGAACAAATATCCACCATGATTCAATTCAGCTATGATCCATATGTCTTGCTTATCCACAGATACTTTGACCTTCGGAGAGACTGACTGGACTGATTCCTTTCCTTCAAAATTCCCAAGTGTCAAACGTGCTCATAGATTGAACGCAAATCGCAGCCTCTTGCTTTCAAATCCCTAACTTTTTCCTGGATCGCCCTTTTTGGGTTTTCAATCCACCGGGATACCCATTTTTGCCAAAGTTGCCTTTTCAGGTTTTCAACTTCGCGGGTTTATTCTTTTCTTTCTCATTTTATCCCTAATTTTTGCACGAACCTTTTATTTTTATGGTTCGCCGGGATGCCCTTTTTTGCCTGGATCTTCTTTTTATGTCCAACAGGTCTCTTTTATGCAAAGTATTTTTTGACTACGTCTGAGTTCACAAGGGACGTAAAATCTTCGCCATCCATAGTTGAGAGTAGTAAGGCTCCACCAGAGAAAACATGTCTTACTACATATGGCCCTTCGTAGTTTGGAGTCCACTTGCCCCTGTGATCTGTTTGAGGAGGAAGGATCCTTTTCAAAACCAACTCGCCTGTCTGAAAACACCGAGGACGCACTTTCTGATCAAAGGCTTTCTTCATCCTGCTCTGATACAACCGACCATGTGCAATGGCTGCCAATCTCTTCTCTTCAATAAGGTTCAGCTGATTCATTCTGGAACGTACCTATTCAGCTTCATCAAGCTTCACATTTGTCAGAATTCGCAAAGAAGGAATCTCAACCTCTAATGGTAGAACTGCTTCCATACCATATACTAGTGAGAAAGGAGTTGCCCCAGTTGGTGTGCGTACCGAAGTACGATAACCATGTAAAGCATAAGGCAACATCTCATGCCAGTCCTTATATGTTACCACCATATTCTGCACAATCTTCTTGATATTCTTGTTCGCTGCCTCAACAACACCATTCATCTTCGGACGATATGGAGAAGAATTATGATGTTTAATCTTAAAGCTCTGACATAGCTCCTTCATCATCTTATTATTCAAATTCAAACCATTATCAATAATGATTCTCTCTGGGACCCCATAACGACAGATGATGTCCTTCTTTATAAAATGGGCTACCACTTGTTTGGTGACGTTGGCATACGAGGCTGCTTCTACCCACTTTGTAAAGTAATCAATGGCAACCAAGATGAAACGATGCCCATTGGAAGCAGTTGGCTCAATCTTTCCAATCATATCAATGCCCCACATGGCGAAAGGCCAAGGGGATGACAATACATTTAGAGGAGTAGGCGGCACGTGCACCTTATCAGCATTAATCTGGCATTTATGGCATTTCCTGGCGTATTTACAGCAATCGGACTCCATAGTCATCCAGTAATACCCTACTCTCAACAGTTTTCTCGCCATAGCATGCCCATTGGCATGAGTACCGAAAGAACCCTCATGAACTTCTTCCATTAACAGGTTTGCCTTGTGTTCATCAACACAACGTAGCAAGACCATGTCAAAGTTCCTCTTATACAACACATCATCTTCATTCAGAAAGAAATTGCCTGCTAGCCTCCTCAGAGTTTTCTTATCCTTGGCAGATGCCCCAGCTGGGTACTCTTGACTCTTGAGAAAACACTAAATGTCATGATACCAAGGTTTTCCATCTGGTACGTCTTCCACTGCAAACACAAAAGCTGGTCTGTCTAGACGCATAATTCTGATTGACGAAGTTTCATTCCACCGATTCACCTGATACATTGAAGACAATGTTGCCAACGCGCCTGCCATCTGATTTTCCAACCGGGGTATATGATGAAATTTAACCCTATCAAAGAATGGTAACAACCTTCTGGCATAATTATTATAAGGCACCAGATTTTCCTGACAAGTTTCCCACTCTCATTTGATCTGATTAACCACCAACGCAGAATCACTGTACACAACGAGGTTCTTGATTCTCAAATCAATTGCTTCTTCTAACCCCATGATGCATGCTTCATACTCTGCCTCATTGTTGGTGCATATGAATGCCAATCGGGCAGTGAAGGGTATATGAGAACCCCTTGGAGTTGTAATGATTGCCCCGATTCCATTACTATATGAGTTGACGGCCCCATCAAAAACCAATTTCCACTGGGATCCAATTTCATGTCCTTCGTCTGGCAAAGGCTCTTCACAATCCTTCACCTTCAGAAACATAATATGCTCGTCTGGAAATTCAAACTTCATCGGTTGATAATCCTCGATCGGTTGTTGGGCAAGATATTCTGACAAAACACTTCCCTTAATGGCCTTTTGGGAAACATATTGAATATCGTACTCTGTCAAAACCATCTGCCAACGAGCTATTCTCCCAGAAAGTGCTTGCTTTTCAAACACATACTTAATCGGATCCATCTTCGAAATCAACAGGGTTATATGGTTTAACATATACTGCCTTAAATGCTTGGCTTCCCAAGCGAGTGAACAACATGTTTTTTCCAGCATAGAGTACCTCGACTCACAATCAGTGAACTTTTTACTCAGGTAGTAGATGGCATGTTCTTTTCTACCTGACTCGTCGTGTTGACCGAGCACACACCCCATTGAGTTCTCAAGAACCGTAAGATACATAATTAACGGCCTTCCCGGCACTGGCGGCATGAGGACCGGAGGTTCCTGCAAATACTCTTTTATCTTTTCAAACTCCTTTTGACAATTTTCATTCCACCTGACCTCTTGATCTTTTCTTAACAATTTGAATATCGGTTCACACGTAGCTGTAAGATGAGAGATGACTCTAGCAATGTAGTTCAATCTCCCTAAGAAACCACAAACCTCTTTTTCTGTTCTCGGCTCAGGCATCTCTTGTATGGCTTTTACTTTGGCAGGATCAACCTCGATACCTCTTTCACTGACGATTTCCAGATCTCACACCAAAGGTGCACTTGTTCGGATTCAACCTCAGTTTAAACTTCCTCAACCTTTCAAAAAGCTTCTGCAAATTCACCAGATGTTCTTTCTCCGTTTGTGACTTCGCAATCATATCATCAACATAGACTTCGATCTCCTTATGAATCATATCATGAAAGAGAGTCACCATTGCCCGCTGATAGGTTGCCCCAACATTTTTCAATCCAAAGGGCATTACCTTGTAGCAAAACGTTCCCCGCGATGTTATGAACGTCGTCTTCTCCATGTCCTCTGGGGCCATTTTGATTTGGTTATACCCAGAGAAGCCATCCATGAAGGAAAATACAGAGTATTGAGCAGTGTTGTCCACTAACACGTCAATGTGGGGAAGCGGGAAATCATCTTTTGGGCTTGCTCTATTCAAATTTGTGTAATCAACACACATCCTGACCTTTCGATCCTCCTTAGGTACAGGTACAATATTAGCAACCCACGAAGGATAATTTGTCATAGCAGGAAACCCAACATCCAACTGTTTCTGAACCTCTTCCTTGATTTTGACAGCCATATCCGGTTTCGTCCTTCTTAGTTTCTGCTTAACCGGAGTACAACCCTCTTTTAATGGTAACCGGTGTACAACAATATCAGTGTCAAGCCCGGGCATGTCTTGGTAAGACCAGGCGAAGATATCCACATACTCTTGAAGCATTTCAATCAATCTTCCCTTAACAGTGTCTTCCAAAGCAGCCCCAATCCTTACTTCCTTTTTCGCGTCCTCGGTTCCCAGATTAACAGTCTCAATTTCCTCCTGATGAGGTAGAATAACCCTTTCCTCCTGTTTCAGTAGTCTGACCAATTCTTCCAGTAAGTCACAATCGTCAGTCTCTTCTTCATCCTGATAGATAGGATTGTGGAAGTCATACCGAGCCATAGTTGAATCATTATTGGTGGAATCTGAACAAAGAAACCTGCATGATTGACGTTTTATGTTTATTATGAATGCAACAAACAAGAAAACACATTTCCATTTTGATGTGAATTAATGCAAAAAAGTAAAAATAGAAAAATAGGGATCAAAATATTTGAATGTGAAAACGTCCTTTATTAACGATAAAGTAGCAAATATAACACCAAAGCCCTACAGACAAGCCTCACTACGTCTTGGGCAGAACGTAGGATTCAACATAAGCGAAAAACAAAAGCAATTACTCTTGATGGGTCACTTGGATGACTTTCTCGAAAGCCAGTTGCATAAGCTCTGACCCGGGGTGCAGGGGCGAATCCATTCATCCATGTCACAATCATTATCTCCCTCATCACCAATAGCATTAACTTGATTAAAGAAAACCCCAGTACTTGTGAACTGAACTGGACCATAGTACTTGGGAGGCTCTTAAACTCGTCTGGGTGGCCTTTATCCCAGACCATAAGTATTCTGCTTCATCTGTACATCAATTGCATGGCCCCACTTCTGGGAACTACCAGCTTCAACTACGGCGCCTGCGTCTTTGAAAGAAGACATCGAAACTTCAGGTTGATTGACCTCTTCAGGCTTATTGACCACTTTTGGAGGCTCCTCAGGAATCTTTGCAGCTTCGAAGACCTGACACAAAGTCTCGTGTATCTCACTGTCTACCTCCACATACTTGAAGGTTGATAGGTGACTCACCATAATGTCCTCTTCGCCACAAACTATTACAACGTGCCCATCCACCATATATTTCAGCTTTTGATGCAATGTGGATGTTACTGCCCCAGCACTATGGATCCATGGGCGGCCCAATAAACAACTGTAGACGGGCTGAATGTCCATGATGTAAAAAGTAGCATAAAAATTTTTCGGACCAACCTTGATCGGCAATACAATCTCTCCAAATACAGATCTCTTCGATCCATCAAAAGCACACACCACCAAATCACTTGGCGTGCAAATCAGACCACAGGTATCCAACTTCATCAAAGCCTTCTTTGGCAACACATTCAAGGATGACCCAGTATCAACTAGCACATGCGACATCAGAGAACCTCGGCACTCCGCTGAAATATGTAGAGCATTATTGTGATTCCTCCCCGCTGGGGTCAGGTCTAGATCCGTGAAACCCAAGCCATTCCCAGCGTTCACATGAGCCACTACCCCTTCTAATTGATTGACAGATATCTCTTGCGGCACATAAGCATTATTCAAAACTTTTAACAGAGCATTTTGGTGAGCCTCAGAACACAATAGCAAAGATAGAATGGAGAGTTTTGATGGTGTTTGATGAAGCTGATCAACAATCTTGTAGTCACTTTTTCTGATTAACCTCATAAACTCCTCCACATTTTCTGAGAAAGAATTATCAACTTATTTTATCGCTGAATCATTCACGACCTGTCTTTGCACAGAATCATCCATTACATGTTTCCCTTTATCATGTCTTGAACTGCCAACTTGATTATCAGACGGAATAAAGACTCTACCACTTCTAGTGATATCCCCTACTTCAACAGTACCTTCAACCTCTAAATTCACAGCTGATGACCCTGCCAATTCCTGTTTCTTCCCATTACCAAATACCGCAGCCCCATAATTCTACGGAACGACTTTGGTGCTTTCATAAGGAACCGGCCCTGGAACAGTGATGACAACCGGTGCTGGTCTCGCCGGTGCTGATATGGTGATTTTTTTGAAAGGAATTGATATTGTGGCAATATCATCCCCTTTGTCAATAACCTTCCTCTGCTTACCACATCTGTCAAACTATAATTGCCCTTCATTAATTAATTTCTGAATACCCGACTTCAACAAAACACAACCTCTTGATTGTAACAAACATTCTGAATAGCCCTCAGCACAACCAAGAAATACCCCTCCTTTCAATAATCTCTCTTTAACCACTGATAAGGGAGTCTTCAACTCATTTACATCCAGAACCAAATCTAAAGATTTACTGTCTTCAACAATAGCGTTAACCCTCGGCCCGCCATGATTTGGCATCGGGTTCTGAATGACATTTGGAACATCATTAGAGAAATTGATGGCTTTAGAGTCTACCAGATCTTGCACTTTATGGCGGAAAGCCCTACACCTCTCAATCGTATGCCCCGGGGCACCGGAGTGGAAATTGCAATGCGCATTAGCATCTTAGCCCGGAGGTAGCTTCCCAGTGGGTGGAGCTAATGTACGGAGCTCAACTAATTACAAATGTAGCAGGTGTTGTAGCAGTTGGGCATATGGCATGGGTGGTTTATCAAAATGCCTTTCAACGTTTCTCTGTCTGTTTTGATACTGGTTGGGAGTATTCCTCTGCTGCTGAGGCACAGGTGGAATGGTCACAGAAGCAATCTGCTGATTAAAATTCTGCCGAGCTTTCCCCTTACCATTATACGACGAAACAGAACTCGCGTTTCCTTCGTTCTTCTTGTAATTGTTTGCATATGGCTTTTTTCCTCCTCCAGATGAGGATTCATCATTAGCCTGTATTTTCCCCATCTTGATTCCACTCTCAACCTTCTCGCCGACCAGGACCAAATCAGCAAATCCACCGGACATACAGCTTACCAATTTGTCATAATAGGGCCCTGGAAGGGCGGTCACAAACATATCAACCATCTCTCTCTCAACCATGGGGGGTTGCACCCTGGCTGCAAGCTCGCGCCACCTCTGGGCATACTCTTTAAAACTCTCATTATTCTTTTGGGATAGGTTCTGCAACTGCATTCTATTGAGAGCCATGTCGGTATTGTATTGATAGTTCCTGACAAAAGCTTTAACTAGTTCACGCCAATTACGCACATGACTTCTTTCCAGCTGCATATACCACTCCAAGGATGCCCTAGACAGACTGTCCTGGAAAAAATGCATCAGCAGCTTCTCATCGTCATAATAAGCAAACATCTTCCTAGCATAGGCTCTGACATGAGTCTTAGGGCAAGTGACACCGGGATACTTTTCAAAAGTGGGCACCTGAAACTTATGAGGAATCTTAACACCAGGAACCAGCCCTAAGTCTTCCACATTCAAACCCAATGAATTCTGGTTCTCAAAAGCTTTCATTTTCTCTTCAATCATTCTAAATCTCCTATCATTATCAGGCTGGGGGTCAGCATCCCCACATGGCATAGAGAACACGTCATCTTGTTGGTCATCGTAGCGATGGCCTCCAGTGCCATGTATCACACAAACACTATTACCTCCCCCTACCACAGAAGGAATCACAACATTCTCTCCTCCACCCGGAGGGATAACAACAGAAGGAACAGGAATACCTCCGCCTGGAGGACCACCTTGGGCACCATTGCCAATAAAACCTCCGCCCGAAGGAATAACATGAGTGTGAAGACCACCATGAAGAACCCCGTCTTCATCAACTCTAGCAATCAGAGGTTGGACAAGGGTCCTCAGCTCTTCCTGGCCCACAACAACATTCTGCATCAAGTCCACGAATTGAGTCATACGAGTCCACATCTCAACCATCTCAGCTTGTAGTTGATCCATAGTTTTCCTCTGATTCTGTCGGGTAGAATAACGGTGGATGTGATGATTACCAATCCTGACTGAAGAAAAAAGAACCAGATAAGAAACCCAGAGATAAACACCTGTTATGCACATGACTATGAATATGCAAATGCAAATGCAAACATCATATTTAAACATTTCCAGGACATATCCACTTTGATTCCAGCCTTTGAAACCGGGCAAGGGATTAGACACAACACCGGAAAATAAACCCGGACGCAAAGATACTGCAGAGCTAAAGCAACTGAAACAAACCCATTGAGAAAGAAAAACTGTTGAAACACATGTGGCTGAAACAAATATTTCAATATCATACTTCAAGAATTCATACAAACAAGTCTGATATAATCAAAGGTGACTCCATCAACAAGCCTGATGGTAATCACAATAAGAGACAAACAGAGATATCACTACAAATCAATCCTAAACAAACTGGCTTCAACTTCCTCCAGAAGATTCACGGTGTCAGGATGCGTGGGTCGCTCTATCAGCCCTTTAATTAACCTGTTTCTCTTTTCAATGTCTTGGTTCAATCTGGCAATCTGCTCTACACTGTTGACGTCTCTGCGCTTTGATTTCTTGACCTCAGCCTGCACCTTAAGCTCTTCAATTTCTTTCTGAGCCTCCTTCCACTTGTCAGAGAAATGCTTTTTACCTGCTTTCGACTTTTGAAGTTCTTCCTTCAATTCCCCATTCTCAATCTTGACTTCTTCCCACATCTCCTGACATGTGGCGAGTTTGGCTTTCGTCTTGGTCAGGAGTTTCTTGGTTTTGTTTGTGGACTATACCAGAAGTTTCAGCAGCCATGCTGGCTTTTCTATAATACTGAGCCCTGTCAGCAAGGTCATTCTCTCTCTCTTCCAGGCACTTCGTCACATCTTGAACCTTCCACTTCAATTCCAATTTGTCATGTAGAACACCTTGCAGATGACTACTCAAATCAGAATTCTCTACCCTCAGATCGTGCACCAGTTCTCGTTGCTTGTTGAACTCTTCAATAGGTACAGTGATCCTCTCTTCCACAATCTCAGGATACAAAGGAGGCGCCCGATCAAAAGGCAAGTAGAACTTTTCAGCTCTCTTCCTTACCCAGTCTTCGTATGGAGGATAAGCTCGATTGTTGGGTTTGCCCAAAGCAACTTTTCCTTTCTTCTGCATACTGAACCAAGCTTCAGAAGCCTTCTGTGCCATTACCAAGCCGTCCACTGTATGGAAATACAAAGACTCTTCCACATCCCTCTCAATTGGCGGATCCCTCAGAGCGTATCTGAACTGCCTAATGGCCAAAGAAGGATTATAGTTGATTCCCCATTTTCTCCCTATCAACGGAACATTAGGGAATTCACCGCAGCTATGAATAATGTCCTTACCAAGTAATCCATGATCTATCCAGACAATGTCTTTAGCGGCCAAGCCCATTAAACGTTGACTCCATTCTAGAGAAGCTTTAGAATCCACAAAAGCACCTGACTGAGGTAGACGATTCGCGAACCACTTATAAAAAAGAGATGCACAACAATGAACCATCCCACCTCTTCTCTTTTCATTTCTGTTATACAAGGCATAATGAAGATCTCCCAATAAGTTTGGCACTGGATTCTGCGTTGTGAATATCCTAATAGTATCTACATCAACAAAATCAGTCTCGTTGGGAAATAGAACGATACCATACATACAGAGAGCCAACAATGCGTTGAAAATAGTCAATTCCATGTCTTTAGCTGCTTCTTGAGCCTTCTTCACCAGATACCCCAGATGATAACCACGGAATTTTCCTTTGCTAGATATATTGGCCTCCACTATTGATTTGCTCAAATAAAGAGCCTCAGCCACAACTTTGAAATCAGGATCAGTCTTAGAACCAAAGAAAGGAGCACCTCCTTTGATAGAAATTCCCAGAATGTTTGAATATTCCTCCAAGGTAGAGACCAACAGATAGTATAGAAATACGAAGCATCTTAGAGGAGGATTGTAGAATTGCATCAAAGTATGAACCTCTATATTCATAGTCACTGATGTTGCGAGCATAGGATAAGATCCGACCATACTTTTCCTTGAAAATTCCTAACACTTCTAGACTTGCCATATCCTGCAGGCTATTAAGCTAACCAAGACTGAGCTTTGGGAACTTGTAGACAATGATGTTCTTCTTCTTCTTCTCAGTGTCCATCCCTGTGAAAACCCGTCGCCTGGAATCAAAAGTCAGATATTACCTGGAAATGGAAAACATGAATGTCAGAAAAAATGATGCAATGCAGAGCATGGGATCAAAGGTGCCACATAGACTGGACAACTGCTGCACTGAACTGACTGAATAGGTTCAAAGGTCTACTCTGAAGAGAACATCAGAATACCAGAATATCCAGACTGATAAATCCACACTGATAGGAAAACCAGAAAACCAGGCATGTTGAGGGTCAAGGTTACCTGCAAACCTGAAAACATCCCGCCCCTCTCACATGTGGGTTCTAGAAAATGAGAGGTCCTCAGCTTCTGGCACTGAGGTCGAGAAGCAATAATACATTCATCCTTCTGGGTACAGTACTATTGCCAATCGAGGAGTGCCTCCACTGATTTTCCCTCAAAACGGTCATCCTATGGCAAGTTCCCAGCTTCAGGTTCTTGGATCAAGAAGTATAATGGGTTTTCCATTTCTAGTCTGCCATTACTACCTCTTGGGAGGAGTGCCTCAATTGAGTCCTCGGGAATGGTCACCAGAGTCGACAGCTCATCAGGGGAAGGTCCAATGGCCTGCATCAACATGCAGTATCATATATCTCCTGAAAGAACCTCGTCTGGCTGTGGGTCTCGCGAACACTCCACGTGGTCACCACCACGCGAGCGACGCGGCTATCCATGCTAAATCCTGTGTGTATGCTTAAGCTTGGGTAGTGGGCTTATCCCTCAGAACACCCATCCCTCCAAATAGAAAAACCAGCACAGTCCAGCATATGACAATAATGAAATGCAATAAATGCAGTAAAAACAGTAATATACAACAAATAAAGCACAACAGTAAACACCCAATGAAAAAAAAATAGACAAGCGCTAGGATTGACTCGCATAGGGAACCAGCATCCCCAATAGAGTCGCCAGCTGTCGCAATTGTGAAAAACAACCGGTGAGAAACTAGAACAGAAGAGTCGCCACCGAACGTTATTTATCCCGATGCAAGGAAAGGAAACGATCGAAGAAAACATGAAAGAGGGAAAAGACATGGTCATCCCAACCATAATCTGGGTTCGGGAGTCGGTTACGCGAGGGGAAGGTATTAGCACCCCCACGCGTCCATTATACTCGATGGGATCCACGCTTATTGTCTAATCAAAGGGTGAGTTATCCTAAAGTCTATGGCTAAACAGAAACGGGAAAGGGGAAAACAAAGACGGAGGGACTCGCAAGGATCGTCGCAATCCTATGCCTACGTATCTTCATGGACGAACGAAGAATCAGAGTCAACGTAGTTTGACGGACTACGCACTAAGGGGGAGGTTGCTCGTTGAGATATCGCATCTCGTGCCTACATATCCTCAATAGGACGGGAAAGAGGAATCAGAGCAAACGTAGTTCGACGTACGAGTCATTTAGTGTTTTTTACGTGAGCGACGAGCTCTTTTCTGAAAACGGTTTGAAACCCAACAATCCCGAAGGATAAAAAAAATTGAATTTGTTTTGTGTTTTTTAGACAGAAGTGAGTTGAGTTAGTTCATAACTTGCATTGCACCAAAGTCTATAACATAGGAACGAATGCGTCGCATATCGTCCCCAACAGGACGTACGCTAAACACCCTAGAAGAATGAAGGGAGGCCCCCCATTCCCCATTTCCCATGCTTAAGGCTCGTGCGCAATACACGTTGTCCTTATTAAGTGTCTTAGAGTTGTTATGAGATGAGAAGAGAGAACCCAAAGGAAAAAGAAAACACTACGGGAATTTTATCCTAAAGTTATCATGTAAAGGTGGCCCTAAGGTTGAGGTAAGAGGGGAAGATTCTACCTAATGTTAGCATACATGGTTTGAATCCTAATGTCTATCCTTTTCCAAGCTTAATCAAAGATTAAGTTGGACTAGGAAGTCCTATGGGAACATGTAAAAACAAAGCAAAAACAAGAAAATAAACCAAAATCAGCAGCTACAATAGCGCTCCAGCACCTGCACAGCGGTAAATTCCAGCCAATACACCAAACAACATTCAACAGCTCACATTTCAGCACAAAAATAGGTGTAAGAAGGCAAACAATAGCATATACAACAACACACGTGCAAAGGAACAGCAGTGCAAAATAGGGCATCATGCATTCAAAAATGACTCAAACATGGAATAACGAACATGCATCAAGCATTACACATTCTTCAATCAAATATGATCACAATCACACCACACACCATGGTAAACAATTCTTGAAAACATCATGAAAGAATGCACATCA
This sequence comes from Lathyrus tuberosus, assembly GCA_022829125.1. Taxonomy (NCBI): domain Eukaryota; kingdom Viridiplantae; phylum Streptophyta; class Magnoliopsida; order Fabales; family Fabaceae; genus Lathyrus; species Lathyrus tuberosus. The sequence goes on from JALAZF010000063.1 coordinate 17,173,095, forward strand.
TTTGACAAATGAACAAATTAATTCAAACATGCACTTCATGAAGTTAAAAGCAAACAACCATATTGTGATACGGTGGAGAACTGATTTTTTAATTTTGTTTTCGCAAAACATGTTGCGGTTAGCAAGAGTCGCCACCGACTTTTCTTTTATCCAAATTATTTAGGAAAGGTGAAAAGAACAGGAAAGACCTTTTTGAAAAGATTTTGAGTTCGGGGGGTAAGTTATGAAAAGGGAAGGTGTTAGCACCCCTTTTCATCCGTAGTTATCTACGGGCTCTTAATTGTTTGCTCACTTTAACTTTTTTTTTTTTGAAATGTGGTGTGTGTTTAGAAAATATTTTGTAAAAGTTGACTTTGTAATAATTCGTGTAAGAATGTATACAAAGTGTTTGTTTTTGAAAATATTTTTGAAAGTGTGAGGTGTGAAAAGTATTTGTTTTTTTTTTTTGAGTTGTGAGCAAGCATTTAAAAGTTACTTACCCTTAATTTAAGGTCTTTCTTGTACTTATCCTTTTCTTTGAGAGATGGTACTATCCATACCATTAGTGGGTAGGTAGTCCTATCTATTGGATGTGAAGGGACAGCGAAGGGTCATCGAATGGTCATAGAAGGCAACATGTAAAGATACCTTAGCAATTCGAAGGGACTATCATCATTTTTCCGTAGGGTCATCGAGGGACAAGATCATCTTTTCGTAGGCAACTCGAAGGGTCATCGAGGGACTATGATCTTTATATCGAAGGGACTATGATGATATTATTCGTAAGCGTCTTTTGCTAAAGTATCCCTACGTTCGAGGGACATGACCATTATTTCGTAAGACAAATGAAGAGAGGTTACCCTAGAGGTGCATGTGTGTGCATTAGGTCGATGGCGATGCTAAAAAGCAGTCGACTTACAGGGTTTAAAAAAAGGGCTCGATTATTGAATCGAGAATTGTTTGATATTTTTAAAAAAGGTTTTAATATTGTAGCAAGATATGAGCAAAATAAAGGAAAGCAACAAAAGTATTTTACACATCATGGAAATTGGGATACATTTTGCCAATGGGGATAAAATGAGCGATAAATATATAATTCAAACACGCAATAATTCAACAGTAATTAGTAAAAGTTTTAATCCAAACTTAATAACCAGATTAATAATAATAAAATAAAAAGATAACAATATTTAAATCTAAATTCAAACAAGATTAAGATTAAAATTGAAACAAAATTAACATCAAAAATTAAAAAATGAAATCAAAATTATTCGAGAATTAATAAAAGAACATCGCTAACGCAAAAAGGTGCGATCATCGCAATCTGGATCCAAGTGATGTGGGTCTATTTATAGCAAAAAGCAAAGAAAAAGTAAATTTAACATGCTAGAAAAAAAATCAATAATGTTGCTAACGCACAAATGCGATCATCGCAATCATGGATCCGAATTGTACCGCAACACATATGCAACACAACTCCAGCAACATAAACGACAATCCACAATCAACATGCTCAAGAAGTGTGTGCAACGTGTTCATCGCATCAAGAAATCAACAACACAAACATGAACGTTCATCAATGAAAACCAAAAGTCGCGTGTCAGAAAATCGTGTTCATACAATGGTGTGAAGTGTAACAGCATCAAAACAGCTTGCCAATATGTATCACATCAATCCATGAAGTTCAAAAGTGGAACGGAATTGAAACATGCCCAAAATTGCACAAAAATCACACTCTGCAGCAGTGTTAATCGATTAACCATTTGCAGTGCAATTTGGTTAATCGATTAACAGCCCAAAAACACTAAAATTACATGGGTTAATCGATTAACCAATTTGCACTGCAAATGGTTAATCGATTAACCCTGTACCAGCAGCAAAAAATCAGGTTCGAAAATCACTTTTCAGCAGCAAAATCACTTATCCAAACATCCAAATGATCATGTAATCACTTATGCACGAAAACATACATTGAAATACATCATTCAACATCAATTAGATCCAATAATCATGAACAACAACAATCAAATTCAAGCAAATGAATTAAATCACATGCAAAACCAAGGATCTACATTGTATAAGTTGGAATTAAGCTAGATTAAGCATAGATCACAGAAAAACCAACCTACAAAGCTGAGAATTGCTTTGGTAAGTGTTGCAAACGAAAATTGATGAATCCAAGCAAAAAATTCCAAGATCTATGAGCTCCTTGCAAGCAAAAGTTGAGAATCCAAGCAATAAGCTAACAATGCTCCAAAATCACTTCCAATAAGCACTTCTGAAATTCCAGATCTAGATCCAAATGAAAATCACCAATGAAATCAAGTAATGGAATGGTAATGAGAGGCTTAAGCTCAAGAATTAACAAGTTCCAGTGAAGAACTTGTTAATCTCTATGGAAGAGCTTTGAGTGTGGTTGAAAATGGAGGTTGAGAGTGAAAATGTGAGAGAGAATTGAGAGAATTCTGAAAATTGAGAGTGAAAAAATGATCTAGGTTGGTGAGGTTTGGAATTGATTTGGTTAAATAACCTCTAGGTTAGGAGTTAAGTTTGGGTTTGGAATGAGGTTTAGTGGGTTGAAATGGGAGTGAAAAATAAACTAGGAAAGGGATTATGGAATTAGAATGGAAATTGGGTGGAAAATATTTCAAATTAGAAGCCTCTCTAGATCCTTCTACTGGTGTGAAAATGAAATTGGTGATTTAAAATTGGAAATTCAAAAGGTGCAGTGCTGGAAAATGAGGTATTTGGGCAAATTTTGCCTTGGTTAATCGATTAACCATTTTCAGTACAAAATATGTTAATCGAATAACACAAAGAAAATTTGAATTTTGGCACTTTTTGGAGGGAAACTTGGAAAAGTGGCATCTGACATCTGCTTTGAACCCCGTTAAGCCTCCGAAACTCAAAAATTGACATTGCTACTGAGTAACACCTGAAATATGCTGTGAATTTGTTTTCGCACTCGAAATGACTAGCTGAAAATAAATGTCCGATGTCAAATCACTGATCAAAAATAAATGTCGGAGCTTCTAACCATCAAATCATCTAGTGAGCATAATAAATGCTCGAAAAGAATTTGAAAGCTATCTGCTGGGCTTTGAATATTGCTGAAAATACCTCCTGAACTGATGACACCATGAGCTGATGGAAAATGCCTTGATCTCATGCCGAAAAGAACAATGCAAATGCAAAATGACGATGCAGAATGAAAAGAAACATAAGCCAGTTAGAGTTAGAAAGAGAAGGTAAATTTTGAGGTGTTACACCTTGCTATAGCCATCCCATTTTGGTGTAAAGCCTTGTCTGATTCTCTGACCTTCAAAGGGAACATTTAAACATTCTCCAAAATCTTTCAAAGACAAACCAATATTCTTATTCTTAACTTTGGAAACCAAATTACAACCAGGTTCTATAGACATATTAGCGTAAAATTCTCTAACCAGATCAGGATAAAAAGGTCTAGAGTCAGCAATAAGAGAATCCAGTTCTTGAACATGAAGAAGAGTAGGGAAATCAAAGTTATGAGAAGGAAAAGATGCAAGATTACCATACTTTGCAGGCATGAGAGGTCGATTCCTAATGTTGAACATCAACCTCCTTGTTTTGAGAGTGGGTTCAGCAATGTCAGCTACAACATCTGATTTGTGTTCAGAGCTACCTTCTCCAACCTTTGCTTTTCCTCTATCCTTTCTTGAGGGTGACATGGAGAGAGTTTGGAATTGAGAAGTTTAGAGTTTTGATAATGGATTTTTGGAATAAGCTATATGGGTAAGTTGTGAGTTTTGGTTTGAAAGAGAAATGATTTATAATGAAAGTTTATGAGTGGGGATTTATGAGATTTAATGTGATGTTTTGGTATTGATGTAGTTTGAATGGGTATTAAAGAGAGTAGGTGGAAAAGTGAGTTTTTAATGTGTTTAAGAGTGTTACAAGACTAAGTAGATGAAAGGTGAAAAGAGAGTTGACCAAAAAGCAATTAAACAATCAAAAACACTTATTTTTGAATTCATAACAGTGGTAACCAATTACTAGAAAATGCGTAACCGATTACGGCCACGCAAACACCACAAAAAATAAGCCAGTACCATCAAAACACTGACACGTAACCAGTTACAGGAAAAATGGTAACCGATTACGACATGCCAAAAACAGTAGCTTGATATATAGTAACATACATAGTGAATCGTGAAAATAAAAATTATATATGTTAACATAGAGGTTTTAGCACATATATTTCATGTATACATGTCACAAAAGTTTTGTTCATATCATAAAAAATTGAATTATTATAAAACTTAGTAATAATTCACAAAATGAATTTGTGAATTAATATGAGATATGAAAGTTTCCATGCACCTTAGTGATTTTAACCGATTATTGAAGACTCATACGTCAAATTCATCCAATATGCTAAGGTCCCTTTGAAACTTGTAGAATGATTCTTTTGCAAGCAGATTTGTGAATATATATGCGAGTTGATAATGAGTATCTACGAATGTAACTTCAACATCACCTTTATGCACATGATCACGGAGGAAATGATGTTTGATGTCAACATGTTTTGTTGAAGAGTGCATGACTGGTTTTTTTGTTATGTTGATAGGACTTGTGTTGTCACACTTTAGCGGAATGCATCTAAGGTTCACACCGTAATCGCTAAGTTATTGTTTAAACCAAAGTATTTGAGTGCAACAACTTCCTGCACCAATGCATTCCGCTTCAGCCGTACTAAGAGCCACGCATGCTTGCTTTTTGCAGGACCACGGTACAAGAGCATTACCTAGTATATGATATATGCCGCTTGTGCTTTTTCGATATGTTTTACATCTTGGATAATCTCAGTCAGAATAACTAATCAAGTCACATATACTACCTTTAGGATACCATAATCTGAAGTTCGTTGTTCCTTTGAGTTACTTTATGATTCTCTTCATGGAGGCGAGATGTGATTCCTTCGGATTGGCTTGAAATCGCACACAAAGACAAACACTAAACATTATGTTTGGACGTCTTGTCGTTAAATATAATAATGAACCAATCATACCTCGGTATTTTGTGATATCAATTGAAGCACCTGAATCATCTTGATCAATATAAGTTCCGTATCCCATTTGAGTAGCCATTGCTTTACAATTGTCCATGTTGAATCTTTTCAACAACTCTTTGTAGTACTTGGATTGGTTGATGAAGATTCCATTCTTTGTTTGTCGAACTGAACATGATGTCATCAACATAGACTTGAACCAATAAAGTCTTACCTTTTATTTTCTTAATAAACAAGGTATTGTCAGCTTTACCTTTTTTAAATCCTCTTTCGCATAGAAAGTTGTTAATTCTATCATACCATGCTCTTGGTGCTTGCTTTAATCCATAAAGAGCTTTCTTCAACTTGAAGACATGTGAAGGATTCTTGAAGTCTTTAAAACCGGGAGGTTATTTGATATAGACTTCCTCATCGATGTAACCATTCAAGAAGGCACTCTTGACTTCCATTTGGAATAACTGAAAAATTTAATGAACAAGCATAAGCAAGTAATAAATGAATAGTTTCTAACCTTGCAACAGGAGCGAAAGTTTCTTCAAAATTGACCTCTTATTTTTTATTGTACCCTTGAGCCACCAACCTTGATTTTTTCTGAATAATTATACCATTCTCATCAAGTTTGTTCTTAAACACCCCTTTGGTACATATGATGTATTTACCACTTGGCCTAAGAACAAGTTTTTATACTTGATTCCTTTCGAATTGATTTAATTCTTCTTGCATTGCAAGTAACCATTGGTCGTCTCCTAAGACTTCATCAGTTTTGAAAGGTTCAACTTGAGAAACAAAATCCATATTCAAGCATGCATCTTTGATATTTAATCTTGTTGCTATGCCTTAACTTATATCACCAATAACTTTATCAAATGGATGATCACGATGGGTCCTCCATTCCTTAGGTAGACCACTATTATTTGTCTCTTGTTGAATTAGTTCTTCTTGATGTTCTGGTTGATTATCATTGTTGACTTTGGAAGCATCTTCCATAGGAACTTCTATAATATCATCATCATCACATACAACAATATCCTCCTTAGAGGGGTTAGATTCATCAAAGGAGACATGCATAGATTCTTCAATAGTTAAAGTTCTTTTATTATATATCCTATATGCTTTACTAGTAAGTGAATAGTCAAGAAAATACCTTCATTCGATTTCTCGTCAAACTTATCGAGATTGTCTTTGTCATTGTTTAGAACAAAGCATATGTATCCAAATATGTGAAAATGAGCAATGTTTGGATTTCTTCCCTCGAAGAGTTCATAGGGGGTCTTTTTTAAAATATGTCTAATAATAACTCGATTACTTACATAGCATGTCGTGCTTACCGCATCTGCCCAAAAATATTTTGGTAGATTTGAATCACTAAGCATTGTTGTTGCAAGTTCTACTAGAGACCTATTCTTTCTCTCCACTTCTCCATTTTGTTGAGGAGTCCTTAGTGCTGAAAAATTATGAAGGATTCCATGTTCTTCATAAAACTCTTCAAAATGAGCATTTTGGAACTCTCCATCACGATCGCTTATTATGGAGGAATTTTTTAGTGATTTTTCATTTTGAATTTGCTTTGCACACTTCTTGAACGCCTTGAATGCGTCACTTTTCTACACCAAAAAGAATGTCTAAGAATATCTAGAAAAATCATCATTAATAACTAAAACATATACATTACCTCCGAAGCTTCTTGTTCTTGATGGACCAAATAAGTCCATGTGCAACAATTATAGTGGCCTTAAAGTGGACATCACATTCTTAGGTTTGAAATTTGATTTGGTTTGTTTTCCCTTTTAACAAGCATCACATAATTTATCTTTGAGAAAATTTATCTTAGGTAAACCAATGACAAGATCATGTTTGACTAGTTTGTTTAAATGTTCCATATGAATATGAGAAACTCTTTCATGCCAAAACCATGAGTAATTGTTGTTTACCATGAGACATTTTACTTTCAAGGATAAAACATCTAAGGAAATCATAAAAATATTATTAATTCTTTTACCTTATGTGTGACTTCATCTTTAATCAAGCATTGATCCTTGGTGAACTTGATCTTGAAGCCTTTGTCACAAAGTTGGCTAATACTTAGAAGATTGTGCTTTAGTCCTTAAACATAAAGAACATATTCAATGGATGTGAAAGGTGGTGCTTCAACTTTGCCTATGCCAATAATTTTTCCTTTGTTGTTGTATCCATATGTGACATATCCCTTGGCCTTAAGCACTATATTTGAAAATTTGTTGATATCACTCGTCATATGCTTAGAAGAACCACTATCGAGATACCATAGATTTGATGTGGTTTTCAATCATACCTACAAAACAAATTAAGTTTTGTTAGGTACCTAAATTGCCTTGGGTCCTTCATAATTAGTCCCCTTCTTGACCCACACATAATGCCCAATTGCCACACTAAAGTTTCTTACATAACAAGCATTAGGTGTGTGACCAATTATACCACAATAAAAGCAAGTAGGAACAAAGTTACTTTTATATCTAGGGACATAATATTTCTTCTTAACAAATCTTTTCTTTTTAGGATGATGATGAACAACTTTTACTTTGTTTACTTTCTCTTTAGTGGATTGATCACTAGCCTTAACAAAGATAATTTTTCTAGAACTTGGTTTACTAAATTTTGAATAACCAAGACCACTTTTATAATTGAAATATCTTTGTTGACTAAGGACACCATCCAATCCAATTGGTCATTTTTCATATCTTTCAAGAACTCTTTTTAATTGGACAATTTGGAAAGAAAGTGACTCACATTCTTTGCATACTAAATTATGTTTTGGTTCACTAACAAAGTATTATTTTTCAACTTCAAAATATTTTTCCATGGTGTCAATCTTTTCTTCAAGAGATAAAATTTGTTTCTTTTGTTTTGACACCGTTTTGTACATAATTTTGCATTCATTAAGAAGTTCATCAATGACACCTTGTGCATCATTATCATAAATGGAAAAATCATTACTAACCTCTTCATCTTAATCATCGGAATGGTGTGATACAATCAAAGCAATATTTTCACATTCGTCGCTTTCCAAATCGGATGATGAACTCATTTCATTATCTTCCCATACAATGTAGCCTCTTTATTCTTATTCTTTTTTCTACTTTTGAAGCCACCCTTCTTGGAGAGTTTTGGACAATCCGTCTTTATGTATCCTTGCTTACCACATTCATAACATGTGATATCTTGTGTTAAAGTGGATGCCTCATTTTCCCTAAAATATTTCTTTCTTTTTGCATAATTAAAGGATTTATCATTTTTACTAAGTAACTTACCAAGCCTTTTCTCAAGGAGTATAAAGTTTTCATCTTCTTCCAGAGCATCATCTTCGTGTTCTTCTTTTGAGTCGACATTCAAAGCAATGCCTTTGGATTTCTTCTCTTGATTCTAATGATTTTCAAGTCTTTTAAGTTCAAGTTCATGTTCTTGGAGTTTTCCGAACAACGATGCAGATGTTATGGTAGAAAGACTTTTCTTTTCTGATATTGCATCACTTTTGGTTTCCATTCACTAGTTAAAGACCTAATCACTTTAAGATTAAGATCATCATTTGAAAAACCCTTACCGAGATCAATCAAATGATTTGTCAAGTGTACAAATCTCTTTTGCAACGTGGCAGTGGATTCTCTGGGCTACATTTTGAACATCTCGTACTCTTGACTTAAAGTATTCAATCTTGATCTCTTCACTTTAACGGTTCCTTCATGAGTTTCAACCAATGTATCCCATATTTTCTTTTTTGTTGTACATTGAGAGACACGAAAGAATTCATCCATGCTAAGTACACTTTTTTAGCATGTTGATTAGTTTATTTTCATTTAGAATCTTTTTCTTATCATCTTCATCCCAAGAGCTTTTAGTCTTTGGAGTATCAATACCATTAACAACACTTATAGGTTGATGTGGACCATTTAGGACAGAATCCCATATTCCTTCTCTTTGTGCTTCTAATTGACCCTTCATGTGAATTTTCCAAAAGTCAAAATATTCACCAGAAAAATAATTGAGGGTTATTGATGTTGCCACCATCTTTGAAAACAGAATTTGAACTTGCGAAAGCCATTCTGAATCTTTAGGAACATGTTACCTATAACCTACTCTACTTTCAATTGTAAGTATGGAATTCACCTAAGAGAGGGGTGGGGGTGAATTAGGTACTTTAAAAATTTATGGTTTTAGACTTAAGTGTGATTATTTTTTTGGTTTGAAGTTAAGTGATGAAAGCGATAAAGTACAAGCCTATCCTAGCAACTATACACAAGTTCATAAACCAATCAATAATAACAATCCCTTTTATGATATTAACAAAGTGAAACAAGAGAGAAATCCTCCCTTAATCACTCTCTTGCTTCCAACAATCATGGACAACAAGGTGTTCCAGAATAATCTGAAATTTTTACAAGAGTTTAAATTTTGATGAATGTATACCAATCACAAGGATTGATCTTCTCTATCAAGTAGGAAATTCTCAATATGTCATACAAGTGCTCAATGAATTTATGAAGTTGAAACTCTGTGAAGATGCGATGAAAGTTTATGCAGAAGTTTCAACAAAAGTTTTATGTCAAGGCACTTGATTTTGAAAAGTGAGAGAGTATGTGTTTTGAATTGAAAATGAGATAGGTGTCTTTAAAATTATGATATGCATTGTATATATAGCGCCTCAACACAATTTTGAAAGTGTATGAATGCATAAAAATATATCATGCTTGAGAAATGCATTCAAAAATTTGTTGGAGTTAGAATTTAAATGAACCACTGCCACTGCTTCAGTGGTATTCGGTTGCCAAAAAGGGCGTATCCAGTTACACCTGAAGCGGTGCAAAAAAATTTCAAAGTTTCGTTAGTGTAACCGGTTACCAGAAACGGTGTAATTGATTGCACCTATTATATCAGCCCAAAATATACAAAGTTTCTAACATGTAACCGGTTACCAGGAAAGCTGTAACCGGTTACACCGGACTTAAGTTTAAAAAATACTTATGAAAAATAGTTCAAGTCAAGTATAAAAGGTTTTAAAGTTAATGCATGTATATGGAATGATCAATATGAATTTCTTGAGCACTTAAATATTATCATAATGTAATTGCTTACTTGTATCTTAAAAATAATTTATCTACCACAAATTCCAACTCTAGTCTTTATATAGTTGAAAGATCTTGATCCCTTGTTGTTATAGCTTTGAACATGATACTTTTTCCATAATTTTTCAATGAGCATATTCTTGTAACTTGTCTTCGTCAAAACTAACATTTGGAGAAGCTTGAATTTACATTCTTCCACTTTTTGATGATGACAACACTTTGAAAATTTGATAAAATTTGCTCCATTTAACATAGATAACTCCCCCTTGATCAATGCTCCCCCTTGATCCTTGAATGAGAGTTTTTGACAATTGATGCTTGCTTCAAATTGTTAGAGAGACATACAAAAACATATAACATCTTCTCCCCCTTTGTCATTAACAAAAAGGATGTGAAAAGACTTAAAAGATGATAACCATACAAGTAGTAAATAGCAAATAGCACACCACAACACAATGTATTTGTAACATAGAACATAAGTAACATAGAAAACCAATATAACCAACATAGAACAATTCATACCATAATATTAAAGGTCTTACATAGAACGATGTCGATGGGCGAAGTGTTTAAAATTACGCTATTTTCCCATAATGTGCCCGATTGAGAACGATGTTGATGGGCGGTGACACTTCCTTATGGGAGAGTGAAATAGTAAGCGAGTCCCTCAGCCAATGACGTATGAGGCATCAAGCAAGAACTTTGATTGTAATTCTCAATCGATTAGTCAGTGCCTAGGTGTCATTTATTTAACTAAGGTGTATTAGCCTGATTCGTCAATCAATCATGATCCAGATATGTTTTTCTTCATTTTAATGTAATCAATGATGACTTGCTCTTCGAGATTGCAAACATTAACGACACGTGTATGTAGTGTGCAGAGTTTATAAAACCTCCGAGTAACTCAGAGGGTTTCCATATTAAAAAGGTTTTTCTCTTCGCATTCTGTTTTATTCTCTGAAATCTTCCTCATGCTACATCTTCTCGTTACCACAACGAAGCTTTCTACTTCTTCTTAGGTACAAATTTCTTCATCTTTCCCAATTTCTGGTATTAGATTTTTAGGAGATCTTTTTGGAAAAGTGTCTTTGTAGGCTAGATAGTTCCTTTTTGGTGGTTGTGACGGTGGTGGTAACTTCTTTTTGTTATACTATTTTCTCAGAAACAAAATGTTTTTCTCCTTCTTCGTTCCTTGATGCCCAAGAGACTTCGTCTCTATTTATACTTTTGAGGAACATATATGTATCTTTTGGGCGGGAGTGGAGGTTTTCTCCTCTGGGAATAAGAATTAGATCATCTTAAAGATTTATCTACCATCTAAGAGGGTGGCTTCGCCCACCCCTCAAATCCATTCTCGCCATATTTCTACTTTTACCTTCCCTTAATTAGGGATATGAGAGTCATTTTTCCTTTTTTTGCTTGTTCCACGAAAATCCTCATGGTCCTTAATGTTGCTCCTTCTCAACTATTTCTTAATAGTTGGGGCTACATTAAGAACTCCGAGATGGTTTGTGAGAAGTTAGATATCAATCCTACTTCAGGGGTCTTTTTCTCTTTCTTTATTACCAAACCTGCGAATGATAGCTAAGTGACTTGAGCAACCGACATGCGAGGGGTTTTTTTGCCCCTCACACTAATAACTATAAATATTGGAAAGCCAAGTTTGTCCGAGTGAAGAGTCAAGAGGATTCTCTTGGGATGCTAGATACTGAAGGTACTCCTCTCTTTCCGTTATCTTGGACAGAGGACTTGGCGATAATTATAGACTATGACTGGGAATTCGTGTCCCTGAAGGAAAGAATGATCATTCTCTTTCTATAGCAGTTTAAGGTTATAGATTGCCGAGAAGTAATTAATCTCTGGCGAGAAGGTGGTGGGCACCTTGCTGCCTATATAGGTAGGCGATTTTTTCTTTTCGCTTATGGGACCTTACCCCTTTTCTGACCCATGTTTTATTTGTGTAAACCATATGGTGAAGTCTTACGCCCAAGAGCATAGGGAGCGGTATGATAAAATCAAGTTCTCTAGTTCAGGGGTCAATATTCCAAAAATCCACCTCGTGGGTTTGACCGTTCGTGGGTAGAAAAGAGTGGTCAAGACGTTGACCTCAGAGTTATCAAATGCAAAAGCTCAACGATTGGGGGAAGGGTCCCTTTTTGTTTGGAACGATACATTACACCGTCTATGTTTGAAGTTTGGTCAAGATGGAATAATTTCAATATATATTTATATTTATATGCCTCAGAAAAATGTATGTATTTTATTTTATTTTAAAAGATAAAAAATGTATGTATTTGGTCAAAAATTATAATCAAATACATCTATCTAAAATATATGAAAGGTAAATGTTATGGAAAAGACTTATATATATATATATTGTGAATTAGGATGCCTTGAAACAAAGTATAAACAGTTTTTTTATAATCAAGAAACACACAAGGGCTAGGGTTAATGAAAAACGAGGATTGGTTATAACTGTTATTCTTTACTTTCTCTATAAAACAGATTACAAGTACTCAAGAATAACAAATAACCCTCTTACCCTAATTAGGATTTGTCACCCCACAAGATGAGAGACTAGTATGCTATTTATAATAAAACATAACTGTCATACCCCAAATTTGTCCTACTTGTATATTATTTTCATCTGTGTATCCGTCCACTAACCAATATTCAAAAAATCCAAAAAAATATGTTATTTTCCTGTTGCCTAAGTTTGTGCTCCATTTGAGGGTATCCAGTCAAGAATGTGCATTATCGTTTGAGGTTCAATGGTCAGATAAAGGTTTGTTTCAAGGATTTTTACAGTGAAGTTCACCAGGGTTGATTTGTGACTCAGAGTTTCTGAGGCCGAGATTGATTCATTGAATTTTTCAAGGGCGATCCATTTCAAATCTATTTTAGCCACAATATCCATATTCATTGTTAATATCCTTCAAAACCCATCTCTACCCAATTATCCATAGTCCAATTCCATTTTTAGTTCATATTCTCCTTTTTGAAAATCAAATTATCCATTCTAAATTTCCATATTCGTATTCATCCAAATCCAAATTTTAGACCAATCCTCCAAACTCAATCAATTTTTTTTTAACACCTATTCATTTTTAATTTAAATCCATATGCTATTATTTTCTAATTCATCTCAAAGCACATAAAAAGAAACCATTTACATTGCATTAATAAAGCAAAATGAAAAAATGAAGAATCGCTATAGGAAGCTCCACGCATAACATCTCTCCTAGCCAAATTTCATACAACCTTTCAAAACCATACAAACAGTAAGCCATAACCATTGCCAGTCACCGTTCCAAACAATTTCACAAAAAAACTTCCTAAGTCATAAACAATTGGTCACCACCCTTCATCACACATCCTGTACTGTTCATGCGAGTGTTAACAAAACAAAAACCCGTGCCATAACTTTTCTAAAAAAAAGAACCATACTCAAAGAGACAACCAAATTCCTGCAAGAAAACGCGTTCACCATAAATCACTGACTCTGTTGAAACCACTGCCCTTGATCATCGCCTTTCTTTAGTACCATCGGCACGAGTACCCATTTCGGTGCTTCGATCTGAACTTACAACAACTCAAATAACCATACATCGGTCACCAATACGCACCACACCAAACCGCCGCCGGCGCATACGTTCACGGAACGACCATATCTCTTTTCCTCAACCTTTGTTCCCACACCAACTTTTCAAAACAATACAAACCACCTTCGATCTCCATAATCCCTCCCTTCAACCTTCTTTAACCCAACCAAAAACCCAGAACCAGAGGTGAAGGGGATAGAAAGTTTTTGAGACGGAAAGAAACAAAACAAAATCGAACCTTGAAGCGAACAAACAGAGTAGATTTGAAGGAAATAGATTCGCGCCGCAAGAAAGTTACTTCCATGGCTGTCGAGACTCTTTACTGATTGTGGAAAATTGAAATTGCTGATCTGATTTTGACTGATGCCTCTGAATTTGTTTTTCCATTGACCTTAATACTTTGTTTTTCATGGTTGGTTCTTACAAGTCTAATGTTGCTTTTGAAAAACAACCTGCAACTTTTCTTAATTCACCAAGCCAAAGCCAAAAATCTGGTAGACCCCACACTAAATGAAAAAAGCCAGCATACCATACAACAAACTGACCCCACAAACTCAATTTCAGCATACCCTGCACAAAACAGCAATATTTTTTAGAAAAGAAACAAAATTCGTACAAACCATTCGCCAACAACCAAAGTGCAACGTACCCTCACCACAAATTCCAGCTCACCACTTCCTATGATTCTTTACCTTTCTACCCTCCTCTCTTCCTATAAAACAGTCCTCTTCCTCACTCTCGGGAGCGCGGAGCCGCCACGGAACCCTATTGAATCCCTCTCTCAACTACTCTTCTCGCCTTCATATGTATCCTTTGAATTGTACATGTATGGTTGTATATGACAGATACACTTTTATGATATATATATATATATATATATATATATATATATATATATATATATATATATATATATATATATATATATATATGGGATTCAGTTACGGATTTTCCGCTTTTATTCTGTAATTGGATTGTGGGTGTTAGGAACTCAGTTCCTTTGTTGTGCTACCTGGATTGTTGCATATCTATATAAGTAGGTGATTGTATTTTGTTTCAAATTGATGTGACCCCTCGGTCTATGTCGTGCATGTTTTAAATATACTCTGATGAAATTTTGAATTTTATTTATCACTTTGATTATTTGGGGGTATAGATTGGGGGTGTTACACTAAGTGGTATCAGAGCTAGTTCGTGTCGGTCCGTGTCAGTTTGTGTCAGTCCTTGTCGGTCTTAGTGTTGGGTGAGCTGTTTGTTTAACCATAGTTGCTGTTATTGGAAATGAACAGAATATGGCTGGAAGGAATGATGTTGTTTTAGCTGCTGCGATGCAGGCTATGGCTCGGGCTGTGCAAGGTGCACCGAATGCTGCGGGTAATGATGAGTTCAGGAAGAATAAGCCGCCTATCTTAAAAGGAAGATATGATCCTGATGGTGCACAGATTTGGTTGAAAGAGATTGAAAGGATTTTCCGAGTGATGGATTGTGATGAGGATCAGAAGGTGAGACTGGGCACTCAGATGTTGCTAGAAGAAGCTGATGATTGGTGGGTTGGTACACGTCATGTGTTGGAAGCTGCGGAGGAGGAAGAAATTACTTGGGAAGTATTTAGCCGGGAGTTCCTGAGGAAGTATTTTCCCGAGGATGTCAGAGGAAAGAAGGAAATAGAGTTCTTAAAATTGAAACAAGGTAGTATGTCTGTTGTTGACTATACTGCTAAGTTTGTTGAGCTGGTACAGTTTTACCCACATTATGCGGAAGCGACTGCAGAGTTTTCTAAGTGTGTTAAGTTCGAAAATGGGTTGCGTCCTGAGATTAAGCAAGCTATTGGTTATCAGAGGATTCGAAGGTTCGCAGACTTGGTGGATTGTTGTAGGATTTTTGAGGAAGATAGTAGGGCTCGTTTTACTCATTATAAGAGTATGAGCGACAGGAAAGGGAAGCAACAGTTTCGGGGTGGTCCTTATGTGACACCAGCTGATAAAGGTAAACAAAGGGGGAATTATGAGAGGAGGTCAGGTGGAGGAGGAATGTCTAATTCTTTGAAATGTTACAAATGTGGTGAAGTGGGGCATCGTCAGTATGAGTGTAGGAAGGATATGAGGAAGTGTTCTAATTGTGGCGGTTTGGGACATGTTGCTGCTGATTGTGCCAGGAAGAATGTGGTGAAATGTTACCATTGTGGGGAACCTGGTCATATTAGTACAAAGTGTCCGAAACCGAAGCAAGCTCCAGCGAGTGGGAAAGTATTTGCCTTAGCAGGGACTCAGACTTCAAGTGCAGACCGTCTGATCAGAGGTACTTGTTTTATTAATAGTACGTATTTAGTTGCTATTATTGATACTGGAGCGACTCATTCGTTTATTTCGTCTGAGTGCGCGAAGCGTTTGAATCTTGTGTGGTCTTCGATGGATGGTGAGATGGTTATTGATACTCCAGCAATGGGGTTAGTAACTACTTCTTTGGTTTGTTTAAGTTGTCCTTTGACCATTTATGGTAAAGATTTTGAGATGGATTTAGTGTGTTTGCCGTTGGAGGGTTTAGATGTGGTTTTGGGAATGAATTAGTTATAGTTTAATCGGGTCCATATTGATTGTTATCATAAGCTAGTAAGGTTTCCTTCTCTTGAGGAAGACAAAGACTCGAGTTTCTTATCTACCAAAGAGTTGAAGAAACTTTTGGCGGATGAAGCTCAGTTGTTTGGGTTGTTTGCATCGTTGACTGTGGAGAGTCAAGTTTCACTTGATGTGTTTCCTGTTGTGTGTGAATTTTCGGAAGTGTTTCCTGAGGATATTTCAGATGTGCCGCCAGAGAGAGAGGTGGAGTTTTTGATAGATCTAGTTCCTGGTACTAGACCTGTATCGATGGCACCATATCGAATGTCGGCATCTGAGTTGGTTGAGTTAAAGAAGCAATTGAATGAATTGTTGGATAAGAGGTTTGTGAGGCCAAGTGTGTCGCCTTAGGGTGCTCCAGTTGTTGTTGAAAAAAAAAGATGGAAGTATGCGGTTGTGTATTGATTATCGCCAGTTGAATAAGGTGACGATTAAGAATAAGTATCCTCTTCTGAGAATCAATGATTTGATGGATCAGTTGGTTGGTGCTTGTGTGTTCAGTAAGATTGACTTGAGGTTGGGGTATCATCAGATAAGGGTAAAAGAAGAAGATATTCAGAAGACGGCTTTTAGGACACGATACGGTCATTATGAATATTCGGTGATGTCGTTCGGGGTTTCTAATGCGCCAGGTGTGTTTATGGAGTACATGAATCGTATTTTCCACGAGCATTTGGATCGATTTGTTGTTGTGTTTATTGATGACATATTGATTTATTCTAAGTGTCGGGAGGAGCACACGGAGCATTTGCGTATTGTTTTGCAGGTTTTGAAAGAAAGGAAACTTTTTGCCAAATTGTCCAAGTGTGAATTCTGGTTGTCGGAAGTGAGTTTTCTTGGACACGTGATTTCAGGTAACGGTATTGCTGTGGATCCATCTAAAGTAAAAGCAGTTCTACAATGGGAGGCTCCGAGATCTGTTACTGAAATTAGAAGCTTTTTGCGATTAGCCGAATATTATCGAAGGTTTATTGAAGGTTTTTCTAAGTTGGCACTCCCCTTGACCCAGTTGACTTGTAAAGGTCAAGCGTTTATTTGGGATATTCGGTGTAAGGAAAGTTTTAGTGAGCTGAAGAGAAGATTAACGACAGCTCCGATTTTGATTTTGCCGAATCCTAATGAACCATTTGTAGTGTATTGTGATGCGTCTTTGATTGGTCTAGGTGGTGTTCTGATGCAAGAAGGTAAGGTTGTAGCTTATGCTTCAAGGCAATTGAGGATTCATGAGAAAAAATATCCTACTCATGATCTTGAATTAGCGGTTGTGGTTTTTGTGTTGAAAATTTGGAGGCATTATCTTTTTGGTGCGAGGTTTGAAGTCTTTAGTGATCACAAAAGTTTGAAATATCTGTTTGAGCAGAAAGAATTGAATATGAGGCAACGTAGATGGTTGGAATTCTTGAAGGACTACGACTTTGGCTTGAATTACCATCCTGGTAAAGCTAACGTGGTAGCCGGTGCATTGAGTCGAAAATCGTTGCATATGTCCGCTTTAATGGTTAAGGAGTGGGAAATTTTGGAATCGTTCAGAGACTTGAGTTTGGTATGTGAAGTGACTTCGGATAGTGTGAGGCTGGGTATGCTGAAGGTTACTAATGATTTTCTGATGACGGTAAGTGAGAAACAGAAGTTGGATGTGAAATTCGTGGATTTAATGTTGGTTGGCGGAAAAGATGCGAGGGGCGATTTTAAAGTGGATGTTAATGGTGTTTTGAGGTTCCGTGGGCGAATTTGTATTCCGGATGATTCGGATTTGAAACGGATGATTTTGGAAGAAGGACATCGGAGTAATTTGAGTATACATCCGGGAGCAAACAAGATGTACCAAGATTTGAAGAAGATTTTCTGGTGGTCTGGATTGAAAAGAGATGTGGCTCAGTTTGTGTATGCTTGTTTGACGTGCCAAAAGTCGAAAGTGGAACATCAGAGGCCTAGTGGTTTGTTGCAAACGTTGGATATTCCTGAGTGGAAATGGGACAACATTTCTATGGATTTTGTGACAGGGTTGCTGAATACTCAGAGAGGGCATAATGCTATTTGGGTGGTTGTAGATAGACTGACTAAATCGGCTCATTTCATTCCGATTGACATCAGTTTTACTTTGGAGAGGTTGGCCGAGATTTACATCAGTGTGATTGTGAAGTTGCATGGGGTTCCGTTAAGTATTGTTTCTGATCGAGATCCAAGGTTTACCTCGAGATTTTGGGAAAGTTTGCAAAAGGCTTTAGGATCTAAATTGAGATTGAGTTCGGCTTATCATCCTCAGACGGATGGTCAGACGGAGAGGACGATTCAGTCTTTGGAGGATTTGTTGATGGCTTGTGTCCTTGAACAAGGTGGTGCGTGGGATAGTTATCTTGCATTGATTGAATTCACGTATAATAACAGTTTCCATTCAAGTATTGGAATGGCACCGTTTGAAGCGTTATATGGACGAAGGTGTCGAACGCCGTTGTGTTGGCACGAATCTGGGGAGAGTATGGTGGTTGGACCGGAGATGGTGCAGCAGACTACGGAAAAGGTGAAGTTTATTCGTGAGAAAATAAAGGCTTCTCATAGTAGACAAAGAAGTTATCATGATCGGAGACGGAAGAATCTTGAGTTTTAAGAGGGTGATAATTTATTTTTGAGGGTTACGCCGGTAACGGGTGTTGGTCGTGCATTGAAATCGAAGAAGCTTATTTCTCGGTTTATTGGTCCTTACCAGATATCTGCGAGAGTGGGTGTTGTGGCTTATAGGGTGGCGTTGCCGCCGAATCTGTCGAATTTGCACGATGTGTTCCATGTTTCACAGCTTCAGAAGTATGTTTCGGATCCGTCGCATGTGATTTCGATGGATGAGGTTGAGGTAAGGGAGAACCTTACAGTTGAGGCATTACCGGTGAGTATTTTGGATCACGAGGTGAAGCGGTTGAGAGGCAAGGATATTGCACTGGTGAAGGTAGCGTGGGGAGGCGCTGCTGAGGGCAATTTGACTTGGGAGTTGGAGAGTCGGATGCGGGAGTCGTATCCAGAGTTGTTCGTTTCAGGTAATATTTTCGAGGACGAAAATTTCTAAGTGGAGGAGAGTTGTAACGCCCCAGTTTTGTCAGTTTTGTCAGTTTTAGTTATTTTAATTATTTGAGTCGTTTTTTATTATTTTATTATTATATTATTTTAATTTTGACTTTTATGTGATAATATGTTATTTTTCATCGTGAATATATTTTATCACGTTTTGGGAACATTTGCGAGATATTTGAGTGTGGGGGTATTTTAGTCATTTCACTTTATTTGGATTAAGTAGTAAGAATAGAATGAGAGAAAAATAGTAAGAGGAAAGAAAAAGAGAAGAAGAAAAGTAGAGAGAAAGAAGAAGAGAGAAAAACTTGTGGCTCAAGAAATCTAATCAACCGACTTTCTAAAACACGATTAAATCGGGTAAGGGTATGCGGAACTCGATTATCTTGTGATTGTGTATGATTATGTATGTGTCTGTTTGGATGATTATCTTGTTTCCATGGTTTTTCACTTCTAGGTCGAATGATAGAAATCGAGGTTTTAGTGGTTAGAAATCGATGTAAATGTTGTAGATTACTTGTTACCATGATTGGGTGATATTCTGATTGTTATATTTTGATTAGAAAGAGATTTTGGTGGAAATTATGGGTTTTGGGTTTTCAAACAGCACTGCAGAATTCTGGGTTTTCCTTGGTTCACCTAGCGAACCTGGGGCGAAGCAGCAGCGAATGAAGTTTTCGCAGGTTCGCCTAGCGAACCAGTTAGCGAAGGTTCGCTAAGTTGTTCGCCTAGCGAACTTTGTGTGTTTTTGGTTCTGGTTGGTTCTGCCTTGGTTCGCCAAGGGGTTCGCCTAGTGAACTATGTGTCTGTTTTCTAGCTGGTAGTGGGTTCGCTGGACGTTCGCCTAGTGAAGGTGGTAGCGAATGCTCGCTAGAGGGTTCGCCTAGCGAACATAGCTGTTTGTGCCATTTTGTTTTCTTCATAACTTTTGATCCGTAAGTCGGATCGGGGCGCGGTTGTGTGCGTTAGAAAGCTTATGAAAGGTATTTTCTTATGATGATGGTTTTGAGATTGTTGGCCAATTAAATTATGTCGGGAATTTGGGATAGTGTTATTTTGTCGACTTTTGTTGTTATAATTGTGTGAATTTGATGTGTATCATGTAATGTGCTGTTGATATGGATGTGGTATGACTTGTGTGCTGTTGTATGGTGTAAACGCATGTGTTTATATGGTGTGATGATGGTTGTGGCCGTATGGAAAATAAATGCATTGTTTTGGGCTTGAATTGCAAAGCATGATTTTGTTGATTGAGATGATTGCATATATGTGTGCATATGAATGTCATGAGTCATTGTATGCCAAGCATCATGATATGCATCCTTGTAATGTCATGTGCCCATATGGGGTATGAGCGACGGTTTAGTTCCAGTGGGAATCCGCTATAACGTCGTGTGCTCGTGTGGGGTGTGAACGATGATTATAGACGATCGTGTGCCCGTGTGGGGTGTGAGCGATCGGGTCGTGTGCCCGTGTGGGGTGTGAGCGATCCATAAACGTCGTGTGCCCGTGTGGGGTTTGAACGACGGGGAACATCGTATGCCCGACGAGGAGTTACAGTGATGTAACGAGCGATGATTCCAGCAGAGTTCCTGAGTGAACTAGTGATGAGAAATGTTGGAAGTCGGTACCGCATGTGCATTGCATAGAGTCGTTGTGTCGGTCTCTGTGCATTTGCATAAATCATGAATTGACTGTGTATGGAATTGTGAATGTGAATGATGAGATGGATTATGTATATTTGTGTTGATGATGAGTGTATTGTATATGATTGATATGCATTGGTGATGTGTATATGAAATATGTGTTGTATTTGGTTGTGGTGCATTTGTGGTGGGAATGTTTTACTTGTGCATTGTTATAATATATATAGTTATATGCAATTATATTATGATTGTGTTTCTCACCCTTCTGCTATTTTATAATGCTCTATGAGGCATTGCAGATTAGAGTTGCTGGAGGTCTTTTTGTGAAGCTTAGGTCTTCATTCTTTTGTCGGTCGGCTCTGATATGTGGCATTGGGTAGTCGGGGTGATCGAGTGTGATTATTTGTGTTATGTATATGTATCTTTTGAATTGTACATGTATGGTTGTATATGACAGATACACTTTTATGATATATATATATATATATATATATGAGATTCAGTTACGGATTTTCCGCTTTTATTTTGTAATTGGATTGTGGGTGTTAGGAACTCAGTTCCTTTGTTGTGCTACCTGGATTGTTGCATATCTATATAAGCAGGTGATTGTATTTTGTTTCAAATTGATGTGACCCCTCGGTCTATGTCGTGCATGTTTTAAATATACTCTGATGAAATTTTGAATTTTATTTATCACTTTGATTATTTGGGGGTATAGATTGGGGGTGTTACACTAAGTGGTATCAGAGCTAGTTCGTGTCGGTCCGTGTCAGTTTGTGTCAGTCCTTATCGGTCTTGGTGTTGGGTGAGCTGTTTGTTTAACTATAGTTGCTGTTATTGGAAATGAACAGAATATGGCTGGAAGGAACGACGTTGCTTTAGCTGCTGCGATGCAGGCTATGGCTCGGGTTGTGCAAGGTGCACCGAATGCTGCGGGTAATGATGAGTTCAGGAAGAATAAGCCGCCTATCTTAAAAGGAAGATATGATCCTGATGGTGCACAGATTTGGTTGATAGAGATTGAAAGGATTTTCCGAGTGATGGATTATGATGAGGATCAGAAGGTGAGACTGGGCACTCAGATGTTTCTAGAAGAAGCTGATGATTGGTGGGTTGGTACACGTCATGTGTTGGAAGCTGCGGAGGAGGAAGAAATTACTTGGGAAGTATTTAGCCGGGAGTTCTTGAGGAAGTATTTTCCCGAGGATGTCAGAGGAAAGAAGGAAATAGAGTTCTTGGAATTAAAACAAGGTAGTATGTCTGTTGTTGACTATACTGCTAAGTTTGTTGAGCTGGTACAGTTTTACCCACATTATGCGGAAGCGACTGCGGAGTTTTCTAAGTGTGTTAAGTTTGAAAATGGGTTGCGTCCTGAGATTAAGCAAGCTATTGGTTATCAGAGGATTCGAAGGTTCGCAGACTTGGTGGATTATTGTAGGATTTTTTAGGAAGATAGTAGGGCTCGTTCTACTCATTATAAGAGTATGAGCGACAGGAAAGGGAAGCAACAATTTTGGGGTGGTCCTTATGTGACACCAGCTGATAAAGGTAAACAAAGGGGGGATTATGAGAGGAGGTCAGGTGGAGGAGGAATGTCTAATTCTTTGAAATGTTACAAATGTGGTGAAGTGGGGCATCGTCAGTATGAGTGTAGGAAGGATATGAGGAAGTGTTATAATTGTGGCGGTTTGGGACATGTTGCTGCTGATTGTGCCAGGAAGAATGTGGTGAAATGTTACAATTGTGAGGAACCTAGTCATATTAGTACAAAGTGTCCGAAACCGAAGCAAGCTCCAGCGAGTGGGAAAGTATTTGCCTTAGCAGGGACTCAGACTTCAAGTGCAGACCGTCTGATCAGAGGTACTTGTTTTATTAATAGTACGCCTTTAGTTGCTATTATTGATACTGGAGCGACTCATTCGTTTATTTCGTCTGAGTGTGCGAAGCGTTTGAATCTTGTGTGGTCTTCAATGGATGGTGAGATGGTTATTGATACTCCAGCAATGGGGTCAGTAACTACTTCTTTGGTTTGTTTAAGTTGTCCTTTGACCATTTATGGTAAAGATTTTGAGATGGATTTAGTGTGTTTGCCGTTGGAGGGTTTAGATATGGTTTTGGGAATGAATTGGTTACAGTTTAATCGGGTCCATATTGATTGTTATCATAAGCTAGTAAGGTTTCCTTCTCTTGAGGAAGACAAAGACTCGAGTTTCTTATCTACCAAAGAGTTGAAGAAACTTTTGGCGGATGAAGCTCAGTTGTTTGGGTTGTTTGCATCGTTGACTGTGGAGAGTCAAGTTTCACTTGATGTGTTTCATGTTGTGTGTGAATTTCCGGAAGTGTTTCCTGAGGATATTTCAGATGTGCCGCCAGAGAGAGAGGTGGAGTTTTCAATAGATCTAGTTCCTGGTACTAGACCTGTATCGATGGCACCATATCGAATGTCGGCATCTGAGTTGGTTGAGTTAAAGAAGCAATTGAATGAATTGTTGGATAAGAGGTTTGTGAGGCCAAGTGTGTCGCCTTAGGGTGCTCCAGTTTTGTTGGTGAAAAAGAAAGATGGAAGTATGCGGTTGTGTATTGATTATCGCTAGTTGAATAAGGTGACGATTAAGAATAAGTATCCTCTTCCGAGAATCGATGATTTGATGGATCAGTTGGTTGGTGCTTGTGTGTTTAGTAAGATTGACTTGAGGTTGGGGTATCATCAGATAAGGGTGAAAGAAGAAGATATTCAGAAGACGGCTTTTAGGACACGATACGGTCATTATGAATATTCGGTGATGCCGTTCGGGGTTTCTAATGCGCCAGGTGTGTTTATGGAGTACATGAATCGTATTTTCCACGAGCATTTGGATCGATTTGTTGTTGTGTTTATTGATGACATATTGATTTATTCTAAGTCTCGGGAGGAGCACGCGGAGCATTTGCGTATTGTTTTGCAGGTTTTGAAAGAAAGGAAACTTTTTTCCAAATTGTCCAAGTGTGAATTCTGGTTGTCGGAAGTGAGTTTTCTTGGACACGTGATTTCAGGTAACGGTATTGCTGTGGATCCATCTAAAGTAGAAGCAGTTCTACAATGGGAGGCTCCGAGATCTGTTACTGAAATTAGAAGCTTTTTGGGATTAGCCGGATATTATCGAAGGTTTATTGAAGGTTTTTCTAAGTTGGCACTTCCCTTGACCCAGTTAACTTGTAAAGGTCAAGCGTTCATTTGGGATATTCGGTGTGAGGAAAGTTTTAGTGAGCTGAAGAGAAGATTGACGACAGCTCCGATTTTGATTTTGCTGAATCCTAATGAACCGTTTGTAGTGTATTGTGATGCGTCTTTGATTGGTCTAGGTGGTGTTCTGATGCAAGAAGGTAAGGTTGTAGCTTATGCTTCAAGGCAATTGAGGATTCATGAGAAAAATTATCCTACTCATGATCTTGAATTAGCGGCTGTGGTTTTTGTGTTGAAAATTTGGAGGCATTATCTTTTTGGTGCGAGGTTTGAAGTCTTTAGTGATCACAAAAGTTTGAAATATCTGTTTGAGCATAAAGAATTGAATATGAGGCAACGTAGATGGTTGGAATTATTGAAGGACTATGACTTTGGCTTGAATTACCATCCTGGTAAAGCTAACGTGGTAGCCGATGCATTGAGTCGGAAATTGTTGCATATGTCCGCTTTAATGGTTAAGGAGTGGGAACTTTTGGAATCGTTCAGAGACTTGAGTTTGGTATGTGAAGTGACTTCGGATAGTGTGAGGCTGGGTATGCTGAAGGTTACTAATGATTTTCTGATGACGGTAAGTGAGAAACAGAAGTTGGATGTGAAATTCGTGGATTTAATGTTGGTTGGCGAAAAAGATGCGAGGGGCGATTTTAAAGTGGATGTTAATGGTGTTTTGAGGTTCCGTGGGCGAATTTGTATTCCGGATGATTCGGATTTGAAACGGATGATTTTGGAAGAAGGACATCGGAGTAATTTGAGTATACACCCGGGAGCAAACAAGATGTACCAAGATTTGAAGAAGATTTTCTGGTGGTCTGGATTGAAAAGAGATGTGGCTCAGTTTGTGTATGCTTGTTTGACGTGCCAAAAGTTGAAAGTGGAACATCAGAGGCCTAGTGGTTTGTTACAAACGTTGGATATTCCTGAGTGGAAATGGGACAACATTTCTATGGATTTTATGACAGGGTTGCCGAATACTCAGAGAGGGCATAATGCTATTTGGGTGGTTGTAGATAGACTGACTAAATCGGCTCATTTCATTACGATTGACATCAGTTTTACTTTGGAGAGGTTGGCTGAGATTTACATCAGTGTGATTGTGAAGTTGCATGGGGTTCCGTTAAGTATTGTTTCTGATCGAGATCCAAGGTTTACCTCGAGATTTTGGGAAAGTTTGCAAAAGGCTTTAGGATCTAAATTGAGATTGAGTTCGGCTTATCATCCTCAGACGGATGGTCAGACGGAGAGGACGATTCAGTCTTTGAAGGATTTGTTGAGGGCTTGTGTCCTTGAACAAGGTGGTGCGTGGGATAGTTATCTTGCATTGATTGAATTCACGTATAATAACAGTTTCCATTCAAGTATTGGAATGGCACCGTTTGAAGCATTATATGGACGAAGGTGTCGAACGCCGTTGTGTTGGCACGAATCTGGGGAGGGTATGGTGGTTGGACCGGAGATGGTGCAGCAGACTACGAAAAAGGTGAAGTTTATTCGTGAGAAAATGAAGGCTTCTCAGAGTAGACAAAGGAGTTATCATGATCGGAGACGGAAGGATCTTGAGTTTCAAGAGGGTGATCATGTATTTTTGAGGGTTACGTCGGTAACGGGTGTTGGTCATGCATTGAAATCGAAGAAGCTTACTTCTCGGTTTATTGGTCCTTACCAGATATCTGCGATAGTGGGTGTTGTGGCTTATAGGGTGGCGTTGCCGCCGAATCTGTCAAATTTGCACGATGTGTTCCATGTTTCAGAGCTTCAGAAGTATGTTCCGGATCCGTCGCATGTGATTCCGATGGATGAGGTTGAGGTAAGGGAGAACCTTACAGTTGACGCATTACCGGTGAGTATTTTGGATCACGAGGTGAAGCGGTTGAGAGGCAAGGATATTGCACTGGTGAAGGTAGCGTGAGGAGGCGCTGCTGAGGGCAATTTGACTTGGGAGTTGGAGAGTCGGATGCGGGAGTCGTATCCAGAGTTGTTCGTTTCAGGTAATATTTTCGAGGACGAAAATTTCTAAGTGGGGGAGAGTTGTAACGCCCCAGTTTTGTCAGTTTTGTCAGTTTTAGTTATTTTAATTATTTGAGTCGTTTTTTATTATTTTATTATTATATTATTTTAATTTTGACTTTTATGTGATAATATGTTATTTTTCATCGTGAATATATTTTATCGCGTTTTGGGAACATTTGCGAGATATTTGAGTGTGGGGGTATTTTAGTCATTTCACTTTATTTGGATTAAGTAGTAAGAATAGAATGAGAGAAAAATAGTAAGAGAAAAGAAAAGGAGAAGAAGAAAAGTAGAGAGAAAGAAGAAGAGAAGAAAAAGAGATAAAAACTTGTGGCTCAAGAAATCTAATCAACCGACTTTCTAAAACACGATTAAATCGGGTAAGGGTGCGGAACTCGATTATCTTGTGATTGTGTATGATTATGTATGTGTCTGTTTAGATGATTCTCTTGTTTCCATGGTTTTTCACTTCTAGGTCGAATGATAGAAATCGAGGTTTTAGCGGTTAGAAATCGATGTAAATGTTGTAGATTACTTGTTACCATGATTGGGTGATATTCTGATTGTTATATTTTGATTAGAAAGAGATTTTGGTGGAAATTATGAGTTTTGGGTTTTCAAACAGCGCTGCAGAATTCTGGGTTTTCCTTGGTTCGCCTAGCGAACCTGGGGCGAAGCAGCAGCGAATGAAGTTTTCGCGGGTTCGCCTAGCGAACCAGTTAGCGAAGGTTAGCGAAGGTTCGCTAAGTTGTTCGCCTAGCGAACTTTGTGTGTTTTTGGTTCTGGTTGGTTCTGCCTTGGTTCGCCAAGGGGTTCGCCTAGCGAACTTTGTGTCTGTTTTCTAGCTGGTAGTGGGTTCGCTGGACGTTCGCCTAGCGAAGGTGGTAGCGAATGCTCGCTAGAGGGTTCGCCTAGCGAACATAGCTGTTTGTGCCATTTTGTTTTCTTCATAACTTTTGATCCGTAAGTCGGATCGGGGCGCGGTTGTGTGCGTTAGAAAGCTTATGAAAGGTATTTTCTTATGATGATGGTTTTGAGATTGTTGGCCAATTAAATTATGTCAGGAATTTGGGATATTGTCATTTTGTCGACTTTTGTTGTTATAATTGTGTGAATTTGATGTGTATCATGTAATGTGTTGTTGATATGGATGTGGTATGACTTGTGTGCTGTTGTATGGTGTAAACGCATGTGTTTATATGGTGTGATGATGGTTGTGGCCGTATGGCAAATAAATGCATTGTTTTGGGCTTGAATTGCAAGACATGATTTTGTTGATTGAGATGATTGCATATATGTGTGCATATGAATGTCATGAGTCATTGTATGCCAAGCATCATGATAAGCATCCTTGTAATTTCGTGTGCCCATGTGGGGTGTGAGCGACGGTTTGGTTCTAGTGGGAATCCGCTATAACGTCGTGTGCTCGTGTGGGGTGTGAGCGATAATTATAGACGATCGTGTGCCCGTGTAGGGTGTGAGCGATCGGGTCGTGTGCCCGTGTGGGGTGTGAGCGATCCATAAACGTCGTGTGCCCGTGTGGGGTGTGAGCGACGGGGAACATCGTATGCCCGACGGGGAGTTACAGTGATGTAACGAGCGATGATTCCAGCAGAGTTCCTGAGTGAACTAGTGATGAGAAATGTTGGAAGTCGGTACCGCATGTGCATTGCATAGAGTCGTTGTGTCGGTCTCTGTGCATTTGCATAAATCATGAATTGACTGTGTATGGAATTGTGAATGTGAATTATGAGATGGATTATGTATATTTGTGTTGATGATGAGTGTATTGTATATGATTGATATGCATTGGTGATGTGTATATGAAATATGTGTTGTATTTGGTTGTGGTGCATTTGTGGTGGGAATGTTTTACTTGTGCATTATTATAATATATATATAGTTATATGCAATTATATTATGATTGTGTTTCTCACCCTTCTGCTATTTTATAATGCTCTATGAGGCATTGCAGATTAGAGTTGCTGGAGGTCTTTTTGTGAAGCTTAGGTCTTCATTCTTTTGTCGGTCGGCTCTGATATGTGGCACCGGGTAGTCGGGGTGATCGAGTGTGATTATTTGTGTAATGTATATGTATCTTTTGAATTGTACATGTATGGTTGTATATGACAGATACACTTTTATGATATATATATATATATATATATATATATATATATATATATTTATATATATATGAGATTCAGTTACGGATTTTCCGCTTTTATTCTGTAATTGGATTGTGGGTGTTAGGAACTCAGTTCCTTTGTTGTGCTACCTGGATTGTTGCATATCTATATAAGCAGGTGATTATATTTTGTTTCAAATTGATGTGACCCTTTGGTCTATGCCGTGCATGTTTTAAATATACTCTGATGAAATTTTGAATTTTATTTATCGCTTTGATTATTTGGGGGTATAGATTGGGGGTGTTACAGTGATCATTCGACCTTTCGCTCCTAAAACACTCGTCTTAACTATTTGGACAAAAAATGCCATTGGAGTCTAGCATTCCATGTGGTACTTTCGTCGTTCATCAAACAATATTTCGTAAATCATTCGAATGAAAAAGGTGTCGTTGGGATCTAGCATCCCAATAATGCCCCGATTAATTGGTTGCGAGGCCGACGTCTCGTTTATCAAATAATTGTCATTCTCCCTAAAACATTTAATAAACCAAATCATTTTCAAACCAATCCTCGACTCGTCGTTGATCCACTCTTCAAAAAATTATCGTAAGTCGAGTGCCTTTTGCCTCGTCGTCAAATGCACACTCGCACACTTCGTAGGTTTTGTTACTAGGAGCACCCCTAGGGACTAGTATCGATCCTCACCTCTTTTCATAACCTATCCAATTCGATCTTTTTCAAACCGTTTTCTTAATCAACTAACGAAAGGAGGAGATTCTTGGAATCTAGCATTCCTTGGATCTTCGAATGAATGGCTCTTGAGGCACGCCCTCGGGTCGTTATTCATTCACTCTTTCGTCTTAAAACACTTAACCATTATCAAACATTTTCGCAACCAACTCACGAAAGAACTGAGTTCTTGGAGTCTAGCATTCCTCGGATTTTTGAGTGACTGCTCTCGAGGTACGCCCATTGGGTTGCATGTCATTCAATCTTTTGTCTCCTAAAATTCAAACCCTAACCCTTGTTTGGTGGGCGTACCACGAACTACGACTGCTCTGATTATTTATTCTCGTCCGAGTAAAGATACGTAGGCACAAGATTGTGATGATCTTGGCGAGCTACCTTTTTCTTTTTCCACCGTTTACCTACCTTCCCTCCATCTTCCGTCTTCCCTCTATCCCTTCCCGTAGTCGAACTACGATTACTCTGATTTCTCATTCTCGTCCAAATGAGCATACGTAGGCCCGAGGTCGCGACGATCTTGCCGAGCACCCTATCCTAAAACCACCCAATTTCCCTTAGTAATCGAAGCCTTTTACTTTACCTTTTCGCATATATCGTTGAGAAGAAAACAAACAAGCTTATCTAACGTTCCTCACAATTCAGACTAAGAGGTTCCCGTTGAGTACAACGGACGTGAGGGGGTGCGCGTACCTTCCCCTCACGTAACCGACTCCCGAACCCGGAATGTGGTTGCGACGACCACGTTCTTATCCACTTCTTAAAGGTTTTCTCAATATTTTCCTTTCCCTCTTTTGGGATAAATAAAGTTCGGTGGCAACTCTGTCGAACCGTTTTCCGCGCCTTTCGCGCGAGGGTCGTGTCTTCGATGAATTTTCGAGGTGCGACAGATGGCGACTCTGCTGGGGACATTTGCTCCATGCAAGAGAGAGTCAAGCCTATCTTAGTTCGAATTATGAGCTTGTTAGCTTTGCTTATTTGTTTTCTTCTCGTTTACGTATTTGTTCTCTTATGGTTTTATATGCTCATTATTATGCTTATCTGTTGGACCTTGGGATGATATCATGAGTAAAGCTCTACACCCGAGCTTTGGTAAAAGCAGAGGGAACACTTAGTTTAGAATTGGATGTCGAGTAGTGTTAGTCCCCAAGGACTCGCTCCTTGTGTGCCTAGCATGAAAGCTCCCCTAGAGTAGACCTTTTCGTAGATCCTGTTGTAACGCAGCTAGCCTGTCGCACGACTTGATTCATGAAGGGTCCGTGACTCTATGAACCACTCTTAGAACCAAGTTCTATATTGGTAGTCGTGTAGTGTTAGTCTCCAAGGACTCGCTCCTTGTGCGCCTAGCATGAAGACCCTGCTCAGGGGAGACCTTGTCGTCATTCTCGTCTAATGCAACTAGCCTGTTGCGTGACGTTGATGTGATTGGTGTCCATAATCCTGGGAACCTTATCCATCAACGTAGAAACTATCCCGTGAGTGGGTTTATGGGTAAAGAACCTAGAACTTTCCTCATAGAGCCTACCTATAGGGTTTCTTTGATCAGAGACTTTGGTCATTTACCCGTGAATGTCCAACCTCAGAACTGTTTGAACCTGTGATCTGCGATCCTGGATCTTGCATCTTGCATTGCATACATGTCATTGCATTGCATTGCATCAGTTATACATCTTGCATTGCATTTCAACCTCAGAATCTCACTTCGACTTCCTTCCTTCTCCAGTAAATCAAGCTGATTCCTCGACACCAGTACGCAACTCGAGCCAATACTAGACGAATGGTAGAGCAGATTCAACAAGAGCAAGCCACTTTCAGAGGAGAGTTGGACTCTATCAAGGGAAAGATTGACCAGATCCTCGAAGCCATCATGATGGCCAGAAAAGAAGAAGAACTGCGTGAAGCCACTGCTGCCCACAATAATGTTCCTGTGCAAGGGTCAACCTCAAGGCTCTCTGTTCCTGTTCCCAACCCCATCACTTATGGGATACCAATAAACTTTACGCCTACCGCTGAAGGAGCCACATCTCAACCACTTCCAACATCTGGAGTTACTGTTGGTGTTATTCCGCAAGCCTAACCTATTGTCACTCAGATTTTTACTCCTCATGCTGAAGAAAATCTGGTAGATCAGTATGATGAGGTCCAGAACTACCATGTTGCTATCCCAATTGTCAATCCTACTGCTTCTCAGGATTCTGAAGCTATCAAGATGTGTCGTGATCTAGCTGAGAAACTCCGAGTCATGGAGGGACGCAACTCAACTTCTTTGAATGCTCTGGATATGTGCTTGGTGCCAGATGTTGTCATTCCTCCTAAGTTTAAAGTACCGGAATTCCCAAAGTACAAAGGTCTCAGTTGTCCTCACATTCATCTGAAGACGTACTGCCGCAAGATGGTTGCTTACGCCAAAGACGAAAAGCTGATGATCCATTGCTTCCAAGACAGCTTGTCTGGGGCATCACTCGAATGGTATATGCAGCTAGAGCGTAGCAATGTGCGCACTTGGGATGATCTAGCTGATGCGTTTGTCAAGCAATACAAGTACAACACTGACCTTGCTCCAAATCGTACTCAACTTCAGAGTATGACTCAAAAGGACAACGAATCCTTTAAGGAGTACGCGCAACGCTGGAGAGAACTAGCTGCAAGAGTGCATCCACCTCTGGTTGACCGCGGACTGATTGATATCTTCATGGGTACTTTGCAAGGCTAATACTATGAGAAGTTGATTGGTAATGTTTCTGCCAGATTCTCTGATTTGTTAATTGTCCGTGAGAGAATTGAAGAAGGTCTGAAGAGCGGAAAGATCCAAGGAGGATCTAGCAGTCAGTCTCAAGCCAAGAAGCCCTTCAATGGATACAAGAAGAAAGAGGGTGAAACTAATGTCGTCTCTGCTCAAAAAGGGCAAGCTCAACAAGCTCCCCCTCCAATGCCTTTTCAAATGCCATACTTCCAGTATCCGTATGTTGCTGCTGCACAATATGCACCAATGCCTTATCAGCCGACTGTTCAAGCTGTTCAAGCTCCAATACCTCAGCAACAGGCTCCTCAGCAACAATCCTACAACTAGCAAGGGTATCAGTATCCTCCTCAACATCAACAACAGAGAGCTGCTCAACAACGTCAGCCTAATCAACAAAGGACAAGGAGGTCTGATAGAGACTTTGATCATCTGCCAACGTCATATGCTCAGATCTTTGCTCAATTGATGGAGAAGAAAGCAATCGCTCTGAGGGACCTAGCTCCTCCAACTGTCATTCCCCCAGATTATGATGCTAATGCTCATTGCGAGTTTCATAAGGGTGCTTC
Source organism: Lathyrus tuberosus (assembly GCA_022829125.1). Classification (NCBI taxonomy): domain Eukaryota; kingdom Viridiplantae; phylum Streptophyta; class Magnoliopsida; order Fabales; family Fabaceae; genus Lathyrus; species Lathyrus tuberosus. The sequence goes on from JALAZF010000063.1 coordinate 17,205,552, forward strand.
AGGGCATACGATTGAGGACTGCAGAGCTTTCAAACATAAGGTTCAAGACATGATCGACTCAAAGTTTCTCACGTTCAATGGGAGGGCTCTAAATGTCATCAATAACCCTTTACCGCCGCCAAACTAGTGCCAGCATCAAGTCAAGCCAAGTCAAATCAAGTCAAGTCAAGTTTATTCCCCGAAGAAGGCAGTCATGTTGCCAACCCATCATTTGCATTCTTGTATTTTACGTCTTTATTTGTTTAAGTACTATATGCTTTGAACATTGTCGTTTGTATTTAGTTTTCTTAATATATTGACAATGCATATTTTGAATCAGTTATGTCGTATTAACTCATTTTTTCCTTTTACTGCAAAACACCGACACATTTATCCACTTCGCTCTCTATATCAAACTGTCGTTTAGCAATGATTTGAGGGAGGATGATGACAACGAAATACCCATAATTGCAAAATGTATGCTTTCGGATAGAATCCCGTCGATGATGTACATGCATTGTTTCAACCCCCAAACACTGGAGAGACAAGGAGTTAATCCCTAGTAAACCACCTCGAGCCTAGAAGTAGTAGTTTCCTTCGGATATTCAAACCCTTACACTCAACCTGGGGCAGGGTAGTGTTCAGTTAATCCTAACTACACACTGAAATCACAAAGCAAAATTCCACAAGACATGACGGTTGTTCTTCAATAACCATGACTTGGCAGTCACAATCATCCAACAAAACAAAATCAAAAACAAAAAAAACAAAAACCTGCCAAGTCGAGAACCTCAAAGGAGACTTAGGCAAAAGTCAAGGCAACCCTGATGGGCTCGACAAGCGAAATCAGTCCATGCAAAAGATAGGGATCAAAAGCAAAATCAAAAGAGGCCCTCAAATCCTCAACAAAAACAAAATAAGATCCAGTGACCACCATAATCAAAACCAAAGGGTCACTGACATCCATCAAAAACAAAATAAGGTGGCTGCCATTTCGAGCAAATCTTGGAGCCATCACTCCTAAACCGCTAACCCTTTTGGAGACAAACATGTGCAAAATTGACTGAATGTAGGATCGGAGTTCATCACGAAGAAGGGGTGGGTACAAATCATACTTTGAACATAATATCCTTTATTTCATAACCGTGAACAAGGCCACGTTACAACCCTCGAAAAACCTAAATGAGGCGAGGTTTATTCTGAAAGCATACTGTTGCAAGGTTGTGTAAACTGACTCCCCATATTTGCTAATCTTCAGCATTGGTGTCATTCTCCTTGCTATATCTTTCACACCATCAAAATCAGCACACGTTTGGGCTAACGGTCCATTCGTCTCACTATCACGACACTCCGATAAACGACTCTTTTTCAAAACTTGCATGAGCATTATAATTAAGATTACCATTTGTAAATGAGCAATTTTAACTGTAAATCAGTGCTGGACATCAAGACAATTCCAACAAGGGGCAATCGAAGAGGAACTTAAACTTTCAGTGGTGCCGGCCCGAAGCAAGACTCCCTCAAAACCCACAATCTGTGGCAAACACTTCAACAACTCAATCAGGGGCAAGACATCTTAAAGCATATCAAAGTTCAACCTCCAAAGGCCAGACCACTTCAGAACTAGTTAATCAGGGGCAGATCATTACCATGTACAAACTGGGTCAAGATCCATTGCAGCAGGCATATCCCTTTTGTATCTTCAAGATGGTCAAGCACAGAGTTGTGGATCTCTCAGGAGTGAACCCACAATTCATCAACAAGTCCCCAAACTTGAGGCCTTGAGAGCATCTTCGTCTGCTTCGATCATGACGTCTTCAACAAACTGAGTGTCGAGGAAATCAAACCCTCCCACCCCCCAAAGTCCAATCCGCATTGGCAACTACCAAAAGTCCACCATGCTGACACCTACAAACTTATCCAATCACACGTCTTCAATCATATGCGTCATATGTGTCGCATTCAACATCATGTGCATCATATGCATTGCATTCAGCATCATGTGCATCATACATACCCAAAAAACCAAATCATACTCCCCCAGCACTTGCATCTCCGCGTGTCAGCATATGCATTGCCCATCATTACAAAATTAAGCATTTGTACATATGCATAGTCAAGATCTAGGATCAACCTCAAGATTTCAAGACGATCTTCAGCCCAGCCAGGGGCATCTTCTTCAAATCCGTGGGTGTTCCTCACGAAGTTGGTTCAACCTTTTGTTGATCAAAACAAGGCTGCAAGATGATCTTCAGCCCAGTCAGGGGCATCTTCTGCAAATCCATGGGCGTTCCTCATTTAGTTGGATCCCTTCAACCTTTTGTTGGTGTCTCCAGATAAGCCTCATTCATCATATCCCCAGCAAACTTGACCTTTTGTCAATTGCCTTACTATCATCCTTTTGGTGGTAGCCAAACCCAATCAACTCAATTCAACCTGCATCCTTTTGGTGTTGGTCAACCCTCAAAATTAGAAACTTACTATCATCCTTTTGGTGGTAGTCGTTCATGTCATATCAACCTAACCTGCATCCTTTCGGTGTTGGTCCTCGCAAGTGGGAAGTTCCTATCATCCTTTTGGTGGTAGCAACTTATGTCGTTTGATCCGTCATCCTTTTGGTGTCTCCGATCCGTGAACCATTGGTCTGTGTGTCATCCTTTTAGTGAGTGACAGCCTTTGTTATCGTTTTGCTTGCTATTATCCTTTTGGTAGTAGTAAGTTGTGTTTACTATCATCCTTTTGGTGATAGGTCTGTCATCCTTTTGGTGTCAGATAGCTGTGTGTGTGCCCTATTATCCTTTTGGTAGTAGCAGGCTTTGACCTCATTTCAATCCTTTTGGTAGAAGGGTCTGTGTGCGTGTGTGCCCTATTACCCTTTTGGTAATAGCAGGCTTTGATCCATTTCTATCCTTTTGGTAGAAGGGCCTGTGTGCGTGTGTGCCCTATTATCCTTTTGGTAGTAGCAGGCTTTGACCTCATTTTTATCCTTTTGGTAGAAGGGTCTGTGTGTGTGTGCCCTATTATCCTTTTGGTAATAGCAGGCTTTGACCTCATTTTCATCCTTTTGGTGAAAGGGTCTGTGTGCGTGTGTGCCCTATTATCCTTTTGGTAGTAGCAGGCTTTGACCTCATTTCTATCCTTTTGGTAGAAGGGTTTGTGTGTGTGTGCCCTATTATCCTTTTGGTAATAGCAGGCTTTAACATCATTTTCATCCTTTTGGTGAAAGGTTCTGTGTGCGTGTGTGCCCTATTATCCTTTTGGTAGTAGCAGGCTTTGACCTCATTTTCATCCTTTTGGTGGAAGGGTATGTGTGTGTGTGTGTGCCCTATTATCCTTTTGGTAATAGCAGGCTTTTACCTCATTTTCATCCTTTTTGTGAAAGGGTCTGTGTGCGTGTGCGCCCTATTATCCTTTTGGTAATAGCAGGCTTTGACCTCATTTTCATCCTTTTGGTGGAAGGGTCTGTGTGTGTGTGCCATATTATCCTTTTGGTAATAGCAGACTTTGACCTCATTTTCATCCTTTTGGTGGAAGGGTCTGTGTGTGTGTGCCCTATTATCCTTTTGGTAATAGCAGGCTTTGACCTCATTTTCATCCTTTTGGTGGAAGGGTCTGTGTGTGTGTGTGTGCCCTATTATCCTTTTGGTAATAGCAGGCTTTGACCTCATTTTCATTCTTTTGGTGGAAGGGTCTGTGTGTGTGTGTGTATGCCCTATTATCCGTTTGGTAATGGCAGGCTTTGACCTCATTTTCATCCTTTTGGTGGAAGGGTCTGTGTGTGTGTGTGCCCTATTATCCTTTTGGTAATAGCAGGCGTTGACCTCATTTTCATCCTTTTGGTGGAAGGGTCTATGTGTGTGTTCACTATCATCCTTTTGGTGATAGGTCTGTCATCCTTTTGGTGTCAGCTATCTATTATTCCACCTCCCAAACATTTTCTTTCTTATCGGACAAATTTGCGGTCTTCTTTATAGCTAATTGTCTTCTACCTCGAAAGATGAATGCCATATCAGTTCATCTAACTCGGTTCAAGCCAATTAGATAGGGGCATCTGTCATACCCCAAATTTGTCCTACTTGTATATTATTTTCATCTGTGTATCCGTCCACTAACCAATATTCAAAAAATCCAAAAAAATATGTTGTTTTCCTGTTGCCTAATTTTGTGCTCCATTTGAGGGTATCCAGTCAAGAATGTGCATTATCGTTTGAGGTTCAATGGTCAGATAAAGGTTTGTTTCAAGGATTTTTACAGTAAAGTTCACCAGGGTTGATTTGTGACTCAGAGTTTCTGAGGCCGAGATTGATTCATTGAATTTCTCGAGGGCGATCCATTTCAAATCTATTTTAGCCACAATATCCATATCCATTGTTAATATCCTTCAAAACCCATCTCTACCCAATTATCCATAGTCCAATTCCATTTTTAGTTCATATTCTCCTTTTTGAAAATCAAATTATCCATTCTAAATTTCCATATTCGTATTCATCCAAATCCAAATTTTAGACCAATCCTCCAAACTCAATCAATTTTTATTAACACATATTCATTTTTAATTTAAATCCATATGCTATTATTTTCTAATTCATCTCAAAGCACATAAAAAGAAACCATTTACATTGCATTAATAAAGCAAAAAGAAAAAAATGAAGAATAGCTACAGGAAGCTCCACGCATAACATCTCTCCTAGCCAAATTTCATACAACCTTTCAAAACCATACACACAGTAAGCCATAACCATTGCCAGTCACCGTTCCAAACAATTTCACAAAAAAACTTCCAAAGTCATAAACAGTTGGTCACCACCCTTCATCACACATCTTGTACTGTTCATGCGAGTGTTAACAAAACAAAAACTCGTGCCATAACTTTTCTAAAAAAAAAGAACCATACTCAAAGAGACAACCAAATTCCTGCAAGAAAACGCGTTCACCATAAATCACTGACTCTGTTGAAACCACCGCCCTTGATCATCGCCTTTCTTTAGTACCATCGGCACGAGTACCCATTTCGGTGCTTCGATCTGAACTTACAACAACTCAAATAACCATACATCAGTCACCAATCCGCACCACACCAAACCGCCGCCGGCGCATACGTTCACGAAACGACCATGTCTCTTTTCCTCAACCTTTGTTCCCACACCAACTTTTCAAAACAACACAAACCATCTTCGATCTCCATAATCCCTCCCTTCACCTTCTTTAACCCAACCAAAAACCCAGAACCAGAGGTGAAGGGGATATAAAGTTTTTGAGACGGAAAGAAACAAAACAAAATCGAACCTTGAAGCGAACAAACAGAGTATATTTGAAGGAAATAGATTCGCGCCGCAAGAAAGTTACTTCCATGGCTGTCGAGACTCTTTGTTGATTGTGGAAAATTGAAATTGCTGATCTGATTTTGACCGATGCCTCGGAATTTGTTTTTCCATTGACCTTAATACTTTGTTTTTCATGGTTGGTTCTTACAAGTCTAATGTTGCTTTTGAAAAACAACCTGCAACTTTTCTTAATTCACCAAGCCAAAGCCAAAAATCTGGTAGACCCCACACTAAATGAAAAAAGCCAGCATACCATACAACAAACTGACCCCACAAACTCAATTTTAGCATACCCTGCACAAAACAGCAATATTTTTTAGAAAAGAAACAAAATTCATACAAACCATTCGCCAACAACCAAAACGCAACGCACCCTCACCACAAATTCCAGCTCACCACTTCCTATGATTCTTTCCCTTTCTACCCTCCTCTCTTCCTATAAAACAGTCCCCTTCCTCACTCTCGGGAGCGCGGAGCCGCCACGGAACCCTATTGAATCCCTCTCTCAACTACTCTTCTCACCTTCATAATCTGAAGCACAAAGAATCAGCCATTAAAACCTCCTCCCCCTTCATCAACAATAACAAACCTAACACCCATCAATAAATCACACCAAAAACCAACAACAACCCACCTCCAACCTTTTTCAACCCAAATCACAAACATCAACATTCCCAAAATCGAACCAGATCAAAACAGAGGAAGAATAAGAGAACGTTAATGAAACAAAAGACCCAAACACAAACCTGTTGAAGAAGGAGAAGACGAGACCGAGTGAGAAGCGAGAGAGAGATCGAAGAAGGTTGGGTCGAACATGATTTCACTTTGTTTTTCTCACCTTCGTTTTAAAGGAACCTGGCTTCTTTTCAGTGTGAAATGTTTCACTGCTTTGACTTATGCTTTTTTTAATTATTTATTTTTATTTATCTCATTATTATTTGTTTTAGAGGGATGGATTCAACTTGCCATGGTTGGTTCATTCTTGAAACTGTATGAGATATGGGCCCAACCCATATGGTGTGATTATCACACCATTGTTTTTTGTTGAAACGTGTTTTGAAAGATGATGGGCCCTTAGCCCACATGAATCTTTTCATACCACTCCTAATCCATTACGCCACCCCTCCTCTTTCTATTTTAATTTTATTTTTTCTTTTTATTTATTCATTTATTTTATTTTGTTAAGATTTATTGGTTTTAGATTTTGATACAAAATATCTTGAATCCATCTTTAATGTTTTGTTTTTAAATTTTTCTCTTTTCGATTTTAACTTCAATTTTATTTTTATTTTGGGCCAATGATGTCAAAAACATCTTGATATTGGGTGATTTTTTAAAATCGGTACCAAATCTTGATTTATATGAGGCCTACCACCTATTTATTTCTTTCTCGATCTTATTATTATTTTTCATTATTTTTATCCATTTTTGGGTCAATGAAAACCAAATATCTAAGATTTATCGATTTATCGATTTTAAATCTTGATAAAGGTGAGACCTTTATTCTTTTTCTTATCTTTTTTCGATTTTCATTTCTTATTATATTTAATTTTGGTCAATGAAAACCAAATATCAATGATTTATCGATTAAATCTTGATAAAGGTGAGACCTTTATTCTTTTTCCTATCTTTTTCGATTTAATTTTTTATCTCCATTAAATTTTCATATTTTTTTTATTTGGTCAATGAAAGTCAAATATTAAAGATTATCGATTTCTCGATTAAATCTTGATTAAGACGAGACCGATTTTGTTTCTATTTCTATTTTATTTTTATTTATCTTAATGTCTTTTCATTTTTGGTCCATGAAAGTCAAAAATCGTAGATTATCGATTTCTCGATTAAATCGTGATTAAGACGAGACCAATTTTATTTTATGTCAATATTATACCTTGTTCATATTATTTCGATTATATTATTCATATTCTTATCATATTGTCCATATCATATTCATATCATGTTTATCTAACCATTTCATTTTTTCATATTTTAATCAAACACACTAACAATTATCGATACGCTTAAACATTTAATTTTCGATTAAAACCACTTAACACACATATTCAAATCGTTTTTTTAAGTAAATCGCGAAAGAATTGAGCTCTTGAGGTCTAGCACTTCTTGGGTTCTTGAGTGACCGCTATTGAGGCTCACGCCTTAGGTGGTGATCATTCGACCTTTCGCTCCTAAAACACTCGTCTTAACTATTTGGACAAAAGAATGCCATTGGAGTCTAGCATTCCATGTGGTACTTTCGTTGTTCATCAAACAATATTTTGTAAATCAATCGAATGAAAAAGGTGTCGTTGGGATATAACATCCCAATAATGCCCCGATTAATTGGTTGCGAGGCCGACGTCTCGTTTATCAAATAATTGTCATTCTCCCTAAAACATTTAACAAACCAAATCATTTTCAAACCAATCCTCGACTCGTCTTCGAGCCACTCTTCAAAACATTCTCGTAAGTCGAGTGTCTTTTGCCTCGTCGTAAAATGCACACTCGGACACTTCGTAGGTTTTGTTACTAGGAGCACCCCTAGGGACTAGTATCGATCCTCACCTCTTTTCGTAACCTATCTAATTCGATCTTTTTCAAGCCGTTTTCTTAATCAACTAACGAAAGGAGAAGATTCTTGGAATCTAGCATTCCTTGGATCTTCGAATGAATGGCTCTTGAGGCACGCCCTTGGGTTGTTATTCATTCACTCTTTCGTCTTAAAACACTTAACCATTATCAAACATTTTCGCAATCAACTCACGAAAGAACTGAGTTCTTGGAGTCTAGCATTCCTCGAATTTTTGAGTGACTGCTCTCGAGGCACGCCCCTTGGGTTGCATGTCATTCAATCTTTCGTCTCCTAAAATTCAAACCCTAACCCTTGTTTCGTGGGCGTACCACGAACTACGACTGCTCTGATTGTTTATTCTCGTCCGAGTAAAGATACGCAGGAACAAGATTACGATGATCTTGGCGAGCTACCTTTTTCTTTTTCCACTGTTTACCTACCTTCCCTCCATCTTCCGTCTTCCCTCTATCCCTTCCCGTAGTCGAACTACGATTGCTCTGATTTCTCATTCTCGTCCGAATGAGCATACGTAGGCCCGAGGTCGCGACGATCTTGCCGAGCACCCTATCCTAAAACCACCCCATTTCCCTTAGTAATCGAAACCTTTTACTTTACCTTTTCGCATTATTCGTTGAGAAGAAAACAAACAAGCTTATCTAACGTTCCTCACAATTCGGACTAAGAGTTTCCCGTTGAGTACAACGGACGTGAGGGGGTGCGCGTACCTTCCCCTCACGTAACCGACTCCCGAACCCGGAATGTGGTTGTGACGACCACGTTCTTATCCACTCCGTAAAGGTTTTCTCGATATTTTCCTTTCCCTCTTTTGGGATAAATAAAGTTCGGTGGCGACTCTGTCAAACCGTTTTCCGCGCCTTTCGCGCGAGGGTCGTTTCTTCGATGAATTTTCGAGGTGCGACAATAACATACTAAACTAATGTGCCTTTTAAAAATTACCCATTACAAGCTAACTTAGGGTACAAGCTAACTTAAATAATTGGATCCTTAACACAAGGCCCAATTCGACAACTACATACTAGAACTCAATTCGACTACAGCATGTAGGTCTTCGACAACAACATGTGAGCAAACTTCGACGATATGCTTAACTAGAGTTCGATCCAATATCTCACAAATATCCACCTTGGATCTAAGTATAACATCAAGAAACAAACTAGTTTTCTTCATGCAGCTTTATCAACTGCATACAGTGAAAAAACTTGCAATTGGGCAACGTCTTGGTGATCATATCCCCAGCATTATGATCTGTCGAAATCTTTAACACTTGGACTTCTCCATGTTCGATTACCCCTATGAAAAAATGCAGCCTCACATTAATGTGCTTGGTATGCTCATGATAGGCTGAATTCTTCGACAGGTGTATTGCACTTTGATTATAACATTTAACAGTGACAACTCAACCTTGAAGTTTCAACTCCTTTGCAAAACCTTCAAACCACAATGCTTCCTTCACAGCTTCAGTTAGGGAAATTGTCATACCCCAAATTTTGACCACCAAGATTTCCCATCATTGTGCAAATCATTACCACAATATGGATGTACCATCATACCTCATCAATCTCCTCAAGGATTGTTGAGCCTTCACTATAATTAAAAATTAGGGTTTTGAGCCCTCCCAGAGCACTTAGACAAAGGATCAATCAAGAAATGACATGATCTTCAATTTTTATAACCTCTCAAACACCTATAAAGGATCAATAGGACTCACGCGTTAAGAATCAAGCATAAATTTGCAACATTCCAAGTGGATCAAGCCTCAAAATCGACAGTATCACCAAATTAGGGTTTTGGTCGACCAAGGTCTCCAGATGGAATTTTTATTCTGGGAATGAGCCAATGCTTCAAAACACAACCTAAGATACTCCAAGGGACCTCATGGACCCAATCATCAAGTCAATTTAGACTCAGGGGATGCATTCACAAAAAAACCAGGAATTAGGGTTTCTTGACCTAATTCACCCCTAAGTTGACTTTTGGGACAAAACTTGATCCAAGACCTAAAGACATGATTTGAGGGCCTATAATACAACACATTGATCCATTTACAACAATGGATTGATCCAAGAAGCTTGATTCACAAGTTTCAATTTCATCTGGACCACAATTAGGGTTTTGAAGAAAAAGTCAACTGTGCCTTTGACTTTTGACCAGGACATGCTCCCAAACCTTGGGACATGATTCAATATACCCTATAACACCTATGGAATCCATCCATTAGGTTTGATTCAGGTCAAGGATTTGATTTCACAAAGTATCGCACAATTTGGATTTCATCCGATAAAAAGTCAACTGTGCACAAAATCAAGTTTGACTTTTTGGAATTTTTCACAAATATGGTTACCCTAAGTCAAAAACAATGTTAATGTATGATATTGATCATCATCCATCAAGAAAAATCAATAAAAGTGAGGTTTCTTGCAAAAGGGGCAACCTTGAGAAACCAAATTTTTTTTAAGGTTATGGAATAAAAGTGGTTTTGGTACCAACTTCCAAGGACCATAGCTTGAGATCCAAGCAACCATTTTGGGTGATCCAAAGCTGGATTTGTAGTTCTTGCTACATTATACAAAAGCTTCAACTACCTCCAACTCCAATTCTTTATAGATTTTAAGTTATGGAGTGATCAAAATGACAAAAACATGAAAATGACACTTTTCCAACACTTAGTGAAAATCTGCCTAAGTTACCAGCCTTGAACATCAATGTTCATGAGGTTTTTTCAGTTGGATCAAAATAGTTTCAAAACAAATTATGAGCACACATGTTTTGTATCATATGAGGGCTTTCTAAAAAGCACAAGAGCCTCCCATAACTCAACCTGAGCAGGGAGATATGAATCCCTCAAAATCACCATTTCCAACTGTCTTGGACAAGGCAGATTTTGCCATTTTGCTCGATTTGGCAAAATTGAGCAACTCCAAGCCTTATCATCCATTTGGACGCATCTGAGGATAAAACAAAGGGAGAATAATCTGATCCCCAAGCCTCCAAAGTCCAAGAATCTACACTTAGCCATAACAAACCTAAAAAGGCTAAAAAGGTGCCAAGACTCCAATTTTGTTGCAATGCATTTAATGGATACACCAAGGTGGCATGGACTGACATATTCCTAACTGAATGAGTCAAGAATAAGCTCTGAATCAAAGGACCATAGGCATGTGCCGTAATCTCAAGTCAATGGCTAGAGGAGACTTGAGATTCCTTTTGCTCAACATTGGCCAAAAGCCTACTGCAGCTGCCATTCACTATTGATGCTAAAACAAACTTGCTCTACTATAAATAGAGCTCATTTGTGCTCAGTTTGAGTACACCAAAGCACTACAACACTTTCTTTCCTCAAAATCTCTTTCTTTAGGCCAAAATGCCTTCTTTTGCAAGGTATATCTGAGTTTTTGAGTTAGAGAGCAGTTCCACCACAGATCATGATCCAAACACCTCTAATATATTATATCTAAGTTGTTCCAACACTCACTTGTGACCTGAAACACCAAAATCACAAAGTCCACTTCCAAAACCTCAAAATTGGACTTTTCTGCATTTTTCAAGCCATGTCTTGATTCAGTCACTTCCAAAACCAAACAAAGCCTCAAACACACTCCAAATATCATCCTTAAACTATCCCAAATGGTTCCTCTCATCTGGAACACCATTTGAGAGAGTTGCCATATTGGTCACTTTTGCCCCTTTTGCAAGAAAGTACCACGACTTGTTCCTGAGGATTCCAACTGGTTCTAATCATTCTAAAAGCTTCTAAGGGATCAATTGAGAGTGTCCAAAGCATCAAATTACTTCTGGCACAAGGAACTTGGCAGATAGCACAAAAAGCTCCAAGAGGTAAGTGCATGACAACTTGAACTCTTTGAATTATGCATTCCTTTGATGTCCATTGATCATAAACATCTCATACATGTTGTATATGTTGTGTTTGAACCAATTTTCCATGTAATTCTTGCCTGTACCATGAGATAGCATAGAACACGCAAAAATAGGCCTATTTTAAAATCACTATCGGATTTTGAGGAGGGAACATTTTCTGAAAATTCCAAGGGCACCATTGGATTCCTCATGAAATTCTAGGTCAGATGCACCTAAATTTTGTCCCAATCCATGGAGAAATGAGAAAGTTAGAGGCTTCACGTAAATTGCCAAAACTTGCCTTGCCTTGCCTTGGCCAGGCCTGAAAACTTGGCACCCCTTATGTATTTATGGGGTGGTTTTGATACACAGATGTATCATCACCCCAACGGTAGCGCGCATGTGTGTTTGGCTTGATGGTCGTGGGTTCAAACCCCACCCAGACCATTTTTCCATTTTTTATGTTTTTGCTAATTTCCATATTTTCATGTTTTTATTAATTAATTGAAAAATTAACTTCTCTCTCAATTTTAATCATTTTTGGTTGATTCTTTTTTTGAAAATCCAAAAAAAATATTAAAATATTTTATTCCATGAAAATTTCACAAAAATATTATTTATTTCATATATTTGGTATTTTTGTAAAGAATTATGTTTTATTTGTTTTCAAACATTAAAAATATTTTTTTCTCTTGGTTTTGCAAAATTCAAATGATTTTTAAATCATCCCATGAATTAAACATGATTTTCCAAATATAAATCCAAGATCACAACCTTTTTTCACATGTTTGATTATTTTAATTGAATTTTTATTCAATTAAAATACATTTTAAAACCAAAAATTAGGGTTTTGATCACTATCACCCTAACAAATCTTTACAAACATCTCTGGGCCTCTATTAGAGTGTAAGACCCAATCCTTTTTTAACCAAAACCTTTTTGGGCCTCAGTCATTGTATAAGGCCCACTACGATTTTAAAATCTCGCCGCGGTCGTCGCCTTTTAAACGAAAATCATTTGGGACTACCCTTGTGTTGTAAGTCCCATTTCTTTTCTTTTTCAAACCTTTGGGCCTCTCCTTGAGTTGTAAGACCCATCCCTCTATACAGAAAACCTCTTTGGGCCTCAGTCATTGTATAAGCCCCAGTACAGTCTACCAAAACAACGGTACGATTACTGTTTTTCATCCGGGCCTCTCCTTGAGTACAAGCCCGAACAATCTTTGCAAAACAACTTCCCTCTTGATTTAGGTTCAAATCCATAGTTGTTGTCAAAACTTTCTTTAATTTCTTGAACAACTAATCATACAACTGTTACAATGAAAGCTTGATCGCCTGTAAGTTTTATCAGCTTTCATTTACTCACTTTCATATATATATATATATATATATATATATATATATATATATATATATATATATATATATATATTGCTGGAAGCTTGCTCACCTGTAAGTCCTTCTTTCATATCCTTTTAAATACTTGTCATATATCAACTGTATATATACTTGTATAACTGCTTAGAGTTTTCCCCAACGACTAGGTCTAAAACTAGGTAAAGCCAGTTGGTCACTCTTAAATACAATCAAAACTAGATCCCCATAGGATTTCTAGATACAGTCTTGCCTTCTCTTGGCCTTAAACAATATGGAACAAAGAGAAATGCATTATTCCTGGTGAAACTTTTCTCAGACTGTCACTATTAGAAATTGTCAAAGGTGTTCATTCCCCAGAGAGCATTAATTCCTGGTGAAACCTCTCTTGAATTTCTTCAAACCCTAGAACTGTTCACTAAAGGATTAATTTTCGGTGAAACCTGTTTTGAACTTTTCTTAGGTTTGGGACCCATAGGCTTCCTAAAAGCATCCCCGCCTCGTCTTGGGCTTTGTACAAGGACCCTCCGGCTTCTTAGAAGTTCTAATGCATTCTCTTGGGCTTAATACAAGGACCCTGAAGACCTCTTAAAGGTATAAGATAGAACTTAGTCATCCTTTGCTAGAGCAGTCTTTCTAAAGAGTCAAAACCTTGGACAATTTAGGGTTGATTCTCATCCCTTAAAACACCTGCCTCCTCTTGAGCACCATACAAAGATAAACTCTTCCATACCAGTAGACTTGGACAGTCTAAATCTCCTCTTGGATCTCAAAGGCATTCTCAAGTTCCTTACAAACACAGGAGAAACCCCTGGTCATTTTTTATCAATCTCCAGTAGAGTTAAAACCCCAATGGGTTCTAAAACCCAGTCTTTCTCCTAAAATCCCTTAGCCAGGGCCAGTTTATCATCGGTATAACATTATCTCAAAGCAGAACCTCAAGGCATTTGATATCTCAACTCTTTTGTAAACCCGGAGCAAGAGTTGATTCCCCATTTGGACCTGCCTCTGGATCTCAATAATCCACAGCAGAAGTTAGCCTCCTCTTAGGCTTACAAATGATCCTTACTTTCCCCTAGCAAAGTCAGCCTCCTCTTGGGCTTTGTACAATTATTTTTCCAGCTGAGCTAACCTTTTCAGACTCTCTTGTTGAGTCAATCACCTTTCCACACTCTCTTGTTGAGTCAATGGTATAAAACAAAATCACTCTCTTGTTGAGTCAACCCTTTCAGCCTCAATCTTGGGCTTTGTACAAGATAGATAAAAACACTCTCTTGTAGAGTCAACCTTTCTTTTAGCCTCAATCTTGGGCTTTGTACAAGACACCATATAAATTTCCCTAAGCAGAGTCTATCCTCTTTTCAGCCTCAATCTTAGGCTTTGTACAAGACATATAATACTCTCTAGTAGAGTCAAACTCATTTCAGCCTCAATCTTGGGATTTATACAAGACACCTGAAATATCCTCAACTGAGTCAATAAAGTCTCACTTTAGCCTCAATCTTGGGCTTTGTACAAGACAGATAAAGATTTCTTTCCCACAGAGCCAGCCTTCTTTTTTCAGCCTCAATCTTGGGCTTTGTACAAGACATATACCAACCCTCCCCAGCGGAATCAAAATCCCTTTTTAGCCCCAACCTTGGGCTTTGTACAAGACAAACAAAATATTTTCCCCGGAAAAGTCAAACTTCTAGCCTCCTCTTAGGCTTTGTATAATGATATCCCCAAAAGAGTCAGTCTCTTTTTAGCCTCAATCTTGGGCTTTGTACAAGACAGATAAAAATACTCTCTTGTTGAGTCAGTCTTTTCTAGCCTCCTCTTAGGCTTTATATAAGGACTTACCTAGTAGAGTCAATCAATCTTTTAGCTTCAACCTTGGGCTTTGATCAAGGCACACAAAAATCAACATCCCCTCAGAGGAAATCAAAATCTCTTTGTAGGAAGACATTTCTATGTGTTATCACTCTTCAGAACAGAAAATCAAAACAAACCCTAATTCCAGATAACTGCTGTAAGTGGCACACTTGTTGATTCAAATATCTAAGCTGTCGTCCATCTCTTATCCTGGTAAAAATCCCCTCTTTCATCTAATTGTTGTAAGTGGTAAGCCTATGGATTATTTACATCCACGTCACTGTCCCTCTCTTAGCAGGAAAGATTCCTAAGGAAAAATGGCATTGCTCTACACTGAGTTAAAGTTTTCCCCTTTAGGACAAATCCCCTATAAAGGAAATTATGGCATTGCTGGATTCACATATCCCAGTTAAAGTAATCCTCATTTATAAATAGTCACCCATCAGTTGTGATAAACAGATGAGATGTCTCCCTTTAGAGATGACAAATTCTCTCTCAGTCAAACCTTTTAGCTTCAATCTTGGGCTTTGAACAAGACACAAATAAACCATTTAGCTTCAATCTTGGGCTTTGAACAAGACACCAAAACATCATCTTTTTCCTCCCATAGAATATTTCCCTGTTTCTTTAAAACGGGAATACGTAGGCATAAGATTGTGAAATCTTAGCGAGCATACCAATCAAAAACTCTAGGTCCAGTACCTTCACACGTACTAATCAAAACTGAGGTCCAGTACCTCACCAAAATCATCAAAAACTCTCTCTCATATTTCCCAAGAAACTTTCCCAACCCATCAATAGATAAACACCATCAAGTACAAAGCAGAACCTAAAACTAACAACTTGTGGATAACCACATATAGGATGGGTAATTGACAACTTCCCATTGTATAACCTGACCCCGAACTCCCCCAATCTCTTTCATCATTTGTTCAGTTAAACATTCGCGTGCAAGGTTAGTTTTAGATAGCTTCCCTTTCCCTTCCAGCTTCACGGGATAAATAAGAAATCAGAAAGTAGCACTCTTCCTCCTACCATTGCGGTGAGGAGGAACCCATTCTGCGATAAGATGGTTGCGTCACCGACAAAAATCGCACGCTACAGCAATATATTCCACTTCAGTGGTTGGTAAGGCAATAATCTTTCAAAGTGTTACTTTCCAACTGATTGTTGTGCCAAACATAGTGAACACATATCAAAAAATAGACTTTATGGAATCCATACAACCTGCATAATCAGAGTCGACATCTTCTTCCATTGCTGCTTTACTATCTTCACCCAAAGTTCCACCATAAATTAAGACTCTGTTCAGAGACCCATTTATGTACCTTAGAATCCACTTAAATGCTTGCCAGTGAGCCTTTCTAGGATTCGCTGTGTACCTGCTTACAAGACTTACTGCATATGCTATGTCTGGTCTAGTACATACCATAACATACATCAAAGAACCCACTATATTAGCATATGGGATGCTATTCATATAAGCTCTTTCGATATCAATACTGGGACACTGTTCTATACTCAGCTTGAATTGAGGGTTTGTCGGAGTCACAACAGACTTTGAATTCGACATATCATACTTTACGAGAATATTCCGTAGGCATGCCTCTTGAGATAAGCATAATTTTGATTGATTTCTATCTCTTCGGATGTCAATCCCAAGAATCCTGGGCGCAACTCCCAGATCCTTCATGTCGAACTCCTTATTGAGTTCAGCCTTCACCCTTGTCGCGGTGAGAATTGGATATCAAACTATTATATTAACTTGAATCGCAAATCGTTTATTTCACTATCGGTCTTTGATTTATCCAAGGGAAGGGAGAAAAATTGAATGTCCCAAGGTATGCAATGCAATGCAAAGCTAGAGAATCTAAGGTTCGGGGGTTGGTTATACCTAGGGAAGGTGTTAGCATCCTAGATATCTGTAGTACTCTGCAGGAACCTCTTGTTAATATTATGTTATCTATTAATTTTATCTGTTTGCTACAGGGTAATGAGGTAGGAAGACCTAAAGTTCTATTCCTAAGTGTGCTCGGCAAGATATAGCATCTTGTGTCTACATATCCTGTCGGGAGTGGAATCAGAGCACTTGTAGTTCCTCTCTGAGGGATACTAAAGTTTGTTTAAGAATGGTCTAGGAGAAAAGATGAGTCGTCATCTTAAGAAGAGTGTTTTAGGCCACCACAGTTTTTGAGAATGGACTTTTGCTTCATCTTAGGAGAAGGGCTCCAACTCGGATATAAAATCGACGAGTATGCCACATACCTCTCCTAAGTGGAAAAGGAATCTACATCTTGTTTGTATTGTGGGGTATGAGATTGTATGTCTCTTCTTTGAGATGATTCACATCTAATTTTCTTGTGTGGAGAATCAGGTGATCTAAGATGTTTGATTGTCTAATCAAGATTAAGGGGACTAACTTAGGAGAAATTATCCTATAGTTGTCTAAGAAATATTTATCTTAAAAGGGTACCTCCAACCACTAAGGGGAGGATGAAATGCAAATGAAATGCACCATGCACGACAAATGATTATCATGCATGGGATTTTCCCTTGGATATAATTCAAGCAATATAAAAAATATGCATAAAAGCAATAAAGCATGAAGTATAAAGTGTAAAGGTCATCGATTAATCAAAGCAAAGAGTTGAGTTTTAATCGTGTACACTAGCAAAGTGGGCTAGCCTCGTGTATAGTGACCAAAAGGGTTGACGACGATGCTTAATAGCAATAGACTTACATGGGGGGAAAATGGCTCGGCGTTGGATCGAGGATTTACTTCTTTTGAAAGGTTTAGATCACAATCAAGATGAACAAATAAAGTGCATGCACCAAGTAAGATGAAGATGAATAATAGTTTGAATTGATCTAACGAAGTAAGGACCGATTGTTAGATATACTGAAAAGATTTTATCATTACTGAGTTATTTCTAAACAAATCTTTATATTTTGAAAAAACATATTATTAAAAAAATAAGAAAATCTTACTTCTAATTTTTTTAAGAGAAGTTTTATTTCGAATTAAATTAAAAGAAGAGTTTCCATTTTTATAAGAGAAGAGTTATACACATATATTGAAAGGTCTAATTTTAAAAAAAATTATTAATTAAAAGGAAAAGTTATGTGTATTACATTATCTTAATTTTAATAAAATTGTTAATTAGAGAAAATTTTAAAATTAGTCTCTACAAGATTTTATTTAAAAATAAAAGGGTTTTTTTAAATTAGTTTTTAAGAAGAAGAGTTATTTATTAAAAAAAACTATTAAGAAAGAGATATAAAAGCCAAATTTAAAATAGCAATATTATTTAGGAAAAAAATGTTTTTTTAATATTTAGAAAATATGGTTATTTAAAATTAAAAAAAGGTTAGATTAAAAGAAATAACGGAGGATTAAGGTGTTCACAAGGGATAGAGGGTCCATCATGGACCCTCAGACTCGTCCGTTGATCAGATAGGAGTCAGAAGGTTGACTCAATCAGAGGTCTTGGAGGAGGGCGCATGGTAAGGACCGGTGAACGCACACGCACTGGATCAGTCTTACCTTAAACTCAGAAAAAACAAAAAGGAAACCAAAGCACTCTCAAACTCCCTTCTCTCTCTCCGTTATCCTCTCCCTCTCGCAATTCTTCTCTCACCGGAAAGTGTTTCGCCGCTCCGGAAATCGCCTCCGGCGGCGGCTGAGGTCCAAAACTCCTACATCAAAATGATCGTCTCACTCATCCTCTCGCAACATTTCTCTCAAACCCTAATTTTGCCGTAACCCTCGCAAACCCCTCGTCACGAATCACAACAACAAAACATCACGAACCCTAAAATCTAACAGCAAGGAGCACAAACCCCAATCCCCAGCGGAAACCCTAAACCCCAAGAATCTCTGCTCCAAGATAAGTCTCCTTACTCCTTCTGTATTTGATGATTGCGAAAATGTCGTTATATTGTTGTTGCTTCCATCTGTGTACCTCTTATGCATTTCTAGTATATTGATGAATGGTTTATTTTTCTGGTTTTGATGAATGACTTATTTTTTTCTGGTGTGCTTGATATGAACTGGTTGATTGTTGTGTAAAGTTTGATGGATAGTTTGTATAAGAGTTTTGTTCTGCCCTCCTCTGTGATTGGTATTGCGTGCGTACTTATAGCCATAGGAAGAAATTCCACTTTGGAGTGGGCATTAAAGCACGATTATGCTATTTCAATTCTCAAGTAGACATGTTTGTGTAATTTTGGAAAGAAATTGAACCTCGTCCCAACATGTTTGGATATGTCTAGAACTAATTTGATGAATCTTGATTCTTTCCAATTTCGGTTTGTAATGCCATATCACGTTTTTTAATGTTCTGATTTCGCTTTGGACAAGACATTGATGGTACTAATTTTTGCGTGACTTTGGAAACAAATTAAAGTTTGAACTCTGTTGCCGTGATTTCCATGAATACGTGATTTTAAGGGCATTCCTTTCTCAAAATAACATGCTTTAATCTTGTTTTGTAATTAGTTTGAATTGGTCTCTAGGATCTGACGTTTGATTGAAAACTTTCACCTGCTACGAATTTATTTCCTCTTGCCAAGAATTCATGTTTCTTCTCATTGCAACAGTGCATTTTCCTCGTCAAGATGGATCAACTCCGCGAAAAGAGGAGCAGCACCAAGTGTCTTCCCTCCACATTCTCAAGGTAAATGTCAATGCATTCAGGACAATGTCTTTTCAATACTGCATTGAGGCCTTGCTCTTCTGTGTAGTTAATGGCTTCATCGTATCCAAACTTATTCTTCAAAAGGTCCACATTTTCTTTACTTCCAATACTTCCAATGATGCAACGACGATGCAATTTAGCAAATTGACCGGCAAGCTGACCGACAGTACCAGAGGCAGCTGAAACTAAGGCATTCTCTCCTTTTTGAACAACATGGTTGGAACCTTGTGGAGGCTTGAGAGTAATGGTACTGTCAACAATGTTCAAGTCTGTTTCCTTAGGAAAACCAGAAACATAATCCTTAAGAATCACTCGCTTGTTCTTAACATTCGCCATGTTATGCTTTGATAATACTGCTGTATATGTGGACTTTGAAACTCAAGATGGACTTCATACTCTGTTCTTGTGTTTTTTTTTTCTATTTCTTAGCAGTAGGTCTTATTGTAATGGGTGATAGTTTCCTCTTTGGTAAACTTGTAATGTTTAGTTATGCCTTGTACAACGGTGGTTCTTGCTTTGCCCTAAAATGCTTTGCCATTTAATTGTTCTTGACTTCTTTCTTGATACATTGCTATTGCTTTTTTTGCACTGGTTCCTTTGAATGTGTGACTTTGTTATTCGAAACACGCTTTTTTTGCCTGGAGATTAATGCTCTTCTAAACTTGTTATGTGATTGTGATTTTTCTTTATGAACATGTGATTGATACTTTCCCTTTTCTATTTTGATCATGCTTAATCGTGTTGATGAACTTGAACTTTCCATTTATTTCTGTCTCAAACAGGTATCTTCCACCAGGTTGGTAAGTGGCAGTCAGCTTCAGGATCTTCGAGCTACCACCGTCGTACTCATGATCCCACTCAAATTCTACTGTACGCTTAGCTTGATAATGAACTCTAAAAGGTGGTGAAGCATACCAAATAGGGAGTAAGTCACTGCCACAAGGGGCGCGCTGCGCCTACAATCTTCATATGCTTCTTTGGCAGACTCTGAATTTTGAGCATCAGCAAAGAGAACTTCTTTGTGATGAGCCTCTACATTGCCTTATGAAAAGTGTCCGTGTTGGGAAGGTTTTTTGCTTGAGGATGGAATTTATTCTTCACTGGGCTTAGGCTTGCTTGCAAGACTTGGGATTTGGGTTTTGATTCATGATATTTAGGCCTAGTCATGATTTGTAGAGTAACTTAACTTGCACTTTGTGTATTCTTGAACATTGTATGCTTGATTTTGAAATCTTGAATTGATCATAAAGAAGCTTTCCTTTTATTATTTTTAGAACTTAGGATGATTTACTTGTATGGCTTCAGCTTATGAAGGCCTTGTGTAGGGAGTTTCTTATGTAGGAGCAGCTTGTTGAAGTGGCTTGGAACGCAAGCTTTGTGTAGGTGGGCCATGTGAAGAAGCGTTTGGTGTGGCAACTTGTAGGCTTGCATATTCCATGCTTTTAGATTCCAATCCCGTTACTAAGTAGTCTTATTTAACCCTTTTACTCTTAAAAAAACTACGTAAGCTACTTGTTGTGTGATGATTTCATGGTTCCAAGTCATGTGCACATGAGAGATAGAGAGCACAAGGCTCTAAAGATCACTTTGTAATTAAGAAGGAATGATTCATTTTGTAGAGTTAATTGTATCAACTAACTCCTTAACTTTCTAACCGATTAAATAAACAATTCCACCAATAACACCTCGTAATAGCCTTTGTCAAATTTTGCATTGGAACAATCACCAATAAATTTTCTAGAACAAGAAACAATGGAAATGACTTCTCGAACGCTCACACGGGCATGTTAGAGTGACTTACTGCATATTCCACCACAACTTAAGACCATTAATGCGTGACTCTTTTAAATGATAGTTCAACCCTGATTCCATAATCGAAAAAAACAATTGACTTAATTTTCAATGAAGTAGGAAACCTCCAACCAATAGAAAATCCTAATTCCCTTTCAATTATAATCCATTGATCACGTCTTGAAGCGCTTGACTGAGAGAATCTTTACATGAAATTAATACACCTGCATAGATGGGTTAGTCACAGTAAACACGCACACAAAGACCGCATGTCCTAAAGATGCTATGCAAAAGAAAAGGGATCTTAGGGTCAAAAATTATGGTGTGACAACCCTCATTACATCTTCGACATTGTTGCTTGATATTAAAATATCATCCACATAAAGTAACAAAATAACAAATGAATTACCCGATCGAAATCTGAAGTAAACACAGTGGTTGAACCGACTTCTGATGAAACTTATGCGTGCCTTGAACTTGTCAAATCTCCTATTCCACTGTCGAGGAGATTGTTTCAGTCTATATAAAAATCTCTTCAGTTTGCACATCTAATCTTTCTTCCCCCTTTCGACATACCCTTAAGGTTGCCTCATCAGGATTGTTTCATCCAGATCACCACACAAGAATGCAGTCTTCACTTCCATCTGTTCTAGTTCAAGGTCGAACTGTGCCACCGTGGCAAGTAACATTCGAATGGACATGTGTTTCACAACAGGAGAGAACACATAATTGAATTCGATGCCTTCTTTCTGAGTGAACCCCCTAGCGACTAATCTTGCCTTGTATCTTTTCGACGCCACTCCTTCGATTCCTTCTTTAATTTTGAAAATCCATTTACAGCTGACTAACTTGGCTCCAGCAGGTTTCTTGATCAGTTCCCAGGTGTTGTTATCATGAAGAGATTTCATCTCATAATCCATGGCCTTCAACCATTAAGTTTTCTTTCGACTCCTCATAACTTCCTTATAATTTCTAGGTTCTTCGTCGAGAACCTCACTTGCAGAGATTAAGACATAAGCTATAAGATCTACATACCCAAGTCTCTGAGGTGGCTTGATGACTCTCCTCAACCCATCTCTTGCTAGCAGGTAGTCATTATCAGTCTCCTCATATTCGACATCAACTTATGCTTCTTCTTCGACTTCATCTGGGATATGCACTTCAACATCAACATGCTCCACCTCAACAGGAATCTCTCCATGTTCCAGCACTTCATCACCATCATCAATTTTCTTGAAGGCCATCTCAGCTTCATTGAAAACTACATCTCGACTGGTGATACACCTCCTGTGACCTGGCTCTAGGCATCATAGCCTATAAGCTTTGACTCCTTCAGGGTATCCCATGAACATGCATTTCAGAGCTCTAGGTTTGACCTTGTCTTGCCTAATGTGAGCATATGCCACACAACCAAATACTCTCAGTATGTCGAGACTAGGTGGAAGTCCCGACCAAACTTCTTCAGGTGTCTTCATATCTAACGCAGTCAAAGGACATCTGTTTATCAGATATGTTGTTGTCGAAACAACCTCAGCCAAAAACACCATCTTTAACCCAGCACTAGTCAACATGCATCTAACTCTTTCCAAAATAGTTCGATTAAACCTCTCTGCCAAACCATTTTTTTGTGGAGTACCTGCAGTAGTTTTTTGCCTTGCAATACACAGGGTTCACAAAATTTCAGCTTTTCGACTTTGTCTCCTTTAAGCAGATTTTGTTTCCCCAATTCGACCAGACCCCTTTCACTGACATAACCCAATCTCATGTGCCAAATTTTTGTCTTCGACAAAGGTTTCGTGGTTGCAACATTTGTCAAACCACTTACAACTTCAGCCTCAAGGGTATACAAGCCTTGTTTCTTCACGCCTCTCAAGACTTCCTTCGACCCCTTCATGACTCTTAGGATACTTTTCTCTCCTTGAAAAATATATCCCTTCTTGTTGAATTCACTAGGAGAAATCAAATTTCTCTTCAAATCAGGTACATACCTGACTTCAGTCAATAACCTTATTGACTCATCATGGAGCTTGAATCTCACAGATCCAATACCTGCAATTCTGCAAGCTTTGTTGTTTCCCACCAGCACTGATCCACCATCTTGATCACATAGCTCCTCGAACAATTCTCTGTTTGGAGTCATGTGCCAAGTGCAATCTGAATCCATAATCCACTATTTTCTTGATTCGCCGCTTGAAACCATAAGAACATCTGATGATTAAAAGTCATCTTGAACAATGGTTGCGTTGCCATTATCCTTACCTACATGATCTTTCAGGCGTTCAGGGCACACCTTTCTTGTGTGACCCTCCTTCTTACAATGATAACATCGAATACCAGATGCTTCGCCACTGTAAGACTTCTGTTGACTTTTACCTTTCTTCTTGTTGAACTTACCATCCTTTCATAATAATTTTCTCCTTTGATACCTGTCGAAGAACCTTATCACCAAGGCTCAACACTATTGCGCTGTGGGCTTTCTCTATTATGGCCGTTTTTTCTTTTTCCGTTAACGCAACGTCCATGGCTGCCTCTCCCTTCAACGCTTCCAAATAACCCTGCTGAACCAGTAGGGCTTTCATCTTCAAGCACCACATACCGAAATCGTTCACTCCGGTGAACTTTTCAATCTCATACTTTGTTGAAGGCATCTTCCTCCATGCTCACCACACCAATTTATTGTGAATTAGGATGCCTTGAAACAAAGTATAAACAGTTTCTTTATAATCAAGAAACACACAAGGGTTAGGGTTAAGGAAAAACAAGGAGAACAACAAGGATTGGTTATAACTGCTATTCTTTACTTTCTCTATAAAATAAATTACAAGTACTCAAGAATAACAAATAACCCTCTCACCTTAATTAGGATTTGTCATACCACAAGATGAGAGACTAGTATGCTATTTATAATAAAACTTAACATACTAAACTAATGGGCCTTTTAACAATTACCCATTACAAGCTAACTTAAACAATTGGATCCTTAACACAAGGCCCAATTCGACAACTACATACTAGAACTCAATTTGACTACAGCATGTAGGTCTTCGACAACAGCATGTGAGCAAACTTCGACGACATGCTTAACTAGAGTTCGATCCAATATCTCACAATATATATATATATATATATATGTGTGTGTGTGTGTGTGTGTGTATGTGTGTGTGAGAGAGATAAATGTTCTCGAAAAGACTCACGTTTATTCTTTTTAATCTGCTTTGAATTGGACCATCCAACAGTTTTGTTGTTTTCAACTAATTGCAGAGTCTGAATTGAGTTCAATGGTGTTCAAATTTTGTTGTTTCCATCTGACTGTAGAGTTTGATTTGACTTCAATGGTGTCTAAATTTCGTTGTTTCCAACTAATTGCAGACTCTAACTTGACTTCAATGTTATCCAAATTTTGTTGTTTCCAACTAATTGCAGAGTCTGACTTGACTTCAATGGTTGATTACTTTATTGGCACACATAACAACTCTTCCTTATGGAGTTTCAATTGGAACGTCTTTTCCAAGTTCTTATCAGACTGTATGTCCAAACGATCATCCAAACTTCTAACACACATTTGCATTTTCATTTCTAGTGTTTAATTTATATCTTTTGCAGAATGGACATACCCCTTTCCAACCTATCTAATCCATTGGATTTTTTCTGCAAACCTTATCCTACTCATCCTTGCAAACGACCACTATTTGAAATTTTCAACAAATACAAATATTTTTTTTGATAAAGCAGGTCAAATCCCTCTAAACATCATCTATCATTTATTTAAATACCATATTTGTTTGTTTTCTATCATTTGTTTTGAATACCCCTTTCCAACCTATCTAATCCATTGGATTTTTTCTGCAAACCTCATCCTACTCATCCTTGCAAACGACCACTATTTGAAATTTTCAACAAATACAAACATTTTTTTATGATAAAGCAGGTCAAATCCCTCTAAACATCATCTATCATTTATTTAAATACCATATTTGTTTGTTTTCTATCATTTGTTTTGAATACCCTTTTGTTAATTTGTTTTCTTATGATGAGAGAATATAATCAACCTTAGATGACATTTCTACCCGTTTGCATGAAATAAAATATGCAAAATCAGGCATATATCTAGATACTTCTATTTGATTTGATACACAAGCTACTATCTTCAAAGATGGCATTAAGTATGGGTGTCGAAGTGAAGAAATATAAGATTGATAATTCTGGAAGTGGAAATAAATTTTAGTTGTTCGAGATATAAATTAATTAATCAACAGAAATTCTGCACCAAATAACAGTGTTCCAAATTTCAAATGGTATGGTTTGGTTTATATGATTTTTCTTTTTGAAGTATATTTTACAAAATTGTGGTGATATTTGATTTTATAAAATCTTTAGAATCATATCAATATTTGTATATACTTTTAATATTTTAGATTTGTGTTTACTATTGTTTAGTGATTTAATTTTGTGTTCAAAAACTAGAAGCTATAAAAGAATCTGATATTGTTGCAGATCTTTGGAATCATTTAACGAAGAGAGGAGAAAATAGAAAATGTGAATGTGGGAATGGAAAGTTTTAGGGTTAATACCTATTTTGCTCCCTGTCATATGGGCGATTTTTGAAAAAACCTCTGTAAAAAAAATTTGGATTCTCGCTCTGCCCTGTTTTGCCCCCTCAAGAACCCCAATCATAAAAAATAATGATGTGGCAAACTTTTTTTTAAAAATTCTTTTAATGACGTGGATTGTCTAGTTGATTTTTTTAATTTTTAATTATTTTTTTTATTAAATCTACATGGCTTTTATTTTTTATTTTTTTAAGATTAGAAATTTGAATACTTAAAAAATCAAAATTGTGCAACAAAGAGTGCGTGGATTGTCCCGTTGACATTCTTTTTAATTATTATTATTATTTTTAAATCTACCTAAAAAATCAAAATTGTGCAACAAAGAGGAGTTGAACCCAAGTTGACCCCTCCCATGACTAGCACCCTTACCATTAAGTCATGTTGTTTGCTTTGCATTTAAAAAAAAATTGAGTTTAGTTCCTCTTGCATGGCTATAATCCCTTGGTCATCATCTAAAGCATATTTAACTTTAGAATATTCAGTTTGTGAAACAAATACCATATTTAGACATGCATCTTTAAGATTAAGATGAGCGAATACTCCTTAGCTAATGTCTCCAATTATGTTGTAAATTGGATGGTCTCTATGAGTCCTCCATTTTTGAGGTAGATAATTTTGATTCCGCTCTTGTTGAATAACTTCACGTTGTTGTCCTAATTATTCAACACGATTATCATTGATTTCCTTTATTTGGTAGTTCATTTAAATCATCATCATCACAAACAAAATTTTTATCATCCTTATAAAGGTTAGATTCATCAAAGGAAACATGCATAGATTCTCTAATAACGAGAGTTATTTTATTAAAAAAATCTATATGCCTTAATAGTAAAAGAATAATCAAGAAATATACCTTCATCGGATTTCTCACTAAACTTACCAAAGTTGTCTTTACCATTATTTTGAACAAAACAATTGCACCTGAAAACATGAAGATGTGAAATATTTGATTTTATTC
This sequence comes from Lathyrus tuberosus, assembly GCA_022829125.1. Classification (NCBI taxonomy): domain Eukaryota; kingdom Viridiplantae; phylum Streptophyta; class Magnoliopsida; order Fabales; family Fabaceae; genus Lathyrus; species Lathyrus tuberosus. Next base: position 17,232,583 of record JALAZF010000063.1, read on the forward strand.
CCTTGTAGAGTTCATATAGTGTGTTCTTTAAATTAGGTCTGATAATAACACGATTACTTACATAACAAGTCGTGCTTACTGCGTAAGCCCAAAAATATTTTGAAAGATTTGACTCACTAAGCATTGTCCTTACAAGTTCTTCTAAAGAAATGTTCTTTATTTCAACCACACAATTTTGTTGAGTGGTCTTTGGTGTTGAAAAGTTGTGGGAGATACCATGTTCATCACATAATTCTTCAAAGGATGAATTTTGAAATTCTCTGCGAATTGATACGATCTTCATGGATTTTTCATTTTGCATCAGCTTTGCATACTTCTTGAATGCTTTGAATGCATCACTTTTCTATAATAAAAACAAAGTCCAAGTGAATATAGAGAAGTCATAAATAATACATAAAGCATAAAATTTATCACCAAAGCTTCTAGTCCTTGAAGGACCAAACATATCCATATAAATCAATTGAAGATGACATGAAATTGACACCACATTCTTTGGTTTGAAAGAGACTTTTGTTTGCTTTCCCTTTGGCCACACATCACACAACCTGTCTTTGACAAATTTTATCTTGGGTAATCCAATGACAATGTCATGTTTGACTAGTAATCCAATGACAATGTCATGTTTGACTAGTTTATTCAAATGATCCATGTGGTTATGTATTATGATTTTGTGCCCAAGCCATGCATCATTATTGTTATTTACCACAAGACACTTAAGTTTCAAATATAAGTCATCCAATCATGAATATATTGTTGATTATATTTCCTACAAGATTTATTTCATGTGAGATTTCATCCTCTATAATGCATCTATCCTTGTTGAAGTTGATCTTTAGTCCTTTGTCAAATAGTTGAATTATGCTTAGAAGATTATGCTTCAGTCCTTCAACATATAGAACATCATCAATTGTAGTAAATTGATGAGGCCTAACTTTGCTAATACCAAGGATTATTCCTTTGTTATTGTCTCCATACGTCACAAATCCTTTAGATTTTAGAGAAAAGGTTAAAAACTTTGATTTGTCTTCGGTCATATGTTTGGAGCAACCATTATCTAGATACCACATGTTGGTTTTGGTCTTTAAACATTCCTACAAAACAATTAAAATTTGTTAGGTAACCGCTTTGGGTCCTTGATGGTTAGTTCCTTTATTGACCCACACTTACTTACCATTAGGAACACCAAGTTTCTTATATAACAAGCATTAGGGGTATGGCCTTTTGTATTGCAATAAAAACACTTGGGCTCAAAGAAATGATTGTTTTTATAGACATAGAAATTATTTCTAACATAGGCCTTCTTAAGATAAATTACAACTTGCACTTTCTTTGATTCCTCATTGTTGATTTTATTGTTAGCCTTAACAAAGATGGTTTTGCTTTTACTTAATTTATCAAATTTAGAGTATTCAAATCCACATTTATCAACAAAGTATCTTTGTTTGCTTAGCACACTTTTTAAACCAATTTGTCTTTTCTCATATTTCTTTAAGACTTAGTTTAATTCAACAATTTTTTATTCAAGTGATTCACATTTATTACATGCTAAATTTTTGAATTTGTCTAATTCCACTTTCATGTCATTAGCCTCACTTTCTAGAGATAAGATTTTTTTTGAACATATTCTAGAAAGAGTCAAGCATTTTGCATGCAATTCAAGAAAATCATTTTGCAATCCATCATATGATGATTTATAATTTATTTCAAAATCACTAACATCATTTTCTTCATCGTCGGAATAGTGTGAAGCCATCAATGCGAAGTTTGCTCTTTCTTCATTTATTGAATTGAAAGATGAACTTACTTTGTTTGTTGTCCTCCCATGCAATGTAAGTCTTCATTGGTTCAAAATCTTTCTTACCTTTGAATCCATTTTTCTTTTTAAGAGACGGACAATATGCTTTAATGTGACATTGCTTTACACATTCAAAACATCTAAAGTTTTGGTTTGATGTTGAAGTCTCTCTTTTCTTTGTAAACTCTATTACTTGTCCAAATCTTATAGTCTCGTCTTTCTGGAGGAATTCACCAAACTTTTTGACTAGTAAGGTAATATTTTAGTCTTCATCCGAATCAACATCTTGCATTTTTTTCTTTGTCTCCACTCTTAAAGCAATACTTTTTATTTTTTTTCTTGATCTTCATATTTTTCTAGCCTTCCAAGTTCTAACTCATGTTCTTGAAGTTTTTCGAATAATGCCGTCAAATTTATTTTGTGAAGACTTTTCTTTTCTGATATAGCTATTACCTTTGGTTTCCATGTTCTTGTTAATGATCTAAGAACTTTGAGATTTAATTCATCATTTGTGAATGTTTTTCCAAGTGCCATCAAATAATTTTTCAATTGTGTAAATCTCTTTTGCAAGTCAAAAATCTTGTCTCCGGGTTGCATTCTAAATATCTCATATTCTTGGGATAAAGTGTTTAGTTTGGATCTTTTTATTTTCTTTATGCCTTCGTGTGTTACTTCTAATGAATTCTAGATTTCCTTGGCTGTTTTGCAATTTGACACTCAGAAAAATTTGTTCATTCCTAAGGCATATGCAACTATATATTTTTGCCTTCTTATCAAACATCACTTTCTTCTTTGTCGTCATCGTTCCAAGAACCTTGTACCTTTGGAAGTTTTACTTTATTCATGACAATTGTAGGAATGTAGGGTTCATTCTTGACAATATCCCATATTTCACCCCTTGTGCTTCTAAGTACATTTGCATATAATTTTTTTCCTATAAATCATACTATTCACCAATGAAACATGGTGGTTTGTTGGTGCTGTCACCATCTGATAAGAATGGTTTTGCGGAAGCCATATCTACCCGGATCGAGGAGCAAGTTACCTTAACCTGCTCTGATGTCACTTGTAACTATGAGATGCAATCTACGAGGGGGGTGAATTAGATTTGCAAAATTTTTAATGATATTATGCAAAGATTTTTTTTTTAATTTTATCAAAATTAAGTTATTAAACTTTGAATGTAAATTACAAGAAATTAAAAAGCAAAAATGTAAATGACACGAGGGTTTATCCTAGTTCCCCTTATAACAAATGGTACATCTCGTCCCTTCTCACCTTGAAGGATTTTCCACTATGTTAGATCTTTGTGCAAGCCTCACACCAATATCACTCTTACAATCTTCTAACATAAACAAGAAAGCACACCACTTTCTTTTTCACACTTAGAGAAAGCACACTACTTTCTACTACAATTTCCAAGAATAAGTAATTAATCTTCTCTTTCAATATATAATTCTCAATGTATAAAACTTAAGTGCTCAAAGGTTTAGATGAAACATTGCAATGATGTATAAAATAATGTAGACAAATTTTCAATGAATTTGGAGAATAAACAATTGAAATGAATTGGAATTGTTTTGAAATTTGCGTGAAAGAGGTAATTTGAAAAAGTTATGTATTTTGTCTTAAATACACCCTAGGATATCTCTTAGATTAGATACAATTGATTGGAGAAGTTCCATGAAGAAATGCATTGAATTGGATACACAATGATTCAAACTTTTCAAAAATTCGCAAGGTGTTACCGGTTACATAAATGGTGTAACCGATTACCACCTTTGAAAACGGTCACCAATTTCTGGAAGAATGAGTATGTAACTGTCGTACCTCGAAAAAAACACAATACTTCGCGAATGGTCGCGGAAAACAGAGTCGTCACCGAACTTTATTTATCCCAAAGAGGGAAAGGGAAATATCGATAAAACCTTTAGGGAAAGAACATGGTCATCGCAACCAAGTCATAGGTTCGGGAGTCGGTTACGTAAGGGGAAGGTATTAGCACCCCCTCACGTCCGATGTACTTAACGGGAACCTCTTAATTCGATTCGTGAGGAATGTTAGCTAAGGTTGTTTGTTTTCTTCTAAGGGAATAAAGCGAAAAAGGTAAGGGTAAAAGGACTTAGATTGCTAAGGGGAAAATGAGTGGTTTTTATTAGGGTGCTCGCCAAGGATCGGGGCCCTTGTGCCTACGTATCTTCATTTGAAAAAATTAAGAATCAGAGCGTCCGTAGTTTGTGGGACTACGGGGAAAAGAAAGGAGGTTGCTCGCTAGGATCTCGCAATCCTATGCCTACGTATTCTCATTGACAAATGAGAAATCAGAGCTCCGTAGTTCAGACTAAGGTTGGTTGGTTCGTTTTATCGAACAAATATTTAGTTCACGTTCTAAGGGTAAAACATTAGCTTTTCTACTCTCGGATGAGGCTTAAGAATTTAGTTTCATGCTCGTTAGAAGGGACTAAACATCATTCTTTTGAGGAAAAAATTTTAATCGCACAGCGGCGAGAAGTTGAATTAATGTGTTGATGTTTTGTTTGGATGACGATTACTTGAATGCTTAAGAAAGGCTCCTCGGGCCCAAGTAATCAGGAGAGTGAATCGAAGACTCAACCCTCTCTTTTTCAACCTTAACTGTGAAAGGATTTTGATATAGTTAAAGTATTTTAAGCGGATGACGATTACTTGAAGCTTAAGAAAGGCTCTTCGGGCCCAAGTAATCGGGAGAGTGAATCGAAGGCTCGACTCTTTCTCTTTTTCATCTAAGTGATTGAGAAAATAGGTTTGATTTGGATTTTTATGAAAATAGTTTGATGTGAAACGTATTATAATCTTTTAGAGAAGACAATTATTCGAGCTTAAGAAAGGCTTCTCGGGCACAAATAATTGAGGAGAGAAATTGAAGGCTCCATTCCAACTCCCTTTTAATCTTTTATTGAAATATGGTCTAAGTATAATTAAGTTCATTAATTTAACTTGATAAAATGCTCGATGTCGATCGAGGTTTAAATTTGTGTTCGAAACGGTGTAGAGGTTTGAACTAATGGAAAGGATGTTCTAATGGGTGTAGGGTAAGGTCGATGGCGATGCACAAGGCAATCGGCTTACAAGAGTTAGGGTAGGGCTTGATATATGAATCAAGTATGCTTTAGGGTTTAGAACAATCATCGCACAATGACAAGATATGATAAAGGAAATAAAAGAACGCGATAAAATTATTTTACACTTCATGGGGAGGGGTACATCCTTTTGAATGGGGAGAAGCATGGATGATAAACACACAAACCAATCAATAAGCATACACAAGTAAAAGAATCACGAGAACGATAAAGTAATTAAATCGATTTTTTTATCACGTGAGCACTAGCAAAGTGGACTAGTCTTCTAAACAACCAACTAGAAGTAATTGATCGAATAAGTCACACTGTAAGAAAACTCAGGAGTAAGCTATGAATGTTGTGTATAGTGATCAAAAGATTGATGGCGACGCTTAAAAGCAGTCGCCTTACAAGGGTGAAAATGACTTGATTTTAAATCAAGGTATTAGTTTGAAAAATGAGTTTGAACATGCATATGAAAAATGACATAAATAATATTAAGGCATGGATATCACGCATAAGAGAAAAGGTATAGGCTTCACACAAAATCAGTTATCATATAAGCAAAGTAAAACCAAACAAAAAGGGAAAACTATTCATCAAAATATATTTAAATATTCAATAAGATTTAATTAATTAGTCAATATTAAATATAAACACTTAAAAACTAACAGTTATATATATTTTTTAATATTTTAGTGTAATTAACAAAAAGAAATTGAATAAGCTAAATTAATTAAATTAAATAATAACATTTAATAAAATTAATCATGAAATTAATTAATCAATATTAAATGAAAGTGTTTAAAATAATTAATCCTTTTTTTTTTTGTACTTTTAAACATTTAATAAAAAATAAATTTCTAAATAAGCTAAATTAGGCTTGACTCTCTCTTGCATAGGGCAATGCAAATCCCCAGCAGAGTTGCCAGCTGTTGTACCTCAGAAAATGCACGATCCTTCACAAATGGTAGCGGAAAACAGAGTCACCACCGAACTTTATTTATCCCAAAGAGGGAAAGGGTAATATCGATAAAACCTTTAGGGAAAGAACATGGACATCGCAACCAAGTCCTGGGTTCGGGAGTCGGTTACGTAAGGGGAAGGTATTAGCACCCCATTACGTCCGTTGTACTCAATAGGAACCTCTTAATTCGATTCGTGAGGAATGTTAGCTAAGGTTGTTTGTTTTCTTCTAAGAGAATAAAGCGAAAAGGTAAGGGTAAAAGGATTTAGATTGCTAAGGGGAAAATGGGTGGTTTTTCATTAGGGTGTTCACCAATGATCGAGGCCATTGTGCCTACGTATCTTCATCTGAAAAAAATGAAGAATCAGAGCGTCAGTAGTTCGTGGGACTACGGGGAAAAGAAAAGAGGTTGCTCGCTAGGATCTCAAAATCCTATGCCTACGTATTCTCATTGACAAATGAGAAATCAGAGCGTCCGTAGTTCAGACTACGGTTGGTTGGGTCATTTTATCGAACAAATGTTTAGGTCACGTTCTAAGGGAGAAACATTAGCTTTTCCATTCTCAGCTGAGGCTTAAGAATTTAGTTGCATGCTCGTTAGAAGGGACTAAACATAGTTCTTTTGAGAAAAATGTGTTAATTGCACAGTGGCGAGAAGTTGAATTAATGTGTTGATGTTTTGTTTGGATGACGATTACTTGAATGCTTAAGAAAGGCTCCTCGGGCCCAAGTAACCGGGAGAGTGAATTGAAGACTCGACTCTCTCTCTTTTTCAACCTTAATTGTGAAAGGATTTTGATATAGTTAAAGTATTTTAAGCGGATGACGATTACTTGAAGCTTAAGAAAGGATCCTCGGGCCTAAGTAATCGGGAGAGTGAATCGAAGGCTCAACTCTCTCTATTTTTCATCTAAGTGATTGAGAAAATAAGTTTGATTTGGATTTTTATGAAAATAGTTTGATGTGAAGCGTATTTTAATCTTTTAGAGAAATATGGTCTAAGTATAATTAAGTTCATTAATTTGACGTGATAAAATGCTCGATGTCGATCGAGGTTTAAATTTGTGTTCGTAACGGTGTAGATGTTTGAACTAATGGAAAGGATGTTCTAATGAGTGTAGGGTAAGGTCGATGGCGATGCACAAGGCAATCGGCTTACAAGAGTTGGGGTAGGGCTTGATATATGAATCAAGTATGCTTTAGGGTTTAGAACAAACATCACACAATGACAAGATATGATCAAGCAAATAAAAGAACGCGATAAAATTATTTTACACTTCATGGGGAGGGGGGTACATCCTTTTGAATGGGGAGAAACATGGATGATAAACACACAAACCAATCAATAGGCATACACAAGTAAACGAATCACGGGAACGATAAAGTAATTAAATCGATTTTTTATCACGTGAGCACTAGCAAAGTGGACTAGTCTTCTAAACGACCAACTAGAAGTAATTGATCGAATAAGTCACACTGTAAGATAGCCCAGGAGTAAGCTATGAATGTTGTGTATAGTGATAAAAAAGTTGATGGCGACACTTAAAAGCAGTCGACTTACAAGAGTGAAAATGACTTGATTTTAAATCAAGGTATTAGTTTGAAAAATGAGTTTGAACATGCATATAAAAAATGACATAAAGAATATTAAGGCATGGATATCAAGCATAAGAGCAAAGGTATAGGCTTCACATAAAATCAGTTATCATATAAGCAAAGTAAAACCAAACGAAAAATCAATATTAAATATAAACACTTAAAAACTAACAATTATATATATTTTTTAATATTTTAGTGTAATTAACAAAAAGAAATTGAATAAGCTAAATTAATTAAATAAAATAATAACATTTAATAAAATTAATCATGAAATTAATTAATTAATATTAAATGAAAGTGTTTAAAATAATTAATCCATTTTTTTGTACTTTTAAACATTTAATAAAAAAATAAATTTATAAATAAGCTAAATTAATTAAATAAATTAAATATAATCATTTAATAAATTTAATTAAAAAATAATTAATTATTATTAAGTGAGAATATTTAAGATAAATAATTAATGTTTAATATCTAATTAAACTATAAATTTATAACAATTAAAGAGAAAAAGAAAATAAATAAATAAAGAAATAGAAAGGAAATGGGTAAGGATTAGCAGATTAGGGGTGTATATAGAAAAATATAAAGGCCCATGTCGAAAGACAAGAAGAAAACCCCAACCAGAATCAGCCTTGTCTGATAGGAAACGAGTCCAGCTTGACCCAGATGGTGCCCCACGACCCAACCCGGAAATGACAAGGAGAGAGGGTTTCCATTCAAACCCTAGTCGTTACAAACCAACCATCAAGAACAAACAAACAGGAATCTCATAAATTCTATTATTTGGGAGAGAAACAAGAAAGCTCGGGCACTGTGAGGGAAAAGACTTGGGAATGCAATCAAATCAATGCAAATATCTTTATTTTTAGGGGTGGACAAATTTGAACCGACCGATTAAAACCGACCGACCCACTGTCTATTTTGTGCAAATGGGTCGGGTCGGGTCGGATATCGGGTTGATTCAGTTGCTTAATTTGGATAATATAGGGTTGCTTCGGTCAGACTCGGATGCTTATTTTGAATCCGACGAACACCGAAACCGACCGAACTTAATTAATATATATTTTATTTATCTTTATTACCATATGACCGACTCACTATAAAAATGAGATTTATAATATTTGAGGATATTATCATTTTTATAATTTAATGATGACATTGTGTACTTTAAAAAATACAAGACATGTAATATGAAATTTTGAGTATTATTTAATTTATGGTTTAAAATATGATAATGATCAAAATTAATGTCAAATAATATTGAAAATATTATCACATAATAATAGTTTTTCTTTTAATAATAAAAAATATTGTTCTATTCTAAAAATTTGATATTTTTTCTAATAAATTTAAAAAATAGTCATTTTTATAGAATTGTTCTAATAAATATTAAATTGACTAAATCGATCCGACTTAACCGACAAACCGACTTAACCGAATCCGACGAAAACCAAAATTTAATCGGTCGAAATTGGGCCATAAAATTAAAACCGTGATTTACATCGGATTTAAGTTTTTAGCCCGAACCCGACCGAATCCGACCGATTATCCACCCCTATTTATTTTAAACAAAAGAAAAAAAACCATTTAATGATAGTAATAAAGGAAAACAGAAAGGGACGTCATAAATGATATTGTATTATGATAGCAAAAACAAAATCAAACGATACTTTCTTTGCGTATTCTCAATCACGCCCCTCTCTCTCTCTCTCTCTCTCTCTCTCTCCCCTTCTGAATCTCTTTTCTTTGCTAGCGGAAAAACAACACAACCGTCCCCTTCTGCCACGTGTTCCGGCGAGGGGTGGTTGGAAATGCAAAGTGAGCACAACATTTTAACCGTTTACTCCTCTTCCATCCAAATCCATCATCACAAACAACAAAATCCAAACCTAAGTCATTTAAATCCAATCCCAAACAAAAAACCTAATCCTAAAAAAACTCGAATCAAATAGTAAACAAGCATGGTATCTAGCAATTTAAAAAGGTTTTCGCATCAGTACATCACAAGGAACAACGTGGTATAAAAACGGAAAAAAGAAATGAAAAACTTACAAACCCGGAGCTAGTCTGGCGAGCTTGCGTTTTTGGCGGAGATTTCCACTTCTGGTATGAGCGAACTATTCTCTTTCTGCTCGTTTTCTTCTTCTTCCGAGACCTCCTTCAATATTCTTATTTTCTTGCTTTGATTAGCTGTTGTTTAATTTCCTCCTTTCTCTGTTCGTCTCTGTTTGCATGTTGTTGTTGATCTTCATCTACTCACTTTTACGCCTCCGTTTCTGATTGGATTGGAAACTCTCTCACTTTCATCTCATCTCTCTTTTTTGTATTTAAGATTTGGTTTTGAGTTGGAATTCGGATTCATATTTAACGGAACAGTGAATGAAGAAAAAAATGAAATTAAGGTTTGTCTTCAGAATTTTTCCCCTCCTTCTCTTTCTAATTCGTATATGCTGAAAAAGTCTATTCTTGAAACTTGGTGGCTAAGTTTTATTCTGTGCATTTTGAACCTTTTGTCACGTTTTGTGCAGGTTTTTGGTTGTGTTGTTACTGCATTGCAATTGTTGTGCTGAAGTTGTGCAGGTTTTTGGTTGTGTTGTTACTGCATTGCAATTGTTGTGCTGAAGATTATCCTTGCGCAGGTTCGTACGAGTTGCAGCAGGTAGTGACTTGGTGAGGTTTTGGCTGCTACTTCGTAGAAAGTTTGGAGGTGGGGTCTGGAGGTTTGGTTGTAATTGGAAACTTGGGGTACGTTTTGCAATTGTCTTGGTGTATTGCAGGCTTTTCATTTTGTGGGATCGGGTGAATGAAATTTTGTAAATGGGATGGCTTGTGTTTGGAAATTGGTAGTAGACTAGTTGTAATTGTAATATGTACTGGTAGCTTGTATTGCCGTGGCTTTTGTACGATTTGGCATGGTTGTGCAGAGGTGGGTTGGACGGCTTGTCGTTATGGCTGGAGTGGCTCACGATGAAGCTGGACGTTGCAACTTGATTTTTGGAATTCTGCAGCTAACGTTTTGCACGGCTTCATGTAGCTGGCTTGTTTTGGCATTTGCTTGGAAGAAGATGTGGGGTAGCAGATTGAAAGTTGTTATTTGTGAATTGTTTTTTTTCTATGTGAATTGTACTAGCTTGGAGATGGGCCATGTTTCATGTTTTAGTTTTTTTTTTGGTTGCAATTTTGGTGTAATGGTAATGGGCTTAAAAAATCATGGACTCTGACATTATTATTTTTTTTGAAAGGGTTTTAGAATTTTGGAATGTTCTTGAATTGAATTGGAAATAATCTTGAAAATGAAACTTGACTTGAATAAATCAGAATTGAACTTGAACAAAATGGATTGAAATTGAAATGCTTGAATTTGGTTGAAGCTTGATTTGAATTGAAATGGAATTGTACTTAAATTTGATTGAAAAAAATGGATTAAAATTGAAATGCATGAAACTTGAATTGTTTTTGAGTGTGAACTGAAACTTGAAAATATAAGTGAATTTGGTTAGAATTGACCCTTGAAGAATTGAATACTAAGACTTGAATGAATTAGAAAGAAAAAAAATTGCTTTGATTTGAATTGAAATGAAATTGGCATTTGAATTGAATTTGGAAAGATGAATTTGAATTTTGTTGAATTGAAACAAACTTGAATAAAACTATTGAATTGAAATTTGAATTAAATTGGATTGAATTTGGAAATTGAAAAGAAATTTGAACGTGATATCTTAAAATTGATGTGAGATGAGTGAAATTTGGAAAAAACTTGTAATTGAATCTTTTGAATGGAAATCGAATTTGGTTATGAACTTGAAAATTTAAATGAAGTGGTAACTTTAAGTTTTGACATGGAACTTGAATTTGAAACTTGATTTGAACTTGAATTGGAGTTGACAATTGAATTGAATCGGAAAGAAACTTGAATGAAAATTGCAAAGGTTTTGGAAATTTGATGTTGGATGGACTCTTGAATGGTTTTGAACTGAACAAGAAGCTTGAATTCTCCTATGACAAGAACATGAACCACATAATCAGGACTTGCGAATTTTGACAAAACTCATTGACTTCTGAAGGCTCTGCAACTTGACTTCATCAGATAAACCTTGATCTGGCACAAAACCCTAATCATGATCATTTGATGATCACTTAATCTGACATTTCCTTGCCCTCACAATAATCCATAACACAAATGACCTGAGATATTAACCATGCTACCACTGCACCAAACCCTAATTGAAAGTGAAGTGGCTCTGATTACCCACCCTAACACAAATGTCTTCGCCACAACCTGATAACTTGATACTAAAGCAAACCACTTGTTTGACCAAGATTAGGTCAAACTTCCATTGAATTCCAACCAAACACTGCACACATATTTGACCTGATAACTTTGTCTGATTCTTGATTTGATTTTGCAAGACTTGAGCTTAGGCAGCAAAGAGACACGTACTGTATGCATAATGGTTAGATGACCTGAATGATGGATATGATGCACATATGAAGAAAATGCTATGATATGTATGTTTTGGCAATTTAGGGTCAAAATTGGGGTGTAACAGTAACCGATTATATATATAGTGTAACCAGTTACACTAATGAAAATTTTGATTTTTGGACTTTTGAGATGTTGTGGCTTGAATGTTTATGATGTATGAATGTTGAGAAAACTTTAGAGACGAAGAGATAAAACATTTCTGAGCATTTAAGGTTTGTACAAAATGAATTAACTTTTTATACCTTATTTCATGATCAATTCTTTTTAATTTCCATGACATCTTAAAGCTTGTGCATACTTGTTCATTAACTTAGAAGTTTTTTGAATAGTGAACCTTGATTGAAAACTCTTTCCTTCTTTAATAGTTATTTTGTCTTCTTCAAAACTATACACTAGATTGAACTTGTCTTCACATAACGAGCCTTCATAAGACATAATTTAATATGATTTATTAACTTACTAGTTGGTGTATATATTGAGAAAAATCGAAGTCTCACATTGATTAAAGATAGAACCCACAAAGGGTTTATATAGAATGACACCCCTCACCTTACAAGCTGGTTTTGTAGGGATGAGTTAGGTCAAACTTTAATTATATCATTGTATAATGAGTCTATCGATTCGGACCACCCATCATTTATGTATGCGCACCAAGCCCAAATAAAAAGTAATGGGCGCAAGTGGGTGTATTGGAAAAAACAAATCTCATATATCGATAATTCGGGTTACCCACCATTTATATCCACACAGCAAACCCATTAGTGCTGAGCGTGAGGAGGTGTATTGGGAAAAATTCAAGTTCCACACTAGTTAAAAATAAAATCTAGAAAGGGCTTATATAAAGTGACACCCCTCACTTTACAAGTCGATTTTGTAAAGATAAGTTAGATCAAACTCTAAATTCTATCAGTATATAAAACACAATCATGGAATATATTTCTTATATTTATCACATGCCTTTAACCAGAATGAATAAAGAGATCTTTACTGAAAACAACATTACATTTCTTATACAAAAACAAAAAGGCGTAAAGAACAAGTGTTTTCATTTGAGAATGAAAAACAAAAACAAAATGACATGTCTAACAAAACTGAATATCATCTATTTGGGTTCCACTTTGGTTGAAAGTGTGTACCCTCCACTATAATCAAAGGCATTACTCTCATCAACACTATCCTTCTTAGTAAAACTATTATCAATGTAAGGATGTCCCTTTGCAGCACCCTTAGTCACTCCAAAATCAGTAGCAGATGAAGAAGCAGAAGTAGAATTTGTGTTCAAACCATCATTCTGTAATATGGTTTCTAACGCTTTCACAACTTCACTCATTGTTGGTCGGTCTGAAGCTGATTCCTCAACGCATTGCATTGCCAACTCTAAGAACCTGCCAAATCCTGTCTGGTTGGCAGTGTTTCTCACCAATGGATCCATTACTTCGCTTAAACCATGGTACTCTTCATCTCTATTATTCATTAAGGTTCGAACCTCGCGAACGACGTACTTACCCTTTTCGAGAGGTTGCTTGGATGTTATCAGTTCAAGCATAACTACACCGAAACTGTATACGTCACTCTTTTCGGTCAGTTGTTGAGTCATGTAATATTCAGGATCTAGATAGCCCTGCAGATGTTAAGCTTTTTATTATCAAGTTGCAGCTAAAAAGGAATGAGCATGGACTAATAGGGGTGGGATTTGGCCATGCCAGGCCAGGTCTTAGAAGGCCTGAGCCTGATGTACGATAAATTTTTAAGGCCTGAGCCGAACATTATAGGCCTTTCTTTTGGCCTGCGACTAACAAAAACATGATAGAAGATCTCAAAAACATAAGAAATGGTACAATGTTACTTACCAATGTTCCTTTAACCTGAGTTGAGACATGGCTTTTGTCACTGTCTGATACGAGCTTAGACAGGCCAAAATCGGCAACCTTTGCAGTCAAATTTTCATCTAGCAAGATATTGGTTGACTTCACATCTCTGTGGATTATGGGAGGATTGGCAAGTTCATGCAAGTATGCAAGTCCTCTAGCTGAGCCGAGAGCAATACGGAGTCTCCTCTTCCAATCAAGTTGAATACCAGATTTCCCTGCAACTCACGTTGGTTAGATTCTATTAATTGTTTCTCTTTCAGAGAATAAGCTTAGCTTCGAGCTTCAGTGCTTCTTTACTGTGAACTGACCTGACAAACCCCCCCGAAGTGTTCCATTGTAGATGAATTCATAAACCAACATTTGTTCTCCTTGCTCGAAGCAGAATCCAACAAGGCTAACAAGATTCTTGTGATGTACTCTTGAAAGCAATTCGATTTCATTCTTGAACTCTAGACCTCCTTGCATCGATCCTTGCTGAGCTCTTTTAATTGCAACTATTTTTCCATCAGGGAACACCCCTTTGTACACCTAGAGCCAATAATAGAGAGTCGTGATAACCATGATGGAAACATCTTCCTAAACTAGAAGTATGTTAACACAAAGGAAATACCTTGCCATAGCCACCATAGCCTAACTCATTGCTTCCAGAGAAGTTATCGGTACACTTTTTGAGTTCATCGTAAGAGAACCATCTTGCTCCCTTCAACTGTGGTGCACCTCCACTGTCCTTGCCACTTGGTGCCCAAGATGCTGGAAGAAAGAGATTTTTGTTGTATAAGCAATGTTGATGATAGTTAACAAGAAAATCAAAGTGAGAACTTTGTTTAATTACCGAACGGTCTACTTATTCCAATAGCGTTCTCTGCGCGCTTCTTTTGCAGGATTGCATATATAGCTAGCCCTATAAGGCACAGGATCAGAAGTATACTTCCACTTGCTATCAAAATAATAGCACCTCTGCTAAGAGAAGTTCCTCTGCGCGAATCTGAAATAATTTAAGTATCACTGTCACCAGCTGCATAGAAGTTTTAATTGTAATCAAATTGTATTTTTATCTTACCTGGAAAAGAATAAGGAAATGCAATGAAGTAATAAGGTCCGAATTCATGCGGAGGCTTGTATGTTTGATTACTCAATGAAAATCCAATTCTTTGAACTTCCGACCTATTGAAATATTGTCCTGTTGGTGGAAAGAGTTCTAGTTGCATTTGAAGATAATCATCACCGTTGAAAAAAGGGTTTTGTAATGAAACTGAGCCAGGTGTTAAACTCAATTTCACCCATAAGCTCATTTCAAGTGAATGGAAAATAGTTATGTTAGTGAGTTCTCTAAAAGAAGGCCCCCGAAAATAAAACGTTCCTTGATACGGATATGCACATTCGCAACTTTGTGGACTGAGTTTTTGATCGGGTGGACATGGTGTTCCTCCGCAATTAGCCAAGCTAGTCGAATAGGGTCGTTTCGGTTGTTGCTGAAGGTTGCAGTCGTTTGTATTAGAGAGGAGACCAGTACTGCATACTGGATTTCCTATTAGACTGCATAGGTAGAAGAGAAGTAAAG
Source organism: Lathyrus tuberosus (assembly GCA_022829125.1). Taxonomy (NCBI): domain Eukaryota; kingdom Viridiplantae; phylum Streptophyta; class Magnoliopsida; order Fabales; family Fabaceae; genus Lathyrus; species Lathyrus tuberosus. Next base: position 17,247,963 of record JALAZF010000063.1, read on the forward strand.
AATAAGTCAGGTCAAACCAAGCCGAAGTGTGTCGGATTAGAAAGGAAAAAAATGTCTCACATCAATGTGTTTTTGTACTGTGAACCGATTGTTACGGATGCAATCTGGTTGTCTTGTAAATCCACAAGCTGCAACTGAGGACAAATGTTGTCTCCCATTTCAAGTGTATTGTTCAATGCATTGTGTCTTAGTTTTCTGAGAATAGTTTAAAACATAAAAATCATGGTTACTCATTCCATTGTTTGTTTGCAGGGTCATCTTCGAGGGCGTGCAAGACGGGCTACCACACAGGGTTTAAAATTTTCTACAGTTAAATCATGGCTAAATAGAATCTCATAAAATATTTGTCACGGTTAAATCGTGGCAACATAGTGCCCCTACTTGTTTTGCCACGATTTAATTGTGGTTAACCTTCAGATGACCTCCAAAAACTTAAGACGACCCTGTTTGTCTGTAGTGTATACTTATCTTCTACATAGAAGTTTGAGACTTACATTTGTTGTATTTGAGGAAGGCTGAAGAGGTCTGATGGAAGAGTACCTTCAAGAGGTCCAAACTCCATAATACTAATCATAGTAATAGGGTTATGAAGTAAAAAAAAACCTGTTAGATTTCATAACTTGATAAGCAAGAAACCTTTTTTTTCCTCTTGAATTTATAAACTTACAGTGTGGTGAGTTGCGGTAGAGATGAGAACCAAGTTGGAGCTTCTGATGGATCAAAGGAATTGTTACTAAGATCCCTATATAAATAATCACGTATTCAAATTGTGTTAGCCATTTCAAAAGTTGTCGCGGAAAGAAAGTAGAAACACCAACTCATGCGAATTACTTACACATAATTTAGCGTATCCATTGATGTTAAGTCCGGCAAAGGACCTGACAATTTGTTGTGTGCTAAATTCCTGTAAGAAAACAACTCATCAGTGTTATAAACGTCTTTTACATGTTCACTTCTCAAATATAAGTACTCACAATTCATTGATGTTACTAAGTTTGTTGAGATTCGAAGGGACTTCTCCTGTCAAGAAATTTCTATCGAGCCGACTGTCATAAATTAAAACAATCAACAAAAAGTCAATAAATTACTACAAAGGAGTATATTCGGTATAATGGAAATAAAAGGAAGAAAGAGTGTTAAGGAAGGAACTACTTACAGAACCTCAACTGTATGAACTAGTCCTATAGTAGAAGGTATACTCCCGATTAAATTATTTCCATCTAACAATCTATCAAAAAGAAAACAAAAGATCAAACACTTAGGAAATTGAGAATATGATCTTATAAAAACCGATGAATGCTAAAATGTGAACTTACATGTGAATGAGTACCATGTCAGAGTGGAAAAGTTTTGGAGAAATGGAACCAGAAAGCTGGTTCTTGTTGAAATGGCTTCACAAAATACCAACCAAAACAATGTTGATATAATAATCACAAATGTCAACAAAGAAATGAAAATAGAATAACCAAACAACTCACAAGTGCTTAGCATGTAAAAGTTGGTCTAAGCCCGGGGATGTCGAGGTTGAAACCGGGAGAGGTCCTGTGAGCTGGTTATCTGCCAAGTCCAACCAATAAAGTTTGGAGAGTTTACCTAATGATGAAGGTATTTTTCCAGTGAAGTTGTTTGAATTTAAAGCCCTGAATAATAATGAGAGAGAATCACTTATATTGTTAAGCATGTCTTAAAAATGGACCAGAGATCGAATCAATGAAACTTCTGGAGTACAATCTAATTGGTTCAACCACGGAACCACCCAGAAATTTGGTCAGTTCGTGGTTCAACCGATTGAACAGACCAGTTCGATCCGATTTTTAGAACATCGGTAAAAATGACTCTTTCGAGATTATTCTTACAAGAAAGATAACTCTGAAAGATTCCCTAATGCATCCGGAATTTTGCCACTGAAACTGCAACCAGCCAAAATCCTGAAACAATGAAGCATAAAACCTTATGCAAATTACTACAACTTGCACTTGAAATGACATTAGAACATTAAGTGATTTTATGAATCTTACTTACAGAATATTTAGGTTTTTTAATTCTCCCAATTCTGGAGAGATAGAACCCATTAAACCTTTATTAAAGGATAAGTCCCTGCAGTTACATGACTTGACATTGTTAATATGCAAATACAATGTATGGAAGATTTTTCATTCATTTATTTTACAATACTTTTCAGTAAGAATCATAAAAACCAAGGTTTTATCGGTTACTGCAAAAACGGCAGCGACAAACAGTATCGGAAGGTGCCTATACAGATACCGTTATTCATAAATTTTATGATGAAAAAGAAATTATGGTCAATTCACATCGCGACGGCCACAATTAGTATTGCAACACCTATACCGAACGAAACCGCGAAAGCGTTTACGCGACCGTTAATTAAAACCTTGATGAAAACAATACTTACAAGGATCTTAATTCTGTGAGTCCACCAATATCTCCACTTAATGTACCCTTCAGTCCCATGGTTGACAGACCCCTATATTTTCAATGCACATGAAAAAAGTATTCTTCTTAAATTAGTAGTTGGAAAAGTGCTTAAAAGTGCTTAAAGGATTAATAATATTCTATTGAAGTTCATTACAATGAAGTAACCCTTGATTTGTTGCAGGTCACTCCTTCCCATGGTGCTCCACAAGGGTCATCTGATTTGTCCCAGCTTGGTGGTGTATTCTTCCATATATCTTTCAGAGATCTAAGTGCAGAAACTGCAACAATATATAACCATTATATAAAAAAAAAAAAAAGCACTTTTTGAATAAACAACTTAATCAATAAAGGATGTAATGGAACCTTACCATCTTGAGGATCAGTAAATGAAGATATGAGATGAACTTGAGTCCATAAGAATACCAAAAAGAGCATCACGCTTTGCTTTTCCATGTTATAAATACTTTTTTTCAATCAACTTTTTGAACAATTGCTGAATATAGTACAAACAATAAGATCAGACAAAAACACTTGTCTCAAGCAAAGAAAGAACATGCATTGTATGCAACATGGTAACTAGCAAAAAGCATAGAGAAGTGTAGAAAGTTTAAGGTGAAGAGGAAGTAAGCACTGAAAAAACAATATACTATGAGGTTTCATAAAAGACAAAAGAAAGAAAAAAGCATGACTTGGTTGTTTCCTACTCTAGTTTTAATGATTTTTCTTATCTTAGAAGCTAATTCAAGTGAATCCATAATGTTGCATGGAACTTTCTACAACACAATTATTGTATTTTCTCTGACTTTTCAAACAGTAACTTCTTCATAAACGAATTGGTATGTTTTCCTTTTCTTCACTTCTCAGCTAGTTGCTGTTAACTGATTTGTCATCATTAATTTTACTTTCTTAGTGACCAATAGAAAGATATCTTGCAACTTGTGCAACAAGGCATTTATTATTATCAAGTTATTGACAGCAGTTGGGTAGGCTTGACATGGCCCGTCTCATTAAGTCGCATATATCTATTTCAATGAGTTGTAAGCAAATTATCCACACCTATAGTTTTATCATCACTCCTGTTCTGGACTGGACCAATGACTAGAATTGGCCCAATCCGCTTCCACTCCAGAGCGGCCCAAATTGCCTAAGCCCAATCCACAGATGGGCAAAAGTGACATTTTTGCCCCTCAAACCGGGCAAGGAACGCAACGTCCCTCCCCGGCTCTGATGCCCGTTATGCACGGCTTCCCCGCAGCCCGAACATCGATGGGCAGGTGCCCGCAACTGCGTCTATGCCCGACATAACGGCTAGTTCATGGCATCCTGCCCGACGTAACGGCTAGTTTGGGCAGTTGCTTATTCTTTGGAAAAAACGGCTAGTTCGCCCCGAAAATAGGACCGTTGGCCACGCGCTGGGGGCTCTATATAAACCCTCTCACTTGAGAGGGTCAGGTATCACATTTTTCACCCTAAGAATACACTTTGTCAACCGCACAAACCTCCTTATCTTGCAGCAAGGAGAAAGGATAGGAGCTCTCGAAGAAGCAGCTCTTCCAAGATCCTCTCCTCCCAAGAGGAAACACCAGAAATCAAGAAGCCCGCCACCTAGGCGCTGGGAAGACCATATGACGAGGCATGAGCCCGAACCACAACGCGTTCGCAAGCGCGACCAGATCTCCCCGCGGGATCAGTCACCACCAAGACACAAGAGAACGAGGCAAGACGGGCATTCTCCACCGGTCAGACCTCGCGACCGGCCACGATAACCCTCACCTCGCAGAGACTGCCGCCGCGAGCGCAGACAACAGTCACCATCGACTTCAAGTTCGGACAGCGACGACGAGCCTCGCGGCCCGTTGTCCCGCAGGATCTTGGCCACCCGCCTCCCTAAAGGACTAGAGAAGCCTCCGTCTCTAGGGACTTATGATGGAACCAAGGACCCAGACGAGCACATAGAAAACATAGATGCTCTTCTGGACTACAGAGGGGTACGAGGAGCCATCAAATGCCGCCTGTTCCCAACCACACTCCGGAAGGGAGCAATGACCTAGTACAAACAGCTGCCAGAGGAATCCATCACATCCTGGAGGCAGCTCGGGAGGATTTTCTCCCGACACTTTACCGCATCACGACGCCATCCAAAGACTGAGGCGTCCCTTGGAGCTGTCGTACAGGGAAGAGATGAACCTCTTCAGGACTACATTGAGCGGTTCAACAAGGAAGCCGTCCAAGTGCCAACAACCGACGAGATGAAGAAGTTCCTGCTCGAACAAGGATTACGTCCTGGCTCAGACTTCGCGAAAGCCATCGGCCTAGATCCACCGAGGAACCTCAACGCTCTCCTCCACCAAGCCCAGTAGCATATACAGTACGAGGAGAAGGTCGCTGCCCACTCTGTCCGAGCCTCCCGTCACCAAGAAGGTGCCCAGACATCCAGAGCTGAAGAGCCCTCGACATCCCGTCGAGGAGATAAAAGACGTGACGATTGGCCTCGCGATGCACGCGAGCAGAAGGGACCTTCTGGACGGTTCCATGAATATACCCCCCTCACTACCTCAAGGGAGAAAATCTTGTCCGAATGTGCCAACTCAGAGTTCAAGCATGCGGGGATCCGTTTCCCCAAACAGCTGCCGGCCAGACCAGGTGTAGACAAATCCAAGTATTGCCGCTTCCACAAAAGCCAGGGCCATACGACGGAAGAATGCATCCACCTCAGAGATGCCATAGAGATCCTCATTCGCGACGGCCACCTGAAACAGTTCGCGAAGAAGAAAGAGGCTCCCCGGCAAGAAACCCAGGAGAGCAAGAAAGCTGCAGAAGAGACTCCGCCCTCCGAGGACACCAACGTACAGGTCGCTCTGTCCATAACTCGGCCAGAGGACTTCCGTATCCCTGATAGTCTGCCCGCCTCCACGTTCCTCGGCGCCCACAGCCCGTGGGAGACCTTCCCATCGGCCATGGTCATCTCCGGTGGTGAATTCAACAAAATCACGGTCGGTTTGGTCAAGAGGAAGTTCGAGCAACTGATCAGCAAAAGCTCCAACGAAGTCGCCACACTGGATACCACTCACAAATGATCATCTCCCATTTCCTTCTACAGGGAGGAACTCCTCGGCGGGTCACCAAACTCAAGCATCCCGCTTCTCATCCGAGCAAGGATGGCGAACTTCGACGTTCGCAGGATACTCGTGGACCAGGGCAGCTCAGTTGATATAATGTACAATCACCTGTTCGAGACACTGCAGCTGGACGACTCTCACCTTACTCCATATGTTGGATCCGACCTGCAGGGATTCAACGGAGCAGTAACAAGGCCCCGAGGTTACGTAGAGCTCATCGTGACCTTCGGTTCAGGAAAGACAACCCGAGCAATCAAAGCACAGTTTCTGGTAATTGACTGCCCGTCGCTATATCAGTGCATTTTTGGAAGGCCAACCCTGGCAGAGTTGATTGCAGTGCCTTCCACCGTACATCTCAAGATGAAGTACTACACTTCTGAAGGGATGGTCGCCACCCTCCACGGCGACATCGAAGCTGCCCGTTGATGCTTTGAAGCAGCATCAAAAGGATTGAGCACCATCTCAGCGAGGCCAAGGACATCTGGTCGTCCTCCTCTGCCCTGCAGCTCCGAGCAGCCAAAGCCACTCCCCCAGGTCGAATCCATCGATTTGGACAGCCGATTCAGCGAGGAAGATCACGCCAAAGACCTGACGACTTCGGGCAGCCAGTCCCACAACAGCGGCCATCTCCTACGCCTCATCCCAGATGGCAACTTCGAGATCGTTCCGTTTGGAGAAGACCCCCAGCGGGGAGTGAAGATCGGAGCAGACCTCCCCGACCTGGCCAAGAAACAACTAAAAGCATGCCTCCGGGAGAACACAGACTTGTTCGCTTGGAGCGCTGCTGAAATGCCAGGATTGGACCCCTCCGTCGCCTGCCACCAGCTTACAATTGATCCGGCCGTCAAAGCCGTTGCCCAGCGCAGAAGGAAACAGTCCCCAGAGAAGATGGAAGCCACGGAGAAAGCTGTCAAAGACCTTCTAGAAGCTAGGTTTATTTCTGAGGCCAAATACACTACATGGCTCTCAAATGTTGTACTTGTAAGAAAAAATAATGGCAAATGGAGAATGTGCGTTAATTATACCGATGTTAATAAGGCCTGTCCGAAGGACGCCTACCCCCTCCCCAATATAGATACGCTCGTAGACAACTTCGCAGGTTTTAAACTGTTATCGTTCCTCGACGCCTACTCGGGCTATAACCAAATCCCAATGGCCGCGAGCGATAAAACTTACACGGCCTTCATGACCGAATCGGGCAACTATTACTACAACGTAATGCCCTTCGGACTGAAGAACACCGGCGCTACGTACCAACGAATGATGAACAAAGTCTTCCGAGGACAAATAGGCGACATGCTCGAGGTATACATGGACGACATGATCGTCAAGTCCCACGAGGAACTAGACCATGTCGCCCATCTTCAAAAAAATTTCGAGCAAGCAAGAAAATATCAAATGCGTTTTAACCCAGAGAAGTGCACGTTCGGAGTACGGGCAGGTAAATTCCTCGGTTTCTACTTGACGGAACGAGGAATAGAAGCTAACCCCGACAAATGCCGAGCATTCTCTGAGTTCCCAACGCCCATGTCTAAGAAGAACATCCAGTCCCTCAACAGGGTACTCACCTCGTTGTCCCGCTTCGTCGCAAAATCCGTCCAACACGCCCTTCCTTTCTTCAAGCTCTTAAGAAAAGAAGCCGCGTTTGAATGGACCGAAGAATGCGAGGCATCCCTCCTTCACTTAAAGCAAGCCCTGTAGAAACCACCCGTGTTATCACGACCAGATACCGGGGAAGTTTTGTTCCTGTACCTCGCCGTCACTGCCGAGGCCGTGAGCGCCGTTCTCATTCGCGAAGGCCCTGGCGGGCAAAAGCCCGTATACTTCACAAGCAAAGCGTTGCAGGACACAGAGTTGCGATATCAGCAGATAGAGAAGGTAGCATTGGCCCTCGTCAACGCTGCCAGACGACTGAGACACTATTTCTTGGCCCATACGATCGTAGTGAGGACGGATCAGCCCATCAAGCAGTTGCTGGGCCGGCCAGACATGGCCGGTCGAATGCTCAAGTGGTCGTTGGAGCTGTCCGAATTTAACGTCCGATATGAAATCAGAAAAGCTATCAAAGCACAGGCCCTGGCCGATTTCGTGGCGGAGGTAACCTTCTCAGACTCCTCGCCCCACATAACAAACAGATGGACCATTCATGTGGACGAAGCATCCAGCTCGAGCGGCAGCGGGGCAGGAGTAATTCTTGAAAACGACGAAGGGACCATAGTAGAGGCATCTCTCACTTTGTCCTTCCCCACATCGAACAACCAGGCTGAGTACGAGGCCTTCCTCGCTGGGTTGCGCCTAGCCGAAGACCTAGGGGCAGATGAAATCATCATCTGCACGTACTCTCAGCTCGTAGCCCACCAGATCTCCGCGGAGTATCAGGCCAAAAATGACAATCTATCTGAATACCTCTCCCTAGTCAAGGGAAAGATGTCGAGGTTCAGGACGGTAGTAGTAAGACATGTTCCCCGCGAACACAATGTGCGAGCAGACATCCTGTCCAAACTAGCGAGCACCAAGAGGAAAGGCGAAAATAGGTCAGTCATCCAAGAGATACTTCCCCGGTCCAGCATCGATAAGGGGTCCTCGACCCTACATGTGCACGCGATCGGAGACAGCGACTGCTGGATGACGCCCGTGTATAACTACCTCACCAGGGACGAACTTCTGGATGACCCCAAGGAAGCCAGCACCATCAGACGAAGAGCTTGCTCGTACGTCATCCTCGAAAATAAACTTTACCGAAGGGGCTTCTCCATCCCACTACTAAAGTGCATAAAGGAGGAGATTGTCCCCCACGTATTACGAGAAATCCACGAAGGCATCAACGCCCAGCACCTGGGAGGAAGGTCCCTTGCCCGCAAGGCACTCCGGGCAGGATACTACTGGCCAACTATGCAGCAGGACGCCAAGGAGCATGTAAAGAAATGCGACAAATGCCAACGGCACGGGGATATGCACCTAGCTCCACCTAACGAGCTGAAAAGCTTGACATCCCCGTGGCCATTCGCCTGGTGGGGCCTAGACATCCTAGGACCCTTCGTGACGGGGTCCAACCAAAACAAATACCTGATAGTGGGCGTAGATTATTTCACAAAATGGATAGAAGCAGAAGCCTTAGCGAAGATAACAGCACTTAACATCCTACGCTTCTACAAGCGGAATATCCTTGCCCATTTTGGGATTCCCCAGGCAATCGTCACGGACAATGGAACACAATTCACAAACAAGAAGTTCCAAGACTTTGTCGCCCATCTCGGAACAAAGCAACACTTTGCTTCGGTAGAGCACCCCCAGACCAACGGGCAGGCGGAAGCGGCCAACCGCGTCCTCCTTCGTGGCCTCAAACGAAGACTGGATGAAACAAAGAAAGCCTGGGTCGAGGAGCTCCACAGCGTCTTGTGGACATATCGCACTACTCCCCAGTCCACCACCGGGGAAACGCCTTTCCGGTTAGCATAGGCATGGAGGCTGTTTTACCCATCGAAATCCACGTACCGTCCAGAAGGACCGAATCACCTCTAGACGAGGAAATGAATAACGAAACAATGAGAGAAGAGCTCGACCTCGTCGAGGAAATCCGGACAGGAGCAGCCCTCTGCGAAGCGTCCCTTAAGCAAAAAATAGCAATCAGGCACAACGCTAAAGTCCTATGACGAGAGTTCGAGGTGGGCAGCCTTGTCCTGCGAAGAAACCACAAGGATTCTCGCGAAGGCAAACTAGCGGCCAACTGGGAAGGGCCATACAAAGTCCGTGCCAAAACGGGAAATGGTGCATACTTCCTCGAAAACCTTAACGGGGAGGCACTCCCCCGACCATGGAACGCCGAGAAACTTAAGCAATACTACAGCTAGAGTAACCATAAACTTCCTCGCATCAAGAGACCACCTAACGGTCATCATGCTCGTACAGGTACAAACGACGCATGCACACGAAGTAGAATCCCGCTCAAATAAACGAGCCGAAACTCTGCTCGTCGGCGGCCCTCGATCGAGCACCGCCTTCGCCCAAGTACCATGATTGGCAGAACCCCAGCTCGCGATGGGACGTTCACGCCGCGACCTCAGGCCTCAATCGCGACCTGAGATCCGCAACCTCGCTAGGGACTTCCCCGGCTATTCGACCAGTTCCCCGCACTGGCGAATTCACACACAGCGAGCTATCTTTCAAAAGAAAGCTCCATTAATAGACACACCCTCCGACGGGCAGTCATACATGCACAACTAAGGTAAAGTACAGCAATAATGTAAAGTACAACAAAAATTGTATAAATAAACTGAGCATTAAATGAAAAGGCCACAAGGGCCAAAAAACTGTGCGTATTACATAAAGAGGGGGCCATGCCCCCCCCCCAAAAACCAAATAAATTACAAATTACTCAGCGACACGCAGGTCGGACAAAACACAACAACATCAAAACAACATAAATCCTCATCCTTTCGCATGCTCGGTCGTCTCGGGCTCGGGCTCCTGCTCCTCCGCTGGCTGATCTTCGGTCTGAGCTTCAGGGGTGTCGATAACCAGGCCTGCGGGCAAGACGATATGATCATCCTCCACTCGTGCAAGGTAGTGGATACCATCGGTCGAAATGTCGAGCCCGGGGTTCACCAGCCGCAACTGGGCCACGACACTTTCAAAAGACTCCGATGCCACAGCAATGCCATCCTCCTCGGCCTGCAGTATGCTGGCGACCAGCTCAGCCCTAGTTTTCAACACTTTTATCCCCTCCGGTTCATCAGCACCCGGGGCACTGGCCGCCATCAGCTCTTTGTTCAAATCTTCCGCAGCCTTCTTCTCTGTCTTCAGCCTGGTCACCTTCTCTTTCAGCTTGGCCGTCTCCTCTTCGGCCTTCCTCTTAGCCTCACGAGCACCCTTGACTTCTTCCTTTAGGGACGCCACGGAGGCCCGGGCTGTAGTGAGCTCAGCCTAGAGCACAGAGTCCCCTTCAGCATAAATAGCCGCCATTTCCAGCATCCTCACCATGGCAGAAGCATCCTGGGCCAGCATCGCCCTCTTGCTCGCTCGGTCCATGCTTCCGAGGTTGAGTGACTCTGCCCGCGGAACGACCAAAGTGTTGCCCTCAAAGAACCTCCGGTCAAGGACACACGGAGGAAGCTCAAACTTCCCTTTCTCGGGCGCCCGAGTCAGGTCCACGGCATCCGACGACCTTTGCCGCTTCGCTCGCCCAGCCAGAGCCAATGGAGAGTCCCGGGGAGCTGGAGTAGGAGAAGCAGAGGTCCCCACCGCAGCTTGAGCAAGAGGAAGGGCGCGAGCACCACCAACAGGACGAGCCTTGGGAGGAGCTGCCCCAGCCTTGCCCCTCGCCATGGCGTTCCTCACCACGCGATCACGAGCCTGAGGCATCTCACCTGCACGAATGAAACGAACACGTTAGCAACGGGGAAGAAAAATAAATAACAAATAAAGTCTAAGTAACTAAGACTACCGAGCAACTTCATGGCATCCGCAGGAGTCTTGCACTCCAGCAGAGCCTTCACATTGATAAACCTGCACTCGACTCTCTGGCTCCCGTCATCCTCGTAGATAGGGGCACCCTTGCTCGTCCAGCAGCTCGCAAGATCGAAGGAGTTAACCCACTTCACCAGCGTCTCGTAGGACACAGCATCCTGCCCGCGTAACGCGCTCGGCTCGAAGATGTAGGCGCTGGGCTTCTTTGAGAAGTGGTCGGGTGACCAGCGGATCGGGAACTTGTACACTCTCTCCCCGATATATTTCCCCTCCTCGGTAAGCAGCTCATCTCCGTTCTCATCATACTCTACCTCCCAAACATACACGCTGTCCTGAGCAGCTTCGGACAGAGGCTCGACAATATAGTACCGTCCCTTGAACGTTCGGATGGACTCCGAGAACGGCTTAAACAGCTTTCTGGGCTGCTTCAAAGAGACCCATCCATATCTCTTCCCCGCCAGCTGCCGCTGTAGGTTGAAAACAGCAAAGAATAAAGGTAGAGTGGTCCCCAGAGCAAGGTGCTCGCACACCAACTCAAAAGCCCGTATGAAGGCCAACGAATTGGGGTGGAGCTGAGAAGGAGCCAACTTCAGGTGCTCAAAAACCGACCGCTGGAAGTCAGTAAAGGGCAACCTCAGCCCCAATTCCTTGAAGGCATATTCGTACATGGCGAAGCAGTCCCCGAAGTTCGAGCAGATCCGCTCGTCCGAATTAGGCATAAGCACTCTCCATTCGCCCGCTGGCCCCACCTCGGTAAAAGCGTCCGCCGCAGACCTGGCAAACGTGGAAATATGGTGGGAAGGTTCGGCCACCTCCCACTCTTCTGGGCAAAACACATCAACGTCCTCTTCCATTGCGTCCTCCTCCACGACCTCCAAATCCTCTCCCTCCTCAGCATCGCTCGCTTCCCCCTCGACTTCGCTCGAGGAGTTCGAAGCCGACGAGCTCGAGGACGCAGAGCTCGAGGTTATTGCACTACTGCTCTCCTCGGATACAGTCTCCTCCTCAAATGTAACGGGGATAACTTCCCTCTCTGGCTCCATCGCCCCTACGATCACCTGAAAAAGCAGAGAAAGACAGTGAATTCGACAGGAAATCAAATCCACCCTTCCACCGCTAAGTCAAGTGAAAGGGCGCGCGGAAGACTAAGGACAACGTCCCCGGCCTAAGCCCTAACATCAAACGAAGAAAGAAAAAACCTCCCCGCGAGGAGATGACCGAGACATACCATCTTCCTACGAGGAACCTCTCTGCGCTCGTGCCCAAATTCCGTTTGAAGCTCCACCGGAATCTGGAAACGTTCCACCGGGAAGTTCACCAGTCCACCAGAAGATGGTATGACGCGGTGGTCACGACTCGCAACCACGGCGTGGACCACCACGCTCGCCGAACGTGCTACCCACTCCGACGAGATGCTTGGTACGGCGAATGGGCAGAACCATCGCCCACCACCAACACTCACCGGAAATCTACCTACCTTGTCACCTAAAACTAACCCTAGCCGCATGCAATCTACCATTGACAATGAGAGGAAGTAAAACAAGCTGGAAACCAGAAAACTTACTTGTTTTAAGTAGAAGAGAAAGGCTGCTCGAAATTTGGCACGGTGGTCGGTTGCTCTGAAGACGGCGACGGGCAGGAACGATGATGACGACGAAGAAGAATCAGAAGGGAAAAAGTGTAAAATGGGACAACCTCACCCCTTTTATACTGAGGGGCACGTGCACACACGCGCCCGTAGGTAATAATGACTGCCCACTAGCCATAATTACCTATTAACTGCTACGCAGGGCTCGATGCACACGTGGCAGCCCAACGTTTCCTATTTTGTCTGACGATTTATCTTCCCGAATACCGGGCAATATGGTCACGACCATAAACATCACGAACACAGAGGGCCACGGGCACATCAAGACAATCTTCCTTGTCTCCTTACGACGACTCTACGTAACTCCCCCGGGCGACGAACAGTCCTTAAGTCATCACTCCCATGCTCGGGAGCAACGACTTAGGGGGCTCCTGTTTTGGACTGGACCAATGGCTAGAATTGACCCAATCCGCTTCCACTCCAGAGCGGGCCAAATTGCCTAAGCCCAATCCACAGAGGGGCAAAAGTGACATTTCTGCCCCTCAAACCGGGCAAGGAACGCAACGTCCCTCCCCGGCTCTGATGCCTGTTATGCACGGCTTCCCCGCTGCCCGAACATCGATGGGCAGGTGCCTGCAACTGCGTCTATGCCCGACATAACGGCTAGTTCATGGCATCCTGCCCGACGTAACGGCTAGTTTGGGCAGTTGCCTATTCTTTGGAAAAAACGGCTAGTTCGCTCCGAAAATAGGACCGTTGGCCACGCGCTGGGGGCTCTATATAAACCCTCTCACTTGAGAGGGTCAGGTATCACATTTTTCACCCAAAGAATACACTTTGTACTTGCCCTTTTTCTCTGACCCTTTACTTGAGCGTCGGAGTACCTTGCAGGTACACCCCCTTCTCTCCTCATTCTCAAGCCGAGCACGTTGCACGCCTTACGACCAGCAATCATCCGAGCACCTCACCTTCTGACGACCAGCTTACGTGGACCAGTTCGAATACTTCGGATCAACTCCGTTTCAAAATAATTTTCGTTTTAAATAGGAAAAATATTATTTTAAAATAAATGTGATTCTCATTTTTTAATGTAGTATCAATTGTTATTTATTTAATTGTGTCACTTAATTATTATTTTATACATTATTTTCAACACATTAATATGATTAATTTAATAAAAGTGCAATATGTTACGATAATAGTATTGTATACCTTAACCTGTGTACAAAAACCTTAAACGATAATTATTTTGAAACGAAGGGAGTAATAAATATATATATATATATATATATATATATATATAATGAGTCGGGAATTCTATTTTTCTCTAATTAATTTTAAAAAATTAGTGATTGTACATTCGTTAAATGTTGGAATTGGATCCTCTCCAATTTTTTTTCTCATGCCCTCTCTCATGTGCAATTATGAGCCATTTGATTAATCTAACAATTAAAATACAACAAACAAAAACAAATACTATTTAAAGAAGAGAGAGAAATATGTATTAATTTTAATTTTTTTTAATTTTCATTTATTAATCCAATATTCAAGAGACAAAAATGATTACACATTCAAAACTGAGGATCTTAATTTTCTTTAATTTTTATAATATTATAATTAATCTTATTTTTATTTTAAAAATAGAAAAATTTAAATAAACTATTTAATTGCATTAGTGACAAATAAAAAATAGCAAAACAATCATAGACAATTGTAATCTTCTGAAACAATTCCAACATATGTGATTGTTATTAGACAACATTCTATAGCATCACTTGCACTTGTGGTAAGAATGTGTATTAATAAAATCATTCCTTGATTGTTGAATAAAATAGTTTTTCCATATATAAATTAACTATTTTAGCCACATATTTTCAGAAAAATAATGTTTAAGCAATAAAGTGTGGTCAATTATAATTGATTTATGATAATTATTATTTTATATTCATAATATTATAAAATATTAAATTTAATTATTTTTTACTTACATATATTTACCCTACGATTTTTAAAATAAATAATTATCATTTTGATTATTCTCATTTTTATTCAATATAAAAAGTAATTTTATTAATTGATTAAATATGTATAAAATATTTTAATTATTGCCAATTAAAAATATTTGAATTATTGCCAAATAACAATATTTATTCAATAAAAAATATTAGAATGAAAAAAAAAACATAGCAATGAGAATGTTGAGGTCTTTTTCTCTCTTCTTTAAATGATATTTTTCTCTTGTTATCTTTGGTTTGTTGTCTTTTAATGGTTAGATTAATTCAATGGTTCATAATTGCACATGAGAGAGGGCATGAGAGAAAAAATTAGAGAGGATCTAATTCCTTAACCGTTGGATCGACTATTTATAATTGGAATTGACTAGATAATTGAAATAAAATCAATTGTTCCATTTTGATAAAAAATCACTCAGACCATTATCCTATTTTCTTCCATTGTGACAAAGGTACGTTTGGTTCAGCTAGGTCATTCAAATTTCTGAAGGTTTGGACTTTAGATGATAGATGCAGACAATTGATTATTAATAATTAGAATACCGATGTGGTTGGTTGTTTTATTAACTAAGTTGAGATCTCTTAAATCTATTCTTAAGAAATGGAACAAAAAGACATTTGGAAATATTCAACATCTCAAACTACAAATGAAGTTAATAGGATATAATTAATGATGCAAGTTACAATGATGATCTTGAATTGAAGACAAAAGTTCAACTTATGTTAGATAATGCATTGCATATGTCGGACCAGTTTGTAAGGAATAAGATAAAGAATAAGCAATTTAAGGATGGGATAGGAATACACTTTTTTTTCACAAAACAATCAAATTGAGATATGCTGGTAACAAAATCACTATACTGGAGCATGGAAATATATTTTTTGAGGAAGGCATTGAATTAGATAATCATGTTATTAAATTTTAAAAATTGTTTAGCTCAGAAAACAATTGTAGTTATATTGATCTAGTGGAAAGAACTATCCCACAACTTATAAATCATGTGATAATAAATATCTCACTAGAATGCCTCAACCATAGAAAATTAAGAAAACAATGCACAATATGGATAATGATTTTGCTTCAGACCCTGATGGCTTTAGGGGATGTTTTTTTCAAGTCTATTGAGATATAGTATGGATTGATGTGATCAATTCAGTTAATTATTTCTTTGAACATGGTCAGATCCTTCCTAGTCTCAATTCAATAAATGTGACTTTGATACATAATCAACATATAACAGATTCTATTGAGCAATATAGACCTCTTGCACTTGCAAATTTTCAATTCAAAATTATCATTAAGATAATTGCAGATAGATTGGCCACCTTATCTTCTAAAATTGCTTTTGAACACCAAAAAGACTTTATTACGGGAAAACATATTTATGAGTGCAATGATATTACTTCAAAAGCCATTATTATGTTCGACAATAAATCTTTTGGAGGAAATATGGATTTAAAGATAGACATAAGAAAAACCTTTAAAACTTTATATTGACAATATCTTATTAAAGTTCTTATTCAATTTGGCTTTGATCAAAAGTTTTGCAATTGGATTATTACCATTCTATACTCATCCAAACTATCATTCATGATATATGTGAAAGCTGCATGATTTTTTTTCATACTCTAGAGGAGTGAGGCAAGGAGATCCTTTATTTCTCAGGCTCTTCTACATTGTTTTAGAGGCACTTAGTAGGAAGTTATCTATGTAGGTGGATCATGGTAAGTTGACATGCATAACAGTTGGTAAGACAACCATTCATAGCTACATTTTTTTTTGCATATGACCTTGTGATATTTTGCAAGGCTACAAGGAAAAATGTTCAAGTCATTAACCATATCCTTAAAAAATTTGGTCCGAATTTTGGTACATCACTCCAACAAAAATGTAAGCTTTATAGTGGAGGTATTTCTGGATTCAGACTGAGACAAAATAGAGATACGCTTAGATTCACTATGGGACAAACACTATTTAACTATCTTGGAGTTCCTATATTCAAATGTGAAACTGAATTGCAGTCAGTATCATTTACTTTGATGTTTTATCCATTTTTTATCTTTGTGTGTGTGTGTAATTTGATTTATCGCATCTGTATAATTTATTTGTAATTTGATTGTAAACTTATTGTTTCATTTGTTAGACATGTACCTTGAGACACCTATACATTTAATCTATTTGAATTGGACTCATAATAATGTGTTTTTTGTAGCATTTTCTATTTGATATAAGTAAAAATATTGGGTGTATCTTGATTCACAAGTTAGAAGTCTTAAATTAGGGTTTTTGTAAGTCTTGATTCAAATTAGACAAGTTGTGATTTGAACCAAACACACGCTTTGAAGTGAAGACCTTGCCTATGCGGCCTGATTCAAATTAGGGAAGTATGGATTCGAATCACAATACTCCTTGACTCGAATCACATGCAAGATGATTAGAATCATGTAAATTAAACTTTCTTCAAAATTAAGTGTGATTCGACATGACTCGAATCACGCATCCAAACATGGTTCAAATCACAAAAGTAACAAATTATTCACTTGACTACATTTGATTTAACTCATTCTTGATTTGATTCACATAATAAATGCATTATTTGACTCGAATCACATTGTTTTTTTCTTACCTTTTTGTGACTTATCTCTAACACATGTTTAAACTTTTTTGTTTGTCTCTTTACAAGTGATGTCATGTGTTATCATGAAAATCAAATGATATCAACTAAAGAGAAATTCTTTTGACAAGCTGTTGAATCTTTATGATTGTAAACCCAAAATATTCTTCAAGAATTCAATTTATTATTTGTCAAGAACCTTAATAGAAACCATGAAAGTTTTCTTCATTCACAAACACACTATATCCATGATTTAACCTTGTGAAAAATTTCTATAATGTTGTGATTTTGAGACGTTTGTAGTTGTGTTGTGTGAGATTCTTTAGATATTGTTCATCATTTTCAACCTTATACCAAAAACCTGTTTGTTGGGAATATAAATATGAAAAAAGACTAGGAGGAGGAGGTTGAATAGGCCGATCCTCTTTAAAAACAATTTCAAAAATTTTAACACAAGCTCAGAGTTTTATGGGCGGAAGCAAATAAGATGGAAGCTTAGAAGATCATCAATATCATTTCTAACTAATATATTTCAATTGTGTCACTAAAAATTTGATTCTTTCAAGGACATAAAAATATAGCATAATTCAAGTTTCTTGATTCAAGCAATTTAATATCCCAACATTGACATGTTTTTTTTTATCATAATTGACTTAAAGACGATTCAATAGGTTTGATGCAACACATACCTATGCTTACACAATAAACCGATATAACCATGATCTAACCTAGATGACATATAAATTATGTTGTGATGTAACATTTACATAACGAATGCAAAAAATTAAAGAGAGTTAAGGGAGAAGGGGAGTACACAGAGATATATACTGGTTCAATACTATCTTCCTCGCATGCACCTAGTCCAGTCCTCAATGGTTTAAAACTATTGGGAGAATAATCATGTCTTACATTATTTTAAAGAGTTATTGTACAAGTATTTTGATACAACGAACTATCATCAATTCAAACACTAATAGCCACATTGCATTAGCCTACACACAAATCAAATGACAATTCCTTTTGTTGATGTAGATACTCAACTGCTACATACAAGATCTTCAATGATATTGATCTAATAATCTCACTATCTATAATAACTTTCTCCAATCTTAATATTTGCAACATTATTTCCTTGAATCTAACAAAGACTTATCTAAGCGATTTCCATTAGCCTCAAATAATTGGATAACTTCCAACTTTGTTATACGACAACCTTCACATGGTTTAACCACAGAGTTTTCAATGGAGTATAGAGAAACTCTTCTCTCTTTATGAACAACACACAACCAAAACCCATGTCCAACAAACGATTCTTCCACCTGATACACAAAAACATAACTTCAAAGAAAAACATTAGATTCCTAATGTACCTTTAGTCTACCTCTCACACTTAATCTTTAGAGTTTGATATTCACAATAATGGTTCTTGACAAAGGTTGAAGATGATGAAAAGTATCTAAAGAATCTCTCTCTCTCTCTCTATCTCACACACACACACAACACACACACACACACACACACACACACACACAAATAATTCTCACAAGATTCACAATCTAGGGGGTTAATCACAACGTATCACCAAGTGTTGGACAAGTGACTTCAAACACAAAAGGGGGTGGATTATGGTATTTAAAATTTGTGATTACTTTTATATTTTTCTCAATTAAGATCATGTTAACGATTTATTAAGAGTAAATGGCATAAGAAATAAAATAAATAGTAAATAGTTGAAAAATAAAGTGAGTAAATAGTAAATAGTAAATGGCTCAAAAAGTTTTGCCATTCAACTGGCTTAAGTATCCAATTGATTGGTTAGTTCATAAAAGCTTTGGAAAGAGATTGGACAGCTTCTTAATCACTTGGATTGTCCTAGAAAACAATTTTCATGATAAAAGAGTTTGAAAAAGGTTTTTAAGGTGTATGTGTGTGAGTTGCCTTAGTACTTTAAAAGTCAGGCAGGTAGACATGTACGACATGGCGAGTTTTCACACTTTATCAGAGGCTTCAAGATTCTTTGTTAGATTTCTCGTGATCGTATAAGCACTTTAATCTCGAGTCTCTTTTTATTGATGACACGTGAGATGTTTCTTTTGTTAAGTCACCATCATCAAGGTTGAAAGTTGTTGCCACCGACTTTAATTATCATTGTCGTCATCAAAACTTCAGATATGATCTTTGGCGGGATTGTCAACTTTATAACTGTAAGCACATAGATCCACATTCTCTCCTTTTTTGATGATGATGATGATGATGCATCTCTCAGGGGAGGTGGTGAAAGAAACTAACAACTATATATGGAGTGATTAAACTCCCCCTCAATTAAGCAAAGAGTATACCTTTGTCATAATCAAAAAGGTAAAAAATAATCAAAGTACACAGATCCCATCTAAAAGGAATAAGTTACCTTATAATGTTGGATAAAAGTAGTCCAGAGTAAGTAGTAAAAAATAGGATCTAAGATTTTATTTGTCTTCATGGAAGGTAGCATCCAACTTTAAAATCAACTAGTATGTAAGCTTTGGAGAACTTCTTCCCCTTGATTCTTTCTCGAACATAATTCAAAAGTCTTTGAAGCTTTCTAAACCAAAAGGGAATTCTGTTGTCTACTTCTTTCTTGATTAGATTTCTCACATGGATAATTATTTCCCCTTATGAGTGCTTTGGAAAACCTGTTTTTAGTATCCTTATGCCTTAGATTAGTATTGAGCTCTAGGTTTTTGACATCACTTTGCTCAATAAATCACCCGAAGGTTAGTAAGAAATAAATAGACTAAAAACTAGATAAATCACTAAGTATATAATCAATCATAGTTTTACAATTTTTCAATATCTATGAAGTGTACTACCTCAAAGTCTCAAGGTAACTTGAGAAACTTCCTCTTTTAAGGGAATGACAACCAATCATAAATTTTCCTTCTCCACGAGTCGTTTGATACGAAAGTTGGTCAAACCACATGACTTATAAATCCATTAGAAATTTATCACCTTAACCTTTCGTGATTATAGTCGTTGAATAATACCATTAGCATCATCACTTTTTGGAGTTCCATTGAAAAAAACAATAAATATCATGATTAAATCCACCAGTGTTAATAAACGCCATCAAGTAACCACTTCTTCCTGTACACTTAGGATAGTATAAAGAGATCTCTAATATTTCAATTTTAATATTTCTAAAGGAGTGTTGAGATGTAATTCCCTTAGAAATATCTCCATTAAAATTCTAAATGGGATGGTCCTTAGTGATCCTCTATTCTTAAGATAAACATTATCTTAAGTTGACTTCTTTAACTTGAATCTCTCCATTTAGAATTTGGATTTTAACTTGTGTTTTATATTTTTATTTCCCTTTATTTTCATCTTTCAAGGATGTTCTTTAAGGGATACTTACAAAATTAACAACCTCTACTTCTACCTACCAGGGGTTAGTTCATCAAAAGGTAATATGTGTAGCTCGGTTTTTGTGACGCGACCACTACCGCTTTTGGTGCTACTTTCTGATTTCTAATATTTATCATATGAAGCTTAAAAGGAAGGGGAAAATATCTCAAACTAACCCTACGTGCAAATGTTTTCTTTAACAAATGCGAAGAGATCTGGAATCAGGGGTTGGTTATACAAAGGGAAGCTGTTAACACCCAGTGTATCTATAGTAATCTATAGGAGCCTTTATTTGCATATGTTTTACTGTTGTATTTCTTGGTTGCTTACCTTCATTTACTGTTTGAATAGGGAGAGTTTTTCCTTTGGGCAGGCTGAGGAAATGATTTTGTTGTTTTGTGGTTTCCATTGTTTTTGGGAAGGTACTGGACCTAAAGTTTTTTATTAGTGTGCTCGCTAAGATTTCGTAATCTTATGCCTACGTATTCCCGTAAAGAGAATCGGGGAAATCAGAGCAATCGTAGTTCATCCTATTCTATGAAAGGAGGAAAAAAATTTTGGTGTCTTGTTCAAAGCCCAAGATTGAAGCTAAAGGTTTGACTGAGAGAGAATTTGTCATCTCTAAAGGGAGATATGTCACCTATTCATCATAAACACTGAGGAATGGATTATAAGGGAAGTTGCTTTAACTGAGATGTATGGAATCCAGCAATGACACAATTTTATTTATAAGAGAAGTGTCATGAAGGAAGAAGCTTTAACTCAGTGTAGAGCAATGCCACTTTTTCCTTTATGAATCTTTGCATGCTAAGAGAGGTGACATGGATGTATAGAATCCAGGGGCTTGCCACTTACATCACTTAGATGAAAGAGAAAATTTAACCAGGATAAAGGAGGGACTCCAGCTTGGATTTTGAATTAACAAGTGTGCCACTTATAGCAATTTATCTAGGAAAAAGGTTTGATTGTTTGTCTGTTTTTTTGTTGAAATGTGATGTATAAAAGGGATATCTTTCTACAGAGAGAACTCATGGTCTCATCTGTGGGGATGAAAGTTTTGTGCCTTGATCAAAGCCCAATGTTGAAGCTAAAAAATTGAAAACTGACTCAACTAGAGGAGTCTTATATCTGTCTTGTACAAAGCCCAAGATTGAAGTTGACTGGGAAAATGGAGCCTAAGAGGAGGCTGACTCTTGCTGAGGATTATGCAAATCCAGGGGAAGGTCTAAATTGTGTTAGGGAATCCAAAAGGGACACAAACTCTTTCTAGGGATTGAATAAGAGTTGGCTTATACGATGTCATGAGATTCTGATACTTTTTTGAGGATTTGTTGGTGATAATCTAACCCTAGCTGGGGATTTTAAAGATGAAAGCCACACTTTGTTAAGGATCAGGAGAGACTTAGAAGGGTAAGTCTGAATGTCCTATGGATTTTGACTCTCTCGGGGATTCAAGTATTAATAAAATGACTAGAATATATCTTATGCTTTTAGGAGGCCTGAGGGTCCTTGTATGAAGCCCAAGAGGAGGCTAGGGATGTTTCTAAGAAGCCTGTGGGTCCTTGTATGAAGCCCAAGAGGAGGCTAGGGATGCTTCTAGGAAGCATGTGGGTCCTTGTATGAAGCCCAAGAGGAGGCTAGGGGTGCTTCTAGGAAGCCTGTGGGCCCAAGCCTGAGAAAAGTTCAAGAAAGGTTTCACCGGGAAACAATCCTCTCTTTGTTGAACAGTTCTAGGGTTTGAAGAAATTCAAAAGAGGTTTCACCGGGAATTAATCCTCTCCGGGGAAATGGATTTCTTGATATATTTCTAAGTTTTGACAGTCTTAAGAAAAGTTTCACCGGGAATAATGCCTTTCTTAGTTCCATATTGAATAAAGCCCAAGATGAGGCAGACTGTATTGAGGGAGTTTCCTATGAGGGAACTAGTTATTAAACTAAGTTATGAGTATCCTACTGTTTGACCTAAAAGGTGAACCGATGATGACCTAACTGCTAAGGGAAACTTAAACAGATATGCACAAGCATGTACAAGTATATGAATTAATAGGTATATAAACAAGTATGCATTGAATTGAAAAGGCAGTGTATTGTGATTGGTTGTATTGATTACAACTGTAAGATTAGGGTTTTGAGAAATTGAAGAAAGTTTTGAGAAAACTTTAAATTTGAATTTTGAATTAACAGAAAGTTGTTGTTATTTGAATGAAAAGAAAAGAATGTTTGAGGCTTATAACTCAAAGAGATGCCCAAGTGGTCTAAGAGCAGTTTCACCAGAAATAATGCTCCTCTTAGTACCAATTTAAAACAGACAGATGATTTTGAAAACAGAGATATGGGGCTTACAACTCAAGGAGAGGCCCATGGAGGTTGTTTATTGTTAAAAATAAAGTTTATGTACAAAATATCGAGGCTTATACTCAAGGAGAGGCCCAAGTGATTTATTTTGAAAACAATGATCGTACCGCGAAACCGAAAGACATTGTGGGACTTATACTATAGTAGAGGCCCAAAAATTATTTATGTACATATAGGGGTTGGGTCTTACACTCTAATAGAGGCCCAAGTGTGTTGAAATGAAGTTTGAAAGATTGAATTTAAAGGAAACCCTAATTCCTATTTTTTTTGTATTTTTTAAAAGGGAAAATCAATTTAAAAGTGATAAAAAATATCAAATAAATCCCATAAATATGTTGTGAATTATGTTTAAGTTTAAAAAAATAAGGTTTTATTCACATGATGATTTAAAATTAATTTGGTTTTGAAAAATCAAGAAAAAGAAATTATTTAAAATGTTTAAAAACAAATTAAAATAAAATTCTTAAAAATATTTAAAAATATGTCAAATAAAAATATTTTTTGTGATTTTTTGGTGAATAAAATATTTTTAATGTGTGAGTGATTTTTTGTGCAAAAAATCATTTTAAAATAATTAAAATTGATTAACAAAAATAATTATTGAAAATAAAATAGAAAAATATAAAAAATAACGAAAAATGTGAAAAAATTTGGAAAATGGCATGTGTGGGTGTTGAACCCTTGCCTTCCAACCAAACACACTTGAAAACACACGCTGCTACCACTGAGGTGGTGATACATCTGTGTATAAAAACCACCCCATAAATACATATGGGTGGCGCGTTTTTAGGCCTGGCCAAGGCGCCATGGCCTGGCCCTTGCCCAAGGAGGCCTGATTTTGTGCCTCTTGCAAGAAGGCCATAACCTTTTTATTTCTCCATGAAAATGGATGAAATAAAGATGGATCCTACCTAGAATTTCATGAGGAATCCAATGGTGGTCTTGAAATTTTCTAAAAATGCCTACATTGAAAAACCTGATAGTGGTTTCAAAATAGGTCAAATTTGCAAGTTCTATGTCACAACTTTATACAAGCAATAATAGCATGGCGAATTGGTTCAAACACAACAAATATGATATGTATGACATGTTCATGATTAATGTACATCAAAGCAATGTATATTTCACAAAGTTTAAGTTGTTATGCACTTACCTCTTGAAGCTCCACTTGCTAACTTTCAAGCTGCTTGTGGCAGAAGTAATCCAATGGCTTGGACACTCTTAATAAACCACTTAGAAGCTTTTAGGAAGATCAAAATCAACTGGAAACCTCTAGAACAGAAACGGGCTCTTTCTTGCAAAAGTGACCAAAATAGAAACTCCCTCAATTGGTGTTACAGTTGAGGGACACTTGTTGGAACAACTTAGGGGTGATATTTGGAGAGTGTTTAAAGTGTTGTTTGGCTTTGAAAGTGATTGGAT
Organism: Lathyrus tuberosus; assembly: GCA_022829125.1. Lineage (NCBI taxonomy): Eukaryota > Viridiplantae > Streptophyta > Magnoliopsida > Fabales > Fabaceae > Lathyrus > Lathyrus tuberosus. The sequence continues at coordinate 17,272,360 of JALAZF010000063.1, forward strand.
CAAGACTTGGTTTGAAAAATGCAGAAAAGTCAAATTTTAAGGTTTTGATGGTTGACTTTCTGATTTTGGTGTTGTGGGATGAAGGAGAAGGTTTGAACACCTCCAATGGATGATTTGTGAAGTGTTTGGATGGTTGCTTGAGTGGTTCAAGCTCTGGTTTTGAGAATTTCAAGTTTGATCCTTGAAACCTTGAATTTGGAGCAAGAGAAGGAAAGTGAGAAAACAAGGCTTTATTATTGTTTTGGTGTGTTTTTAAACATAATAAATGGCCTCTATTTATAGGAAAATAATTTTTTTTTAGGAATAGTGAATGGATGAGGGAGCATGTTATTATCCAATGGACTTTGTCATGTAACATGCCTTGAATGCTAAGGTACCTTAAGTCTCCTCTAGCCATTGACTTGAGCTGATCTTTGTAGCTTTAGGTCTTCTGATTTTTGAATAAATCTTGATTCAATTGGACTGATATGTGTTGGTTCATGCCAACTCAATGCATCATTTCAATGCTTCATGACAAACTTTGAGATTTTTGGATTTTCAAACTTAAAGACCACATGCCTAAGAAATAGTGTTCTTGACTTGCAAGGCTCTATGGTTCAGAGTTTGTTAGTTTTGACTAGATTCCTCATGTTCTAGAAGGATGACAAGGCTTGTAAGGTCACTAACTTGGCAAAATCGAGCCTTAATGCATAATCTGTCTTGTAAAACCAGAATGAAAAATGTCATTTTGCAAGATTCATAACTTCTTGCTCAAATTGAATCATGGGAGGCTCTTGTACTTTTTAAAAAGCCCACATTAGATACTATAACATTGATGATTATGGTTTGTATTGAATCTATTTGGATCACAATGAAAAGTGCCTTTGAACATTGGTGTTCAAAGTTTAAAAATTTGGCAGATTTTCACTAAGTGTAAAAAAATGTTCATTTCTTAACTTTTGTGATTTTGATCAATCTATAACTTAAAATCCATGAAGACTTTGAATGTGGTGTAGTTGACAATCTTGTAGTATGTAGTGAGAGCGTTCATTTGAGCTTTGGATGTGAGAAAATGGTTACTTGGATCACAAGTTATGGTCTTGCAAAGTTGGGTAAAAATCACTTTTTTCCATAACTTAGTGAATTTTCAAGTTTCTCAAGGTTGCCCCTTTTGCAAGTAAACTCACTTTTCTTGATTTTTCTTGATTGATGATGATCCAAATCACAAGTTAACATTGTTCTTGGCTTAAAGAAGCTACATTTGTCAAAAAATTCCAAAAGTCAAACTTGGTTTTGATCACAATTGACTTTTTGTACCAGATGAATTTTGAACTTTGTGATCCTTTATGAAATCAAGTCCTTGGGCTAAATTGAACCTAATGGATGGATTCCATAGGTGTTTTAGAGTGTCTTGAATCATTTCCCAAGGTTTGAGATCATGTTTTGGTCAAAAGTCAAAGGTAGGGTTGATTTTTTCTCAGAAACCCTAGTTTGTGGTCCAGATGAATTTGAATCCTTGCATTGCTTGTGAACCAAGTTCTTTAAATTAATCCAATATTGTGAATGGATCAATATGATGTATTTGAAATCCTTAAAGCATATCTTGAGGTCTTGGCTCATGCTTTGCTTCAAAAGTCAACTTGGGGATTGAATTAGGTCAAAACCCTAATTCCTGATTTTTGATGAATGCATCCCAAGAGGCTATTTTGAACTTATGAATGGACTCATAAGGTTCTTTTGAGTTTCTTGAATCATATATTGAAGTATTGACTTATGCCCAGATGAAAATTTCTCTCTGGAGGCCTTGGTCGACCAAAACCCTAATTTGGTGACACTAATGATCTTGAGGCTTGATCAACTTGAAACGTTGCATTTTTGTGTTAGATTCTTGATGTGGGAGACCTCTTGATCCTTCGTGGATGTTTTGAGAGGTTTTACAAGATTGAAGATCATGTCAATTCTTGATTGATCATTTTCCTGAATGCTCTGAGAGGGCTCTGTAACCCTAATTATTGGTTAAGGTGAATGCTCAACAATCTTTGAGAGGATTAGTAAGGTATGAAAATATATCCATATTGTGGTGATGATTTGCACAATGATGTGAAGTCTTGTGGTCAAAATTTAGGGTATGACAGATGCCCCTATTTAATCTTCTTGGACCTGAAGGTGTGAATGGCGAAGATATTCGGACGTTCATGGTAAAAGAGGATTAAATATCATAATACCCAAAATTTTGATTATGGATGAATGGTAGCTGCTTTGCTCGTTCATCTTCTTTCACTAAGTAAGGTCACTTAGAAAAAGGTGTAACTTTCCCCCGATCTTGGTCTTCAGTCATGGAACTGGTCTCAGTTTTCTTTTTAAAATAAACCTCCCCTCGATCCTGGTCTTCTGCCATGGAACTGGTCTCAGTTTTTTTTGAAATAAACCTCCCCTCGATACTGGTCTTCATCCATGGAATTGGTCTTATTTTCTTTTGAAATAAACCTCCTCTTGATCCTGGACTTCTGCCATGGAACTGGTCTCAGTTTCTTCTTGTCGAGTTCTTCTCTTGACAAGGAATGCTATCTGTGATGGACAACCAAGGAGGGTAGTTGTATACTACCATCATGACAGGCCATGTACTGTGTGATAAGCTCATGGTCCAAAATGGATTGAAGTCGTCACTTGATAAGCCAAGTTTTATGTTACGAGGCTCAGAAGCAAAGTCATGATGAAGTCTATCAAAATCCTTCCATGCTTGACCATCCGCAGGATGCTTTAATTTTCCATCCTTTGAGCGTTCTTCTTCATGCTACCTCATTTCCTTTGCCGTCTTTGAACACATAAATAACCTTTGAAATCGGGGAATCAATGGAAAATGTCTCAAAACCTTAGCAGGGACTTTATGATCATATTTCGCATGCTCAGAAGACTCGCTCTCTACTTGAGGAAACTCCTTCCATCGTGAAGCCTTACAAATATTGCAAGAGTTATCATTCTCATGTTCTTTCCAATATAACATGCAATCATTCGGACATGCATGAATTTTTTTGTAATCGAGACCCAAATCACTAATCATCGCCTTTGTTTTGTTAAAAGATTCAGGAATGTTTAATTCTGGAATCACTTCTTTCAATAATTCTAAAAGGGAAGTGAATGATGCATTTCTCCATCCATGAAGACACTTCAACAAGTAAAGTCAAATTATGAACGATAGGGTAGAGAAGCTTTCACATCCGGGGTATAACTCTTGTTTTGCCTCATTAATCAACTTGTAGAACTTTCTCGCATCCTCATTGGGAGCTTCATTACTTTCCTCTGCTTCAACCACATTTCTAAATGTGTCACACAATAAGCCACCAATGTCATCAAGTGAATTCTCTTGCTCTTTTGTGTCCTTTTCAATTTTCATAGGCGATGGTATATCCTCTCCATGGTTTACCCAAACATCATATCCTTTCACAAAACATGCAGCTATTAAATGATCGCGAACCACGTGTCTTCTTTCCCATTTACAATTTGTACAATGAGCACAAGGACAAGAAATTTCACGTCCTTGAGGTCTTCCTTTGGTATAGGCAAAATTTAAAAAAGACTTAACACCTTTTCTATACTTCTTCCAGTGTCTTGGGAGTTTAGTCCATGCTTTGTCCATACCTTTAGTATAATTTAATTACGATATTTTAACCATCCATCAATAAATGTATAAACACATAAGGATACACTATTATTTATCAACTAACACAATATTAACACATAAAATAATTTAACTATCAACAAACACAATCTTAACATATTATATAACTAACAACTTAATATCACTATTCACACATAAAATAAATTATTAATATATAATTCAGGTTCATTTATAAACGGCTGTTTTTTTTTTTGAAAGGAAATAACTCATAATATTAAGACATAATGCCACAATTGGTTACAATAACAGAATCACTCAAACTAGGTAGATAATTAGACCAAGTGTGTGATCCAACCACCTTGCCTATCCCTACCAAAGCATGAGCATCAAGGTTCAAATTCCTGCTAATAAAAAACAGAGAAGAATTACAAATGTTTGATAATAAAGACCTACAATCCTCCACAATGTGATCAATTTCCGCCATGAAATCGCACTCATTTATGCAATCACCAACAACCTTCGCGTCGGACTGGAATGTGGCATCAGCTAAACCAAGACTCCTAACAAGGAGCAACCCCCAACGGATGCCTAACGCCTCACCCATGACAGGATCAACACTCCTAATTTCCCGGCGAGTAGCAGACAGAAACACATCATCATTGGGGTCGCGAATGACGCACCCAAAAGACACCATACCATTGACAAAACACCCAACATCAGTGTATCTAAAAAGTAATTTTTGCTTATAATATAGGACGAAGGTGTACATTGTCAAGATTCACATGATAGCATCTTTTTCCGTAATCAATTTTTCTGATCATGTCATATGACAATTTTTTCACTAGCTTAGTAGTGGTTGAACTAATTGTGTAGTAGTATTTATTGCCTATGCATGTAGCATTCAAGACAATTGTCTTATTAGAATACTCCTTAAGAAAAGACTGTGTGCGGGTTTGATGTCTTAGATAGAGTTCAAGACAATTGTGTCACTATTGTTGAGCCAGAATTATTTGAATTTCTTATAGTTTGATAAATTATTACGACTAATCTTTATATCAGAGATTACAAGTGCTATTTATACCATAGTCAAATGATTTTTGTACTATTGGAAAGTGTATTTCTAGATAAATTATCTAGCGTGCAAATAGTAATTGTACAATATAGAACTAAATCGTTTTATTATAGAGAAATCATTGTTAAATGACTATTTTCCACAAATCGCTTGAAGAAAAGGGTATAATCCGTGACTCACCCGTTAATTTCTCTGATAGCAAAATTTTCAAAATCGTAAAATAACAATAAAAAAACAAAAGTTATATTGTTGACATTTCAAATTAATATCTTATTTTAAATTCTTCCTTTAACGTCATAAAAATTACGTAGAAAGTTATCTTACGCTTTATATTCCCCAAAAATGAAATTTGTTTTTCTACACAATTCCACCTATAATTATGGTATCTCCAATTATTTGAGGTTGGCACACAAATAACAACAAAAACACCTGACCAAAGAGTCCATAATGATATATATATTTTGGCATTGTGCATCCTAAAATCTATCCCTAGGCCCTAATTTCTAAATCATTTCGATCTCTGAAGTTTCCTTATAAGTTCCAAATATTGAATTTTCAACGATGAGAAACATAAGTTACTCAACCAATAAATTTCTCGCAGCCTTAACTTCCATCTTAATCACTAACTCCACTTTCGTGTCTATATAAACCAGCATTAGCGCCACTAATCAACACCAAAAAGCAACATAGAACATCTTTTCAATATTCAAAACAATTAAAAATGAGTAAAGTTGCATTAATTAGTGTACAAAATAAGAAGGACTAATATTTCTTTGTTATAATAATAAATTGAAGGACCAATGTTTCACTAACATAAAATACTATATTCCTTTACCAGTCACCGCTCAACAAAAATATATCAGTTGAAGAGATCCGTGTGACAAATGAAATTGTCACTTTGAATATGTTATTTAATAAGGTTGTTTGACTTTTTTTTGGAAAGGCAAAATAAATATATTGAAACAACGCACAAGAAGTGCCAGGTAAAAAGGTACATATATTTAGGGGTGTTAAAATCCAAACAAATCTAAATAAAAACCGCAATCCGATCCAAAAAAACTGAAAACCGCAAAAAATCGAAAATTATTGGATGTGTTTGAATGTCATTTTATAAAAACCGATCGGTTCGGATCGAATTTCGGATTGATTTTTCAAAACAGATCCAAACCAAACCGAACCGCATATATATATATTTTTATACTTATTGATTTTTTATTAGTACAATACCTTGTGTTAATTTATTATTAGTTGATACTTTTTTTTATAAAATACTATTTATTAGTTTAATTTAATCTATTAATTTTTATTATTTCATTTGTTTCAATCATAACTGATCATTATCATTTTGGAATATTAACTTTTAATAAAGTATATGTCATATATTATATCAAATTTATTATTTATTAGTGTTTTTACAATATTAATAAAACTATAATTTGTCACTTGGATATCCAAAAAACCGATCCAAATCAAACCGCAAGAAATTGGATCGGATCGGATTTTTTTAACCAATAATTCAAAACCGAACCAAACCGCAAGTAAATACATCTTTGGATCGGATGACATTTTGATACAAAACCGATCCAAACCGAACCGCGAACACCCCTACATACATTATACATTATAGAATAACACCAACCCAAATAAGCTGCACTAAAATACCCCCAGTCCAAAACAGCAGGAGCACCTTAGCTCAACACACTCACTAGCCACCCAAAACCCCAAGAACCGAAAAATTGTAGATAACCACCACATAATACAGACCAAATAGACAAAACACTAATAATACACCAATTTTTGACATCCAAACTACCAACCAAGGAGCATCATAGAAAATCTCACATCCATAACAACAGAAACCCCTGTCCAAGAAACATTCTACAAGAAAATCCAGAAATACCAATTTAAACCGCCTAGTAAATGTTCTGCAAGAAAATCCAGCCAATCTAACACCAAGCTGCCAATCACCCGGCTCCACGGATCCATGTTGAACTCCCTACCTGCTAACCAAAACAGATTCTCTGCAATACACTCTTGAAGCACCGCCAAAACTTTTTGATATGCAACAACTACCTGCCCAACCCACTCTCTACTATCCAACACCAAAACTTCTGAAATAGGATTTGCCACTACGCGACAACCGACAGCCAACCTGCTACAACAACCTCTAAAACAATCAAGACAACAACAGTCTCACATACTTACATGCACTAGTTCCGCAAGCCATAGCCAAAGAGGACTAATCAATACAACAACTCCCATGGTTCAGGGGAACACTCAAACTCAACACCCCACAGCCTGCTAGGCAAAGGACTCCTAACAAATCACTCAAAACACCCAAGCCCAAAAACCTCGCCAGCTGACCAAATCTTCGCCCAACTAAATGACAGGAACCACTCCTAGCAATGGTTTATGAAACAAAACCCAAATCTACTGATAAGACTATAGAGTCCGACTCAGTTCTCCCGATCATGACTACACTGCTCTCCTGCCCAGCCCCAGGACCACATCAAACTTGAGATTGACTTTGATAAATTTGAGATTGATAATCAAATCAAAATTGAACACGTTAAAAAAAATCAATTCTTTAATAAAGTCCTACTATTTGAAAGTCTAAAGTACTACCTTTTTGCTTTCATGTTCAATATAAGCCACTATTCTTCATGTCATGCATATTTCCTTGGTGAGAAAAGAGATATGTCAGCAGATACAAATACAAAAACTAGTGATATCCCACGCCAGCAAAAACACCATATAGAAATATCATACAATGCTACAAGAAAATTCACAACTCTAACCCCAACAAGTTCCTATACCCACCAATACACCTCCAAGTCCTACTGAGAACAACTAAGAACATGAAACACAAACCACACCTAACCAAAATTACAGAACACTTCCAGACCTTGCGACCAAACAAAACCAGACCACACCAGCGCAACAGCCTCGGTCCATATACATATAAAAACCTCTTGATCGACTGCTCCACTCCTCTATAAATTGATTAGAAATAAGAAATCCTCCCAAACCTCCAAAAAACCTTGCCAACACACACTTGATATGACTATGTGCTGAATTGAGGTGAGCGGATCCAGCACCAATCCGAATCTGCGGCGCAACATTCATTTGCAACATCACAGAACACAACCAATGCAAGACTCAACCAACCCTCAATCTCCAAACCCACTGCATTACCCACCCCAAACCAGGTCTAAGAGGTAAGTAGTATCAGCCCCTGAACCGCAACCATAGAATCATCAAATACTTGTGTTTGTTGAGAATAGTCACTCTAAGAAAGATAAGTGTGTGGCCTCTCCAACATTACCACAAAATATAACTCTTAGCCACCACTAGCTAGCTTCCTAACTTGTTTAAGTTTTAAGAGCTAAAGAAGAAATTCGATCATATGCTAGTGCAGACTATAAAATTACACCAAGTTAATAGTGAGTTTAAATAGAAATGGTTGTAAATAACAAACCATCTCTATTTTCATACAAAGCACAAGCAAAAATATATATATCATCGTATGTGTGTGTTTACTGGTTTGATTCACAATGCAGACTAATAATATCAATAGAGATCAACAAATTAAGCTCATCAAATAAATAGTGGTATTTCGTTTTTGTTCTTTGTTGCTATCAATGTTTTTCAATGTGTATAACTTTTCCTTTTGTTGGAGCTGCAATACTCAATCAAATACCAGTAGGTAGGTAACATACCCTTTAACTACCTACCACCCATTTTTGGAACCCTTTCTTGGCTCTCTTGCAGCAATGCAGCAACAACATCATCAACAAATTAGTTATCAAGTAATTTTACTTTTGAGAATTATCTATATGAAAATCCAATTTTTGTTACTTGTTAAGTGTTGATATATTTTGATTATGATAATTTGTACAAGTAGAACCTCATTAGTTTTCTTTTAGCTTTTCCCATTTGTATGCCTAAGAAATATGATTGGAACTATCTTTAATAAACTTAATAGAATCTTGCTAGCACATTTATCATCTATTTTACTGCAGTTCAATTTCATATTTGTTATCATGATATTACGTACTAAGTTAACCAATTCTTTCACCAAAATAAGTAAAGTAACTTAACATGTCTCCGTATAATTTCTATTGACTTATCTTATAATGAAGAAGTTAAAGTTCATATTCTGTTTTTGTCGGGGACAGATTCTGACATGCTTAAAGTTGGAAACGGTGGTATGACAACCGAAGAATATTGTGCCCATTTCAACATATGGGCATTAGCTAAGGTAAGTTGAAACAAACAAAAATTAATACTTGTGGTTTAGAAAACTATATGGCGTTACTGATATTTTTCAGATGAAAATTTTCAAGTTTTAAAATAGATTAATTAATTAATAGATTTTGAATTAAAATTTATATCATATGGCGCTACTGGTCCAATGGTAGCGAGGTCTTTTTGCAAAGCAATGGACTTGAGTTCAAGTTCTAATTTTGGAATTTTTCTTAAATTAATTTTTTAATTAATTTTCAAGTTTGAATTAGAGCACTTCAAGGACAGGGGTTCGATCCCCATTCTGCACATTTAATTATATGCAAATAATTAACATTAAATTTTAAAAAATATAAAAATAAAAGTTTCACAGTTTAAAACCGTTGAAAAAAAAGAATAAGCTGCGGTTCTTATATGCTTTTTAAAACCGTTGCAAAAAAAGAATAAGCTGCGGTTCTTATATGCTTTTTAAAACCGTTGCAAAAAAAGAATAAGCTGCGGTTCTTATATGCTACGCTTATGAAACCGTGGATAGTAGTGAATACGCGACGGTTATACTATAACCACATTCATTTTCAAAACCGTAGCATATAATAAATTAGGGACGGTTTTGAAAAAAAAGCGTCAACGCGTAAAAAAGCGTAGCCTATGTTACTTCTAGGGACGATTTTACAGCCGTTGTCTATTCCTCCGTTGCCTAAAGTCATTTTTGTTGTAGTGACTTACTGGGGAGATGTCATTTGATAGAAAAATAGTTAACGTCAGACTTGCTGGGGATAACCAGTTGTCTGAACTGCAGGGGTGTGCAAACTTCTTTATTGGAGATGCCATTTGCTGGAGAAATTATATCATACTTCCCTTCGAGACCTTTTTCAGAGACACACCATGTGATGTAATTCAATTTTGATGTGCTGATGACTTCCTTGAAAGTATGACAAACTTCTCGGGGGGAGACGGCCATTTGTCGACTTACCGGGAATTTATGGGGTAAAAAAGACTCCTCTGTTTGCCGATTAGTAGAGATTTCTTGGAAGATGCAATGTCCATACTGCCAAGAGTCTTTTGTTGTGAAGCTTCCGCAGGGGATTTTCTTTAATCTAGGAAAGCAAAACGTTATATTCAGTGGGTAAATGACTATTAACCCTATATTAAAATACACTGTGTTTATGAATCATAGATTAAAATACACTGTGTTTAAGTCATTACTCACTATTTTAGAAATATGTGTCATATATTTATCAATCAATTCTAAATATGTTCTTTCAATAATTTATAATTATTAGTTTTAAATTTTGATTTTAATTTTAATTATTTATATTAATAACTTAATCTAAAACAACCAAAACTAAAAAAACTAAAATAATCTTTATGTACGGGAAAGTCCAAATATTTTTCCAAATAATTATGAGTTTTAATTATAAAAGAATAATTAAGTTTGCATTAATAAAAGAAAACTAATTTAGAAAATTATTTTAATATATTTAAATATTGACTTAAGAAATTATGGAAACCTAAACCAATTTTACAAATCAGTATCCATATACAAATAATGAGTTGAAATATTAAAGGGGGAAAGAAAAGTCATTAATTGGTAACTATATACAAATATAAATAATTAAAAATATTTAAATCATTAGTTAATTGTTCAATTTATAATTTATTAAATATGTTATAATTAAAAATTAAAAATACACATCATTTAATTTTTATTTAAATTTAAATTAAATAAGGTTACACATTATTTTACTATAAATAAAATATTTTATACTCTTAATTAATTATAATAGTTAAATTTTTACAAGTGTTTATTTTTAATTTATAACATCAAAATTAATTCTTTGTGCTCTAATGAGAGAATAAAATAAGTAGTTTAAAATATTATAAATAATTAACGTTAATGAATACTAATAATTTTTAAAAGTGTCATACATGAAATTTAATAATTTCTAAAATATTAACAAAATGTGATATATAATTTATTATTCTTTTAAAACATATATTGGACCTAATATAAGTAGTTTTAAAAAAATATTATTTCATTAAAGATATTTCTTCTATTATACACTATGCGGGTCAAAATATAAAAAGTATTTTGTGTATTTATTTTTTATTTTAATTAAATTATTTATGAAATAATAAAAAATAATAGAGTGAAAGAGATGTGCAAACCACCATATAGCAGTTAATAAAAGAGACGTGATTTTATATAAATAAACAATAATCATACAATTTTTTTAGTACAAAATAATCATACAATATTAATGAATTAAATGAACTTGAATATAAATACTAATAGAATGGTACATAAAATAAGACGAGTGAAATGTATTAAAATTTAAAGATTACAAAAGATAATGTATTATAATATAAAAATTGATAATATTATAAATTTTAGTATCGCGATCTAGAATAAATACCTTATTAACGTATGAATTAAATAGTATCAAAATTGTATGATAATATGAAATATTCTAAATATTTTATGATAAAAAAATAAAACTAATATATTTTATGAATAAGATATATTAAACTCATAATAAAAAAATAAGAGATTCGGAAAATATACGATTGATCCATTATTTGTATACGGGAAAATAAGATATATTAAACTCTTAATGAAAAAAATAAGACAAAGATAATATTTACCTACGGGAAAATTTATTGTTGATCCAAATATTTGTATATAAGAAAAAAAAATATTTATGATCCAATTATAAATAAAAATATGTCTTTCTTTTAAAAATAATAAATCCTTTTGATTAAACAAAATTTTTTTTTCATTCTTTTCACGCAAGTACTCGAGTGTAGCTAAAGGTTTAAATAACACACATGTTTTCATAAATTTAAATGAAACTATCATATCAATACCCGGGCGTAGCCACTTGATGCCAGAACAAAATGATTGTATTCTTATTTCCAATTGTATCCCATGATTAGTACTAAAATATTATTATGATATAAAATATTTAATATTGACATTTTTATAAGAAATCTATTTCAAAAAACAATAGTAAATACATTAAAAAATTTATGATTTAAATGCTTTTAAACAACGTCAATGTATTACTAAGAAATCAGTTTAATACATTTTAATAGATAATGATGAGATTTAAATGCTTTAAATTAGATATACATAACCTACATGAGATATAAAAGGAATCAATGGAGACCATATCTTACATATTAAAAAAATGAGCAAAATATAAATAACAATCGTATTAAAGACTTTAATTAGATTGATATAAAAAGTTAAAATGTAATTATTTGTCAATTGACTTTTAAAAATTCATTTTTAAAGATGAAAAAAATAAAGTAAACCACTCGCTGAATTCAAACCCTACACATATAGGATATCTAAAAAATTGTGTATTTAATTTTAATTTTAAGTAAATACAAAATTTTCACATATCATTTTTATTCAAATTTTATGAATTCAAACCCTCACTTTTTCATGTATTGATTCTATCTTTTTTTTTTTAAATATAAATTATATTTTTTTATTTACTAATTTTTATTAATCATATTTAATTTTTTTTTCAAATTTTAAATAATGTATAAATTCAAACACGAGCAATATGTATTTATTTTTGTTACTGATATTTATTTAGAGAATTAAAATAATATTTTCAAATACTATGTTATTAGTTGATATTTATAAAACTAAATGATTGTATAAATATTTTTATAAATAATGTCAAAACAAATTTAATATTTAAGAAAATATACGGTTGATGATTCAAATATATATATATATATATATATATATATATATATATATATATATATATATATATATATATATATATATATATATATATATATATAAACTATATTTATGCTTCAAATATAGGGCACGGGTACGGGTACCGGTTTGTTACAAGCCCCTCTTATGTTCCTAATAAAAATAAAAATAAAATGTTTTTCTTTTATAACAAATACCAACCGATTCTCACGGGTATTGATTCTATCATTTTTTTAAATATAAATTATATTTTATATGTTTACTAATTTTTATTAATCCTATTTTTTAAAAATAAATGCGCTTAACACACCGGTACTCGGACAAACACACGAGTACTAATATGTGTATGCCACAAAATAGATATTTGTAATAATACTTACGTAAAATATATTTATTTATATTAGTAATATTTATTTATATTAATAATATTTATTTATACAGTTAAAATAATATTTATAAATACTATGATATTATTTGATATTTATAAAACTAAATCATTGCATAAATATTTTTATAAAAAATATCAATCGATGCCCACGAGTATTGATTCGTTTTTTTAAAATATTTATTCTATTTTTTATATTTATTAATTTTTATTAATTTTTTTTCACATTTTAAATAAAAACAGATGCGCATCACCGACTGGAACCCCGTGCGAACGCATGGCTATCCCGCTAGTTTGTGTAAACTTAACAAACATAGTTAAACATTTTCTACATAGCTATTATAAAACTATTTTAGTTAATGATTCATAAATAGGAAATGCTTCCATCATAATATACTCCATCCGTTCCATATTATAAGCAAATTTTACTTTTTAGATACATTAAATAATTAATGTATCTGATCTATATATAGACCAGATACATTAATTATTCAATGTATCTAAAAAGTAAAATTTGCTTATAATATGTATCGGATGGAGTAGTTAAAGAAACATATGAATCAAATTATTATGAAAAAGTTTGAATGTCTAAAAATATACCTTTGTTTCAACAGCTATGATGGGATGTCTAGGTGCTGGGATTGGAATGTATGAAATGATTGATTTGGCTTGTATGCATGTATTCATTCATGCGTGCATGATGTATGTAGAATCAGAATGGTTGAGTCTTAAATAGTTTTTCTTTTCTTGAGAATGCTATTTATTGTTTACGATTAGAATAGTGAGGATCAAAAAGTAGGGGGTGGAAATTTGTAAGAACAAGTGAAAATAAGAAACACTACAACAAATCTCAATAATTCATTATCACTACTATTTTATAATTTTTATTAAAAATGAAATTAAATTTATGATAAATTAAACGTTATCTTCTAAAATAATTACATGTTTACATTTTTTTCTTCCAAATTGTTTCATAATAAATAGTTCTCCATAAAAGAATCGGTTAGTTCGAAATTGGTATGCAGGTTTCCAAGTCATATTTTTCAATTAGCAATGGATTGATACGAACAAAATTGGATTGAAATATTAATCTAGGGAAATCCAACACCTATCCAAAAATAAAGCGTGTTTATTTTTCTGTACCACTATTTTAACGCGCACGCACACGTACATAGACAATTATTTTCATAAAAATTATTAATTTTTTTCTTTTTATTCTTATACGGTTTAAATAGTCTTTTGCTCTTTTAAGTTATCGTGATTTTGGTCTTTAATTTTAAAATGAAAAAAATTCAAAACTTCGTCTCAAGATGAATTGAACTCATGACATTGACAATTATAAGAGATTGTGATTTCAGTAGGCCACTCATTTCATTTGATTGTTACATTGCAATAATGATATATATTACTTGAGTATTTCATTATTTACACTTGCAGCCATTGTTTACATTAATGTTTCACCACCATACATACACAAAAATCACATACATAAATCTCTTGCAGCCCTTGTTTTGGAAAATGCTTCACCACCATACATACATAAAGTTCACATTAGTACTTTGAGAAACTAAGAATTCAAACCTTACTTCAAAAACAAACATGAAGATGAAGCTTTAATGGAAGATGATGGTGAAGTTTGTGAGAGAAAGAGTAATGTTAAGGTTGTGGGTTCAACACTTCTTGGGACCAAAAATTTGAAAAATTTCCTTTTAAGATTTAACACAAAAAAACAATAATAATAAAAGCTCGTGTGAAATTATTAGGCATTAAAAAAAAGGAAAACAAAAAAATAGTCTGCCACATCAGCAATGCGAACCCAGTCAGTATTGTCACGCGTGCACCGTTAGTCCAGTCACATTTTTTTAACATAATTTTAATCTCAGAGACTAATGCCAACACAAAAGTGAGATATAGAGATTCAGACAAAAAAAAATACAGGAACCAAATTAAAAAACTCACTAACATACAGGAACTAATAGACAATTTAAACCTTCTTTTAATTTCACTTTTCAATGTAATTAATGAATGACATTTTTGTAAAGTTATAGATCATTTCACTTTCTCATACAACAATCATTGAATTTCTTAATTCGTGTGAAATACGCAAAACATCTAATAATTTAGGACGGAGAGAATAATAATTTTTAGCATTATTCTTTTTCTTTTGTACTAACCCCATACTTTTACTATTATTACTACTATGAGTTTAATGAAAATGAACTAACAGTATAAAAAGTTTTATATCGTTATTCAATAAAAATATATCATTATGTCATGTCATACAAATAATTTAAAATTTTCAATCTGATTTGACGGAATACATAATTGTCATTGATTGACAATGTAAAATTAATTTATACTGCCAATGCATCATCCATTTTCTCTTACTAGTATATATAATATTTAGGTTACAAAAAATTAAACTTATACTATTTATTTTTTATTAGAAACACTAATGTAAAATATTATCCTCTTTCATCTATCATTTATCATTTTTTCCCTTCTTTCTCACATTAAAAAAGAAAAATTAACAACAATCTTCCAGAACCTCCTCCGCCTAACTCACACAACTTGCAAATAACTAAATCGTGACTCATTACATTTGAGTTCATCTTTTTCATCTAACACTCTATTTAACAAATCTTTGCTTCAATAAAGAGAAAGAAATGGAACAATTACTTTTCATTTGTTGTTCTGATTTTTAAGAAGAAGAAAAATGGAAAAGAAATTATATTACATATATATTATGGATAAGTTGCAATAGAAAGGTTGATTTTGCTAAAAGTTGGTATGATTTTTCATCCCCTTTCCAAGAACTGCAACCGCAACAAGCCACTTTTAAACCCGACAATTCATTTAAACTTAATCGATCATCTGTTGATTTGTTCGAATTAAGGTTTTTTGCATCCGAACCCAACCATATTCGATTGTTGTCCAGCCCTAAGTACAGATGTGTGTGTTCCTTCGACAAGGGAATATGGACTCAGAGGCCTTAGCAGGTATATTATGTTGTAAAGTGGTTAAAGCTTGTCTACAGTGGCATGAAGCCCTGTAAGGTGGTGTTTATGGTGGTTTTAGGAGTCTTGCTCACATGATGTGAGAGTCTCTGTAGAAGAATGATGTGCTTAGGTATAAGCCTATGATGGATGTGATTAGTATGATTTATGATCTATCATCTCCTCCTACAAGGGAGGTGTATTTATAGATGTCTATTTATGCCTTCTCAGCAAGTGTACCGATAATGTCAAACTAATAAAAATAAAAATCATATACACATGGATTGTTATCTAACAAACTTACGTTTGTACGAATTTTAAAGTAAAGATTTAGGGGAAGGGGTTCGAGTTTTAATGTAAAAATTTAACTTGTTTTGAAATTAATGCGAGAAAGCGACTAAGTTTTGTATGAATCCTTTGTTTATCCCTTGTTGATGTTCAATGCATTATACAAATGGTAAATTTATTCTATTTTGACGTTAAAATAACAAGACCATTGTGCTCAATCTCTTGGTGTACAACTCACTGACTTCTACTACAGGTCTCTGATCCATATTCAGCCGACTTAAATGAAATGAGGTGTTGTTATATTACTTTAATTCAAATGTCACTACTTGAGATCTCTTATCTCTATTCAACCAGTGTAAGTAGATTAATTTTCTTATGTACGACTCATAGGCTTAGGATCAGTAATATCTACTTGCCTAAAATCACACAATCAGTGTGTCCACAGATAATAAACATTACAAACAAAAGCAATTAAATAAAAATATAACTTCAATTATCCATATAACATCAAATTAAACATATGATCCAACAGGTTCAAAACAAGTTCATCAAATAAAACCTAATATAGAGTAATTTAGTTACTCATAGTAATTCAATAAAATACCAAGCAACCAGATGAAGATAAAATGTGAGATTCTTAAAGAGTTTGGCCTCCGGTGGCTTCCAATCCCTACTACAAAACACGCATTCAACAATGCCATGGTCACCACGGTTTTTTCCTACACCGTGGTGACATATCTTAATTAAGGCACTACCATATAAAATATTTTATTCCTTTAACGTTAAGGCACACCTTTTCTTTTTTATTTATTTTAAAATTCACAAATAAAAGGGTTATCACTACGGTTCTTCTGGTTAACCGTAGTGATATATTTATAATAAATAAATACTTATCTATACGGTTGGTATTGTTAACCATTGTGAAATAGTTTACCCATATATAAGCAAATTAACTTTCACTTATTGACAGTAACCTCGTTGCCTTCATAGTGAAACCCTAGAACCCATTTTTTCTCTTCGTTTTCACCATTAGCCGTGAATCTTGTGCTTCATACATTAAGGTATTCTTCTTCTTCCATATATTGTTAGATATTTCCCATTATCTCGTTTATTGCATGTTGTTTTTGTTGATTGTTCTCATTTTTTCATATTCATTTTCACTACCTTAACAAAGATCATACTTTGGAAACTTCATAATGTTTGTGTAGCTATGGAAAAAAGTACAAGAAGCATGAAGCTGTGATGGAAACTTCATCCACCTTATGGCTTCATAAACAAGATGTTAGTAAATGAAGAAACAACAATGTCAGCAAACTTCATCTAGTTTTAGAAACAATGAAAAGAAATATAAGAAGTATGAAGCTTTTGTGTAAGCTTCTTCCTCCTTGTATTTCTTTTTCATTGCTTCCCAAACTAGATGAACATCATAATTAATTTCTGTTCCGCGATTAGTTTCATTAAAAGGTGCGTCCTGGAAATTTATAATATATCTCTTTCGATCTCTCTTTACTCTTCACTGGATTATGGTTTTAGGGTTTGGTTTCAACTGAGGATGCTCATTTTTGAAGTTTGATGTGTTTCCTTACAGGTTAAGGGGATGATACATGGTGATGATGCTAGTGGTAGCAAGCGTATTATATGAGTTTATAATACATGGTTCAGGTATAGGATGTTGTTTGAGTTTATAATATTCTATGTAGATCGTTTGTTTCACTAACCCTCACTTAAAATACATTCATTTAATTTGACATAGATACTTATAATCTGTAAATTAAGCTGTATTTGAAAACCAACTTATATGAATCAATGTTTTCGAATTGCATCTCTCTCATCGTTCATCTCACGTTGTTTGATATATATATATATATATATATATATATATTATGGTATAATGATCTGGCTCCTTAGATGCATCGCTATCTTCCATTATAGTTAAATTTCATTAACAACAAATTATTAGTTAATCTGTCTCCCCATCAACACTTATAATCGTAAAACTTCCGATTATAAAAATTATGATGATAAGTGATGATGATGATGAGGTAGATTATCCAATGTCTTGTTCTTATGGAAATTTAACTATAATCGAAGATAGTGATATATCGAAGGAGGCAGACCAATAAACCACAATATATATGTAAAAGAGCGTGAAATGCACGATGAGACGAACGCAATCAGAAAACAACATTGGTTTGTTTAAGTTGGTTTTCAAGAATAGTTTAAATTGCAGATTATAGACTTCTTCATCAAATTGAATCCTTGTATATTTCTTTAGTGAGGTGTTTGGAAAACAAGCAATTTACATTTAATATAATAAACTTAAGGTACTTACAACAACGATTATTTATTGTAACCAAGATCAAAGATAATAAAATAAACTCTGGGAACTTTCAACAATGGTTATCTATTGTAACCGAGATCATAGATAATTTATGTTTTACATAATTTGCTGCTGATGGGTTTCGAACCCAGTACCTAAGTGTATGTATCACAACGGTTTATTATCATAACCGTTGTGATATATGGCACGCGTCCTGCCTTTCAATAACAGTTTCCAGACCGTTGTAGAAACAGCGAACTTACAATGACACTCTACTTAACAACAGTATGTCAGGCGATGGTACCCCTTTTCAAACTGTTGTGAAAGGGGTTTTCCGTAGTAGTGAATGCTCTCAAAATCGTCCTCCGGGTAAATTTTTCCTTCACTGTTAGTCAAAATACGCAGAACCCTTAATTTTGTACTAGAAAATCCTTTGTATAGTCAAGTGCATCATTCCAGCTTTTTAGCCCATCGCACCCACAATGCAATGTATCGCGCGCGAGAAATTCAGTAGCTTTCGTCTTTTTGTGCCCCTTTTTCCCAATTTTTGCTATTTTCTCCAATTCTCTTCACTTGGTTAATATTGGCTATTCCTTGAGACTTTTACTTGATATTACCGAAATCGCTCTAATAATCATGAAAAACATGAGCCTTTACTTGACACTAGAGCCTTTACTCCCGATAGGAGAGACGACTCTTCATATGCGATTGTGAGGACCGGTACAACGACATCAATTATCTGGGTGGAGTTGTGAGAAGTGGTGGATTGAATCGTCTTAGAAGTTACCATTGTTGACTCCTATTGAAGTTAACATTGACTCGGCCAGCTAACAGAAACGATTGTGATGGAGCAAGAGAGAAAATCGTAGAAATGTATCGTTGAATTTTGTGAGAATCAAGAGAAAATTCCCATAGATTGTGCCACCCTTTCAAAGAAGAACAGGAAATTTGCTGGTAGGTTAGTGATGTCCACCATGAAAGGCCTCTGACACAGTAGTTGGAGTCTTTGATGGATGGAGGTCGGATGTATCTGTGAAGTTAGCATTCTAACGTCCAAGGCAGTGAAGTCAGAGAAAAAGAACTTGTAATTATTTAAAGAGTTGTACCTTAGTGTGACTCGAAGCCACACTTATATATCGATGGTTAGAATCCCCTTCAGCGAACGCAACGACCTTTGAGGAGGTCGTTTGTTAGATTCCAACTATTGAAATGTACACGATGCTTCGATTTAATGTTAGACCTCCTAGTAAGAGTACATTTCCTCATCAATTTAGATGAACTAAATTTTGAATTAAGATTTCATATTGAGCAGATCTTATTGCATGGTTTTCAGGTTTGGAACAAGTTTGTTGCCTTTATTATTTGCAAGTGGCAAAAGTTATTTTTCATTTTTATCTGATTCTAATGAATACACTTTCTCATTGTACTAATTAACATGGACGCACCTTAGAAGGAAACATGAAAAGAATCCATATTCTTTGGCGATTATATCAATCATGTACACCATGTATGTACTGCACTAAATGCATCAAATGCTATGAGCATAAACAATAAGTATGAAAATTGATTAAAGTGTTCATCAATCTATCAATATCAAAAAGATCCATGGATAACTTAAAATGACCAAGTGTTTCTTTCTTGATAAGATGTTAAAAGAAGGGGATTTCTTAATGCACCATATAATTTACTATGGCACCTCGTAAAAAGACAATAATACCCCCAAATTCCAGAGATGCATCTCCGAGCGCACCCCAAACACATACAATCAAAGCTGATTTTGAGTCACGCCTTAGGACTATGTGTTTTTGCATCCGGAGATGCATCTCCGTAACCGGTATGTAGATGCATTTATGTAGCGTAATGAAATAGAAACAGAAAAGTAGAAAACCAGAAAGTTGTATGTTGACAAAATCAAATTACCATTGCTAACATAAAATCAGTATTACATAGGTGATGTTAACATAAAATCAAACATTACATTTCAATATCCAGGTGGACCTTTCAAAATCTTCATAATATCTTCGACCGATCTTGAAATCATTGCATGTACCTCGATATAAACTTTTAATTCAAAACGGAAAAATATATTCCACATAACCCTTACATCTGCATCAGTCTTCAACTCATAGTTGCTGAAATTAATCTTTCTTTTGTTGTCAATTGACGGTGAACGGTACCCGGGATCCATAATTTTTCAATTGTCTTCGTAACATAGAAGATTTGGGATTATGTATTGCAGATCTACAAAAGGAGTGTACTTATTGATCTTAAATTCTTACCCGGGTGTCGCAACGTTAAAGTAGACATTTGTGACATGCCTGTTGATGTTCATTCTGGTGTAATGTGTTTTTGTATGAAACATGATTCAAGAGCATATATTTAAAGTTGTTGTAGACAAATATAGACTTCATAAATTATATCTTGTACCATGAGATGTTTCAGAGATGCATATCCGGTACCCTCTCAGAACAGAATCAAATTGTGCTCCAGACAGAAACATGAACAGTGTTAAATGAAGATATTTTTTAGCAAACAAAAAACTGTATTGAAATATTTTAAAATGTATATATTTTCATCAATATTAATACATGATCACATATAGTTTATTGATGACGAATAACTAAAACGAATCAAAAGATTTGTCGCCGGCTAAATCTATAAGTATGGGTGGTTCCCCCTTTGACTTTTCTTGATTTGATTCTCTTTCAATGACGCTCAATTTTGTGAACTCTTGCATTCTTTCCGCAAAACGGTCCGACCAAGTCTTGGCTTTTGTTGTTGAATGAGTTGTCCACTTTGTTGATGTAAGTGGTATAGGGCATCTCAGTTTCAAATAAACTTGAACAACGTGTCGTGATTTTGAAAGCCACCCAATACACATAATACGATTATTTGTATTTTGAGGTGGAGCGGTGCGCAATGGAAAAAATGTTTTCGAAAAACTATATCTTGTAAAATCAATACACACTTTATCATAAGCGCTTGCTATGAGGTGACCTATTTTAGGGAAGCACATCCATTTATCTGTTAGAACAAGATTTGGTTCCGCATCTGTATCTCTAAGTTTTGATGATAGCAAGTCAGTATTTGTGCGAGAACAATTTTTGTACCCTAACTGTTTGTTATTATGTATCTTTAGCAAACAACTTTGATTCTGACACTTGAACGTGAAACGTTACAAGTTTCTGAATATATTGATCTAAATAATTTTTGCTCAAATTCACGGATGAGAAGCTTCTAAGAAAACTGTATGTTGCTGTTGCAATGTTCTCTTGGCTCTTGCTTCTGATGTGTGGCTCTGATCAATTCGCTTCTGAAGACTGCTCAAGCTTCCGAAGATCAAACGCTGAAAGTTCAATAACTCTAAAGAATCTCAAGTCAGATATTGATGTGATCAAGCTTCTGATTGATGATTGAAGTTTCTGAACTCAAGCTTCCGAAGATCAAACGCTGAAAGTTCAAAAACTCTGAAGAATCTCAAGTCAGATATTGATGTGATCAAGCTTCTGATTGATGATTGAAGTTTCTGAACTCAAGCTTCCGAAGATTAAATGCTGAAGGTTCAAAGAACTATGAAGAATCTCAAGTTAGATATTGATGTGATTAAGCTTTTGATTGATGATTGAAGTTTCTGAACTCAAGCTAAATCAACTCTTCTAACTCATGCTTCAAACAACTATTTATCTAGGAGCCACTGAAGAATAGAAGATAAGAGCGAGTTTATACGTGGGAAAAATAGTACATGGTACAAACCAATATTCCTTCCACTAAGCGGATTTCGTGGAGTAAGGAAATTGAGGTAGTACGATTCTTGTCCCCTCCGTATCAAACCGTTACTCAAGTCGCTAGCTTATTCATGAAGAATACCAGATCTACCCTTCAACGGATCTTTTATTCTAGCTATATAAAGACTTGAAGAATTACAGCAAGCACTATGTGCATGAAGCAAAAAAAGCAAGACTGTTGTCTAAATTAATGCATAATTTTTTTTAAGTGTATTGTGTTTTTAATTTGTTTATATCTGCTTGTGTAGAAGCAATCTTTGTAAACACAACCTTGTAATCAAACAGTTGATTGTATTTCCTTAAGGGACCAGTTAGGTCAGAATCCTTGAGAAGACATAGATTGTGTGTCTTTGTGGTTTATTAGTCACCAGCGGTTGCTAGTGCAGTTGTAAGTAGTTGATTATAGTGGATTAAGTCCTTGGGTATAAGGCGAAATCACCTTGGCCGGGTGGACTGGATTAACTTTGAGATTTTCAAGTGAACCAGTATAAAAATTGAAGTGTATTTCTCTTTATTGTTCATTAGCGGTGTCTTTTATTGAGTGGGTAAAAAAAAATTTTTTTTTTTTTAAAACCCTAATTTAAACCCCCCATTTCTTGTGTTTTTCTCACCTTCATTATCCTCTGATGCCGGTTCACTAATGCAAGGAACAAGAGATTCATAAATTGCATCAAAACTTTCTTTTTTTTCCCGTATAGCCGTATGTATGATTCTTTTTGGGTCCTCAACTCTGTGATAAGTTGATGGTGGACTAGTGTGTGATCATCTTCTCCTTTATCGAGCAAACCAGAACTAACTTTAAAACCACAATTAGCGTCACCCATAACATTGACGATCCGTTCGATGTATTTTTACATAAAAATCGTCATCTCATCAATGAATGTAAATTTTGGTGGAGGCGGTGAAGGAGGTGGTTTGCTGATGCGAGTTCCTTTGAAAACACTTTTTTGAGATTTTGGTGTTGGTGAATCCGAAAAAAGTTTGTCAACATGTTCAGAATACTAAGGAGACCGCACCATTGAATTGTCACTCGGTCAAGGTTTGACCTTCTTATGAGCACTTTTGTTTTTACCGATTGGGAGGATGGTTTCAAGTCAATGGTTTCTAGATAAGCAATCTATCACAATTTCTATTTAATGTGGAGTTTCATATTGTCACTGGCTTTCAAAAATCTCTCTTGTATCACTTCCCATTCATCCAAGATAAAGATATTCAATTTACCATATTTCATGACACCATCATCATCAAACCTACGCCTTTTCCAGTGAGTGCAAACTTTACCAATTCTCAATGGGCTATCAAGTTTCACCTTCTTAGATATAAGACAAGCACATGTGAGACTATAGGTTTTCACAATTGTGCAACCATACTTTGAGCTATCCGAGCCTACATTATCAGCTTGTTTGGCTTTGTGAAAAATTTAATTCATACCTGCTCAAGATATGTTGCCGACCAACTGAGAATAAAGATTATTGTCTTTGAATCTGTGTTCCAACGCCATGATGCTACGACCAAATGATGTATGTATCTCACTATGCTAATTTTGGATCATTTGGTTCATAGTGTCTCAATCTTTACATAAACCTCCCTTACTACTTCCCAACCAATTCTTCAGTGTAGCATGGGCAGACTCAACTCGGCCTGTTGTTCTATTTCCAAGGTGTCTAACCAGATCGGTCCATGCGCATACAATATTCTCCTTCACTTGGTCCAAAATTGTGCTTTCAACATATTTCAAAAAATATGGATATTTCTCAAACACCTTCCTCAAATGTATAACATTATCGATATATAACTCTTTTGTAGAAGAATGTATTATAACATTTCATGCATCTATTATTTTTTCCACTATCACGCCTGCCTTGACCATTTTTCCATCTTCAGCATTTATCTGTTTCATCCCTACCACGGGTTTAACCCGACTTATCACATTCTTTGTTATGTGATACCTACAAAGTCATGCATAAGAAGTAGAAAATGTCGTTGCAACTGAATTCATCAAAGCAATATCGTTGTCATTAACAATTACTTTTGGATGTCTTCTTGTTCCTTCAACATTGCCCGACACACCTCTAAAGTCCAAGTAACATTTTCCTCTTTTTCCTCTATAGAAAGGAAGATTCGGTAGAACAAGTCTTCTCAGTAGAGGTAACACCAACAATTTCCAACAGTGAAAGTTTGCACTTATTGGTCTTATACGTTGAAACGTGTTGAACAACTTGTTGGAATCAGGATGAGTCCAAAATATATCTCAAACAGTTACTCCATCCTCACATGTTCGTTACCCAAAAACATAATTGTTATTATCCAAAAGTTTCAATAGTTGTTTCATTTCTGTTTTATCCCCCCTTATCGCCTTGTTATTTTGGTACCGAATATTGTACACTTACAAGTATGTTTTTCGGTTGCATCAAATTTAATGTCATGTTTGAAATGCAATCTTTCTCTTCTGGCATGAAGCGGCATGCAATTGGATTAACGACAAACTTTTCACACAAGTCATAAACCACATATCACATTAAATCTCCATTTGTCAACATATAACCACACAACGTAAAGGTACACTAACATTTTTGTGAACTGGTGTCATCTCATTTAAAATTTCGTAAATGAAGTTTATATTTCACACTTCTTTTGCATGTCATTGTCACAAATGCACCTCTTATATCTGAACCATTATCAGAACTTTTGATTACAACACTAAACCCCAGTTTGGATGCCTCCGTACGAATTCAATGAAGCATGTGATCACGAGATCCAAACTCTAGCTCTTTTTTAAATTGGTTGCCAACATTTACCTCCTTCACAACAACACCTTTGACATTCGGAGACACAATATGTTTGATAAAAACATCAGGGTGCACCATATCTAATGAAAACAATAACATAAAAAACTTAAAAACTGCTAAAACTGAAAATAGAGAGTTGGAACATGAAAACAGACAGCCTACGGAGATACATCTCCGAATGAATTTATAAAGGATCCGGAGATGCATCTCTGGATTAAACGGACATTTTTTCAGATACAAAACAAGCTTAGTATGAGCAATGAGACTTAAACTAAATGATCTTTACCTGAAATTCCAGCTTTTTTCCTCATTTTGATGTGATGAAACACAAGAATGAAGATTTGGAGTAAAAATATTGATTGCGAATAGAAGAATATTTGGAAAGATTTGGAGTAAAAATGAGATATGGGTCTGATCATGCATGTACATGTTTTATCAAAATCACGTTTGATAATTCTAGAAATGCGTCTCTGAAAATATATGACATGCAAGGGTGGTTTTCAAATTTCCGCTCCAAAACCACGGAGATACATCTTCAAAAACTCTACTAAGCTACTCAATAATCAATAAACTAAATGGAAATGCTCAAAGATGCACCTCCGGATTAATATTTTGTTCTAGTATAGGGTGACACTTATTTGATGTGTTATATAGTAATGCAAATGGTACGTCTGGAGATAAATCTCTAAAATCTGAAGGCATTTTCAGATTTTCATAGGATGTTTTTCCACCAGATAAGTTGAAATAAGAAATTCTCTAAATGAAGAATCATGGTAATAGGAGTTATATTGATGTTACCAAAAGGCAACACGAGCAGAATAATAAATACAAAGAAATGCTGACATACACCAGTTATTGCTTACAGCTTGAATAAATTTAAAAGAGCATTTTTTATTGCACCATATGTATTTTTTAGACACCATGCGGATGTCTAAAAATGCCTCTCGTTTTCGGAGATATATCTCCGAACGCACCCTAATACACACATTTCAATTGTTTTTGAGTTAAACCCTAATTATATTAATAAATTTATTTCAGAAATATATCTTCGGAAAAATTTCGGAAATATATTTTCAGAATGTATTAAATTAGCCTAATAAATGTACTCTTCATCTTCTTCGACCATATACAATTGTATTTAGCTCTATTTTACACCACATATAATTTAAGGTGATTTCTTATCACACCACCCTTGTTTCTTAGGCACCACCTGAATTTCCGATTTTGCCCCCTGATTCCGGATGTGCACATCCGGACGCACCAATTTTGTAAAAAACACTGATGCGTTCCGGAAGTGCACATCCGGAAACATTCCTGATCTGCAGATCCGGAAAACAACAGAACTTTATTTATTTTTTTAAATCGGTTTTGTTGCTTGGTCGCATATGTTAATATATCGTCGCAACTTAATATACATTTGACAACATCCATATATAAAATAAAATTATATATATATATATATATAAAATAAAACTCTGTCAAAATACAATGCATACATCTAATATAAATAGAATACATCAAACAAAAAACTACTGCGTATGGAGAAGGATCTCTCCTGGCTCCCCTGCTCCTCTGCCCCTACCCGCAATCCTGGATCGATGCTGCGGTACTGAAGTGCCCCCCGAGCAATCGCAATAATCCTGTCCACGGCAAGTCTGGCACCAGAGCCCTCAGGGAGGTGACCGGCCTCAATGGCCTACCGCGCTATTTGCTCTATCTGACGACAGCGTGGTAGGACATCCTGAGTATGGTCCAGTTGAGACTGCCGCTCCTCTAATATCTCTTGATGAGCATGTCTGGGTGGCGATCCCTCAGCAGTGGGCACCATGCATGGGCGTGAGACGGTGTAGAACCACACGATGTACCCGGCAGCAACGCTCCAGTCTCTCTCCGCTCTGGTCGCCCGAGCCTCTTCCGGTACCAAGTGGGACTGGTAGTCAGCATATAGCTCATCTATCTGCTTGCGAGTCAAGCCTAGAGCAGCAGACTCATGAGGCATCCTATGGATCTTCTGCGTGTAACCGAATTGACGCAAGACGCGCTCCAGCAGGTATCGGGCAGTAACGGTAGAACTGCATGCCAACCATCCTGAGAACAAACAAACCTCATCGAATAGGCACGTCACACGGTGGTCGGCATAGGGGCTATACAAAACGTCCTCAGCAGCCATCCGATCAAGATACACTCTGAAGGGGTCAGGCACCTGGTTCCCTCTGAGCAGGAAAAATGCAGCAGCACGTGGCATATCCTCAGTGTACTCGGTGACACTCCCCCAACCAGTAATGTTGGGAAAGTGCTGTAAAATCCACGCTTGAAATGGAAAACATAACATGAGTGTCAAACATTATAATGAATATAGAAAGAAAAGAAATGAAAAAATCACTTAGAATATTAGATTGTTACCACGTATAGCGTACAGCTGCCTGCCACAGTCTTGGTTGCCCAGCGGCAACCATCAGAGAGCCTGAAATAGGTGTATGCCAGCGCAGTCGCCCCCCAGTTGTACCTGTGGATCTCTGTCTGATCCAAAAGGTACCTGAGGTAGACGATATCAACATAATAGGCGCTGGTGTCCACAAACACCTGCGTGTCGAGCAAAAACAGGTAGTAGCATCTCAGGGCACACTGTCTGTGCATCTCCACCTCAGCTGGATCCCCTGCTGCCTGTCCTGCCTCTGTAAGTGCCTCACTATATCTGTGTATCAGAAAGTTGAACCGAACGTGTGTGCCCCTCAACTGGGTAACCTCCTCAAGTGCATCATCTGCGCTAGCCCCAAGCTCTGTAACCAACATCTCGATCGCCTCCGCCTTCGACATCCTACCGTGACGGAGAAGGGTACCCGTGATCGGTAGATGTAAAAGGCACAAGATGTCGTCGAGTGTGATCGTGATCTCGCCGTACGGTAGATGGAATGAGGATGTCTTAGGGTGCCATCTCCCAACAGAGGCCATCAGCATACCGTACTGGATCTGGGAATACCCAATCCTAGACAGGCCTCCAAGACCAGAGGCGACAACTGCAGACGTGAACCACTGATCCTCTGGCAGCAGCTGAAGCATGTCTATAACCTTGCCCCCATGGTTATAGAACTTCTGGGAATCCTTCTCCTGAAAATTTCCAAATAAAACAATGTTACAAATGAAAATATTTTCAACGTAAACAATTCTATAAATAACCCAAGAAAGGTTACCTGTCCTAACCAGACATATCTGGCAGTATGCTCAGAGTATCCTACGAGTAGGGACATATCAGACGGTCCCCCGAGATAACTGTCCAGCTCATCGCAATCGTCATCGGTGTCAACACCATCATGTGCTGGATGATCACCCTCTGGAACAGAACCAGGAACAGGGGAACGAGGAGGAGCAACTGATGGAGTTGGAGTCTCCCAACGACGCCTGCGTGCGGCCTGGGACCCTGATGAACTACCAACAGAAACGCGACACCTTTGAGATGTAGAATCGGCGGTTGAAGGGGGAGTGACCTGTACCTGAGATGTGGAAGTGGCCTGAACCTGTGATGTGGATGGCTGTGGTGTAGAATGTGGTGTAGGATGTCCCTTAGCTACCCCAACTCCCTCTGCGCCGGAAGCCTCGGCTGTAGACTGCATCCGCTCACGTCGGACAGATGCGTGCTGAGCTATCCGTCCATGTATGATACGATCGTCTCTGCCATCCATCTAATCTGCAAAGCATAATAAATAAATTAGAATTTTTTAAAAATAATTAAACAAAAACAAACAAACAAACGCAAAAAAAAATCAAGTGTCTTCCAGATGTGCACATCCGGAAATTTGTAAAATATTTAACGTTGGGTGTTTCTGGATGTGCACATCCAGAAGGACACAGAATTTTTAACGTTAGGTATTTCCGGATGTGCACATCCGGAATCACTCTGAATACTAAACGTTACAATCTTTTCGGATCTGCACATCCGGTACGTATTTTGAAGTTTAAAAATGGCAGCCATGACCACTGTACCATGCAAAAGGGCATTTTAATGCCCTGATCGTCCGTTTGAAGCAGTAAACAAGACCTACATTGTCTCTAACCTATGTTATTCATACAAACTAACAATTTTTACACCTAAATGTCTACTCTGAATCGATTACTCGAAAATTACTCCGAAACGCTAAAATTTGAAAACTTACCGATTCAAATGAGATACGGAGGATTTAGAGTCTCTTGATCGTTGTCGATGTTGCTTTGCGCCGAACTCGAGTGGAAAATATCAAGATTTGAGGTGATTGAAAATTTGAGGGTTTGAGAGAGTTTGAGAGAGTATAGAAATGAGAAAGTGAAGAATAAGGGGGAGGAAGAAGGTCTGGCGCGAAGTTATAACAAATCCTTCCAGAAGTACACATCAGAGTTGTTTCCGGATAGCATATTCGGAACACTTCAGCGTTTTTTAAAAATTTAGTACGTCCGAATGTGCACATTTAGAATCAGGGGGCAAAAAAATAATTCACATGGTTCCTAAAAAATTTGGATGGTGTATTAAAAAATGCTCTAATTTAATCGAGAAAGAGGATTGATAGAAAATGAAAGCGCCAATTTAATACAACAAAAAGAGAAACGATGGAATTCTATTGAGAGTTTGTGTTATTGTGGGGTTTTCAATTTTCTGATTGTTTACTGATTTTCCAATCTTTACCTATAGTTGATTATGTTCCTGAATATTATGATCCATTATTTCCCATTTGTAGAGATAAATTCTATCTTAAGCTAATAGCTTGAATAACAAACTGTTTCTAAAGATATAATTGTATGTGGTGTAAAATAGAGCTAAATACTAGAATTGTTCGTGGTTGAAGAAGATGAACGGTACTCTCTCCGTCTCAAATTAGAAGATGTTTTGGACATTTTACACAGTTTAAGAAAAATAATCAATGTTGTATAGAAAAGAGAAATTATGTATGACTTTATACTATTGTCCTTCATTAATTACAGATAAAAGGGAAATTAATTGAATCAAAAGAAGAAAGAGAAATAAATAGTTTATGATATATTAGGAAAAATGTCATTAATGTTGTATTGGAATTATAAAGTGATTTATAATTTGAGACAAATATATTTTGCAAAGTGACTTATAATTTGTGACAGAGGTAGTACATTATTAGGCTAATTTAACACATTTCGAAAATATATTTCCGGAAATTTTTCGAAAATATATTTCTAACTAAAAAACGATTGAAATGCGTGTATTAAAATGCGTCTAGAGATATATCTCCGAAAACGAATGATATTTTTAGAAATCCGCATGATGTCTAAATAACACATAGGATACAATAAGAAATGCTCAATTCAAAAACCACCTCTAAAGAAATAATCTGGCTGTAAACTGAACCTCCAATGCAAATTACAACTAGATTTTGAACTCATTAAACATATACAGTTCTTTCTCAGCTAATTTATGCACAATGATACATAAATTCTGTTGGCAACATAGTTTTATAGAAAATAGTTCTATGAAGAGATTTTTTAAAATACTCTAGAAAACTAATCTTAGAAATTTATTTAAATAATTGTTCTCTTTAAACTGTTAAAAAAAATTATTGTGTAGTCCAACCAATACACATAATAGTCGAAGGTTTCAATCCTTTCAGTACTTACTCATTTGTGTACAAGGACTTTCAATGCTTTCACAAAAAAGGGTATCACATTATAAAAAGATATGCACAGTTTCTTTCTTAACAAATAAAATACAACTCATAAGATATTAGTTGCTGATCATACATGAAAAATAGTTCCTTATGATTTTATTTATTTTCATATTAAATTACACAATATCCATGCTCCATATAAACATATATTGCATTAATGTGAGGATAGTGCAGTTTCCTGCTCAAACATGACCCCCATCAGTCTGTGGCTGATATGTCCGACGCCTAAGCTGAGAATCGGTATTTGGTTGCTGCAGAAATATTCTTGTTGGATCGTTAGGATCAACATACCTGCATAATGTTTTCAACCATAAATCCTTGATTTCTGGATTATAAACACCACAATCCATACCCTAACAGACTAACAAAAAAAACTAAATTTTAACTTTCACTTACGCATGTCTCATCATCTCATCGACAGGAGCCTGAGATACTGGCAAAGGATCGACACGAGATTCTGTAGGCGCACTAGCAAGTTGATTGTACTGTCTCACTGAAGCAATCAAATTGAAGAAAAGAGGAATGAAGGTTCCACAGCCTCCCTCTTTGAATATGATCTTAAATGAGTGTGTGGAGTAAAGAGCTCTATGTTGATCAGCTGGGACTACCTATATTGCAATTTTAGAAATTTACAAGTTGTAGACCGAAGATTTTGATACAACAATGAATAATTACAGGCAAAATCAAGACAGCAAATAATGGAAAATTAACTTACTGGCTCAACAAGTCCAGAAATATTGTTGCAGTGAAATATTGGTTGGTTAAATTTTTCACCATTGATATACAGCTACATAAGGATCAAGACAATGAAAATATCAAATATAGAGCATGTATGTCAATTGAATATTCATTGGCAATTGAAAGCAATGAAAGATGGGATCACATACCAAAGGCATATCAAAGGCCACAATGCCATCACCAGGATTTTTAGCAACAAAAACCATCCGCACATTTGACAAATATATGACCCCCTTTGCTTTAAGACGACCCCCGTGACTTCTGACCATTCAAGACGAAGTTAATAACAAAATCAATTCTAAGTTTCTCAACAAAAATGAATACACAAATCAAGTAAAAAGGGAAAACTAAACCTAATTTTAAAAATTAAATTAATCAAAAAGGGGAAATTAGAAAAACGGATAAAATACCCAGCGCCGGGAATCTTGTCGACCTCGAATTCGACGCCGTCTCTTGCCAATACAAACATCTCGCTGACGAAAGGAACGGGCATTCCGTTTGGGAAGAGTTGAGGATTCAAAGCCATGTCTACGAATTGGAGAGAGAAAGTGAGATTCTGAATTCAGAAATCGCGTTTGGTTTTGGGGTTTTGTTGAGGATTGATGAAATTGGAATGTTTAAATGTTAAACCGAACCGAACGCGTTGACAGGTCTCTAGAACAACCCAGATCTTCAATTAGTTTTTTAAAAATGAGGATCATTAATTAAAGGGTTAAATATGGATAAAATCTCTACAAATATTTCAACTTTCAAGTTTGGTTCTCCAAAATTTTTCTTCAAACAATAGTTCTTTAAAAGTTTTCTGTACCTAACTTTAGTCTCTTCCATTAATTTCCACTAAAGGTGGCTTATGTGAGATGTCATGTGGAAATTTTTTGATGACGTGACTTACACGTGGCAAAAAATGCTGATATGTATGCCACGTGTCAATTTTAATTTTTTTTATATTAATATCATATTTAAACCCAGAAATGGTAGCTAATGCAGCTACTTCCTAACTAATTCTTAGTTAATCTCTAGCTAATTTAAACACATCATTCTAATCATTTATATCTAATTCATAGCTAATATCTAACTAATTTAAACACATAATTATATTAGTAATACACACAACTCATTGATTCTCCTTTTTTATTCCATAAAATGTTTTATTAATGATCAAAATGTGACATTGAATATTAAAAATCACAACTAAAGTTTTATCCTAAAGTTTTAGAAGAACTCAAATCAAATCCAAATAAAATTACAAATAAGAATTCTTAAAACTAGTAATGGTGACAATTCGTATGATATAATTTAACAATGAAAATATATGCTCAAAATTCCTAAACAATGTTATTTCTATTCTCCAATCTATGCTCAATTTTGCAAGGGATTTTGGTCTTGATTAAATCCTCCAATCCATGTTCAATTTTGCAAAGCATGCCCACTCTTGATTAAAACCTTGTCATACCTTATGCATACTTGCCCTGCAACAAACAAATCAAAAGTCAAGTTTTAACCTGCACCTTCAAACAAATCAAAAAAACTTCCAGAGCTTAACATTTAGTGCATAAAAATGAAACTGCAGCAGAATTTAGGAAATCATGAACCAAATTCACTTCTAACTAACTTAATTAACCAACATCCTTCATGTATCTAACATCCAAAAAATTCACAAATTAACTCAAACAGATTTTTATTTCATTTGACATATCAATTAATTCTCACTAGCTCAAATCATACATCCATGGTAATACATTCAATTCATCATAACAATTCACTTATTTTGTTTACTAATAATTCACTAGCTAATTGCCTACTCAACAATATTTCTACCATGATAATAGAACTCTACAATTTCCATTTTAGCTTTACAATGAACTCCAATTCTTAGTTCACTGCAACAAGACAGAGATCATAGTGACAATTAGGATTGGAACAACTTCTATGAAAATTGACAATGGAAGTATTGTAGTTGTCACTGTGAAACAAGAAAACCAACAAAATTGGATGAGAAAATTAGTAAATCACATTATGGAAAAAAAGTGTCAAATTTTGCAACACCTATAATTTACAAAGTTAGACATAATACGAGATAAATGAAGTTCTAACTAAAATTAATTCAGATGAGCACCTATATGTGGTAATAAAAAAGAAAATTCCACAAATTCCAGTGCTAGAATAAGGAAAATGGAGAATCAAAGTTTCTGGTCAACAATTTAATAAACTATTTTTTTTCTTATGAACCATTCCCGTTGGATGTGCCAAAAATAATAAACAACGTAACAAGTGAAATTCATAATAAAGTAGTAAAGTTCATTATAAAGTAGAACACTAGAAAAAAATCGTTAACATTACCATTTTGCTATGCACTCGTAGCAATATTTCTTTCTTTTGCACTTGGAACAAACAACAAGACTAGCATTAAGGCTTTTAAACATTAACACTAATGTCAATCTGTTTTCACAACCAAATCAATGTTGCTAACGTTCAATTTTTAAAATTAATTCATAAATAGGTTTTAACAAACTAATAAAACTAACATAATTAATGTTAATTGGGCAACAACAGTTTTTCCACACAAGTTAACTAACTGCACTTTCACAACAGGAACTAACTTCACAGCAAACTTCATATCAGAACTGCAACATCAATCTCATTAAAACCCCACACTCACTTGAACATCTCAAAACTCGATTTTCTCTTTAGCTTCTCAACCTAACTCTTTTCTAACTCACATCTCCAACTCACAACCAACTTAACTGA
The DNA here is from genome assembly GCA_022829125.1 of Lathyrus tuberosus. NCBI lineage: Eukaryota > Viridiplantae > Streptophyta > Magnoliopsida > Fabales > Fabaceae > Lathyrus > Lathyrus tuberosus. The sequence goes on from JALAZF010000063.1 coordinate 17,306,729, forward strand.
ATTGTAACAACTAACTAATCAATTTATTTCCTTACAGTACCTACAAACATAAAGTTATATGAGTCATGCTCTTACCAGTAACCGGTGAAATTTTGAATTGAAAGAGTTCAAATTAAATCCATAGATTAGATCACTAAATGATTTTAACTTCTTTTATAATTAAATGGGCATGAAAGTAACCAACTATGTTCAACCCTTTAGCAGAAAATTATTCATTTATCTATCATTAATTACACTATAACTAATTATTATATATATTTTTAAAACCAATAATAAGATAATAATAGATCGAATTAACATATTTAATTAATGATTGAGTTTACACCAATAATACATTATAACTAATTATCTTTTTTATTGTTAAAAAACACTAATAAGATATTTGTTCGTCTACACCAATATTTTAAAAATCAGATCGAACTGGTCTATCAAACTGGTTAAATCGGGAGAAGGGTTATTTGTCTAATTTGATTGTTGAATTTAGTAAACTATTGAACTAATGAGAACCGATCAAAATCGGCCAAAACTGATGAACTAGAGGTTTTGAAAAATTGGCACGTTAAATGTTTGCATTTTTTTCAAACATAACAACACTGTTTTTATAATTTTCTTAAAAAAATAAAAGTAAAATATAAGTAGGCTTTTTCAAAATATATTTGCAATAATTTTTTTCCAGAATTAAATTTCTTAGACACTGCATTTATATTGTTATTTAGTTCATGTTGTAATTTAGATTTTGTTTAAAATTTATTTGGATTTGTATTTTATACTATTTTGTTGTCTGAGATGATTATGTTTAGAATATGAATTTAAAGAATGAACATGTGAATTATAATATTTTGAAATTTTGTATCGTGATTTTTTTTAGAGAGCGAGTCATGTAGTTCAACCAGTTTAATAACTATATAATTTTGTTATAAAGCCTGGTTTATTCAACCAAGTTATTATGTTTAATTCGATTTAGTCATGCGGTTTGATTAATGATTCAATGGTTTGACCAATGAACCAATGACCTAGTATCCTCACCTGTTTGATGATCGATCTGGTTTTTAAAAACATTGGTCCACATAGATCAATTTATTTGTTTTAATATTTGATTGTCCTGATACTACTATTTAATAATGCAAAATATTGTAGGAAATATAAACGGAAACACAACATCAACACAATTTTCAACGAATCTATCGATTTATGAGGTGAGAACTACAAAATGTGGCTGAAATCGTGAGTGATTGAGTAAATGCGTTGGAAGTGAATGCAAATGATGTTTAGAAGGCTGCGCACAAGGAACAAAGGAAGAAAGGTGAAAAATCTCTTTTTTTATTCATCAATGTATGGATCCTAACGTGTTTGAGAAGATTATTGAAGAAGAAACGTCCAAATGAGCGTGGGACAAGTTGAAGAAATTGTACGATGGAGATGAAAAACTAAAGAGAGTGAAGTTATAGGCACTGGGAAAGCAGTTTGAAATAACAAAGATGAAAGAAGATGAATTGGTTACTGATGTCTTCTCAAAATTAGTGTTACTCACGAACCAGATGAAGGTATATGGTGAGTCGATCAATGACTTGCAAAAGATTGAGAAAGTGTTGAGATCTCTGACTGCATATTTTGATTACATTGTAGTGTCTATTGAAGAGTCCAAGAACCTAGCTGAGATGAAATTAGAAGAACTTCAAGCTTCATTAGAGACTCGTGAGATGAGGCTGAAGCAGAGGAACTTAGAAAGAGAGAAGGTGGCTGGCGGACAAGCATTGCAAGCATGGTTCTTCAAGAAATCTGGTAGAGAAAGCGTGAAACAAAGAAAGAATCTTGCAAATGATGATAAGTCAAGCTAGAATTCAAATAAGTATTCGGGGAAGAAAGTTGACATGAAGGAGGTGCAGTGTTACAATTGTCAAGGATTTGGCCATTATGCACGAGATTGTCGGAGAAAGAAGGAATCGAAAGCAAAAGATAATAACGACGTGCAATATGCACATGCTGGAGAAAGTGACTTTGATGATATATTACTCATTGAAAATACAAAGTCAAATAATGAACAAACCAATATGTGATACTTGGAATCAGGGTGCATCAACCACATGACTGGTAATAGAAACTGGTTCACCAAGTTAGATGAACCAGTTAAGAAAGTGATCAGGTTTGCAGATTAAAGACATGTCACATCAACTGGAAGAGGAAACATAGTTTTATTGCGAAGATATGGTCAGAAGTCCAGTATTAATGATGTATTGTATTTACCTTCGATGACAAGTAATTTGATAAGCATAGGTTAATTACTTGCAAAAAGGTATAACATGAAGTTGGAAGAAAATAAGATGAAGATGTATAATAGTGAAGGAAAGATGATCCTGAAAACACAATTGGAAGATAACAAAACCTTCAGGATTGAGATCAACATGAATAATCATAAATGTCTTGCCTCGACTGCAGTAGAAGACAAGAATTGACTATGGAATCACAAATATGTACACCACTTCAAAGGTCTAGGTATGCTTAACTAGAAGAAGATGGTGTATAACTTACCTCAGGTGAAGGAACCAAATGAGGTGTGTGAGGAATTTTGCAAAGCAAATCAGGCTAGGAAAACATTCAAACATGACTTGTTCATGAAGTCGAGAGAAAATGTGGAGCTTGTTCATTATGATGTGTGTGGACCTTTTGAACTAATGTTGAATGAAGGTAATTATTATTTCCTAACCTTCATAGATGAATTCACCAAATATATGTGGATTTATCTTATTGAAACGAAGAGTGAGGTATTCACACAGTTCAAGATGTTTAAGTAGTATGTAGAGAAACAAAGTGGATGCAAGTTAAAGAAAATGAGAAATGATGGTGGAGGTTACACCTCTAGAGAATTTGCAATATTTTGCAATGAGGAAGGTATGGAGTATGAGGCCATTGCACTCTATACACCTCGACATAATGGTATAGCTGAGAGGAGAAATAGAAGCATATTGAACGTGACTAGGAGTATGTTGAAAGCTAAAGAAATGCCAAAGAGATTTTGGGCTGAGTCAACTTCGACAGCAGTATACATTCTAAACAGATGTCCACATGGATGATGTGCAAGTGAGGGATAACCTAATTGTCGAGGCATCACCTATGAGGATAGATGATCGAGAATTAAAGCAGCTCAGAGGTAAAAAGATTGCTCTGGTGAAGGTTGTTTTGGGAGGACCTGTTGGGGGCATGACGTGGGACTTCGAGAGTCGGATGAAGGAATCTTATTCGGACCTGTTTTCGCTACGTAATTTTTTAGGGCGAAAATCTTTCTAAGTAGAGGAAAGTTGTAACACTCTAATTTCTTTAAATTAATATTTTATTTAATTATTAGAGTATTTATTTGTTTGTTTGTTTTTGTGATTGGTGGATTAATGGGTATTTTAGTAATTTAATAATAATTATTATTATAGAGTTTAAGAGCGTAGAAATAAAATAGAATTTATTTAAATTATTAGAGATAATTAGATTATTTTAATTATTTAGTAATAATTAGAGTAATTAGAATTATTAAAAATAATTCATTATAAACATTATGTATGGATTTTCATTAAATAATTATTTACGTATAACTTTTATTTAAATCAAATAAAAATGTTACATTTATTTGGAAAATACAATTTTATGGAATAAAAATAAAACTTGAGATTTAGGGTAACATAGATTCTAATTGGGATATTTTAGGGTAACATAAATTCTAATGTGAGAGGCTGAGATAAGGTATGAGAAAAAATTAGAAAATTTAGGAAGCGGTTGATTGTGGGAATTTGAAATACGTAGAGCTTTGGGGAGCAATCATAGGAACGTAAAGGATTTGTTAGAAAGCTTCAATTTCGAGGTAAGAAGGGATTACTTTACCTATGAGTGATAATTAGGCAGCCAGGATGGCAAGGGGTCCTTACCCCTCCATCAACGCCATGAGTGATTTCTGTACTTTCTTCAATTTCTTGTACTCTTTTTAATATGTTTGGCCAAATAGGGTTTGTGTGAAACCCCATTGGCATCTATCAAATAAATATTTTTGTTTCTATATGTTACTGTGATGACCAAATAGGATTTTGGATAAATCCCCTATAGTCACCGTAATATGGTTTGTTATTGATGATGTTATATGAGTTTGTGTATTCCTATGATGAAATTGTTGTTCGTTATAAGTAGTTTATGAAATTGAGATATTTTAGAACGTTGTTCTGTATTCTGTGATTTTGGCCAATTTTCTCAATTCCTATAAAAACTATGAGATCGGTAATTTTCCCCTAATTTTCTAAAAAAAAGTCAGAAAAACTTATTTTTCCAAATTTTTAAAAAAATAAAAAAAGATAAAAAAATTTTAAATGGAGGGGCCCAGTAGAGCCGCAAAGGAGGCAATCGTGAAGCTGCACCGACGGCAGCCAGAGACCGGAGTAGCACCACGATGGCGGAGGCCGATGTTCGGGAAGGTCGCACGACGACTGTTGCCGCGACGGCGGCGGGGACGATTTGTGCCAGAGGGGTTTTGCACCGAGGCGACGGCGTACGGTCGTGGGTTGGGCTCGGCAATAGGTTCGGGGCATTTTTGGAAATTTTTGAGTTCGGGGAGTTTTTCATAGATTTTTTTAACAATTTTTACTTCAATGATATTTTTGTGATAGCCCTTATAGTTAGTAGAGTTATCACCTGTGAAGAGTTCTCAATAGAGCAACGTTGAGCACTTTAGAGTACTTTTGGGTACGCTTAGGGGTGGCAAACGAGTATGCCCACCCCGTTTAGCCTCATCCCGTAAAAGTCTGCAATAAAATGGGGAATGACAGCCATAGTTAAGGATGCAACGCTAAAACCTAGGCCTGTCCCGCAAAAAAGTGAGGGGGGGGGGGGCGGGGAAAGCTCACAGCTATTACACATTTTAAGCCTAAAAATGCAAAAATTTATGTAAATGTTCGTGACCGCAAAAGCTCGCGAAGAAAACGAGACGGAGAGGGGCGGACACATTAGAGGGTGAGGGCCTAAATCCTTGGCCCACCCTACACTAAAGTGTAGGTAAAACGGGCATGCCCAATGGGTCGGACCCGTTTTTCCACCCCTAGGTACTCTAGAGTCATTTTGAGATTTAAAGTTTTGTTGAGTTGTTTTTGAGTTCTTTGAGAATTCGGTTGAGTTATAAATAATATAATAACTTTTTGAGACATTTTGAGCATTTTGCTTATTTTAGAGTTGTTCAGTAGTAACATACCCTTACTCAATTTGAGATATGATATAATTATCTAAATAAAGTATATTTTTGAGATGAGTAATACTATGGGATTACAATGAGGCATGTTTATTGGCAAGTTTATAATTCAAGGGTGGAACTAATTTTAAGATGATTTTGAGATGATTTTTTAGTATGATTTTGAGATGATTTAGATGATTGCTTGAGTTGTACGACTGTTTGTTATGTATGATCATGCATGCATATATTTTGGAGTTAGGTGAGACTTCGGTCCAGTGAGGTTAGGTTCAGAGAGGAACCATGACAGTCTCATGTCCAGAGAGGGATACGGTTCAGAGAGGAATCGAAGATATGGGCAATCAATAACAAACCTTTGACCCTAAAAACCCGGTACCACGTGAATATTGGAGAGAAGTTGGTGCATTATCATTTGCATTATAAATTGGAATGCGATTATGTTTTGTGAGAATATTCTTGTGATTGTTTTGTTTATCATCCTGCTGTTAATTTTCACCATTAACATTTGTAAGGTGTATTCTCACCCCTTTCTTGTTTGTTTTGTGTGGTTTTGTAAAATGTTATACATATACTCAACCAGAGTAATTGCTTGTGAGTTGGAAGATGACATTGCAGCTTTTTTTCTTATTTATTTATTTACACTATTAGATGGACATTGCTCTGATTTTGTAACATCAGGAGACGAATTTGCTTTTAGTTGACGTTGGATTTTATTTTCCTTAAGTATTTCCTTTGAATAAACTTGTTGAAGTTATGCCATAATTTGAATTCCACTGCGAGTGTTGCTGACTTTATCTGAATAAAGTATGTATGTTTGTTCGAGTAACATCCTGAAATGTGATTTTTTTTTCTTTTATAATTAAGAGTTCAAGTTTAGAATGTTACAATGTGCACATCTAACACAAGCATAGAAGATTGGGATGGTGGATAAAGACAGAAGTAAGGGTGGCAAAAGACACCCAGCCCATCGAACATGCCCTTTTTGCTTGCATTTTTTTAAAAAGATGGGGAAGGTTTTAGGCTTGCACCCTCTAATATGTCCACTATATTCTATTTTTTTTAGGCTTTTACGCATATGAGCATTAACAAGGAATTTTTGCAACTTTTAGCCTTTAAGGTAAGTCGTCAAGGAAAAGATCGTGGATTCGATATAGGTAAAGCTTGAATCATTGTATATGACCAAGTCCTTGACTCACGTATTGTGTATAAAACAAATTCTATACCATTGTACATGGTAGAGAAAAAAATCCATCATTGAGCAATTGAAATAATTTCACAAGATCATTAATAACTTGGAAAATGATGAGGTGAATATTCATAATGAGGATAGTGCTCTACTCTTGTTAAGATCATTACCTTGATTCTTTGAGCATTTTGGGGATGTCGTTTTTATGGAAATAAAGGTACAATGACATCAAATGAAATGCATACAGTTGTTAGTTCTAAGGAGTTTTCAATGAGGAAATGTTTAAAGGCTTGTAATTGTGTTAAAGGCTTGAATGTCTCCAGAGAAGAAAGTGAGAATATAGGGAATTAAAAATCCAAAGGGTTTAATAAGTCAAGGTCAAAAGGATTTTTTTTTAACTCGATTATTTGAAGAAGAATTGTCCTGAGAGAGGGGGGGGGGGAATGATGATTTTGTTCACATTGTAATTGCCTCAGATGGATATGGTTATAAAAGTGTTGGTGTGCTAGTGGTGTCGAGTTTAGATATGGAGAAGAGTTGGATGATAGACTTAGGATGATCTTATAACATGATGGACAATAATGCTTGTAAAGTTCATGTTATTGGTATGGTCAGACTAAAAATATTCAATGATCATGAGTTCCTTCTACGCCATGTGAGGCATGTTTCTGAGCTCAAGATAAATTTGTTGTCAATACGAATTATTATTGATCTATGTTATTACATTAGATTTAAACACAGTGTGTTGAAAATTTTTCATGGTGCATGAATCGTGGCTAAAGGATCTAAAATGTGTGAGTTATATATTTTATATGGTTCCATTGTTATTGGCCGTGCATTATAAGTTAGTTATTAAAAAAAATATTTTATTTTCACCAATACATGTTAGTGAAATAAAAAGTGACATCATCCTGAAGGTTGTTTCAGAGTAATTTAATGAATTTTGTAGAAACCAAAGTGTAAAGAGGCATAGAACCGTTGTTTGCACATCTCAACAAAAATGGCCTAGTTAAACGCGAGAAAAAGACCATTTTGAATTGCATAAGGTGCATGTTGTTCATAGTTGGGTTGCCAAATAGTTTTTGGGCTAAAAATGGTTCTAAAGCAGCTTACCTATTCAGCAGATGTCCAATCATAGGAATAGACTTTAAAACGATGTATGATCGGTGGTTTTTATGCTTTCTTTTACCGTTAATTTTAGTTAGTCTTGTTATATGTTTAGTCGGTTTATTTCCCTTTTTCTGCATTTTATGCTTTGGTTTTGTCTCTTTCATGTTTTTAGGTTCAGATAAGCATTCAGGAAGAATCAGAGCGAAAATCAGGAAAAATCGCAAGAATTCGGAAACATTTCCTGCACATTCCAGGAGGTATGACACATCCGCTTGTGTCAGCTGACACTGCCCGTGTCAGAAGGCCTGGGACCAATAGCCAAAAATGTGAAACCCAAGAGGACTAACACAGCCGCCCGTGTCAGCTGACACTGCCCGTGTCAGGACTTACACTGCCCGTGTCAGGGCTGACACTGCCCATGTCAGGGCTGACACTGCTCGTGTCAAGTTGACACTGCTCGTGTCAGGCTGACACGACCAGTGTCGTCTTGTGACGCTGATTTCAGTGTTTTCTGATTTTTTGCCCAAGTGTTGGCCCGTGAGGGTGTTTTGGGTATTTCTAACCAGTCTCAGTGGATCTTTTCTATTTAAGTGAGTTTTGAGAAGGAAAAAAAGGGACTTTTTGGCTGGGAAAGAATTCTACGATTGAAGATTAGAGAAGACACGCTTTTTGGAAGGCGGAAGATCTTCATGAGCAGAAGCAATTGACGATCCATGTTTACCCCAATACTTGTAATGTCTATTTTTAATCTTGTATTTCCTTTGAACAATATGAGTAGCTAAACCCCCAATACTAGGGGGTGTCCCTGATTTGGATCTGTAATGACTCTGATATTAGTATTGCAATAACAATCTCTTTTTTTCATAATTGATTTGATCTCTAGCTATTCGTAATGTTTGCCCTGTCGGACAAACATGGTTTGATTTTCGATTAACGATTAGGCTGGACCGCCGTTGTTAATGCTTTGCTTTGGATTATTCTATAGTAGATATCACCTAGGACTAGGGATACCCTATAGAAACCAGAATATTCTTGATAATTGATTGCTTAATTTCATCTGTAATTCTCTATGGACATAGGAATTAGGGTGGATGATTAAAGGTTTTCTCACTAAGGACTTAGGATTAAACATTCTAAAGAATCGGTAATTTATTAGTTAAAATAAGTTGTTGCAGTGTTAATTCAGAGTTTTTACTAAGTCGGATCACACACCATCCCTAGCATGTTACTCATATTTGTTGAAACCACTTAGTCAATTTCCTTCTTGTATTCGCACTTATTTTTATAATTAAACCAAACAATTTCAAAACCCCAAAGCTTTTGTTTAACTAAAATAAAACCAGAACTCTATATCGTCAAATAGTCCTTGAGATCGACATTTGGGGAAATTCCCTTTTATTACTACATTGGCAGAATAGTACACTTTCTATTTTTCCGATCAAGTTTTTGGCGCCGTTGCCGGGGACTGCCAAAGATCATAGATTTTATAGTTTTATTTTAGTTAAAATTTTGTTGCTCCGCAATTAAAATTTAGTTTTAATTTTAATTTTATTTTTATTTTATTTTATTATAAAAAAATTATATTATTGTTGCTTCTTGAATTCTTCTATATTGTGTTACTAATAAAGTGTTTGAGTTGTGTAGTTATGAATATTTTTTATACATTGCCACCTGTATCTCCTGCATGTTGGTCGCCTGATTCGGGAATCACTTTGGAAGAGGCGACTAAAATTTTTAAAGCATATAGGAGGGAGGTAAGAATCCTTATGAATGAATGTGAGGAAGCTAACTTTTATCCAGATAATTTTATTTGGCGAGAGTTCAGGTTGGAAGAAGAATGTGTGAAAGAAGAAGAACAAGGCATGACGTCAGACAAAGAAGATGCATTAGAAATAGAAGAATTTGAGGTAAACAAGAAATACGGGGAAGAGGAAAGAAGGCAACTTGAAGATGATCTAGTGATGGATGAAAATATATATGTAACAATTTGTGTAGATGTAGACATCCAACAAGAAAATCTTCAAGAAAATAGTATCCCTAAAAACTATTTTACCAAGGCAGATGAAAGACAATAAATTGACAAAGTATTGGATTTCATTTATGCCTTTTTCACAAAAATCCAACTGAAAATGATTTGGAAGCAACATCATCAATACCTCAAGTTCATGGGATTGCTACCAAACAAAAGAAAGAAAAAATATGATGTGTTCTTTTTTTCATATATGCCACCTTAACAGAGAATGAGTCGTCGAGCCATGTGACGTTAAACAAAGCGTTATGTGGGAGGCAACCCACGCTTTTTATTACTAAGCCATTTTTTTGTTGTTTTTTTTTATTCAGGTTCTTACATAGGCAAGGAGTAATAATGGATAATGTGCAAGCGATGATACAATAGATGATGTTGCATTACCCTCCGCCTCCTTTATGAGTCTCCTCTCTCTGACTTGTGCTAAAACATTGAGGCCAATGTTTAGTTCAAGTTTGGGGGAGGATTTAGTGGTTTTACCTTTTCTCTTTAGTACTTTTTATTTCTGTTTTGTGTGTTGTTTTATTGAAACCCCTTTGAATTTCTCCCCGAATTAGGACCGTGGAAATTTTTTCATGTGAATACTTAGATTTTAAGGATGTTGAGAAAGTATATAGATTTTGAGGGAAGAGAGGCTAGAACTAGGGACATTGAGAAAGTTTGGAAACTTAGGTATGACCCGAATACCATATATTCCCCGGAGTAAGAAAATGAGTCCAACATGTAGATTTGTGCCATAGTACTTGGATTTGAGAAGTATTCCCTGATTAGTTCATAGTGATAGTCCGACATGATTAAAAAGAATTATATGTATAGGGTTGATTGAGAGAATGACTTAAGGCACCGGAAAAAAAAGTGAATAATGGCAATAAAGACAAATGATCCTTCTAAGTTGGGTAACCCTCGCCCAGTTACTTAGCCTAATGCGGTTGAGTCTCAATTTTCGTCCCAAAGTGGACTAATTAACGCCAATGAGCGAGAAAAAAGAATAAAGGTGCCTATAAAAAGTTTCGATCAATCTTGTACATGTGAGGGAAAACGATCATAAATGCCTTAATTTGATTATCCGAATGAAAGGGGTAGAAAATCGAAGAGAAGACTTAAGCCCAAAGCATAGTTGGAGAGGTGACCGAAAGGGGGATTTAGGTCTGTGGTTTTACTGCAGTATGTGTTTGTGTTATACCTTTGTTAACAGACGATTACCAAGAGAACTAGTTTTAGTCAATCGAAACAAAGGCTCACGTATGAGTATCAACACACCTTACCTTCACAAGTCTTTCATTTGATGTGTATTGTTTGATCTGAAAAATCTTTATGCAATCTTGTTGCTTGAGGTCAAGCAAAGGTTTAAGTTTGGGGGAGTTTGATCGGTGGTTTTTATGCTTTCTTTTACAGTTAATTTTAGTTAATCTTGTTATATGTTTAGTCGGTTTATTTCCCTTTTTCTGCATTTTATGCTTTGGTTTTGTCTCTTTCATGTTTTTAGGTTCAGATAAGCATTCAGGAAGAATCGGAGAGAAAACTAGGAAAAATCGCAAGAATTCAGAAAAGTTTCCTGCACACTCCAAGAGGTCTAACACGGCCGCCCGTGTCAGCTGACACTGCCCGTGTCAGAAGGTCGGGGACCAAAAGCCAAAAATGTGAAACTCCAGAGGTCTGACACGGCCGCCCGTGTCAGGACTGACACTGCCCTTGTCAGGGCTGACACTGCCCGTGTCAGGGATGACAATGCCCGTGTCAGGGCAAACACTGCCCGTTTCAGGCTGACACGGCCAGTGTCGGCTTGTGACGCTGATTTCACTGTTTTCTAATTTTTTGCCCATGTGTTGGCCTGCGAGGGTGTTTTGGGTATTTCTAACTGGTCTCAGTGGATCTTTTCTATTTAAGTGAGTTTTGAGAAGGAAAAAGGGGGACTTTTTAGCTGGGAAATAATTCTACGATTGAAGATTAGAGAAGACACGGTTTTTGGAAGGCGGAAGATCTTCATGAGCGGAAGCAATTGACGATCCATGTTTACCCCAATACTTGTAATGTCTATTTTTTATCTTGTATTTCCTTTGAACAATATGAGTAGCTAAACCCCCAATGCTAGGGGGTGTCCCTGATTTGGATCTGTAATGACTCTGATATTAGTATTGCAATAACAATCTCTTTTTTTTCATAATTGATTTGATCTCTAGCTATTCGTAATGTTTGCTCTTTCGGACAAACAGGGTTTGATTTTCGATTAACAATTAGGCTGGACCGCCGTTGTTAATGCTTTGCTTTGGATTCTTCTATAGTAGATATCACCTAGGACTAGGGATACCTTATAGAAACCGGAATATTCTTGATAATTGATTGCTTAATTTCATCTGTAATTCTCTATGAACATAGGAATTAGGGTGGATGATTAAAGGTTTTCTCACTAAGGACTAAGGAGTAAACATTCTAAAGAACCGATAATTTATTAGTTAAAATAAGTTATTGCAGTGTTAATTCAGAGTTGTTACTAAGTCAGATCACACACCATCCCTAGCATGTTACTCATATTTGTTGAAACCACTTAGTCAATTTCCTTCTTGTATTCGCACTTATTTTTATAATTAAACCAAACAATTTCAAAACCCCAAAGCTTTTGTTTAACTAAAATAAAACCATAAATCTATATCATCAAGCAGTCTTTGAGATCGACATTCGGGAAAATTCCCTTTTATTACTACATTGGCATAATAGTACATCGAGCGGCCCAAGGTGGGATTTCTGTTGGGGGTATGATTACCCAGATAGCCACACATTTTAGTTATGGTCCTATCTTAGACAGTGAGACCCCAGTGGTGGGAAAGACGAAGCTTGATATGAGTGCTCTGATTCAGCAGGGCATGATTGCTATTGGTGTTAATTTTTACTCTGTTGTTAATCATCATAAGTTTGTTATAGCTCTCCCTAACCTCAATAAATTTTTTATTATTGATTGTAATAATTGGCTATATAAGAGTACCGTCCCTGAGGACGAGTACGAGGCTGAGGATGTTGATGTAGATTATGAAGAAGGCGTTCTGGAACAGGAAGAGGAGCAGGAGCAGTTTGTCCCTCCAGCCTCGAGTTCTTACCCACAAGGCGCGGAGTCATCATCCATGACTCCCAATCAATGGTCCTGGGTAAGAACCGAATTAAGAGACCTCCTCCAGGAGCATACAAGGCAGGGGGAGGAACAAGCACGTCAAGGGGCTGTCCTTGATGAGATGCAACTGATGATGCAGCGATTGATGCTGCACTTTCCACCTCCGCCTCCACAGTAGTACTCTGTGAGTCCCCTCTCTATCTTGGATTCAAACATTGAGGTCAATGTTTAGTTCAAGTGTGTATGTGTGGGGGGGAGGGGGGGTTATTGTTTTGTTATTATTTTTGTTAATTCATTTCAGTTTTACTTTTATTTTGGTTGCTATTTTGGTTTGTGTTTGTGTATTACAGATTTGGAGATTTTGGTGTCTGAGAAGTGACGAGACGTGTATTAGTGGATGAAAGATTCAACCCTTGCTTGCTATTCTGAAAGCCCCCAAAAGTGGATACCGCTGAAGATGATTGATTGGACGTAACTTTCTGGCACTGTATCGATATTGGATTACTGTGCACCAGAGTCGGATAGGAAGATGCACAACACTAGGAGAACTTTGGAACCTATTAAGCTAGACCAACCATGGTGAGTCATGCAAAGCCAAATATTTAGTCATCATGAGAGTGGTTCAGGTATGTCTTTATCACTCTGAGCTTGTGTACTGTCTTTTGGAATTTAACTGCACCCTTATACACATTGAGGCACTTGTTTTTGTTTAACCCCGAGCCTTTCTAGCCACCCTTTATATGTTATCCTTCGTTAACCCATTTTGAGCCATTTTTCCCTTTGTTTATAACCTCATCATGTAAACCATAAGCCCAAACACTTCCCTACCCGCTCAGATAGGTGTTGTCAGTTTTTTATCTGTGTAAAAATTTTAAGTTCGGGGGTTGAGACACCACTAACAACTAGGTAAGTGCAGAAAAAAAAAAAGAAAAAGAAAAATTGTGATAGAAAAAAAAAAGAGAAGAAAAATAGATGAGAAAAATAATAATGCACTTACCTAGAAAGGAATTTAGCTTGAAAATTATGAAAACATGCTCATGAGATATGATTGAGTAGAAGCTAAAAGATTTTCATGAAAAGGCGTCTGTTACCCTAATGTTGAGTAATGCAATTGACATAGTGAAAAGAATAACGACACTGATTATGAGCCAAAAACCACTTGTTTTCCATTTTCTTGTTTATCCCACCTTTAACCCTAAACCCCGCTACATCCTGTAAAGTCCTCCAAAAGTGTGTGTGGTGTGTGTGTGAAATGATATTAGACGGTATTCAAGTTTAAGAGTTGATTTTGCATACTTTGACTGTTGAGTGTAAACACTTTAACCTGAGTGAATTTGGTGAGAGTGAGAAAAAGATGACAGGTGAAGAAGGTGCTTTGATATGGAAGTGCATCAGAATGTTCGGTTCGGGAAAGCGGGAAACTTTGTTGGTACGGTGAAAAGAGAGTTGCGAAAGATGTCGGCGGTATTGTGGTAAGCGATAATTGGTAATTTGGGGGTGACCTTTTTTATGTCTTGAGCATCGCTTGAGGACAAGAAATGAGATAAGTTTGGGGTTGTGATCGGTCACCATTTCTACTACGTTTTCGTCATGTATTCGGCAATTTATCCATGAACCGGTAATCGTTTCTTTAATCTTTTCGTTGTTTTTCAAGTTAATTTAAAGTTTCTTATTTTATTCTTGCTTGTCTGTTTTATTTCACTTTTATTGCATTTTACGCGTGTGTGTGGTATTTCTGTTGATTTCAGGTCTATATGAAAAAGCCCGAAAAACTCGTGCGGAGAAAACAGAGTTTCTGGAATATACAGACAGGTTTTAGAAGAGTTACAGTGGCCTGACACAGCCACCCGTGTCAGGAAGGCGTCCAAAGGATGAAGTTTAGAGAAGAAACAGATGGCTAACACGGGTGCCCGTGTCAGCTGACACGACCCGTGTCAGCAAGCCTGGAGCATTTTCATATTACTACCAGAGAAACAGTGGGCCAACACGGGTGCCCATGTCAGCTGACACGGCCCGTGTTGGCTGAGGCGTGTCATTTTATGATTTTATTGATTTTGTGAATTTTTAGATCCTCGAGGGTACTTTGGGTATTTCTTTAATGCTGGAATTGACTGGAGAGTATTTGAGACGCGTTTTGAGAAGAGGAAGGGGACTTTTAGACTACGGAAGAATTTTACGATAAGGATTGGTGCTTTCAATGGATTCGGAGAACGGAGATTTTCATGAGCACTCGCAATTGAAGATCAAAGCAATCCATTTATCTTGTAATGTCTAACTTTTCTGTTGTAATCTCTTTGAATATTATGAACGGTTAAACCCCCCAATGTTAGGGGTGTCCCTGAATTGCTATTGTATTGACTCTAATTTCCTTTATTCTATGAGATAAGTGCTTTTTATTAATCTATTTTATTGTGCAAAGTGCTTAATGCTTTTTCTATCTGACCAATGGAATTTGATTTACGGTTAAGGTTTAGGTCAGACAAACCAACTTAACGCTTTTTGCATGATAATATTACAGTAGATATTGCTTAGGAATAGGGATACCCTGTAGTAACCGTAATAATCTTGTTAAAATACAATGCTTGATATTCTTTCTAAACTGCTAAGGAATTAGGGTATAGGAGGAATATCAAAGGTTTTTCTGGCTAAGGGATTAGGGAAATACATCTTTAAGATTCGAAAAGAGGTTGTTTTAAGCAGCGTCTCCTTGAATAAGGATTTAGGTTAGTGCAAAGCAATTCATACACCTTGCCCTGGCATGTTTTCTTATATCTTTTAAAAGTCAATTTTATTCTTCTGCTCTCTTTACTCTCTGTAGTTTATTATTTTCAAAACAAAACCAAAACCCAAAGAAATTTTTGCTTAATTGAATCATTATCAAACTTATATTTCCTATGCAGTCCTCGAGATCGATACTGGGGATAAACCCCTATTATTACTACATTGGTGAAAATAGTACACTTGTTATTTTTTCGATCAATATCCAATCATAGAAATAGACTTCAAAATACTTGTGGAAGTTTTGAGTAGGAAACTAATATATTATTATAATTTGAAGGTCTTCAAAGTTATTTCATTTGTGCATATTAAGATTCACCATCATGAAGAAAAACAATTTTCACATCCATTTGACAACGATATCATCCACTAGAAGCAAAAGTAGAAAGTAGAGTGCATACAATTGTCATTTTGGCAACCGAGACAAATGTCTCATCATAATCAATTCCATATTTTTGCTTGTTTTCTAAGACAACTAATAGAGCCTTGAAATGGATGAAAAGTCCAATAGAATTTACTTTCACATAATATACCCATTTGTAGCCAGACGATTTTACATTAGGAGTTCAAGAGACAACATCCCATACGAAACTCTCTTGAAGAGCCCGAAGCCCCAATTCTTTGATTTTATTTATTGCACACCTTTTACAGCTTGTGAGTAACAAGTGTGAATAGATGCTAGAGAGTGAGACAGACACAGAAGTATGCGAGGAAGCATACCTATCTGTTGAATATCTATCAGATGCTCGACATATTTGACTATAGTGAAGTGGTTTAAGAAGCACATGATCAAGTGGGGGATCAATATTAGTGAGAACTCAGTTTATAATGTTATACATATTGACGTATAACAGAAAAAAATTGGAAAGAATAGCAATATCATTTATGGAAGAAGAATGACAATCAGGGCTGGAAATGAGTCGAGTCGAGTCGAACTCGCCTTAACTCAATTCGACTCGTTAAAAATTAGCTGAGTTCGAGTTCATCACGAACATTTTTTTCAGCTCAAACTCGACTCGTTAAGAATTGGCCGAGTTCGAGTTCATCACAAACTTTTTTTTCAGGTCAAACTCGACTTGTTAGAAGTTCATAAATATCTCGGTTCAACTCGTTAGGTTTATCTTGCTAGGTTCAACTCGCTTATTTCATAGACTTAAAAGTAATTTTTTAAAGTCTAATATATATATATATATATATATATATATATATATATATATATATATATATATATATATATATATTTGACATTTTAAATTAATATTTTTTAAATAAAAAATATAGAAATTAAATAAAAGTTATAAAATTGGAATTTATACGATGTTAATTTTATTTGTATAATTATTCGTAGAAATATTTTACTCACTTGAGAATATAAATTATCAATTAAAACCGTTAGATTAAAAGAAAATATGAGACTAAGATTTAGAACAAATCTTTAAACTTACTCTTAAAGACAATATAATTTATCTCATATATAATCGAATTGACTCATGAATCTAACGAGTCAAACTATGTATAGTTCAAGTTCAAATCATTTAGTTAATTAACTTAGTTTTTAGCTCATATTCAGCTCATTTGGTTCATGAATTTAGTTCAACAATTTAATTTTCGAATCGAATTTCAAACTATTTTCGAGTTGGTTTGGTTCATTGTCAGCCCTAATGAGAATGAAATATAAATTAATTATAAAAATGTCACATTCGTAGAAATGTAAAAGTGATGTTTAGAGACATCCTAACACATAACCCTAATGAGAAGGACTATACCTCGTAAATTCACATTGAATAAATTGTGTGCTCCAAGCATATGTATTTCAAACGAGCGTAGGTGTAAAAACACACAAAATTAATGAATAGAAAAAAATTAAGTGGGAATCACAACCACAAACTCAGGAATAAAAAAGAACAAACAAGAATTGATCGAAACAAATAGCTAATCACCTAATGAACAAGAATTGATCGTAACAAACACAAAATCAAAATCACAAAGCAGCACCAGAAATCGCAAAGCCGAAATTAAGAGACGACAACCAAAAAAACTCATAACTCAATTGCAAATGAGCGAATCAATAACGCAACCAAGAATAAAGATCTTAATTTTTAAAAATCGAAAATCATAAAGACAAAATAAGAGACGGCAAGGACCCCAAACAACTACAAAATTTCGACTTCCGACAAAAATATTTCAAAACTAACACGTACAAGAAATGGTAGAAACAATTTCGAGAGCGATCCAGTAGAGTATAGTTGAACACAACCAAAATAACAAGATTTCACTTGTTTGATCGAACCTTTGTGTCACAAATTCTTACCTATGTCTTTCTTCATTGTATTGTTTTTATATTCAGTAACACGAGCATTTCCAAAATTGGAAATATTTGACTTTGTAGTCTATTTTAAGAATGGAAAATATATTCAATTAAGTATAATAAAATCATTGCATATTAACATCAACACAGCAATATATCACAGGTAGAAGGTATGTGAAGGTTTATGTTAAAACTTTATTTGAACAAGTCGGTTATTGGCTGAATCAAGTTTCATTTTAAGATTGTCTACGCCAATGGAAGTTAGGTGTAGTAGAAGAAGTTAATCTTACACAACATGGAGAATTAATGTTAAATTTATATTTGAAAGAGATGTTCACACTTAATGTTTGGAAGAGATGTGAAATATTAAAATAATAGAGCAGCTATAAAAGTGCTATCATCTTCATACCTTGTATATACAATAAATTGATCTTATTTCCTTTTTGCAACAAAAGAATTAATTTAATACAATCTCTCAAATTTTAGCAGACAATTAACAACCTCATCAGAAACAAGACTTTTTTTTAAGACTTATAGTACTGTACTGCTTTTCATCACTTGAAGAATTGTTTACATTCATTTGCTTGGATGTGTTTTCCTTTTAGCAAAGAACATAATAACCTTTGAAGGAAACAATGATTTCTTCTTCTTCTTTTTGTTCTTTGCATCTGAAGATGATCCAGTTTCATTGCTAATATTATCATTATCAGTATTGTTTTCTGTAGGAGATTTTCCCTTTGAGGCGTGTGGTGAACCATTTACATTCACAGTTGCATCAGCAGCAGCAGTAGTAGTATTAACCTCGCTATCCTTCCTTTGTTGTTCTTGTTCAGCTCTCCAGGATCTCAACTCTTGTTCTACAACTGATTTTCCTTCTGCCGCTTTTTCAGCATTCTCGGTTGCAATTTTCAATGATTCTCTCCTTACACACAGCTCTTCATTCAGTTCTTCTAGTTTCTCCAAGCTTCTTAATTCAGATTCCTTTGCCATATCAATCTGTGAATTTGCAGCTGTGATTCTTAGATTAGCTTGTTCCTCGGCTTTTTGAGTTCTCCTGCTGAGTTCATGGTATTCATCTAATGTGAGTGTCACAAGAGATGAAGTATCAACTTCTTTGGTGTTGCTTCCTCCTCTATTTGATTCACTTCTCTCCAATGCTTTGATTGAATCTTTAGCCAACTTTTCAGAAATTTTCGAAGCTCCTATTATAAGAGATAAAGTTAGTTAAGAGTTAGAGCTCGTTTGTGAAAAAAATCACTTTTTTTTTATAATCCGTAATAAACATGTCTTTAGTTAGGTTAGTTATCTTCTTCATCAATTCGTTTATATTCGTTAATGATCAATTCGTCAAGTTATCGATAAAATGAGATATTTCAGTAATACCTATCTCCATTTTTGTTGCGTGTAATCTGTTTTGCAGTGTAGCTAAACTTGCTTTGGCTTTTTCAGCTTCTTCTTGTGCTTGAAGAAGTTCAGCTTGAGCAGCTTGAGATAGTGATTTCGCTTCATCAGCTTCTTGTACTGCTGCTTGAAGTTTCTTAGGTAACTCAGCCATAATCTCTCTTGCTTCATTTTCTTTCATTTGAAGAAAAGCTATTGCTGATTTTGATTTCTCAAGCTCGACTTGAAGATCGGAGACTTTAGCAGAAGCTTTTTCTTCACTTTCCTTTAAGTTGTTGAGAATCAACTTCTCTTCTTCAAGTTCTGATTGAAGCAATATCGAAGCTTCTTTCAAGGTGTTGACCTCAGCTGTTGCTTTTTCTATGTTCATCTTCACTTCCTCAAGTTCCTTCTTTCTTAAAACATCGATTTCATCTTCTAGTTTTGATTCCATGTACGCTGCTAACTCGGCTTTCAAATCAAGTAACAAAGAGGAAGAAGCTTCCAATTTTGATTTGAGAACTCTTGCTGATAAAACTTGTTGGTTTAGTGTCTCGAGTTCCTCTTCTGATTTTTCGAGTTCAAGCTTATAGTTGTGAGTTTCTTCGTCAATGACGCCTGATGTTTGTTCCTCGGCTTCCAAATGCGCCGCTCGAGTCAACTTCAATGACTCCTTTGTTGCAATTAACTCGGCATTTAAATCTTCAACTGCTTTTTCAATCTCTTTAGATGCTGCAACAGCCTCTTCCGCATTGTTGATAGCTGCATCCCTTCCGTTCACCATGGAATCATACTCTTTCCTCAAAGAGTCCAATTCTTTTTTCAAAAACTCCAATTCCGAAGCCACGGAACTTTGCATGGATTGTTCAACCTCAAGCTGCGCCTTGGCTTCAAAACTGGCTTCATCTGCAATGTCTTGCTCCAGCTCCTCGATTTTCCGAATCACAACTTCGGCTTCTTCTTTTACCTGAACCTCGTCTCTTTCTACACTTTCTAAATTGAGTCTGAGTTCTTCTATGAGTTTCTTCGTGTTTTCCAATTCCTCAGTCGTGTTCGGTTTTACAAATTCATGTCCTACCATCTTGCTTCTCTGTTCAACCAAAAGAATAAAAGAGAAAAAAAAATAAGAGACGGTGTCACGGCGCTAAAGGAGTTTGTTCTAACCAGAATATCTACGGTTCAAAGTTCGAACCTTGAAAACCAACATAACTACTAATTTACGAATCCAAAAATTTGAAAGCAAAAAAAAATTGAGCAACAGATTACGACATACCTCCAGACTTTGGGTTCTACGGGTTTTCCAATCGACTATTCCTCCGAATTTGGAGACAGCATCTTTGACAGATTCAAAAGGTGCTGCTGTATCAATGACATGCTTAAGACCTTTAGCAGAATCAGAAACTGGTGAAGATTCTTCACTAGACTGATTAGGGGATTCCGGAAGTTGCTGCTCCATTGATGATTATCTTTTCCTTCACAAAAGTGGCACTTCTTAAACAGCAATTAGGCGTGCCACAAAAAATGTCTGAAATTGAAGTTGTGATTATTAGAAAACAAACAATGAATATAATATAACATGTTTGATGAATGTCATGACAATTATCCTGTTGTGTGTGTTCCAAATTCATGCAACGTCCTTAAAAACTACCAAAACAAAACGACATTTAATCACATGTGGTGTGGAATCACACCACACCTCATTTTTCTATACCACTATTTTTGCTATTTCTTACCACCATAATTAAATACAAATTCCTTTTGAGAAAATGTGTCTCTATATTGTTATATTTTGTCTTATTATAACATCAACCTACAAAAACTGCTGCAGAAAACCACATCAACCTACAAAACCCCCGAGGGTCGGCCTGTGGGTGAAGGTTTGGGTTCTGAGAGTCTATTCGTCTCAAGATCTCAGGTTTGAATCTCGTCAGGTACTAATAAACAACCTTTGTATTGAACCAGTCCATATAGAGTTTTAGTCTGGCTTTAAATGAGACCGACTAATAGACGGTGGGATTGGTCTCCTTCGATTAATCTGTCTTAATGCCAGATACCAAATTTTCAATAACAAAAAAAAATCAGCCTAATAAAACCGCGGTAAACTACATTAACAGCATTCAAAAACATGATGTTGTAATTGTAGTAATAATAATAATGATGACAGAAGAAGATGAATAAACAATTAGGGAATGCAATGCAATGCAAGAAGAAATGAATGAAATGAAAAAGAAAGAAGAAAGGGAAGGAGAAGAATGAACCTGGAATAATAGAATTAAGGAGGAGCAGAAGAAAGAAAGGGGAAAGGAGAAGCTATAATACGGTGGTGAAAGAAGTTGTTGAGATTGAGGCGATGATGATGGAAGGAACAACTCATTACTTGCTCAAAATTTCTTCCTTCCAACTCATCATGCAATGCAAAATATGCAATTGCATTACAACGTTAACATATCCTTCCACCAAATACTATCATTCATATTCAAACACGTGTTGGGACATGACATCTTACAACCTTTTCCACCACCATTTTTATTCTTTTACATCTAAACACACATATTGTAAATTATTATACTATGTTATTATTATAGTAATAACATATATATCTTATTTTAAATCAATTTTTGCATTTAAAATAGAGGTTATTATAAGGTTATTAAGTATCATGTTATATGAGAATATATGACATTCCACATCATAGAATATGATATAAATGTCTCTGGATGTCAACTCGGCTGATGGTTGTGCAAGGACATCAGTAGTGAATGAGTTAAAAGACCAGAGTTCGCGAAAGAGAAAATACTAACATAACAACATAATCATTTATAAAAAAAATAGTATGATATAAATATTTTACTGCTCAAATGAATAGATTATTGCATCCTATACAGCTATGATTCTCAATATATTTATTTCTCTATACATTTGTACTAGTACTTCTTCCATGATAAAAACAATGGAAGTAATGCCATAGGAAGGAATGAAAATAGTAGCAGGTTGTGATATTAATGACAATTTCAGCCAACAATTGCAAGCAAGCTTTGTCTGACAATAGGAATTGAACATAGTAAAGATCCAAATATGCCATTCAGAGCATAAGCAATGGCACAAAATGGGAGAGCCTCAGGTTCCTTAGCAGATAATGCTGCTGTTCCAAGTCCATGTGCACTGTACAAAATTTATTCAGAAGCAAACAATTACATATATGCATCATCAAGAAGAAAATAGTTTGTATACTTGTATGTTACCATAATCAACATAAATTCTTATCAATATCAAATCCCATTTCTAGTTCTACCTGATAAACTACTCATACCAGACAAACTACTCTTACATTAAAGTCGGTTTGAATTGATTTATTTGAGCTTCTTCGCTGCTACAAGTATTTGTAAAATTGTTAGAGAGTTCGTGGAAATAGCTTACGACATGTTCGTTAGTTGTTATCCACTTATTTCTACAAGCTCTCTGGGATAGCTTATATGTAAACAGTTTGATTTTTTTTTTTTAATCATTTTGTTATAAAATTAGTTTATAATAACCATTAATCTAATAAGCGCTAATTCTATTTAGTGCTTAATAAAACTGTTTATTCGACAAAAATGACAACAATCAAGTCGTATCCCATTAAATGAGATCGGATACATTGATCAAATGACTTCATTAATCAAATGATGCCGTAATGTCCTATCATATATAATATTTTTGTTGGAAAATAATTTATTTCTCTATTTAATTGTTTCCGTTTATTTTCATTTATTTTCTTTTATTCTCCATTAAGGAGAGAATTAAATGTATTCATTGTATTCTCATTATATAAACCAGTCTTTGGCTAAGGAATAAAAATACAATAGCTTTTACCTATTTCTTCCAATATGGTATCGGATTAGGGGTTACCGTAAAGCTTTCCACAACTAGTAGGGTTTAGGGTTTACCTATTTCTGTTCGACCCGTTTTCTTACCCGATCCGATTCACATACCTGTTTAGCCTCCTACGGCGAATAACAACAACAAGTGGTCTTCCCCATCACAGGCCTACACCGGATCCAACCATGGCGAACAACCGCAACCTGAGTCGGGCGTCGGCCGCGGTAACGGTAGCAATAATGACGGAAAATATGAAGACATTAACAACATTGTTTTTGGCAGTAATGACGACAACAATGGAAACAATGAAAACAGAAACATTGTTTTTGGTGATAGTTATTCCAACATAGGTGGTAATGATCAAGAGGGTTCCTCATACTCCCTCAAGGTCAATATCCCTAAAATGAATGGGAATAACTATAATGAATGGGCTCAAACCGTTTGGTTGGTGTTGGATAGCAAAGAGAAACTTGGTTTCTTAACGGGAGCGGTAGCTGAACCGGCATCAAGAGATCCTCGTTACAAACAATGGAAGTCTGAAAACTCTTTGATTATTGTGTGGCTGGTAAACTCTATGGAAACTGGAATAGGTAAGCCTTACATGTTTTTGCCTTCCGCAATGGATGTGTGGGAAGCTGTTAAGGAAATATACTCTGACATTCAAAACTCCTCCCAAATTTTTGGATTAAAATCAAAGTTATGACATGCGAAACAAGGTGACAGGAGTGTAACTGTTTATTACAATGAGCTGTTGACACTGTGGCAAGAGTTGGATCTCTGTTATGATGACAATTGGAGGTGTATAGAAGCCAGTGTTTTGTTTCTCAAGAGGCAAGAAAATGATCATGTATTCATGTTTCTCGCTGGAATCAATAAAGACCTTGATGAGGTAAGAGGCAGAGTTTTAGGAAAAATACCATTGTCAACTCTTCATGAAACTTTTGCAGAAATAAGAAGGGAGGAAGCACGACAAGGAATTATGATGGGCAAGACACCACGAAGCTTTGAATCTGAAGATTCAGCTCTGACTACTAGGAACCTTGACGAGGGAAGAAATTCAGATAAAGTTCCTTGGTGTGATCATTGCAAGCGCGAATGGCATACACGTGAAACTTGTTGGAAGCTGAAAGGCAAACCTCCTAACTGGAAGAATAAAGGTGGTCGTGCATTTCAGGCTAGTAATTTCGATCAAGGGCAGCAATCCCCTACAGCTCAGCTTCCACTTACTACAAAACAACTAGACAAACTGTACAAACTCCTCGAGTCTCCAACCCCTTCTTGCTCTATAGCAACAAAAGGTAATTCTGCATTTCTTAGTGTCAGTCCCAGTCATATAGTCCATGTGCATGTAATCAACTTTGTCCTGCATTTCTTAGTGTCAACCTCTGATCACATGACAGGTGAATCTACTTTGTTCTCTTTATATAATCCATGTGCGGGTAATCAAAAAATAAAAATTGTAGATGGCTCTTTTTCAACCATTGCAGGTAAAGGGTCAGTTGTGTTGTCTCCAATATTAACTCTTAAAAATGTCCTTCATGTTCCAAACTTATCGTGTAATTTAAT
Organism: Lathyrus tuberosus; assembly: GCA_022829125.1. Lineage (NCBI taxonomy): Eukaryota > Viridiplantae > Streptophyta > Magnoliopsida > Fabales > Fabaceae > Lathyrus > Lathyrus tuberosus. The sequence continues at coordinate 17,331,259 of JALAZF010000063.1, forward strand.
GTCCGTCAGTAAATTAGCCCAAAATATAAATTGCCAAACTAATTTTTTCCGATCGCACTGTGTCTTTCAGGATTTGAACTCAGGAAAGATGATTGACAGTGCTAAGGAGAGTGGAGGACTCTACTACCTTGACATTGGATCTGCATCACAACTACCTTTAACAATAAGTTCCTGCTTTGAATCTTTTTCTGTTTTGAATAATAAAGATGACAACATTATGGTATGACATTTAAGATTAGGTCATCCTACTTTTCGTTACTTAAAACACTTGTTTCCTAAGTTATTTCCCAATAAGAATTTTTCTTAGCATGTGACTTTGCAAAGCATCATCGTTCCCAATTTTCAATACAGCCTTATAAACCATCAAAACTGTTTTCTATTATTCATCGTGATGTTTGAGGCCCTAATAGTACAAGTACACTCTCTCTCAAAAAATGGTTTATCACATTTATAGATGATCATACAAAAGTATGTTGGGTGTACTTGTTAAAGGAGAAATCAAATGTCTGTCAGGCTGTAAAGAATTTTTTTTCAATGGTGCAGAACCAATTTCAAACAAATATCCAAGTTTTTAGAAGTGATAATGGCAAAGAATATTTTAACACTATCTTGGATGATTTTTTTCTAAAAAATGGGATTGTACATCAAAGTTCATGTCCTCATACTCCTCAACAAAATAGAGTGGCCGAAAGGATTTATTGGAGGTTGCTAGAGCTCTACTTTTTCCGAATAAAGTACTAAATTATTTGTGGGGCGAAGCTGTTTTAACAGCTGCATATTTAATTAACAAAATGCCCTCCAAAATTCTCAATTTTCAAACTCCTATTAATGTCTTCAAAGAATGTTTTCCTAGTACTCGTGTTTTAACCGATTTGACTTTAAAAATCTTTGGTTGCACAAGTTTTGTTCATGAACATAAAAATGTTGAAAAACTTGAGCCACGTGCTATAAAATGTGTCTTTGTTGGATACTCCACAACCTAAAAAGGATATAAATGTTTTGATTCAAAAAACAAGAAAATGTTTGTCACTATGGATGTTACATTCTTTGAAAATAAACATTTTTTTGATGACACTCATCTTCAAGGGGGAGATAAAGGAAGACTCGTTTCAAATTGAGTACATGAGTTTTTTAAAAAATTTATATTTGTTTGTACCACAAAATTCTGAGACTTTTACATATGCACCAACAGAAAATGGCCACGATTCTGTATCTGATCCTACTCCTGTTATGAGTAAGGAGCTTTGTGAATCCGAGCCTACATTTTCTCTTGTAGAAAACAATGAGAATCCTGAAAACAATGATAATGATGATCCAATTGAAATGCCACAAAATAATGAGTCACTTCAAGAAAACAGATTTGAATTAGGAAACAGGACTTGGAAAGGGAAGGTTTTTATGAAAAAGCACCATAAAGGAAGGGACGAGTCCACATCTTAACACTGCCAGGAATCTGAACCGGGGAATGATCAACCTCCTAACAAAAGGAAAGGTAAGTCTATCTCTAATTCTGAGAGTCGTATTTTGTATCCAGATATAGATGATCCTGTTGCCATTAGAAAACCTGTCGGATCTTGCACTAAACACCCCTTGTCCAATTTTATTTCATATTCAAATTTGTCTTCATCTATGTCTGCCTTCACCTCAAAATTGTCTAGTGTAGAAATTTCAAAAAGTGTACAGGTTGCTCTAGAAATTCCAAAAAGTGTATAGGTTGCTCTAGAAATTCCAAAGTGGAGGGAAGTTGTACTTGAGGAGATGAAAACTCTTGAAAAAAACAAAACTTGGAGTGTTACGTCGCTACCAGATGGCAAGACAGTTGGATGCAAATGGATGTTTACTGTGAAGTATAAATCAGATGGGTCAATTGAAAGGTACAAGGCTCGCTTGGTGGCTAAAGGCTTTACTCAGACCTTATGGTATAGACTACTCAGAGACATTTGCTCCTGTTGCAAAATTGAACACTATAAGAATTCTTTTATCTCTTGCTGCTAACCTGGATTGGCCCCTACATCAGTTAGATGTTAAGAATGTCTTTCTTAATAGTGATCTAGAAGAAGAAGTATATATGGACATTCCTCCTTGTTTTGAAAACAAATTTGGATCAAATATATGCAAACTAAATAAGTCTTTGTATGGATTAAAGCAGTCTCCCAGAGCTTGGTTTGAAAAATTTACTCAGTCAATGAAGAATCAAGGGTACATCCAAGGACAGGCTGACCACACCCTGTTCACAAAATTCTCCAACGATGGGAAAGTTGTTGTCCTGATGATTTATGTTGATGATATTGTCCTTACTGGAGACGATACAGTGGAAATGACAAGGGGTATTGTGGTTACACAGCAGAAATACATTCTAGACTTATTGAAAGAAACAAGAATGAGTGGATGTCGTCCTGCAGATACCCCTATGGATCCTAATGCTAAACTTTGGGGAGAAGGTAATGTTCTTGTTGATACTGGAAGATATCAGAGATTGGTTGGGAAACTGATTTATTTGTCACACACTCGACCTGATATTGCTTTCTCAATCAGTGTAGTGAGTCAGTTTATACATTCTCCTTTCGAGGAACATCTTGAGACAGTCTATAGAATACTGAGATATCTGAAGAAAAATCCTGAAAAATGATTATTTATTAAGAAGACTAGTGAAAGGAATGTGTCTATCTTCACCGATGCTGATTGGGCAGGTTCAGTCACAGATAGAAGATCAACCTCTGGATACTGTACCTATGTTTGGGGTAATCTTGTGACATGGAAAAGCAAGAAACAAGAAGTTGTAGCAAGGAGTAGTGCAGAAGTCGAGTTTAGAGCTATGTCTCAAGGTATTTGTGAAGTATTATGGATCCTTAGAGTCCTAGAAGAACTTAAGATGAAAATTGAGCTTCCATTGAAATTATACTCTAACAGTAAAGCTGCTATTAGCATAGCTCATAATCCAGTTCAACATGACAGAACCAAGCATATTGAGATTGATCAACACTTCATAACGGAGAAGTTAGATGCTGGAATCATATGTCTACCTTCCGTGACTTCAAGTCAGCAAACTGCGGATATCCTGACCAAAAGTTTGGCAAGACCCACCTTTGAGCATTTGATAGACAAGTTGGGCAAGATAGATATCTATCTATGCACCAACTTGAAGGGGGGTGTTGGCAAATAATTTATTTTCCTATTTAATTGTTTCCGTTTATTTTCATTTATGTTCTTTTATTCTCCATTAAGGAGAGAATTAAGTGTATTCTTTTAATTCTCATTATATAAACCAGCCTTTGGCTGAGGAATAAAAATACAACAGTTTTTACCTATTTCTTCCAATAATTTTTATTTAACTTATTATTATTAATCTCTAGATCTTTCTTAATAATTTTTGTTATAGTTTTTCTATGTTTTCCTATGAATATAGTGATTTGACTACTCTTTATCTTATCTACTCTTCTTACTACCGAAACTACTACAAGATCTTCTCTCTACATGCACAAACAAACCACCTAAGTCGGATTCCCATCATCTTTTCTACAATAGGTGATACTCTAACTCTCTCTTTGTTGTCATTTCTAATCATATTTTGTCTAGTCTTACTACACATCCAACGCAACATCCTATCCAAAGAGAACCTAGATTAAAACCAGAGTGCATGGTGTCCAAATGCAATGTGAGTGCGGGAATCAGAGAAAAGAATATTTGGAAAGTAATTGGCACATTGGTTACCGAAAAATACCTAGAAGCGGTTGCTATTCCTCTGGCAATCGGATCACTAAATCTGAGTCTATCAAGAGTTGCTTGTGCGAAATTCGCCCCAACTAGACCAGTTACTACAACCACTGCTGCTGTGAGAGATGGATTGGAACCTGTAAACAGAAAAGGAAAATTCTCAAAGGTGGTATGAAAGTACAATCAAATACAAAGAAAATTATACAGCATCCCTTTAAAGATTACTGGGATGCTTGCACTGCAGAATGATATTTACCATCAAACAAGGACACGATGCTGAGGGCCAACGCCACTGTTATACATCTGGGTAGAATGGACACGGTTAAAGATGGTTCTAATTGAACAAGACGTCCAACAAGGGCGGTTGAGTACAACGAGAATATTGTTGAGATGATGACAGAGGTGAAAATCTCAGCTGCATGCCTTTTCACAAGCTGAATGCAGAAGACAAATTAATAGTTAATGATTAATAGTTTAATCGAAATTTAATTACTGCATGTGGAAGAGAATTTTGCAAAGCAAGTTTTCTATTCGGCTTATCTGATTTAGTTTTTTACAACGGTATAAGACTTGTTTACTAGAAAACCTAGATGGATTACCTTTCTTTGCTTGAACATAGAGAAGGAAAAGGAGAGAATAACGGATCCCAAAAATCCCATTAAAATGTCACCAGCGCCGGGATCGTTGGATGCTTTGGTAAGGTAATATCCTAGAACAGGATCGAGTCCTAACTTGGAAAAATACCCAAAAGCAAATGCTGTCAGAACTGCTGATAGTGCGCAGCAAATTATAGGATGGAAGACATTCTTCACACTTGATGGCAAGCTGAAGAGGGAAAAAAAACAAGAAAGAATCAACTTCTATTAAAGATTCAAATTGCATACGACAAGTCGACAACCGTCGGTAATAAAAGTGAAAATATTTACCCAGTACCAACTATGTAACCCAACGCTGTGGCTGAAAGCAAAAACGGAAGGCATGTTCTGGCACTTGTCCCCAACAATGTTGGATAAAATAGTGCACTAACAAATGATGTTAGGAGGATCCCAGTCCACGTCCATACTTCAACGGTGGAAAATGGAGAAGGCTTTCCCATCGGCTCAGCATCGATCATTGTTGTTTTGACGGCTTTTCTTACTGCTATAGCTGCGAAACCAGCAACACATAGTGTAGCTAGCCATCCTCCAACTGTATAACATTATAAACATCAACATTAAAACATCAATTGAATGATGAGTTGTTGTGTTGTAGAAAGAGAGAAACAATAGATGCATGCACGAACCTACAATAAGGCCAATTTTGATGCCAGAAGCAGCGGGAATATCTCTAACAGAAATGGGCAAGACAACCAAAGAAGGAACATAGAACAAAGGGAGCCATCTCTGAATGAACATAAAAGCAGGCTCAAAGAAGTTCACCACTGCTGTAGCTGCAGATGGCACAGTAGAATCAAGAATAATCAGAACTGAGAATATGCAAAACATTCCAAACAATGCACTAGGGAACTTGATTGCAGCAGCCACAAATGCTTGCTTCAAAAACTTATCCGTAGCAACAAAAAGTCCCAGAGACACAATCAAATGTAACAGCCCAAACACCTGAAATTTAGAAAAAAGATAAACTCAAATTTATTACATATAGATTGTTTGGTTCTATGGTGGCAAAATTTGATTTTGCCTGAATTAATTTTGTAAAATTAAATTTAGGATAAAATAATTTATGTTTGGATATGTGTGTGTATTGAATTTGAGTGAATTGATTTTGACTAAAAGTGACTTGAATAAAAATGAGTTGAATGTAAATTAATTTATGTTTAGATAAATTTCATTTTAAAAATCATATTTAGACTCAAAAACTACAAATCTGATTTTCAAGTAGAATCAATTGTGAAATTCATAATCAATTATACTCGAGAGCAACCAAACATATCAAAATCAATTTTATACATCCAACATCAATTATGTAGTTGGTTAAAACTGATTTTTATACATCCAAAATCAATCATGTAGTTGGTTAAAACTGATTCGATTAAAAGTGAATTGAATGTAACGTGATTATGTTTGGATAATTTTATGCAAAATTGAGTTGAAAAAAAATCACTTCTAAACTCCAAAACTATAAATTCTAGCTTCAAGTAGAATCATCACTCGAGGCAGAATCAAGAATCAATTCTACTTTAGAAGAATGAAACACCTCAAAATTATTCCAAAATCAATTCAACATACACTAAATTTGATTGAAAAAATCACTTTAGAGTCAAAAGCTAGGAATCCTATCTAATCAATATCTAGAGTCAAAATCAATTCTAATTGAAAACTCTCAAACATGTCAAAAACGGTCATTTCAACTCTTGAGAATCACTTAAGCTCTCCCAAAATGAATCCAAAGATGTAGATAGAAAACATAAAGACTCACATTTTGGGTGAGTGAAGAAGTGTTTCCAGAATCACTTTGAGCTGAACAAGTAGAAAGTTGTCTGCTTTCAGAACTTCCAGGACTACCCTTTTGCAATAAATTGGATTTCAACATTGTAGGAGCTAATGGGCTGCACAAAAAGGAGGGTTTTTTAATAATTGGGTGAGAAAGAGGTGTTGATTTTGCAGAGAGGATGGAACGTGGTTTAAGAGATTGGTTAGTGATAAGTGGAATTGGAGTTGTTATAAGGAAATGGGTCGCCATTGAATTGACCAGAAGGGAAGGTTGGGTGGCATCAAGTTAGAGAGACAGCGTTTATGAATTGAATTCTATATTTGTGTTGTGGGACCTGAAAGAGTATATTGTATGGATAAAAATGGGAAATGATAATGGTGAGATGATGAGATGAAACTTTACATCCAATGATTTTTCTTGAAGGTTTTTTGCCTGGAAAAGAATTGGAGGCTAATTTGAGTAATTAGTCAAGCAACTTAATGGTCTAATCAGTTGATTAATGTTGGATATAGTTATAATAAGAGATTTGTTTGAATTAGTTTGATTTGATGATGATTGTTGGTACTATTAGAAGTAATGTCGTGGAGACGCTAGAGACAAAAGTATGTCGGAGAACTATGACAGCTTTACATTTTGGCCACTACCACGTTTTTTTTTTATGTATTATACTTTTAAGAGTTAATATGTATTTTTCTAATAAACAAGTTTTGAAGAAAAAAAAAAAATTCATCCTTGCAATTTCAAGATTTTTTTTTAATATAGATCTTCATTAAATCAGATCAGCAAAAACGATGACATGACATGTATGTTGTATTATTTAAGTCTTTCACATTGAATTTTACATACACGTGGATTTTACTAAAGGTAAATCACCGAATCAAATTAAGTAACCTTTGAATCTCACCACATTAGATTAAGTCTTTCTCATTTCTTCCCGTTGAACAAAGAAAGCCTTAGAATATCTACTTCATCTCCATCTGCAAACAGGTTCATGTAATCTCCATCTCCTTCTGCTTCACTTAATTCTGTCAGTATTCTATTCTTTACGTTTCTTTGTAGTGGCTCCATGTGTTGATAAAGGTCCATTTTCAGTTATTTGTAATGGGTCAGTCAAAATCTTAGGTTTCCACCGTCTGGGTAAATTTATGACTTATATTACGTGCTTAATTGCAGGAATGGGGCTATTAAATTTGATTTTTCATCATGGTGGTAGTTTTATCTACGACAAGTTCATGTTTTACAGGGGTGGGAATGAAACAATTGTAAATGGTCAAGATTTTGATAGGTCAAGTTACTTTGAAGCTGTTAGTTTAGTTAGGGATTGGGGGTTTGATGTAGGGGTATTCAAAACCGAACCAGCCCAATTAAAAACCGCAAACCGGACCAAACCAAACTGAAACCGCAAAAACCGCATTTGGTTCGGATGCATTTGGGTCATTTTATGACAGAACCGCGCAGTTCGGTTCGGTTTGCGGTTTATATTTTGAAACCAAACCAAACCGCGATATTTACAAATTACACCCTTTTATTTAACTCAAAGGCCCAATATTAACAGCCCAACCCAAGTCATAAAAAATACATGGCCTGTCCGAAACACACTTTCACTTTAACTTTCTTCATCGTTTATCAATTAGGGAACTAGGGTTACAAACTTCACGATAGAAACGACAAACGTAGCAGGCAGCAGCTTCTTCTGTATCCCAAAGTCCGAAAGTCGTCATCACCACTCACTAGAGAACTCCAAGCTTATCACTGCTAAGGTACTCACTTCACTACCACAATCACATTATGTTTTTCGATTTCAACTTAGTAAAGGCACAAAGTTGAACTAGCATAAATTTACTTGTTTAGAAGAGGTGTTAGCGCGTGTTTGGTTCTGGAGTGTCCGAATTTGATTTGGAATAAATTGATTCTGAAAAATTGATTTATAAGAATCAGTTGTCTCTTCCAAAACTAAATGTTAGGGTTGGAAAATTGTCATTTCCATTGGCTAAACCATTTGTGTCTTTACAATAATCTAAGACGACACCTAGCTTTTTAAGCTTAGTTATGTGTCAAGAGGGAAAGAAATCAAATGAGTTCTTCACACTGTTTTTTGATAGGAAGTTAGGAACTGGGAATTGTAGGAAGCAAAATAACAAAATAATTGAAAAAAAAATATGTATTATTTGATGGGAGTTGTAAGATGCAAAACAACAAATAATTAGAAACAAAATATGTATTGAAAGGGAAGTTTATGACCAGACAAGATTGAATCTAACTGCTACTGCCAAAATATGTATTCCACTACTTAAGATGATAAAATTAATTAACATTCCACTACTTATACCATTTATACCATTAGGTAATGTAAATTTATTTTCTGAATTATGAATTTTGTCAATTTTGTGAATTGCGAATTCTGAATTCTGTAACTTTTTATTTTATGAATTCTGAAATTGTGAATTCTGTATCTTTTTATTTTGTTAATTCTGAAATTATGAATTCAGTTCACATAATATGAATTCTGAATTCTAAAATTGTGAATTCGGTAACTTTTTATTTTGTAAGTTGTGAATTCTATAACCATTTGCAAACACTTTTTATTTTGTAAGTTGTGAATTCTGTAGCTTTACTTGTTGATCTTATATATGAATCAAAATGCGGTAATTGCATGTACTTTCAAAAATCCAAAATTGTATGTGGAGTGAGAGAATAAGCTGCTGTCAATGGCAACTTGATAATATAAAAACATAAGTTGCTGCTACGTAAGCAGTATATGGTTACAGTATGTTTCAAGAGTATGTTTCAAGCTGCTACATAAGTTTATAGTAAATTCAAGAAGCTTAACAAAATTCAAGAAGCTTATAGTATGTTTCAGGTCTTGTATTTTTAAGGACTAAATTTTGTATTTTTTTATGAACAAACAGAAAAGGAAGCTAGAGGGAAAATGAAGCCAAGGAAGCTAGAGGAAAAATGAAGCATGCATTATTATTATTCAATTACTTTTAAGCAGTATTTTCATATTTGGTGTTGTATGAAAGACTTATTATTTAGTATTTGTTAAATGTATGGTTTTATAATGAGATGTTTAAGAGGAAAAATTCCACCTAATATCTTGAAGCAGTATGGTGTAATATTTGGTGGTGGTGTATAGAGAATTATTATTTAGTAATGTTAAATTTATGAATGACTTGATATTTATTTATTGGTTACTATAAAAAAAATATTGAAAAAAACCGAACCAACCGAGCCAATCCAAACCGCTTTGGTTTGGTTTGGTTTTATTTTTAAAAGTCAACCGAACCAAACCGAACCGCATGTTTTTTTCTCTTGCGGTTTGGTTGATTTTTATGGTAAAAACCGCTCAAACCGCACCACGAACACCCCTAGTATGATGGGTTCAGACTTTGGAGGAAAACTCCAGGACTTGATGAAGTTTATGTTCACTTCCTCGATGATAAACAAGCTGAAGAGATTGCAACCCATTGCCTTACTAATAATGTAGATGGACAACTATAGGTTAAACACCATGTTGAAGACATGGTCAACAAGGTTTCTACACCCAAAGTTTGTGATCTAAGTCAGGGAAGTGATGATAGTAGCAGTGATGATAGTAATGTGGAGTTGGATGGGCTTAGCTTTGGTGATAATGAAGAAGAAAGAACAACAGTAAGAGATGAAGGTTTTGGGAAACTGTTGAAAGTTGTTGTGGACAAATCAACATATGGTTCAAGGGTTAAGATAAATGGTAGGTCTCTTAGATTCAAGTTAAGGGCTAACAAAGACAAGAAGAAGACCCGAAGTTCCAAAGTCAAGTTGTTTGTTCTTGCAAACCTATTGGGTTCAAGTTCAAGGAGGAATCTACCTAATATAGAAGTACAAGATTTAGAGTATTCAAGTGAATCATTAGATAGCTCAGATCCCGATGATAGTGGCAATGAGAAGCAACCAAAGTATGAGAAATTTAGAGGGGAGTTAATGAACAAGGATTTTTAATTCAAGCTACGAATGGAGTTTAAGGCATTGAGTGAATTCAAGGATACTATTAGGGAGTGGTATGTTCTTAATGGAAGAGAGATAAATTTTGTTAAAAATGAGAGCTATAGGGTTAGGGTAGAGTGTAGGGGAAATGTGGGTTTTTAGCTTTGTGTAGCAAAGTGGGTGACAGGCACACCTACCAAATAAAGACTTGGGTGGGGACACATACTTATGCTAGGGTTTTAAATAGCAAATTGGCTAATTCTAAGTGGGTTTCTAAGCTAATGGTGGAAAAAAGAAAGACAGTGGGGAAGGTCAAAGTGCCAGAGATAATGTCTGAGATGAGGATGAACTATTTAGTTGGTATCACAATGGGTAAGGCATGGAGAGCTAAGTGTTTGGTTGATGAAGTAATTGAAGGAGATGCCAAAAGACAATATGCTATGTTGTGAAGTTATGATGCAGAATTAAAGAAACAATGTGCTAGAAACACTGTAGACATTAATGTAGAAGGACCATTGCCAACTATTTCACCAAGATTTGGCAGGTTTTACTTCTGTTTTAAGGATGCAAGAAAGATTTTACTAAGGGATGCAGGGCCTCTATTGGAGTAAATAGGTGTCATCTTAAGACAATGTATGGTGTCAACTGTTAGTGGCAATTTCTAGGGATCCAAATGACCAGTATTATCCATTGGCTTTTTGTGTGGTGGAGACAGAAACTAAAGAAAGTTGGAGATGGTTTCTTTAGTTACTTATTGAATATATTGGTCAAGAAAGGAAATATGTTTTTATTCTAGATCAACAAAAGGTTAGATCTTGTTATGTTTGGTTTCTTATCATGTTTCTTAATATGTTTGGTTTCTTATCATGTTTCTTACTATGCTTGGTTTCTTGCTATGTTTCTTATCTTACTATACATGGACTTGTGTTTGTCTTTGAGGAAATGTTTGAACAAATTGAGCATAATATGTCTTAGACATTTGTATGCCAATTTTAAGAAAAATTTTGGTGGAGGTGCTGCAATAAAGGATCTTTTGATAGGGACTTCCAAAGCTACTTACTTTAAAGCTTAGGAGAAGAAGATGACTGAGCTGAAGAAATTGGACAAGAAAGCATGGGTTGGCTAATAGGAGTACCTACCAAGTTATGGTGTAAGCATTATTTCATCTATTATCCTAAGTGTGATGTCTTAATGAACAACATCAATGAGTCATTTAACAGTGCAACTTTACAAGTTAGGGACAAACCAATACTCACCATGTGTGAGTGTATTAGGAACTACTTGATGAATAGGGTTGCTACAAATTTAGTTAAGCTTAAAAAGTGGAAACATAATGTAATACTAATGCCTAGAAAAAGACTTAACAAAGAGGTTTTAATGAGTGGACAATGGCTGCTAACTTGGAGTATGGGTGAGATTTGGCAAGTTCATCACCCCTATATTGGTCTTCAGTTTGTAGTGGATTTGGGTAAAAGAACATGTTCATGTTGTTTTTGGGACCTGGTAGGAATACCTTGTAGGCATGTTGTTTCTGCAATGCATTATCAAAGTTTGAACCCTGAGTCATATGTTAATGCATGTTATTTAAGAGAAGAATATCAAATATGTTATGAAAATATGTTAATGCATGTTATTCGGGAGAAGCATATCATATGTTAATGCATGTTATTCAAGAGAAGCATATCATATGTTAATGCATGTTATTCAAGAGAAGCATTATCAAATTTTGAACCCTGAGATTTCTAGGAGTATGTCCCAGTAACTTGTAACATGTGTTTTCCTTAAGTAGTTTGATATTTTGTAGTGCACAATATGTGTTTATTTTGTACTCTAATGTGGATGCTTATTTTGAGACATCAATGCACATGTATGCTTATTTTGAGAAACTTTGTAATGCACTCATAAATGTCAAATTATGAACACTATGTTTAACCAACCAAATTACAAACCCGGTATAGCACTCATAACTTAACATTTTTCTGCAATTAACCAATTATCAATCATTAACAAATTGCATACCAAGTATATCTGTCAAATGTTAAGTTCAGCAATTAACCAATTATCAATCATAATGCACATTATTGTAACAGAAAAAAGATTCCTTCATTCATTCAGATACATGTTACATTAGACATAATTGTCATTGTTATATCAAACTACATTACAACATCAAACACTATTACAACATCCTCATCAAAATGCAACAAAATACAACCAAGAACATATCACTACAACTATTAGCAACTTCATCTTCTTCCTGAGACTCTCGAGCTTATTCTTCATATCTTTGATCTCTTTCGAACACATATGATTTCCATATTCCTTCCCAAATTCTTTCCCAAATTCCTTGCCAAATTTCCTCAAATACTCAATCATCAAGTCACACTTATTACATTCATCATCATCTTTTGGTGTTATAGAGAAATACGTATCATCCCAATAAAACAACTCAAAGTCTTCCTCTTTCTGCACAAACAATTTCAAGTTTTAAAAGAAAAATCTCAAACAATGGAAGAAAAAAAAGAAGAAAGACGAATCACTTTTCAGATCTAACCCCCCTTACTTGCACTTCCCGTATTTCCTTCTTGGGTTTGCACTAGACTTTGAAACATACAACTTCATAGAAATATCGTGTCCACATTTGGGGACGATTCTCTGATTTGAACGAATGCTTGAAATCGAACTTCCTGACATTCTCGTAAAGTAAAGAGAAACTGTAGACCCCACATGCAGAAGAAAACAGCAAACCTTCTTGGGTCCTCAAATGGCGGAAGAAATAAGAAACCAAGAACGAACGAAGGAATGAAGATGATGAATACACAGAGAGATGGGAAATTAGGGCATGTGGGATATTGTGAATTTAAATTGGATGATTAGAAATCCACGTGTATATAAAATTAAACGAAAAAGACTTAGATAATACAGCATGCACATGCAATGTCACTATTTTTGCTGATCTGGTTTAATGAAGGTCTGAATCCAAAGAATCTTGAAATTGCAAGAATGAAACCTTGATTTTTTTTATGGGGGATTTTTCAAAACTCGCTCATATGACAATGGGAAAATGCCTATTAACCATACTTTAAAAAAAAACACTATCAATTTATTTCAATTATTTATTTGAATTATTTTATAAATGGTTAAAATAAAAATGAAATATTTTTAAATATTTAATATTTATATTTAATTAATAATGTAAAATATTTTTATACAATGCATATAATTAAAACAAATATATATTGATTCACTACATCCATAGATTTTTCTCATAATGTTTTTTTGCATGGAAAAGGCTTGGATGCTAATTTGAATTAGTCAATCAACTCAATGGATTAATCAGTTAATTAATGTTGGATATAATTATAAGAAAAATGCTAGCGAGGGACATTCTTTAATAATAAGAGATTTGTTTGAATTAATTTGATGATGATTGTTACTACTAGAATTAATGTTATGGGGACGCTAGACACAAAAAATAGGTTGGAGAACTATATATTTTGGCCACTACCACTTTCTGTTTTCAAAACACTTCAATTAGTTGAATTGGTATTTTCCGTCAAATCTTATGAAAAATCGGTAAGTTCTGTTGGTGTGCCTTGACAGCAAAGTTTGAGGTATAAATTTGACTCAACATATTTCTAATAAGAAACATATTTTATGGCTTAATAATGGTTCAGCAAAATTGATTAAACACCTCCATGTTAATAACTTGAGATAGAATAACTCAAAAATTACACAGCAAAATCAATTTTTTCATAAAAATACAACAAATACACATTCAATGCTTCTACTATATGAGCAATCAAAAACTTAATATTGACAAAGTGTCTTTATGACCATTTAAATAGCATCAATCTTCAACATAAATGTTTCTTACTATTCTTAATAATTTCCAGTAAAAAAACACAAATCACTTGATATTAGTAAGAGAAAGTCTCTTGAATCATTTCCATGTTAGGTGCATCAACAAGAGCATGTCGTTCATCAGGGAGAAAATTCAATTAGTAATGCTAAGTAAAATATACCGATATCTGATAACAAGTGAAGCAATTGCATATAACAATTCAGAACCTTTAAAAATCCGTTCAAAGCAGTTTCCACACCTTCTAGAACTAGTGGAATCCATCTTTCTTACTTCTCTTCTGTATTGAGTCTAGGAAGTGTTGGTGGACAAGGTGAAAATAATGATGAAAAGAAGAGAATATATTATATTGAGAATGACGGCTACAAATGATAAAGATATAATGATTGGAATGACATCTACACTACCCTATTTATAAGCTAAAACTAGGGCTACAAAGCAACAATAAAATACTAAAATACCCTCTAATAAACTTGGTCACCAAGTTTGTGAATATTAATTAAAATATAAATTATTTCTAATACCATCCCTTAATTTATATTTCCTCAAAACTAACAACTCCAATTCCATCCCTTAAGCGAAGGAATTGATCCGTCTTTGTGAGATTTGGGTCGAAACTCAGCTGTGTCGAAGGTAGCTTTCATGTATTTCGACTGAAGGCAAGCGTGTTGTCGAAGCTTGTTCACATGCTGATGTCAGATTATTACATATAGTAGTGAAGTCTGTTCTTATATGTATTCTGTCGAAATAGTTTATTCTGTCGAATTGGGCCTTGTGTTAAGAATCCAATTGTTTAGTCTATAAATAGGCTAGTACACTCAGTTTGTTGAGTGTGGCAAATTGTGATATTCACTTGTAATCATTTGTAAACATTAATAAGAAAGTGAATAGTAAACAGAATTATATTTGTCCAATCCTTGTTGTTCCTCTTCTATTCTTCTTCTTCTAGTTTTCTCTTTTCCGTTAAGCCCTTGTTTTGGTTCTTGATAATTCAAGAAACCAGTTTTATATTTTGATTAAAGTCATCGTTTTTCACAACAAATTGGTGCGGTGAGCGTGGAGAAGATGACTTCAACAAAGTATGAGATTGAAAAATTCACCGGAGTGAACGATTTCGGTCTGTGGCGCTTGAAGATGAAAGCCCTACTGGTGCAGAAGGGATGTTTGGAAGCGTTGAAGGGAATGGCAGCCATGGATGTTGCGTTGACGGAAAAAGAAAAGACGACAATGATCAAGAAAGCACACAGCGCAATTCTGTTGAGCCTTGGTGATAAGGTTCTCCGGCAGGTATCAAAAGAGACGACGGCGGCGGGATTATGGACGAAGCTGGAAAGTTTGTATATGACCAAATCCTTGGTGAATCGTCTTTACCTGAAGCAAGCCTTGTATTCATTTAAGATGAATGAAGAAAAGGCTTTGGCTGAGCAGTTGGATTCTTTCAACAAGCTGATTCTTGATCTTGAAAACATTGATGTAAAGATTGATGATGAAGATCAAGCATTGTTGTTGTTGTGTGCTTTGCCCAGATCGCATGCTCACTTCAAAGAAACTCTCTTGTATGGAAGAGAGTCCCTGACCTTTGAAGAAGTTCAAGCAGCCTTGTATTCGAAGGATTTGAATGAAAGAAAGGAGCAGAAACCTTCATCAGTTGGCGAAGGGTTGTCCGGGAAAGGAAGATCGTCGAAGAAAGATGGTAGGTTTGATAAGAAGAAAGGAAAGGTTCAGCAGAAGTCTTCTGGTGGTAATATGTTTGGTATCAAATGTTATCACTGTAAGAAGGAGGGTCATACACGAAAGGTGTGCCCTGAGCGCCTGAATAATCATGGAGGTAAGGACAATGAGAATGCAGTTATAGTGCAAGATGGTTATGAATCATCTGATGTCCTTGTGGTGTCGAGCAGCAACTCTTGCGAAGAGTGGATTATGGATTATGGATGTACTTGGCATATGACTCCAAACAAGAATGTGTTTGAAGAATTATGTGATCAAGATGGAGGATCAGTGCTGCTGGGGGACAATAAAGCTTGCGAGATTGCAGGTATTGGATCTGTTAGATTCAAGCTCCATGATGAGTCAATAAAGCTATTGACTGGGGTTAGGTATGTACCTGACCTTAAGAGGAATTTAATTTCTCTTGGTGAATTCGACAGAAAGGGATATGTTTTCAAAGGAGAGCAATGTACCCTGAGAGTCATGAAAGGGTCGAAGGAAGTCTTGAGAGGCGTGAAAAACCAAGGCTTGTATACCCTGGAGGCTGAGGTTGTAAGTGGTTCGACAAATGTTGTATCCACGAAACCTATGTCGAAGACAGAATTATGGCACATGAGATTGGGCCATGTCAGCGAAAGAGGCCTGGTCGAATTGGGGAAGCAGAACCTGCTAGGTGGTGACAAAGTCGAAAAGTTGGAGTTTTGTGAATCTTGTGTACTTGGTAAATCCTGTAGGGCGAAGTTTGACAAAGGCAAGCAAAGAACACATGGATCCCTTGATTACATTCATGCTGATCTTTGGGGGCCTGCAAGGAATCCTTCACACTCAGGTACAAGGTATTTTCTATCCATCCTTGATGACTATTCCAGAAAGCTATGGGTATTCATTCAGAAGATGAAGGATGAAACTTTTGAGAATTTCAAAAGTTGGAAGGTTCTGGTCGAGACTCAAACTGGCAGAAAGGTTAAGAGGTTGAGAACTGATAATGGCCTTGAATTCTGCAACGAAGCGTTCGACAGTTACTGTGTTGAGTCTGGGATTGCAAGGCATAAGACTGTAGCAGGTACTCCTCAACAAAATGGCTTAGCTGAGAGATTCAATCGAACAATCCTTGAAAGGGTTAGAAGTATGTTGGTTAGTGCTGGATTGAAGAAGGTGTTTTGGGCAGAGGCTGTTTCGACAGCAGCTTATCTGATAAACAGATGTCCCTCGACTGCGTTGGGAATGAAGACACCTGAAGAAGTTTGGTCGAATCATCCACCAGATCTCGACAAACTGAGAGTATTTGGTTGTTTAGCCTATGCTCATATTAGGCAAGACAAGGTCGAACCTAGAGCTCTGAGATGCATGTTCCTTGGATATCCTGAGGGAGTCAAGGGTTATAGGCTGTGGTGCCTAGAACCAGGTCACAGAAGATGTATCACAAGTCGTGATGTAGTTTTCAATGAGGTCGAAATGGCCTTTAAGAAAACTGGTGATGCTGGTCGAAGTGCAGATATCTCTGAAGAGGAGCTGGAACAGGTAGAGATGCCTGTTGAGGTGGAGCATAGTGATGCTGAAGTGCATAGCCCTGATGAAGTCGAAGAGCAAGATGCTGATGAGGTTGAAGAAACTGTCGATGACTACCTACTGGCTAGAGATAGGTCGAGAAGAGTCACCAAGCCACCTCAAAGACTTGGTTATGCAGATCTTATAGCTTTTGCCTTAATCTCTGCAAGTGAGGTACTTGACGAAGAACCTAGAGATTATAAGGAAGCTATAAGGAGTCGAGACAAGACTGAATGGCGAAAAGCCATGGATGACGAGATGAAATCTCTTCATGATAATAACACTTGGGAGCTGATTGAGAAACCTGCATGAGCAAGGTTAGTCAGTTGTAAGTGGATTTTCAAGGTCAAGGAAGGAATCGAAGGAGTGATGTCGAAGCGCTTTAAGGCGAGGCTAGTTGCTAGGGGGTTCACTCAGAAAGAAGGAGTCGACTTCAATGATGTGTTCTCACCTGTTGTAAAGCATAGATCCATTCGAATGCTGTTGGCCATGGTAGCAAAGTTCGACTTGGAACTTGAGCAAATGGATGTGAAGACAGCATTTCTGTATGGTGATCTAGATGAAACGATCCTGATGCGTCAACCTGAAGGGTATGCGGAAAAGGGTAAAGAAGATTATGTGTGCAAGCTGAATAGGTCTTTGTATGGCCTGAAGCAATCTCCTCGACAGTGGAATAGGAGATTTGACAAGTTCATGGCACACATTGGTTTCACTAGAAGTCAGTTCGATCACTGTGTTTACTTCAGATTTCGACCTAGAAACTCACTTGTTATGTTGCTACTGTATGTGGATGATATCCTCATAGCTAGCAACAGGTTTGAGGATGTAACGAAGGTGAAGGCTGAACTCAGTAAGGTGTTCGAAATGAAGGATCTTGGAGCTGCAGCCAGGATTCTTGGGATTGACATCCGGAGAGATAGAAAGCAGTCGAAGTTGTGCTTATCTCAAGAGACATACCTACGAAAGCTTCTCGACAAGTTTGGTATGTCGAATTCAAAGCCTGTTGTGACACCTACAAATCCTCAGTTTAAGCTTAGTACTACTCAAAGTCCGAGTACTGAAGCTGAAAGAATCTATATGAATAGCATCCCATATGCTAGTGTAGTAGGCTCTTTGATGTATGCTATGGTATGTACGAGGCCAGACATAGCATATGGAGTGAGCCTTGTGAGCAGGTATATGGCCAATCCTGGAAAGGCGCACTGGCAAGCTGTAAAGTGGATTCTCAGGTACATAAATGGGTCTCTGAAAAGAGTCTTGATTTATGGTGGAGCCTGTGATGGTGATAGCATAGTCGAAATCGAAGGATTTGTTTACTCTGATTATGCAGGTTGTATGGATTCCAGAAAGTTTATTTCTGGATATGTTTTCACAATGTTTGGCACAGCAATCAGTTGGAAAGCGACGCTTCAGAAGGTTGTTGCCTTATCAACCACTGAAGCTGAATATATTACCCTCACTGAAGCTGTGAAGGAAGCATTGTGGCTTGAAGGTTTTGCAAAGGAGCTGAAACTTCAAGGTCGAAGTATCACTGTTAAATGTGATAGTCAAAGTGCAATACACCTGTCGAAGAATTCAGCCTATCATGAGCGAACTAAGCACATTGATGTGAGGCTGCATTTCGTCAGAGAGATAATTGAGCGTGGTGAAGTCCAGGTGCTGAAGGTTTCGACTGAAGACAATGCTGCTGATATGATCACCAAGACGTTGCCAAGTTGCAAGTTCTTCACTGTATGCAGTTGATAAAGCTGCATGATGAAAGCTAGTTGATTCTCTTGTTGCTGAGTTAGATCCAAGGTGGAGATTTGTGAGATTTGGGTCGAAACTCAGCTGTGTCGAAGGTAGCTTTCATGTATTTCAACTGAAGGCAAGCGTGTTGTCGAAGCTTGTTCACATGCTGATGCCAGATTATTACATATAGTAGTCGAAGTCTGTTCTTATATGTATTCTGTCGAAATAGTTTATTCTGTCGAATTGGGCCTTGTGTTAAGGATCCAATTGTTTAGGTTTCTTGGGCTGCAAGTTACCTAGTTAGTCTATAAATAGGCTAGTACACTCAGTTTGTTGAGTGTGGCAAATTGTGATATTCACTTGTAATCATTTGTAAACATTAATAAGAAAGTGAATAGTAAACAAAATTATATTTGCCCAATCCTTGTTGTTCCTCTTCTATTCTTCTTCTTCTAGTTTTCTCTTTTCCGTTAAGCCCTTGTTTTGGTTCTTGATAATTCAAGAAACCAGTTTTATATTTTGATTAAAGTCATCGTTTTTCACAACAGTCTTGATAGCCTTCGTCAGAACATCTGCCAACTGCTTCTGGGTGCTACAGTGCAGAACTTCTAACACTCCATTCTGAACTTGACTTCTCAGATAGTGATACTTGGTCTCAATATGCTTGCTTCTCCCATGCAACACTGGGTTTCTAGCAAGATTGATTGCAGACTTGTTATCAATCATCAGCTTCAAAGGTTTGTCAACTTTGATCTTCAGATCCTCCAGCAAGTTCAGAATCCACACAACTTGGCATGCAGTAACAGCACCTGCAATATATTCAGCTTCACAGGTTGACAACGCAACAACTGGTTGCTTCTTAGAACTCCAAGAAATGGGACCTCCCAGAAACATAAACAAGTATCCAGAAGTACTTCTTCTGTCAACTCTGTCTCCACACCAATCAGAATCTGAATAACTCAGAAGTTCTGATTCACTATTTCTTCCAGAAGGGAACAACACTCCATACTTCAGAGTTCCCTTGATATACCTCAGAATCCTGACAACAGCTTGGTAATGGGACCACTTAGGTTTACTCATGAATCTGCTAACCATTCCAACTGCATAGCAAATATCAGGCCTGATATTACACAAATACCTTAGAGAACCAACCAACTGTTTGAAGGTTGTAGCATCCACATCCTCACCATCAGAATCAGAATCCAGTTTCTGATTCGTATATGCAGGTGCGATAGCAGCCTTACAATTCTGCAGCTTAAATCTCTTCAGAAGTTCTCGTTCATACTTCAGCTGATGCAAAATGATACCTTTCTCAAAATATCTGAACTTCATCCCTATAAAGTATGTCATTTTCCCGAGGTCAGTCATTTCAAACTCATTCATCAGCACCTTCTTGAACTTAGCTAATTCTTGTTCAGAACTTCCGGTCAGCAATATGTCATCAACGTACAAACACACCAGAATCATATTGCCTTCAGAAATATGCTGAACATAAACACCGTATTCCATCTCACATTTCTGAAAACCCTGCTTCTTAAAAAATGAATCAATCTTCTGATTCCAAGCTCTGGGCGCTTGCTTCAATCTATACAAAGCTTTATGTAGTCTGTACACCATTCCTTCCTTATTCTCTTTCACAAATCCAGGAGGTTGTGACACATAAACTTCTTCTTCTAATGGACCGTTCAGAAATGCAGATTTCACATCTAAATGCATCAGAGGCCAATTCCTATTAGCAGTTATTACAATCACCAATCTGATTGTTTCATGTCTCGCTACAGGTGCAAACACTTCAGAATAATCCAGCCCAGGTTTCTGCAGAAATCCTCTTGCTACCAACCTCGCTTTGTGTTTGCCAATTGATCCATCTGGCTTTAGCTTCTGCTTGAAAACCCATCTGACGTTGATGGCTTTCTTGTCCTTTGGAAGTTCTGTCAACTTCCAAGTCTTGTTTCTCTCTATGGCATCAAGTTCTTCTTTCATGGCCTTTAGCCAGAACTTCTGCTTGAGAGCCTCTTCTGTACTCACGGGTTCAGAGTCTACTAACATGGCACACTGAATAATCTCTCCCTCAGAATCTACTTCAGTGTCTTGCAACATGTCAAACTCTTCAAATCTTCTTGGAATGTTTCTGATTCTCTGTGGCCTCTGACCTCGTTCAGAATCTTCTTCAGATGCTTGAACCCCAGAAGTTCTGTTCTCAGAAGTTTCTCCTTCAGAAGTTCTTGCTCCAGAAGGTTGACTTCCTCCAGAACCTTGACCACCTTCAGAGTCTGGCATATTCCTAGAGTCTGAATCACCACCAGAATCTTGATCATCATCAGAATCTGGATCATCAGAATCACCTTCATCTTCTGAGTCTCCTTCAGAGTCAGAATCACCATAAGTTTCAGAAATTCTTATTTCTGACCTTTCTTCAGAAGTTCTCACATCAGAATCAGATTGAGACTTATCCCAATTCCAAACTTCTGATTCCTTCACAATAACGTCTCTGCTGAACTCAACTTTATTAGTTTCTGGACAATAAAGCTTGTACGCACCCGTACTGTGGTTCTCCACCAGTAACATTACTTTGCATCTATCATCCAACTTCTGTCTTCTAGCTTCTGGAACATGTTTGTAACAAACAGAACCAAACACCTTTAGATGACTAACACTTTGCTTTTCTCCCGTCCACTTCTGAATAGGAACTATTTCCTTCAGCTTCTTCGTTGGACATCTGTTGAGCACATATGCTGCGGTGGCAACAGCTTCTCCCCAAAAATTCAGAGGAAGCTTCTTCTCCTTCAGCGTGCTTCTCACCATATCAAGCAAAGTACGATTTCTTCTTTCAGCAAGACCATTGTGTTGAGGAGTGTAAGGAGCAGTAACCTCATGCTCAATTTCATTCTCCTCACAGAACTTCTGAAACTCTTTGGAGTTATACTCATCCCCACCATCGGTTCTGAGAATCTTCAGATTCTGACCACTCTGATTCTGAACCTTCATTCGGAACTTCTTGAATTCAGCAAACACCTCGTGTTTGAACTTAATAAGGGATACCCATGTCATTCTCGTGAATTCATCAACAAATGACAAGAAATATTTATTCCCTCCGATCGATTCTACTGGAAATGGACCACACACATCAGAATGTACTACTCCCAAGGCATGTTTTGCTCTTGGAGCAACTTCTGACGCAAATGGCAATCTTGGTTGCTTTCCTTCCATGCACACTTTGCATGACTTCTCAGGCTTCTTAATTGTAGGAATTCCATGTACCAGCTTCTTCGAATTCAGATGTTCTAAGCTTCTGAAATTCAGATGACCAAATCTTCTGTGCCATAGCTCACTTTCTTTCACAACACTTGTTGCACTAAGACATTCAGAGTCATAAGTTCTGACATTCACCTTGAATGTTCTATTCCTTCCCTGTTCTGACTCCATAATCAACTTCTGATTACAGTCATACAGCTTTAGAAGATTGTCCTTCATGGTAACTGAAAAACCTTTCTCAATTAATTGTCCCACGCTCATCAGATTGCTTTTGATGCCAGGTACATACCACACTTTCTGAATCAATGCTGTTTTCCCATTATTCAGAACAACTCTGACATTCCCATACCTTCAGCGTTAAGATATTTGTCATCAGCACATCTGATCTTTGTCCTCTTCTCAGAATCAAAATCAACCAGCCATTTCTTATTTCAGTAAGATGATTTGAGCAGCCAGTGTCCATATACCACCAGTCTGTCAAATTCGTATCATCAGATTCAGAAGCCATCAGTAGCACAGATTCATCATCAGAACTTCTGGCTATATTGCTTCTTCTGACTTCCTTTCTTTGTTTGACCAACAATCTCTAGCAAAGTGACCAAACTTCTTGCAACAGTAACATTGGATCTTCTTCTTGTCATACTTCTCTTTTCCCTTCTGAGCATTCTTTTGCCTATCAGAAGTTGAGGTTTCTGACTTTTGACCACCATCAGATCTTCTCTGCTTCTGATGCTTCTTATCAGAAACTGCTTTCAGAGCCTGCTGCTCTACTTCCCTTTCAGAAGTTCTCTCAGTCAGACGTAACTCTTGCGCTTCTAGACTGCTTTGCAGCTCTTCAATTCTCATGGTGCTCAGATCCTTAGAATGTTCTAATGCTACCACAATGTAATCAAACTGAGGAGTAAGGGATCTCAATACCTTCTCAATGATTACTTGTTCAGAAAGAGTTTCTCCACACGCCTTCATCTCATTAGTGATCAGAATCACTCTGGAGATGTACTCAGAAACTTTCTCTTTGTTCTTCATGTTGAGATTCTCGTACTGCTTACGTAGAGACTGAAGCTTCACCTTCTTCACTGATGCGTCACCACCGTAACATCTGACCAGTGTGTCCCACGCCGTCTTTGCCGTCGTTGAATCTGCAATCTTCTCAAACACATTCGCATCCACACAGTGATGGATGTAGAACAATGATTTTTGATCTTTATTCCTTGTATCCTTCTGCGCGTTCTTCTGCTCCTCCGTCGCATCTGCTGCTACCGGAACATAACCTTCAGTGACAAGATCTAGAACATCTTGAGCACCGAACAGTACACGCATCTGAATCATCCAACGATTCCAGTTTTTGCCATCAAATACTGGAAGCTTGGTGTTCATGCCGCCGTTGCCGTTCATCATCTTCAACCTTGTACAATACACTCAGAACTTACCACACACAGTGTTTCCCAACCCACAGAATCAAAGAATTATGATTCTGATCAGAATTTTGTTCTAGATTCAACACGAATCAAGAACCAAAAATTCAATCACACAAGAATCCTCACGTTTTCACTCGTGTTTCCCGTGTTTTCCCGTTGATCCGAACCGGAGCTCTAGATACCAATTGTTGGTGTACAAGGTGAAAATAATGATGAAAAGAAGAGAATATATTATATTGAGAATGACGGCTACAAATAATAAAGATACAATGATTGGAATGACATCTACACTACCCTATTTATAAGCTAAAACTAGGGCTACAAAGCAACAATAAAATACTAAAATACCCTCTAACAAACTTGGTCACCAAGTTTGTGAATATTAATTAAAATATAAATTATTTCTAATAGGAAGGACAAAAGATAAAATAAACTCTTATGTTATAGTCAGAAACAAAGATCATCTGAACTTGAAAAGCATTTCCAACTTATTGTGTTTATTTTCAAAATAAATGTCAACCTGGTAATATAAAATCTTAAATGGTATAGAGATTACAACTACAAAAAAGATAAAATACGCAATCGTATTGAAAATATATCTATTTAAAATCTTATTGTGCATATAATTTTACCGACTCAATCATGTGTGGTTAGAATACATAACTATGCTTAAAGTATCAGTCTCACTTTACTCTTAAACGTTGACACTATAATTCTTCAAAATGACTCACTTAAACAATAACTTTGCAAACAAATCATGGTAAGATGCGGGAAAAACTATTATATTCCATATGAGTTAAGAAATCAACACATTTCAGCTTAGAAACGCTAAAAGTTATTAGTGAATATTTGGTCTACCAATTTTTTCTCGACTCAGCCATGGGATGTTTAACAAGAATAAGTCCTGTTTGCTAGATATGAAAAAAAAACCCATATAAACTGAAACTTTACAAAAGAAACCTGAATAAGAACAAGACTCATTTTCTAGATCTGAAGAAAAATCCATAAAAACTGAAATATTACAGCAAAAAAAAAACATGAACAAGACTCAACAACCTTTGTCGTTCCTCTTCTCGGCCGCTCCTCTTTGTTGCATGTCGTCTTCGTCAAACTGGGTTCCAAATATAACATAGGGCTCCATCAACATTGCCACATAATCAAAGCTAACTTTTTCTTCAAAAAATTTAACAACAAATACCATTTTGAGTAACAAAACAGTTTTTAGTAATGTTTTTTATTTAAAGGAGTAAAGTAAAACATTAAATTAAATAAAGAGTCAAAACATGCATTAAATCACTTTTTTAATGAAATTAATCATCACATTATGTATTATATTTAAGCTTTGTTTGCGAATTTGTAAAGATGTGGAGGGGCTTTGGAAAAAATATATATATATATAGAAAAATCTTTAATATTTTTTGAATAAAATAATATTTAAAATAATAAAATAATACTTATCATGAATATATTTTTAATTTTTATTGTTATAATGAATCACTAGTAATAAAATGAGATTGTTATAAAAAACCTATTAGTATTAAGTTGTAGTTAGTTTCGCAATAATATTATGTTGAGATATAAAAAAGAGTAGCAACGGTTAGTATGTGAGGTACTCTTAGTGAGGAGAGAAAGAGAGAGAATAAGGAAATAAGGATTTATTGAATGAATTGTTATAAATAATGATACATACTATGACTATTTATATACAACCCTAATTGGGTTTGGGCTAACTCAACTTGGATTATATTTAAATATTAAATCTAATCAAATATAATCTAATCTAATATTTAAACATACCCCCAATAATCCAAGTTGTCGAACCTATGCTAATCATAGTCGATTTGAACTATTCCTAATTTCTTTCTCATATTCAAGAATCTGTCGATCTTCAATCCTTTGGTGAAAATGTCGGCCAACTGTGCTTCACTTAAGCAATGCCTAACTTCAAGTTCACCTCGATTTACCTTTTCCCTTAAGAAGTGAAATCTAGCTTCGATATGCTTACTTCTTCCATGTGTAACGTGCGATTTCTGTCGGTGACGCGACCACCTTACCGCAATGGTTGGAATTGGGTGCTACTTTCTGATTTCTTATTTATCCTATGAAGGTGGAAAGGAAAAGGAAGATATCTAAAACTAACCTTGCACGCAAATGTTTTCTTTAACAAATGCTAAGAGATTGGGGGTCCGGGGTCAGGTTATACAAAAGGGAGTTGTTAATTACCCAATGTATATATGGTTATCCATAGACTTTCTTTGGTAGGTTTAAATACTTTCAGATGTTTACTGTTATGGGTTGGGAAAATTTTCCTTTGGGAGCGTTGAGAGAGTGTTTTTGTTGTTTTTGGTTTTCTGTTGTTTTTGGTAAGGTATTGGACCTAAAGTTTTTTATTTATGTGCTTGCTAAGATTTCGCAATCTTATGCCTACGTATTCCCGTAAAGATAACAGGGAAATCAGAGCAATCGTAGTTCCTCCTATTCTATGGGAGGAAAAAGATGTTTGGTGTCTTGTTCAAAGCCCAAGATTGAAGCTAGTTGAGTATTTGTGTCTTGTTTCAAAGCCCAAGATTGAAGCTAAAGGTTATTGGTGTCTTGTTTAAAGCCCAAGATTGAAGTGAAAGGTTTGACTGAGAGAGAATTTGTCATCTCTAAAGGGAGATATCTCACCTGTTCATCACAGTTTGTTGAAGGATTGGTTATAAAGGGGAATTACTTTAACTGGAATGTATAGAATCCAGCAATGTCATAATTTCCTTTATAAGGGAGATGTCCTGAAGGAATAAACTTTAACTCAGTGTAGAGCAATGCCATTTTTCCTTAGGAATCTTTCATGCTAAGAGAGGGACATGAGCTTGGATGTAAATAATCCAGAGGCTTGCCACTTACAGCAATTAGATGAAAGAGGAAGTTTACCAGGATAAAAGAGGGACCACAACTTGGATTTTTGAATCAACAAGTGTGCCACTTACAGCAGTTATCTGGAATTAGGGTTTTTTTTATTGTCTATTTTGATGTGTGATGTACAGAGAAATGCCTTCCTACAGAGAGAACTCTTGATTTTCTCTGAGGGGATGTTGATTTTTGTGTGCCTTGATCAAAACCCAAGGTTGAAGCTAAAAGGTTGACTTTACTAGGGGTGTTTTACATATGTCTTGTACAAAGCCCAAGATTGAGGCTGAAAAAGAATTTACTCTTTCGGGGAAAGTTTTGTCTGTCTTGTACAAAGCCCAAGATTGAGGCTAAAAGAATTGACTCCATTGGGGAAAGGTTTTATGTGTCTTGTACAAAGTCCAAGATTGAGGCTAAAAGGTTGATTGACTCAGTTGGAGAATATGATATGTCTTGTACAAAGCCCAAGATTGAGGCCAACTCTGCTGAGGGAAAAAATCATTATACAAAGCCTAAGAGGAGGCTGGTTGGGGAATTTCTTATATGAAGCCTAAGAGGTGGCTATCTTCTACTGAGGATTATTGAGATCCAGAGACAGGTCCAAATTGGGGTATCAACTCTTGATGAGGATTGAAGAAGAGTTGAAATATCAGATGCCTTGAGGTTCTGATTTTTCTGAGGGTTTATCGGTGGTAATTTGACCCTAGCTGGGGAATTTAGAATGAAAGTTTAAATATTGAGTTTTAAAACCTATGGAGGTTTCAACTCTGCTGGTGATTGGTGAAGTGATCAGGGTTTTTCCTGTGCTTTTAGGAAACTTGAGGGTTTCCTTGAGATCCAAGAGGAGATGAGACTTTCCAAGTCTACTGGTATGAAAAGGTTGACTCTTAACCGGAGGATGACCTTTGTATGAAGCCTAAGAGGAGGCTGATGTTTTAAGGGATGAGAATTAACCCTAAACTAGTCTGATGTTTTAGAATTCTGACTCACTGGAGTATTGAACTAGTAGAGATGACTAAGTTCTGTCTTATACCTGTAGGAGATCTTTGGGTCCTTGTACTAAGCCCAAGAGGAGGCTGAGAACTTCTAAGAAGCCTGAGGGTCCTTGTACAAAGCCCAAGAGGAGGCTAGGGAGGCTTTTAGGAAGCATGTGGGTCCAAGCCTAAGAAAAGTTCAAGAAAGGTTTCACCAGGAATAATCCTTTCTTTAGTGAACAGTTCTAGGGTTTGAAGAAATTCGAAAGAGGTTTCACCGAGAATTAGTCCTCTTTGGGGAAATGAATTTCTTGTACACACATTTCTAAGTTATGACAGTCTTGAGAAAAGTTTCACCGGGAATAATTCCTTTCTCTGTTCCATATTATATAAGCCCAAGAGGAGGCAAGAATGTATCTGGAATTTCCTATAGGGAACTAGTTTTGACTGTGTTAAAAGAGTAACCACTGGTTTGATATAAACTTAGACCTAGTTGTTGGGGAAAACTCTAAGCAGGTATATACAGGCATACATATACAGATGAAATATATAAACCAGTATGTATAGAAGAAAAAGTAGAACTTACAGTTGTGCAAGCTCTAGCATTGTAACCACAACTTTATAGTTAGTTATTCAAGAAATTGAAGAAAGTTTTAATAACACTTTGAATTTGAATCTAAATCAGAAAAGAAAGTTGTTTTAAAAGGAAGTTTGGGGCTTATACTCAAGGAGAGGCCCAGATGATCTCTTTTGAAAAGGCGACGATTGCGTCGTAGTTTTGAAAAACACAGAGGGGCTTATACAATGTTTGAGGCCCAAATTGTTGTATTTATAAAAAGGATGGGTCTTACACTCTATTAGAGGCCCAAAAGTGTTTGAAAAAGAAGAAAAATAGGACTTACAACTCAAGGGGAGGCCCAGATGAAAATTGTTTGAAAATGACGATCGCGCCGAGATTTTAAAAATCGTAGCGGGACTTATACAATGACTGAGACCCAAAAATGGTTTATTTACAAAGGGATGGGACTTACACTCTACCAAGAGGCCCAAAAGTGTTTTGAAAAAGATTTGTAAGGGTGAAAATAATCAAAACTCTAATTTGATTTTAAAAATGTATTTTAATTTGAATAAAATTCAATTAAAATCATCAAAATTATCAAACATGTGTGAAAAACAAGTTGTGATCTTGGATTAATTTTTGAAAAATCAGGTTTTATCCATAGAATGATTTGAAAATCATTTGAATTTGAAAAATCAAGAGAAAGAAATATTTTTAAATGTTTAAAAACAAATAAAAATTAATTCTTTACAAAAATATAAAATACATAAAATAAATAATATTTTTGTGAAATTTTTGTAGAATAAAATATTTTAACATTTTTGTGAATTTTGAAAAAAAGAATCAATTCAAAAACATTAAAATTCAGAGAGAAATTAATTTTTGAATCAATTAAATAAAATATCAAATATTCAAATTTTTTAAAAAGGGCGCCAAGAACACATGTTCTTGGTCGCGCGTGTTCTTCCTCCCCAGATTTATAAAATCCTCCATAACTCTCTAATTACTCAATGAAAACAACTTTTGTAAACATGAAACTTGTTCGTTTTTTTATCATGGATCACAACCATATAAATTAATTGCATTTATATTAAGTGTGGAGTGAGAAATCAGAAGATGGACTCAAGAACCCAAAATTTTGCAAGAACACTATGAAATCCTAAACACGATTCATACATAGCAATTGATTGAGGGTTATCACTCTATATATATGCATAAACAAGATGGTAACACAAAAACACATTTATGATGCATGTAGTATGAAGTTTGAAGGCTTCAGGCTTACCTCTTGCGACTGGTGATCGAGCTTGATGATGGAGATGTTATAGATGTGTTGTAAGGACTTGGACAGCTTCACAATATCCTATGGAGTGTGTTGAGATGTCTGGCTTTGATTGGAGATGCTTGGATCACCTTGTGGTACCTCAACTACAACCTTGCCAAAAAGCTTGAGCAAATGAATGGTGACTTTGTGATTCTGATGTTCCAGATGAGTTTTCAGGTCATGGATCACTCATATATGATATATGTGACGTGTTAGCATGATTGGTTTTGATAGATTTGCTCTCAATTTGAAAACTCGATAGTGACTTCAAGAAGAAGCAAAATCTGGTTTTTGAAATGTGATTTTGAGGAAAACATCAGTTGTGGTGCTTTAGTGTGCTTAAACTAATCACAAATGAGGTCTATTTATAGTAGAGCAAGTTTGTTTTGCAAGGAATAGTGAATGGCAGCTGGTACAACTCATTGTTCAATGGTTGCAAAAAGGAATCTCAATTCTCTTCTAGCCATTGACTTGGGTCAGTGCAGCAGGCCTATGGTCCTCTGCTGCTTGAGTTTATCTTGACTCATTTGGTTGATCATTGACTGAAACATGCCAGCTCTATGCACTCCTTGAATGCTTCATGACAAATTTGAAAGTTTTGGATTTGCAACATTGAATTTCACATGCCTACATGATGATCTTTTGTCTTGGGAGGCTTGTGGCTCAGAGATCTTTTGCTTTGATTTGATCTTCAATGTTTCTAGAAGGATTACAAGACTTGTAATTGCACAAATTAGCCAATTCGAGCAAATGACCTATAATCTGTCTTGGGAAGAAACCAGTCTTTGATGCCATGTTCCAAGGGTTGTAACTCCCTATTCAAATTGAATTTGGAGATGATTTGGTACTTGTTGGAAAGCTCTCATGACATACTTTAACTTTGATGTCCACCAATGGACCTGGTTCAGCTCTGATCAAGGTGAAAAATGACCTCAAAGTTGGTAAAAAATGAAACAGATTTTGATTTTTTGAAAATTTCACTAAGTGTTGGAAAAAGTGGTCATTTTCACTTTTTGTGATTTTGATCAATCCATAACTCAAAATCCATGAGGATTTGGAATCTTTTGTAGTTAACACTTTTGAAGTATGTCATGTGAACTTTTATTTGAGCTTTGGATGAAAGAAAAAGGCCTTAGGGTTTAGGAGTTATGACCTTGCAAAGTTGGTACCAAATCCATTTTGTTCCATAACTTAGAAAATTTTAAGTTTCTTATGGTTGCCCCTTTTGCAAGAAACCTCACTTTTCTTGATTTTTCTTGATGAATGATGATCAAAACCATATATTAACATTGTTTTTGACTTAGGGGAGCCATATTTATGAAAAAATTCAAAAAGTCAAACTTAATTTTGGACACAGTTGACTTTTTATCAGATGAATTCCAAACTGTGTGATCCTCCATGCAATCAAGTTCTTGACCTAATTCAAGCCTAATGGATGGATTCCATAAGTGTTTTAGGGTGTCTTGAATCATGTCCCAAGGTTTGGGAGCATGTCTTGGTCCAATGTCAAAGGTACAGTTGACTTTTTCTTCAAAACCCTAATTATGGTCCAGATGAATTTGAAACTTGTGAATCAAGCCTCTTGGATCAATCCATTATTGTAAAGGGATCAATGTGGTGTGTTTGAGGCCCTCAAATCATGTTTTGAGGTTGTGGCTCATGTCTTGCCTCAAAAGTCAACTTAGGGGTGAATTAGGTCAAGAAACCCTACTTCTTGATTTTTGATGAATGCTTTCCCTGATGCTAATTTGACTTGATGATTGGATCCAAGAGGTCCCTTGGAGCATTTTGGATCATGTTTTGAGGTATTGGCTCATTCCTAGATGAAAATTTTCATCTGGAGGCCTTGGTCGACCAAAATCCTAATTTGGTGACACTAGCGATCTTGAGGTTTTACCCAATTAGAATGTTGCAACCTTGTGCTTGATTCTTGATGTGAGAGACCTCTTGATCCTTTATGGGTGTTTGAGAGGCTAGACAAGTTGAAGACCATGTCATTTCTTGATTGATGATTTGTTTAAGTGCTCTGAGAGGGCTCAAAACCCTAATTCTTGATTGTAGTGAATGCTCAATAATCCTTAAGGAGATTGAAGAGGTATAATGGTGCATCCATATTGTGGAAATGATCCTCACAATGATGGGAAAACTTATGGTCAAAATTTGGGGTATGACAGATGCCCCTATTAAATCTTCTTGGACCCGAAGGTGTGAATGGCGAAGATATTCGGACATTCAGGGTGCAAGAGGATTAAATATCGGAATACCCGAAATTTTGATTGTGGTTACGAATGGAAGTTTGCTCATCCATCTTATTTTGCTAAGCCATGTTACTTAGAAAAAGGGTAAAACTTCCCCTCGATCCTAGTCTTCAGCCACGGAGCTGGTCTCGATTTCTTTTGAAATAAACTTCCCCTCGATCCTGCTCTTCAGCCACGTGAAATTCTGGTATCAGATGTGTGATGTTAAGTGCGATGTCACAACAACACACTCTGCTAATATGAACAAGGCAATAACAAGCAGTAAATAACACAATGAATTGTTCACCCAGTTTGGTCTAACTACCTACGTCTGGGGGCTACCAAGCCAGGGAGGAAATTCACTATTAGTAGTATCAAATTACAGACTCAACAATCCCAGTTGACATCTACCTAACTTAATCACTACCCAATGACACTTCTACCTAAGACACCACTCACTCCCTAAATCACCTCAGTGATACAATCCAATGATTACACTTTAAAACCCACCTTGATTCTGCGTAATAGCTTTGATCAAGAACAACACACTCTTGCTTAAAAGCTCTAGAGTGAATACACTTACAACTCAAAATAGTAACACCAATTCAAACATGAATGGTTTACAAAAACACACACGAAAACTCAAATTGACTCTCAGTCTATGCTCTCTGTCTTCGTCCTTTTACCAACAAGGGTTGAGGCTGCTTTTATAGAATTCTAACTTGGGCTTGGACCTTCTCCAAATATCTGATTTGATTTGTTTTAAAACCAGAATTTAAAACAGATTTGATCTTCAAATCTTTTTAAATCTTTTCAAATCAGCCCTAATGTTAGTTACATGATCTGCTCCATGATCTGCTCCATATCTGATGAAAATATCTTCTCCAAGATATTCGCATCCAATCTCTCTAATAGATCTCCTCAAAACAAACTAACACGCGCAGCCCTAAAACATCACAACCTGATGGTATGATGTTCTGATAACTGATGTCAAGACATCAAGTATAACATCAGCATATAAAACTTCAACCCTGCAACAACTAATGTTAGGAACCAATGTTATGACATCAGACATACGACATCAACATTGTTCAACTTTGTTTTACCAAAATTCCAGCCAATACAAGAACTAACAAACTCCCCCTTTGGCTAATTTTGGCTAAAACAATCTCTGCCAACATCAGAGGTACCTGCAGCGGAAAAACTTCATACCAGCAGCAATCACAAAACAAACTGCACAAAGCTAAACTTCCCCTCAAAATAAGAACCAGCATACCAGCTGTTCAACCAAGCACACTCCCCCTCAAGCCTAGAGGCACAAAGGCTAACTGTCCCCCTTTTTAGCCACAATTGGCCAACTACCAACAAGATATACCCTAACACTTTACTACAGTTAGTCCTACTAGCTCTCATTGTCAGTCAAAAGTCAGCACCACAAGACAAGACAAATCATAGAACAAAACCAAGATAAGTATAAAAGTGCTTTTATCCAAGTTACACACCATGCACACAATGTGCAGAAACAAAAAAACTACAAACTACAAAAGCAATAAACTGCAAAAGCAGCACTTCAATCTTCATTAGCATCAGAACCATCTGCAGCATCCTCATCACCTTCCTCTGAACCTGAATCTTCAGTATTCACATCATCTTCACCCTATTCCAAGGATTTGATCATTTGCTCAATTTTCATCTTCCTAGCAGTGCTAGTACTGATAATCATATCAAGATCCTTGCAGGCCGCCTTCAATTCTTCAATCAACTCAGTTTTAGTACTGACCTTCTTAACACCAGAACTTGATGTTACAACAATGTCTGGAACATGATTCCCAACAAACAGCTTGGGATGCAAGGATAAAGCTGACTCCCTCTTACATGTTACATCTGAACTAGTTAAAATTCCAGGATGTTGATCTAAGATCATTCCACAGACAAGGGAAGGGAATTCTATAGGCATCTTGATAGCATTAGTGGCACCATGCTTCACAACTTGATCAAATATGTAATTTCCATAATTGAACTTGACCTTTTTCACAACAACATAAATAAACCTTCCTAATCCCACAGCTATGGTGGTTTTGTGATTAGTAGGTACCCAGTTAGCAGCTCCAATTCTGTGCAAAATAGCATACTTGATACTGAGTTTGCTAGCTGTCAATTTACCTTTCAGTGGCCAAACCTTCACTTGAGTGGTTGTGATCTCTTTACACACATCATTATCAGCCACTTCCAGTTCACAACCCTCTTGATCATCTCTTCCCAGATACTTATTGATGGTACTAGGAGAGAAATTAATACACTTACCCCTAACAAACAGCTTCATGAAGTCCACACTCCTTTTATCAGAAATGTCTATAGGAACGTTAACAACAAATTCCTTAACAAGTCCACCATAGCACTTAGAGAATTTTGTCACAGTCTTCAACAGGCCAGCAGCATGAATGAGCTCCATAATTTCATTCATCTCCAATGCATCTTTGCCCAGCTCTCTTTCCATAGCTAATCTCCTTTGACACACAAATTTCCACATTGGAGCACTGCTAGCATAATGAAAGGATATGTTGTCCACTGGCACTTCAGGAACCTTATCAGAAATTCTCTTCAAAATGGACTTTCTGACAGGGGTGATGTCTTGAACATCTTCCTCAACATCATACTCAGATTCAGATTCTTCTCTAATCTTTCTCTTTTTGGAAGTCACAGCAACCTTGCTCCAAGATTTAGTTGGACCAACTACAGATGTCTTTTTCTTCTTGCCTTCAGCTGTCATCTTAGGAGAAGATTCCACAGTCTTTCCTTTTCTAGTCTTTAATCTATTGGCAATACCAGGAACAACATTACCAATTATTTCATTATCAGATAAGTCAACAACATCCACCATATCAGCATTCTTCTTCCCTCTGGGACTAGGAGTAACATCCCTAGCAAGTGATGTTCCAACATCATGTTCAACATCAACCTCATCTTCAACATGAGTATCCCTTTCTCTTTCAGCTTCAGCTTCAACTTCATCTTCAATCTCAGCATCTTCAATGACTGAAACAACCAATCTGTGAAGATTGGTTTCAGAAGTTTGCATGTCACCCTTTTCTCTAACAGATTGATCAACAGGCATTTAACTCAGAGGTCTAGATATTCCCTTCACAGAAATCCCTTTCTCAAATATTTTTGTGACAATCTGATCAATACTTTTGTCCACATCTACCCTTTCTTCAACAGCTTGAGGAAGAGGGGTGGTAGTCTTAGGAGTAGGTTTGTCTCCAAACAAAACACTAGTGACAAACACTCTACTCTTGCTATCATCAAATTTCTTACCCGTAGATTGATTAGAAGTATTACCTTTTGAAGGCCTCTTAGGTTGATACCTCTCAGGTCTTGTCTTTTCTGAAGCTGGAATCATAGAGATAGGAGCAATGTCCATAGCTTCATCCAAAGATACCTCTTCTGTCGAAACCCTAGAATTTGCATGAGGGAAATTTTGGACGCAGACTTCTTAGATGGAGATGACACTTGTTTAGACATCGTTCCTGTGTAACAACTGATGAACAAAGGTGTTTTGTAATTTCTGTTCTTAGGGTGGAAGATGAACGGACTTGGAGTGTGGAGATTGACGTAGCGTGTGAGAGTAACAATAGGGAATGATAGCCTAAGGTAAGGGGGCTGCTTTTGATGATCACTTAAAAGCCAATAAATGTATTTTCCCCACCAAAACAAATTTCCTTTTAAATTTTTGAAATTTAATAAATGCACACCATAAGTCACTAACATCAGATGACTTTTCCACATGCCCAAATTTCTACTTAAGACTTGACAAATTTCAGCACACATATTACCCTTCATATCTGAATGATCAGCCTCTATGACCTTAGTTTCTTCAAGATATCCCCTGAATAGTTGCATGACACTAGGTTGTTTGGTGATCCTTCTAATGTCACCCTCAGATGTCATAACATCATCCTTGACATTACATGATGAGCTGGACTCTTGAGGAACCCATAAATAACAGTTATCTATGGATCTAACTCCCCTCATAACGACTTCACTCTTCTCATTAGTCACTAAACATTCCTCTTTAGTGTAGCTAACCTTGAATCCTTCATCACATAACTGACTGATGCTAATCAAATTAGCAGTCAATCCTTTGACCAGAAGTACACTTTCAAGATTAGGTCCAGCCTCACACTTCAATTTTCCAATTCCTTTAACTTCCCCTTTATCTCCATTACCAAAAGTTACATCGTTTGTGGAGTAAGTCCTGATATCCACCAACTGATTCTTGAAACCAGTCATATGCATTGAGCAACCACTGTCAAAATACCAACCATCCATAGCTGGGGTTCTAACAGATGAGTAAGCTAATAGACATGTGACATCAGCTTTAGGAACCCATTGTTTAACAGCCCGAGGCCTGTTTTGCTTCTGTCTAGGTTGAGGAACAGATTTGGGATAACCATGTAGTTTAAAGCAAGAAGATTGTATATGGCCAAATCTTCCACAATAGTAACATCTCACTCTTTGACTCTCTTCTCTGAAGTGATTGAAAAGTCTCCCACCTTGATGATGATTTTTGTCATAATGCTGAGGCTGCCATCTGTCAAAATATTGATGTTGTCTTCTCCCATAATTAGGCTGTCTTCTGTAGTGTTGAGTCTGTCTTTTGTAATGATTAGGCTGTCTTTTACCATGATGATGTGGCCTTCTTCTGCCATAACCATGAGGCACAACATTATTAGGTCCAAAACCATACATTTCCCCTTGATGTTGAGACATCAGATGGAACATGTTATGTTTGAGACTATACGCCTGCATACTCCTATGGTATTGGGGAGGCATATACTGTCTAGCTCCAGAAACCTGAGGCTTTCCTTGAGGTTGAGGCAAAAACTTCTTAGGTACAAGACCATAGCCCTTTCCATTATTTTGTGGCCCAAGGTGAGGGACAACCTTCTTTATTCCAGAACCATGCTCTTTTTCATGCTGATGAGGAATGTTTTGTTTAACCCCAGAAGAACTAGCCTCTGCAGATATTGTGAGGGAAGTCTCTCTCTATGTACTTGATTTTAATGATGTCAAAACTATCATGCTTTGCACATATATATTTCACATGAATGCACATTAGGTGTTCTAAGGATGTTTGATCATGTTGGCAATGTTCTAGGTGCATTAGATATGGTTAAACACCTTTAGGAAAGTCAAAAGTGTGATTTTTACATGTTTGAATGGTGTGAGTCGACTCATGACCTTGTTCACGTCGACTCATACATGCTGAATTTGTGTCTGTTAAAACTGTGTGCTGCGGGTATGCTCAGGTCGACTCTTCAGGTCGACGCATACATCCTGCATTTGTGTATATCAAAAACTGGGTGTTATGAGTCGACGCATAGACCTGTTTAGGTCGACCGGTCGCTGTTTTGCACAAATTTTCTGCTGTGTTATTCACTCTAAAATTCTGTTTCTCTCATGTATTTCTTCTAGGATATTATATATATCATTTTTAGCTCATTTTTCAACAAGAACAAGAAACGTGAAAGATTTTATGCCATTTTCTCTCATCAATTTCATCTTCTTCCTTGAGCATTCAAACAACTACACATAACTAATTTTTGTTTGTTGTGTTCATTGATTCGAAGTGATAAGGTTCAGATTTCTGGAAGTGTTATCTTCATTTCTGAGTTGAGATTTGTGGTAGGTGTTTCTTGAATAAAACCTTAGGGTTTTCTCCTCCAAGAATCTAAGAGATTTTGGGGGGTTTTTGCACAAGCCAATTCGTTCTACAAGGATTCAGCTGGGCGAAGGTAACCGAAGAGATCGGTTTAGTAGCTGTAATCAGAGGATCGTAAAAGAGTGGTTTGGGTTCGAATCTTTGGTAGATTGCAATTGATCGAGTGAAGGTAATCGAAGAAGAGTGTGTTCCTTCGGTTTAGTAGCGTGGGACGATAATTGGATCAACCATATTCGAAGCACTTGATTCATCTTGAATCAAGGGAAGAGAAGGCTCTACATCAACAATTCGAAGACGTTCGAAGATTTGATTGTTCATAGTTTTCTCTTGTATAAACGTACAATTGCAACGATAATATATATATCTCAATTCCATGTTTGGAATTGGGGGCAGAGGTACCCATAGCGAGGACGATTGGGGAACTGCCTAATCAAATTGCGTTTGTTCTCTTTCTCCTTCAACTCTTTATATTTTCTGCATTGTTTGAATTTGTCAAGTTTTCAATTTGTCTGAATTTCTGAGGTGTTGTAATCTAGAGCTGAAAAATCGTTTTTGTTAAAGTGATACAATTCTTTGAATTGTATCTAGGAGAAGCTTGAACTTACTAACCATAGAAATTCTGCACTTAGTGTGTTTGTACACACCAAGTGTTTGATAATTTGTCACAAAGCAAACTCAAACATTGTTTGTGTTTCATTGCTTATCGTTTGCCTAATTGTTTTGGTTTATACATAAACACGTTATAATTTGTTGATTGCGTTTGAATAGATTAACACAACTTAATTTTTCTCTTCCATACTCTTTCACAATATATACGTGCATATCCGATCCTTTTTGGTAGAAGGTTCGTTGTAGACTTTTGATCCAGTGGTAGCTTCCGTTTAAACAATTTTTAAAACAGAATTTTTGTAGTCCATTTGCGTGTAAAACTCAAAGGATCTATTCAACCCCCCCTTCTAGATCCATAGCCATAGTCTAACAAGTGGTATCACGAGCTCCGGTTTATTCTGGTGCTTTGGTAAAACTTCTTGGATCATGGCGAACGAACCTAAGGGGGCTTATAATAGAGCTCCAGTTTTTACAGGTGAAAACTACAGCTACTGGAAGGATTGTATGCGCGTTCATATTAATTCCTTAGATCGGAAGGTTTGGAACGTTATTTTAAACGGTCCCATGGCAATTACTATGACTAACGCGGAAGGCGTTGTCGTTCTTAAACCCGAAGCTCAATGGAATGAGGAGGACGAGAAAAAGTACAGTTATGATTGGAAGGCTCGCAATATGATCATCTCCTCCTTGGGAGTTGATGAGTATTATCGAGTCTCCCATTATGAAACAGCCAAAGCCATGTGGGATGCTTTACAAGTAGCCCACGAAGGCACGAATGATGTTAAGTTGGCTCGAATTAATACACTAACGCAAGAGTTCGATCTGTTTTACATGAAGCAAGGGGAAACCATTGCGGATATGCAAAAATGATTCACTCACATTATCAACAAATTGCATGTCCTTGGTAAACCAATTCCAAATGAGGTTTCTACTAATAAAATTTTGAGGTGTCTTAGCAGGGAATGGCAACCGAAGGTTACCGCTATCAAGGAGGCCAATGATCTTGCTACATTAGACCTCACAACACTCTTTGGTAAACTTGATGAGCATGAGCAAGTGCTCATTAGCTTGGATAAATATGAGAAGAGTATAAAGAAAGAGAAAGCAAAAGATACGGAGAAGAAGTCGATAGCTCTTAAGGCTTCTTGTTCAAAGTCCACACATCAAGAGCAAAGTGATGATGAAGCCAAAGATGACAAGGATGAAGAATCCGGTGATGATATGAGCTTGTTTGTGAAGAGATACAATAGATACATTCGCAAGAATGATATTCAGCACTCGGACAGAAATCTTGTCAAGTTCCGGAAGCAATCTAGAAGTGAAGGACATAAAAATGGCAAAGTAAAGGGGACGTGCTACAATTGTAGAAAATCCGGGCACTACAAGCCGGATTGTCCATCCCTAAAGAGAGACAAAGATAAGGACAAAGATAAGAGTCGCTCAAACAAAAAGTCCAACAAGCCTCGACGAGCATACATCGCTTGGGAAAGCGATAGCGAGTCGGAGAAAGATGACTCATCAAGTGACGAAAGTGAATCCGTCAACCTTTGTCTCATGGCACGTCACAACAAAGGAAAAGAGGTAAAACACTCTAAATATGAAAACTGTCAAAATATGTCTCATGCTGAATTGAAAAAAGCTTTTGACACATTACACCACGAAGCTAAGGAAGCATTTCAACGCTTAGCTTCGAATAAAAAGATTTTTTCCTATTTGGAGAAAAAGGTTTCCGATTCCCAAAAGGAATTGGAAGATCTTAAAAACTCTATGGTGAATGTATCAAAAACTAATATCGATAAGGATGAATATACATGGTTTGACCTTGGGGGCTGTGGTACTTGTCACATTTGGCAAAGAGAGGTGAGAACCCTCAAAGCCAAGTTGGACAAGGCTCTTAAGCCCAAGATTACGTTTGCTATTGATCGATCACATTATCGTGAAACAATGAATAATCCGTATCAAAAATACACGTATGTGATTCGAGATAGTGATAGCAAAGGTAAACTCCAAACAAATCGTGATTGCTTATATTGTTGTAAGCCCGGTCATACTATTGCTAAGTGCCGCTTTCGGAGATATCTTGTTCCAAAGGGCATTTATCAATGGCTGCCCAAGGGCAATATTGGTTTCACTTACCATAAAGGACCCAATGAGAATTGGGTACCTACTCTCCCTTGATTATTGTTGTAGGTACAAAGTCTTGAGACCACCGAAAGAAGATGGGTTCTAGATAGTGGCTGCTCAAGACATATGACCGGAGACATATCTCTTTTCATCGACTTTGTGGCGAAGAAAAAGGGGTTTGTCACTTACGGAGATAACAACAAGGGACAGATTCTCGGTAAAGGTAGTATAGGTAATCCCTCATCTATTACTATCTCTGATGTACTTCTTATGGAGGGCCTTAGACACAACCTTTTAAGCATTAGTCAACTATGCGACAAAAATTATAAAGTCTCTTTTTCAAAGGATTGTTGCGTAGTTGAAGATTGCGATAAGAAGAATGTGTTTAAGGGCTTGAGGGTGAATAACGTCTATATGCTAGACTTAAACGAGGTATCATTGGATGGAGACAAGTGTTTAGTCACTATGAATGAAGATTCATGGTTGTGGCATAGACGCTTGGCTCATATCAATTTTGATTTGCTTAATAAAATTGTCTCTAAAGACCTAGTCATCGGGTAGCCCAAAATTAAATTTACAAAGGATCATCTTTGTGATGCATGCCAAATGGGGAAGCAAACAAGGATCTCTTTTAAATCTAAAAACATTGTTTCAACTATGAGACCTCTTGAGCTCCTCCATATGGATCTCTTTGGACCATCTAGGGTTAAAAGCCTAGGTGGTAACTACTATGGGTTTGTTATAGTCGATGATTTTTCTAGGTTCTGCTGGACAATTTTCCTGGCAAATAAGAGTGATACTTTTTCAGCCTTTGAACGATTTGCCAAGTTATCTCAAAATAAGCTAAACACAAACATTGGTTCAATCAGAAGTGATCATGGGGGTGAGTTTGAAAACCATTTGTTTGAAGCATTTTGTGATTCCAATGGAATTGATCATAATTTTTCCGCACCACGTACCCCTCAACAAAATGGGGTAGTGGAACGTAAAAATAGAGTATTGGAAGAACTTGGAAGGACTATGATCAATGATAGTGGATTACCAAAATACTTTTGGGCAGACGCCATAAGTACGGCTTGTTACGTTTTGAATAGCGTGCTCATCCGGCCTATTCTAAACAAGACACCGTATGAGCTTTTAAAAGGGCGTAAGCCGAATATCTCTCACCTTCAT